>BTHU01000020.1:20947500-21547500 GCA_036184795.1 Tokudaia tokunoshimensis
TCAAAAACTACAGAAATCAGGAAAGCAAAATGGGACCATTGCCAGGACAGGGGGTTGGGGAGCAATAGAGAATGGGATAGTGGCCTGCCAGTGATCTGTGAGCAGCAATGAGAAATGGGGGGGGGGGCACCTTTAAGGGAGAGGGAGGTAAATACAGAAGTAGGTGGGGGGATTTAAAAAGGTAAAAAAATTTACCTTTTTAAAAGAAAACCTGTAATATACCTAATTCTCTGTATAAAACACAAATATATAGTTTTAATGAACTTTTCCCATCTGGGTTGCTAGTCAGTGCTCCCTGACCACCTAACAAATCCCAATACCAGATACAAGAAGTTCTCTTTGAGTTGTTGGCCAGAGTTGTCCAAGAAACTCCCAAAACATACAGCCAGTTAGTGTTGCCCTTGGCAAGAAATGGTAAGTCCCTACTGCTGAAGATACCATGTGGTTTAGAAACAGAACCCCGATACCTCTGAACTAGAATTGACGGGAATGTTCCCTCCCTGAGGACTAGTTTCATGGTAGCAGAAGGCACCATGTAAGCTTCCAAAGGAGGGAGGCAACCAATCGTCCTACCCTAGACATCTATGAACCACACCAACAACCAGCACAGTGTGATACCTCTACTGATGCAGTAGTGGTACACATATCTTGGTGGTAACCAACAATTCTCTCATTGGACTTAAGAACTGTTCAACAAGAGGGAAACCATGCCTAGTTCTGGCACATAGCTAACTACTCAGTGCTAATGAAGTTATAGTTTTTGAAGGAAAACCTATAGGCATTTATTAAACCAGCATAATCCCTAACAACAATCTATAGATGTTTGCCCTTATACCCACAGGTAAGTGCAGTCTTCCCCATATCAAGTAAACTTCTCTTTCCACCAGAGACCACTACAGAAAACTACAATCAATCAAAATGTAGGATTGTGGAACACGGTCCCAATGGATATATTTATAAAACACTGTGGCACCTAACACTCAGGAAACATTGTGGAAAAAGAAACAGAAAGACTGTAGAAGCCAGGGGACCAGGGAGCCTGGCACGATACTGTGACTTCCAATAACATCAGAAGCTACACTCATTAAGTCTCAGCAACATGACTGCCTGAGTGTGAGCTGAACAAGGGCACCAATAGACTATTCCTATACTATTTCCTCATGTAGAGAAAAGCCCATGAGGCCTCAGCCCTACACAAAGAACCATAGGTAACTGAGGGAAGCTGCGAGCAGAAGAGGTGTCCTTTCCCGGGGAAGAGCACACCAGTTGGTTGTCCAACGGCAAAGCTCAGCTCTGTCAACACATATGCCAATAACATTATATATACTGAATGGGTTATATTTAGAAATATGTATGTGTATGCTTATACAGATATGTATGCAATGACAATGAAAAAGAAGAGGCCATGAATTTAAAGGTGAGTCGGGGGGAGGGGGGGTATGGGAGGGTTTGAAGGGAGGAAATGGAGAAATGTTACAATTATACTATTGTCTCAAAAATTTAAAAATTAAAATAAATTAAAAAACAGAGGTCAAAATGAAGGAAGGAAGGAAGGAGGGGAGGATGGGAGAGATAAACAGGGCGTGCATAGAAAAGCTGGGAAGAGCAAACACAGTCATACCCAGTCACTTTGTGCTGTCTAAGAGGTGGCATCAGACACTTCTTTGAAACATCCCCTTTTATTGTTGGGAGAAAATTATGTGAATGTACTTACATATAAAGTAGTAGTCACTTCTGGGGACGGAGATATTTAGGAGCTGGTGGCTCAAAGGAGTCAAACTGCTTTGTAAAACAAGAGCTGCTGGGCACAGCTGCACACATCTGTAACTCCAGCATTTTCAGACAGGAGGATTAAGAAGTTTGAGGCCAGCCAGGACCACTCTAGGCCCCTGTGGGGGAAATGCTATACATTTACATGTACTCCCTACCCCTGGAAGAAGGTCTAGAACTTAATCTTCAGATTCTAAAGGTTCCTGGAATCCCACAGGGTGGTAAAAGTTTCATTTCTCCAAAGATATGCTTATTTCTGTAAAAACTTTTTTTACTTTTATTCATTTGTGTGGGGGACGGGGAGGAAGATGGCCCAGATGTGGTGGTCTCCAGGGCTCAGCTGTCTAGTTCCATGGGGGCCCAAGGATCAAACTCAGATCATCATGTTTGGCAGCTAGTGCTGTCTTGCTAGCACAACATGCATTTCTTCTAGTCATTTATCTCCTCAGGACGGATTTGTTTCTTATCACTAGCTTCCATCAGGAGCTGAGAGCCAGAGACTGGGCCAAGCAGTGAGCTAGGCCTGGTATGCTCTTTCTCAGGCCCTGAACCAACCTGGACACGGTTTATCCTGGGACCAGACCAGCAAGTATTACACTGTTTCAACTTGCACATCCCAGGAATTAGGAAATATCCAAGTATTAAGGGATTGGGATTTACTATTGTCAATCGATCAGCCTTGAGCAACATCACATCATCCAAAGAGGAAACAGTTGCTGGCACAAGTGGCATCTAGCTAAGAGAGATGGCTTAGATAGGTAGAGGAACCTGCCTTGTACTCTCTGGGCTTGTTCTGTGGGCCAGGCCCTCGGTATTAATACCTGCTAGAGGCAGGGAACATTGACTGTGCCACAGATGGGCTGGGATAAACTCCCATTGCAGGCCCAGAAAGACTGTGAGCAGTCACATCCACAAGCTCTGGTTTTAATCAGCACTGGGTCCCCAGCACCCAGCACAGTGTAGTACAGGCCCTTGGAAAGTAAAGAATACGATATTGTCCACTGCTAGACTGTGGGTACCAGCAGGGACCATCTCTGCACCAGCACGGAGTCATCTCTACTTCTGCTATGGACTCCTGATGGCCATGATGCTAGTACATTTCTCTTCACCAGATATTCTCGGCTCAAGTTCATGGCATCACGGGTCAAGCTGAGGCCTGACTGGTAGAGAGATGCTAAGTACAGGGAGGAAGTATCTACATGGGTTGGAGCCAGGATACATGCTTTCCCTTTACTGAATGGGAGAGCCACTTTTCATCAGAGGCCATCAGCACTGACACGTGCTGGACACTCGAGAATGAGTCCATCATTTCTTTGTTCGCTTTCCAGGTAGCGTCTTCAGTCATCCTCGTCATCATCCGACATCTATTCATTCCAACACGCACCCAGCATCCGCAAACCCTCGTGCAAGACTGAGCAGGGGCAGAGTTGCTTTAGCACATGAATAAATGATCATCTGGCAGAGCAAGTAACATGAGATGTGTGCACACATCTTACCAAGGGACACACACAGTGGAGGAGGGAGGGAGAGACGGAGAGAGGGATTGAGAGAGAGAGGATCAGGGCATCCCATCACCCCCTGGGCACTTTGCATCCTATGAAAGGCAAGTAGCTGTCTTATCAAAGACTGGGATGGGGATGGAAGTTGAGGCTGGATAAGCACCCCACCAAGTCTTCTCTTCTTTCCCATGTGTGGTCTAGAAGGAAAGGTTCCAAGTCCAGGTGGGCGCATTACCCTGCGTTCCCACCTTCTCGTCTATGATGAGGTCTTTAAAGACCAACCATAGGAAAGAATGGAGCTCTGAACCTAGGCAGGAGTGGCCGCAGGAAGGAGGAACAGAAATGGCAGGTAACTCTGTGCAGCTGGGTGTGTGTGGCTAAGAGCCCAAGCTGAGTGCCACGGGAACCTCACATGGCTTCCTTGATACTTTAGCAGGTAAGTAAGCAGGTGGAGCAGGAGTAGCCCTTTGTGAAAGCCACCTAAATGACCAAGCTACTCTTACCTTCCCTCTGCCCTCTGCCCCCTGCCTGCCCTCCTTAGCCCTGAGCATCTCAGTGGGCCGTGTGCAGGGCGTCTGGCCCCAGGGAGAGGTGGGGTGAGCTCCACCTACACAACTATAAAGAGGGAGCCTGCAGCAGCAGCTACCTCAGCTTCCCTTTCTCAGTCACTCACACACCTGGACCATGGACCCTGGGGAATGCACGTGTATGTCTGGTAAGTAAGGAAGCCCCTTTAGGGACTTAAAACTTTTCCCCTGTATCGTGCAGGCAGCATGTGGAACTCTTGGAAACCTCTTTACTTAGGCGACACGGATGAGGTTTATCCTGGATCTGCAACCTTTGGGACAACTCTCATTCTGTTGGCTCCCAGCCAGATTTGCTGAAACAGCTGGTCCTGGTCCAAGGAATAGCGATGGAAGGGACCTAAAAACCCTAGTTCTTCTGGCTGCAGGTCCCTAGGAGCAGCCACCAGAGTAGGGAATGGAGCTATGGCCCAGAATCTGGACACTTGGTTTTGATCTGCAGCGTCACCCACACATCTGATTTATGGGCCTCCATGTCTTCCTTTGCAAATTGAGGTTACTCAGCTCTGGATGGCTTAGAGGCTTATCTGGAACCTCAAGTCAGTAAAAGCCAGTTGTAGCACTGTAATACTCTAAAGGTTGAGTAACCACAGGAGGATCCCGTGTTCAACGCCATTCTGGGTTGCTGGGTGCCAGGAAGAATGTTGACCAGAAGGAGGGAGATCAGGGGTCAAGACAGTCCTGTGTGTTCTCAGCCTTGAAAAAATGACACCTAAGAGTTTCAAATGCATCCTTCATCCTTAAGAGTAGAGGTCTGTCCCCCAGACTTGGAAAAGATACAGAAAAGTCTAGTGTTCTGAAATTGAATATGGTGGACAGGATGAGTTGAGAAAGACAAAGAAGTGTGGGTCACTTTTATGAGCTAAAACGCAAGGTATGGAAACCCCTGGGATCTCTGCACCCCTTTCTGCTTTCCGTTCAGGTTTTCCATCTGGCCTTGTCAAGAAGAGGCTATGAAAGCCCCTGATGGTTGTCCTCGTCAGGAGTTGTCCTCGTCAGGAGTTGTCCTCGTCAGGGGTTGTCCTCGTCAGGGGTTCTGAATGGACATCTGTACCACCCGTGTTTTTAACTACTACTTCCTTCCCTCACCCAGAGTTATAAATGAGCCGATTTAAAGGCTCGGGGTCAGGAGTGTACATTTTCACAGGTAACCCGGTTCGAGCTGATGCCGCCCCTCCTACCCCCAGTCCCCATCCATGGCCTGTCACTAGAACCACTGGCCTATCCACAGCCCTGGGGTCATCTCAGCAGCAACACCCTCCCGTCTCGAGGAGAGTCTGTAGCCGTAGCTTCATGCCCACCCAGTCTCTGTCCTCTCTCCTAGGAGGGATCTGCATCTGCGGAGATAATTGCAAATGCACAACCTGTAGCTGTAAAACTTGTCGTAAAAGTGAGTACGGCTACCTGCAGGGATTCCGGGAACCTTTTTCTCATCCGGAGGGATATGATGTGACACCCAAGGAGACACCTGGGACGAAGTTCCCCTGGGCTGCAGCCAACCCAGCTCTAAGGACATCCAGGGTATTTGGAGCAAGATGGGAACTGAGAACAGGTTCTGTCCAGCCCAGTGAGGAGAAGGATAAAGCCTTAGTTTGGAGTAATGAGCCCTGGCTTCTAATCTTATTTATGTCATCGCTGTCACCTTCAAAAAGCCTACCCTCTGTCTGGGGCTCTGATGGACCCTAGAGGACCTCTGAGGTCCCTTCTTGCTCTCATATCCCACAGCCTCCTGGCCCTGGGTTTTCTGCTGTTTCCCCTAAGGTGTTGGGGGGCGGGGAGGGCGGGAGGTGAAGAGTCACACTCATCTGTCCATCTCTTAACTTTTTCAGGTTGCTGTCCCTGCTGTCCCCCGGGCTGTGCCAAGTGCGCCCGGGGCTGCATCTGCAAAGGGGGCTCAGACAAGTGCAGCTGCTGTCCCTGAAACCCACCTATGTATGGCACTGGGAGAGATCCTGGGAAGTAACTACATAGTACCTGAGTCAAGGGGTTGAGTTTGTATAATAAGTTGTGCTTTTTATATGTGTGCCCAAATGTGGGGCGAGTGATGTTCATGTAAAGTTCTTGGAGCAATAAAATTTCCATTCATGGCTGTCTGGTGGCTTGGAGCATTGTTTAACCCTAACCCTAACCAAGAAGGACCAAGAAGGACTGGCTCCATCGCGGACCCTCTAGCTGCCCACTGGAACCCCACCCGCAGGTGGCTGCCCATTGCTGCTCATGTTAAGGTACTGCAACTATGCCTGGGGTTTTCTCCCACTTTACAAACACAGGGCAGCCATGAGCACAGGAGAGTTCATGGCCCTCGGAACAGTTCCTAACCAATGCCAAGCAAAACCTAGCATTTCTACACTGTCTTCCGGAAGTCTACAGTGGCACTGAGCTCCAACAGCTCACAGATAACAGAATCTTAGTCTATCTTCCTTGCTCCATGTCATGGTCCTCAACTAGAGCTTTCTGGGATCCCCACACAAAGAAACCTTTGTTTTGCTTTGTCTTATCTTGTCTCGCTTTGTCTTGTTTTGTTGAAATAAGGTTTTCTCTGTGTAGCTCTGGTTGTCCTGGAACTCTACAGACCAGGCTGGCCTTAAACTCAAGAGTTCCACCTGCCTCTGCCTCCTGAGTGCTGTGATTTAAGGTGTGCACCATCATCACCGGGGGCCCAAAGAAACCCTCTGAGTTTCTGAAGGTCTGCCACAGTACATGTCTGTCTTCACCTGACTGTCCTGGCCTGATCATGATCCAGATGAACTCACCCAGCAAAAAGTTTCATGGTTCTGAGTTCTGACCAGTCATGAACAGAACCTGTATGCGTGTGAGGAAAAAAAAAAAACAACCACAGCACCAACACACAGTCAGAGTTTAGTTACTTGGGCCAGCACCAGGTTGGGGCAACAGACACATACACCAGCAAAGAGAAAATGGTGCAGGTAAAAATAATCTCAGAGATTTCTTAGCAAATGGCTTTTTATCTGAACTACCTGGAGATGTCACAGGGACACAAAACACCACTGTGGGTCATTCAAAAATGTGGCTCTCAGTGCAGCGCCAGGTAGAGCCCAGTCCCTGAGGTGTTTTGCATTTATGCCACCAAAAGTCAAAGCTAAGGCCTTCCCCTTCACAGTCCCTGGGCACAGGGGCGGTGACAATTCAGTCAAAGGTCCCAAGGCAGCTTCAGGCACAAGGAGGAGTGGGATGAACTTCCAACGACTTGGTGCTGTGCAGTCTAATCCTCCTGCCCTCGCTGCCGTTTAGAAATCACCAGGAGTCTCCCTGGGAAGGCTTTCATGCCCGAGAGAAAGCTGCAGAATCAGCATCTTGGAACAATGGAAGGGGCATGGCCTTTGGCACCAGATATACCATTCCTGTCTGTGTGGCCTTAATCAAGACATTCACCCTCTCCAGGCTCAATGTCCTCCTCCATCCTCTGTAAAGTCCCCTCCCAGGGATGCACAGAGAAACTATGGCAGAACACATAGTAGGCTCCCCATAAACAGGGTTTTCTCTGTGGATGAAGACTACTTTTGGCTTCTGTTTATTAATCTCTGTGAAAGCCCCTGACTAGTCACTCTGCAAGGCTCTGGAGTGCCTGCCAAGGACAGGGTGTTGGTAGTTACAACCTTCGGGACCAGGCAGGCTGTCTCTGGCAAGTTGACTGGCTTCTCTTGACTGCAGCCAGGGCCTTCTCATCTTGCCTAAAGGTCAACAGGTTAGCCATATTAACCTCTTTTCTTTCTAACCCACCTCTGAAAGGGAGAATCACCCCTCAGATTCTCATTTTGACAAGAACACCACCAATACAATATAGATGTTTACTATATATTAAACACTTGAAACGCCCAGCACTGTGTGAAATAGTTTGAAAACATTCTCTTACAGACCCTTCACAAATCAACAACACTTTAGAGCCAGACAAACATCACTACTTGAGCACCGGCCTTGGAGGGTCTCTCTCTGATTACCCTCCCCATACACTGAGAGTCTAGACCAGTGACACAGCTCAGTGGGTAAGTGCCACATAGGCCTGATGACCTGAGTTTGCTTACCAGAACTCACACGAAAGTAGAAGGACAGAACTGATTCCACAAACGTTATCCCCTGACCTCTACCCATGTGCCATGGCCATGCACATATACTATATCCCCCTTTCCCACTAAATACACACTTTAGATAGATAGATAGATGGATGGATGGATGGATGGATATACGGACGGACAGACGGACAGACGGACGGACGGACGGACGGACGGACGGACGGACGGGCAGAGGGTTTTTTTTTAAAGGAGTTTATGGAACTATATTGGTAGTGTATACCTGCACATCTCTAATCCCAGAAAAGAGTCTATGGGTCCGAAGTGGGATGTCCAAGCAGGATTCATTCAGCCCCACCCCTCCCCCTAAGTTCCTTTCCCACCTTCTGGACAAAATTTTGATTGCCTGGGATCTCACAGCCCAATTTCAGGATCTGTTTCTGACCTCTGCCTCACACCTGGCCTTCCTGAGGGTGGGCCCTGCCCAGCTATCAGTCTCTTGAAGCCTAGACTGCAGGATGCTCAAGGGTAGCTGTTCTCAGGGCTGAGGGAGGGTGAGGGTGGGGTAAGGACACATTGGAAATGTGAGCTTTGATGTCTACACAGAGCAGAACAAGCTGGGTGGGAGGGAAGGGGAGTGGGATGAAAACAAGTCTTCCCTTTGTGTTTTTGCCTCTGCCCACTCCAAATGCTAGGGGCATTTCTACACTAAAGGCCATAGAGGAGAATGAGGTCCTGACATTTCCAATGAGGAAGCCAAGGCTTAAGGCAGTCAGTGGCTGCCTCTGCATCATAAGGCCTGTGAGGGACTTGGTCTGGTCTGCCTGACTCAGGTTAGTTCTTTCCCATGCCCGACAGATAGTTATGAGAAGAAACAGAGGGCAATGCTACATGAGGGGTCCCTGCAAGGCTTGGTGCTTTAGAGAGCCCCATGTTACAGCTTGCAAACCCTGAGTTTGCTACAGAATGCAGAGCAGCCTCTATCACTCAAGAGCTGTGTTTGCTTAGCACTGTGTGATTAAACAGCTCTAATGTCCACTCTTAACCAATACTGTCTGGGCCCCAGGAAAACACTCCTCTATCTCCTGGCCTGTATCCTCAAAAAAACAAAAAACAAAAAACAGGATCTTTGAACATCAGTAGGGTTCATGAATTGATCAGATACCAGTATGGGAGACAGACACCATTTCAAAGTTCAGGGAGAGTGTTAGTGGTAGAAATGGCAGAAAATAAGAATCAACTAACAGTTTCTGTTTCTCACAAAGCAGGACTGCTGTGGGTTCTTGTGATGGTTTCAATGAAAATGGCTCCCATGGATTTGAATGACCCTCATATGTTTGAATACTTGACCCTAGCTGGTGGAACTGGTTGAGGAAAACTAGGAGGTGTGGCCTTGTTGGGGGAGGTGTGTCACTAGGGGGCAGGCTTTGTGGTCCACACCAATCCTCGTGTCTTTTTCTCTGCCTAACAGTCGAGTCTCAAGGTGTGTGCTCTCAGTTACTGTTCCAGTGCCACGCCTGCTTGCCTGCTGCCACGTTCACTGCCAAGATGGTCATGGACTCTGATCCTCTGAAATGTAAGCCCTAAACAAACTCTTTTATCTAGAAGTTGCCTTGGTCATGATGACTTATCACAACAACGGAAAAGCAAGTAGGACAATGTCACATACTATCATTTTCAATTAGTGCGATACATCCAATTCCCCCTGTTTTTCTTTGTATTCTGAGACTGTTTTGGACTGTATGATAACTGCAGAAGCTGTGCAGGAATATTTGTAATGCTAAGCAAGTCATATCACTCACAAAAAATGTGCATTATTTGCTAAAGATGTGCATATTTAAATCTTATGGAAGGATGTTTGTGGGCCCCAATATTAACGTATTTTGAGTCCCAAATCCCCAGTGTAATGGTACTTAGAAGCAGGGACTTCAGGACATCATGAGGTAATGAGGGCAGAGCCCTCATGATGAGATTAGTGCCTGTCTATAAAGAAATGAAAAAAAAATGGGTGGCCAGGACTAAAAGCTTTCAAAATCAATAGAAAGATTGCAAAAATAAATAAACAAACCACAAAACCCGAGATCAACTCTCCCACCTGACCCTTACCTGGTCCAAACAAAGCAAAACATCTAGAAGTCCTCTATAGACTTACCAGCAGCTCCATTTGAGCTGTAACGTTCCCTGTCCCTTGTTTAGTCATAAATGTGATTTAACCCCTTCTGGCATTTCAGAAATACTCAGAAGTCTCTGCTCTGTCTGCATCTTCTTCAATCAGGCTGTTTTTCGTCCTCCCTCTGTCTTTGTGACTGGATGTTCAGGAGGGAGAAGTAACTGCATAGGCTCTCTGCTATTTTACCTTAGTCAAAATAGGAGCTAAGGGGTGCTGGAGAGATGGCTCAGTGGTTAGGAGCACTGACTGTTCTTCCAGAGGTCCTGAGTTCAATTACCAGCAACCACATGGTGGCTCACAGCCATCTGTAATGGGATCTGAGACTCTCTTCTGGTGCCTCTGAAGAGAGAAAACATACATATTCAAGCTAAGGCTTGGACTGGATCACGTTCATCCATGCCCCACCCTGCAATACAGGGATTGTCTTCTGTTCCACAGGAAATAGGCTCAGAGACTTGCAGGAGCCTTCCAAAGCTAGTCCAGACCAGCTGGTGGAGAAACTGAAGCTCAAAAAGCTGACTGGCATGGGAAAAAGAGCCAATTGTTACATATAGCCCTGAGGATAACACTGCAGCTCTCCGGAAAGAAATGCCCAGAAAACAGAACGTAGGTGGCCCTGCTGGACTCTTCACTACAGGTCCCAAAGGGGAGCTGCTAGGGGCAGCTCCAAATCAGAAGCCAGTGCAGCTAGTGACCCTGAGTTCAAGAGAGTCACCCAAGCGTGGTTGAGGGTGAGTAGGAATTGGGAGAGCCCAGAAGGCACCAAGTATCTCTGAACAAGGCCACTAGGAGGATCCTTCAGGATAAGTTTTCTGGGAGACAATTTAAGAGAGAGAAAAACCATACAAGCCAACCAGATTCACATAAAGATTTAAAGATAATTAAGCAGTTTCCATGAAAGAACCATAAAATGTTCCTGTTTGATCTTATGGTTTAACTTGTCGCCCGCAGGATGGCCTGAGTTTGATTCCAGGACCCATGTGGTGATAAGAGAACTAACCCCTGCAAGCTGTCCTCTGACCTTTACATGTAAAGAGTGGGATGTACACATACAGGCAACACACACACATACACACACATGCACACACATACATGCACGCACATACACACACACACACACATACACACAGCTATTGATGAGAAACCACAAGAAACAGTTATGGCCATGCTGTAAACAAGCAGGTTATACTTTATGTAATAATCTTTCTTTCTGCTTTTTAAAAAGAGACTAGGCCAGTATATAGCTGGCCTAGAACTCACTAAGTAGCTTGGGCTGACCTTGAACTTACTCTGATCCAGGGTGATGACCCTGAGTACCTGTCTCTGTCTCTAGAGTACTAGTCTCATGCCACTGAGCCTGTCTTTTGGTGGGGAGGAAAGGGGAGAGGAAACAGTTTTGCTTTGTTTTTCAGGATCTTGAATCCCTGGACTCCAATGAGACTCCTGCTTCAGCCTCTCAAGGTGCCACAACCAGACAGTGTTCTCTGAACAAGCCACACAGAACACGAAATACAGACGTGAAATATAGTAAACCGTCAACCATGTTTGTATTTGGATCACAGATAATAGAAATGTATTTTTATGTTTTTTTATGACTTTTCAGAGACAGGGTTTCTCAGTGTAGCCCAAACTTTCCTTGAACTCACTTTGTAGACCAGGCTGGCCTCAAACTCACTGAGATCTGCCTGCCTCCCTCCTGAGTGCTGGGGTTAAAGGCATGCACCACCATACCCAGCTTTTTTATTATTTGTTTGTTTGTATAGGTGTTTTGCCTCTGTGTATATGCACCACTTTCATGCCTAGTGGACTGGAGTTACAGATAGTTCTGAGTTGCCATGTAGGTGCCAAAAATCAATCCCAGGCCCTCTGGAAGAGTCAGAGTTTTTAACCACTGAGCCATCTCTCTACCTCCCTTTTGGGGGGGGGGTTGAGACAAGATCTTACTACATATAAGAAGTTGGCTTTGAACTCAAGGTGCTGGGATTAATAGACATGGGATTAATCACACCTGATTCAAGTTTACTTTCGAAGAAAAGGAAAGGAGAAAGTACCTGGAAATGAAAGCATCTTGGGAAATTTTAGAATCTGGACCATTTGACTATAGTAGCCCAGGCTTGCTGTGCCTCTGCCTTTGTGCATCAGTGCCCCAGAGATTCTGGTTTGCTTTCTCTTATTTGAATCCAAATGCCCTTATCAGGGAGGCAGGTGTAGTTATACTGTCTACATTTGATAGATCCTAAAGCTGCAAATTGGTGACGGGGTAGGGCTTGCATCATGTCTGACTCCCTGGCTCCCTCCCTTCCACATCTGATCTCTACTTCACAGCAGGGCTGTTAAGAGTAAGGCAGTGTCTCTCAGCCTTGATGCTGATGATAGAAGGAACCAGACAATCCTGTGTCCTGTGTACTGTAGGATAGCCCTGTGTACTGTAGGATAGCCCTGTGCACTGTAGGATAGCCCTGTGCACTGTAGAATAGGCCCCTGTGCACTGTAGGATAGCCCCCTTGTGCACTGTAGGATAGCCCTGTGCACTGTAGGATAGCCCCTGTGCACTGTAGGATAGCCCTGTGCACTGTAGGATAGCCCTGTGCACTGTAGGATAGCCCTGTGCACTGTAGGATAGCCCTGTGCACTGTAGGATAGCCCTGTGCACTGTAGGATAGCCCTGTGCACTGTAGGATAGCCCTGTGCACTGTAGGATAGCCCTGTGCACTGCAGGATAGCCCTGTGCACTGCAGGATAGCCCTGTGCACTGTAGGATAGCCCTGTGCACTGTAGGATAGCCTCTGTGCACTGTAGGATAGCCCTGTGCACTGCAGGATAGCCCTGTGCACTGCAGGATAGCCCTGTGCACTGCAGGATAGCCCTGTGCACTGTAGGATAGCCCTGTGCACTGTAGGATAACCCTGTGCACTGTAGGATAGCCCTGTGCACTGCAGGATAGCCCTGTGCACTGTAGGATAGCCCTGTGCACTGTAGGATAGCCCTGTGCACTGTAGGATAGCCCTGTGCACTGTAGGATAGCCCTGTGCACTGTAGGATAGCCCTGTGCACTGTAGGATAGCCCTGTGCACTGTAGGATAGCCCTGAATACTGTAGGATAGCCCTGTGCACTGCAGGATAGCCTCTGTGCACTGTAGGATAGCCCTGTGCATTGTAGCATGGCCCTGTGCACTGTAGTGGCCATGGCCCCTAGCTGTCACTCAGCAGCAATATCAAACATCATTTTACCACCACAACCAAGACTGACAGCCACAAAGGGTTCCAGATGTAACTGAAGGCAGTAGATTTGACAAGACAGAAAAGTCAAAGAGCGCAACCAGAAAGCAAAAGAATGCAAAGGTTTATTGCCTAGAGCAGAGAAGGACAGCACCTGGACTATTTCCAAAGCAGTGCCCTCTCCAACAAAAGGACATATGGGGGTTTTGTTCAGGGAGCATGTGCTTATTCACACGGGAGAGCACTTTGGAGACAGGAGCCTTCCAGAGCATGCTCAGTTTAAGATGTACTTACTAGCATGCTAGTTTAAGGTCATGGTTCAAGAAAGAAAGATGGGAAATATTCCTAACCGTGCTTAGCTCAAGGTCATGTTACACATGTATGAACAGTTAACACGGAGACAAGATCACTTCTGGGCACACAGAGCTTGAGATCTAAAGACAGAAGATGGGAACAGTACTGGGCATCTTTCTCCTCAAAGGGGTTCTAAGTAAAAGCAAGCAAAGGGCACTTTAAGGCACGGTAGCATAGGAGGTCATCAAGCTGTTAGATCAGGTTCATAAGAGGGCAATAAATGGTTCTTAAGAAGGCTAACTCGCAGCTACCAAATGCAGTTTTCCTTGGCCTTTAGAATCATGGAAGGTACTCAGCTGGAAGGACACAGGAGGGACAAAGCACCAACTGGGAGCTGATTGGATCTCTGGGACTTCAGACTGGTGGAGACCATGCTTCCCTGCCCACTGTCCTTTGAGAAGCACCTGGCTTTAGTTATAATCACACATCAGCTGACCTAGTGTCATACTGAAATTTATTTTTAAAAGAAACCCCGTGTCGCTGCCATTGAGGAGACACTGAGTCATTTGGCAGAAGCAGGGAGTAACCATGGAGACAAATACTGAGAAAGAAACAAAGTCATGAAAGTTCTAACTACCAGTCGTGGCTTCCCGATGTTTCCCCCTTGTCCCCCTTTTGTTAAAATGGAGGAGCTGGGGCAGCATGGGAGAGGCAGTCAGGATGGGGGAGCTAGGGCAGCCTGGGAGAGGCAGTCAGGATGAGTTAGCACCCAGGTGAATTTCTTTAATACAACCTGAGAGATTGGTCCAGAAATCAAGTGATTCAGGGTTAATTTATACTACTGTATCATTTGTTGAAATTGGAACCAGATTTGGAGTCAAGGGTCAAATTCTAGCTTTACTTCACTCTTGTTGTGTGACTTTGGCCAAGATCCAGGCTGTCTCTAATTTTTTAATCGGCTAAAATAAGAGATACCTGGGACACGAGTTTCCAGGAGTCAGAGGCACTGCCCCAACCCTAGGTGAGTAACAGGACAGGCAAGGAGGCAGGGAGGAGCACTGTAGTAACTCAAGGATAAAACCTCTTATGTATCAATAATCTGGTGACAAGGCTAGGCATGGTAGCACATGCCTTTGATCACAGCACTTGGGAGGCAGAGGTGGGAGGGAAGACCTCAGAGTTCAGAGCTAGCCTGGTTTACAGAGCAAATTCCAAGACAGCCCAGGATACACAAAGAAACCCTGTTTCAGGAAACAAAAACAAACAAACAAACAACAACAACAAAACCCCAAATTCATCACCACCACCATCATCATCATTTGGAGGCAGATAGAAGTGGCCAAAATGACTAGAATTCTGAACCTAGTTATTAAAGCTCACAACTGGCCTAGGCTTAGAACCTGGCTCCCTAAAGACAAGAGTAGGGTCTTTAACATAGCAGAAAGAACCTTGGGCCAGGCTAAGGAATGCCTGGAGCGAAGAGCCTGCTACCCAGGGCTGGAGTTCTGATGTCCATCGCTATGGGAACCATCGCTACAGTGTTATGGCCCAGCCATGGGCTAAGAGACTGGATAAACGGAGTTCAGAATGCAATCTATCAGGGCAGGCCGAGGAGCACTGGACTCGGACTCAAGTCCCAAATCTGCCTCTGGGACAAGTCACTTAATTTCTCTCAGCCTCAGTTTCTTCAGTTACCAAAATATCACCATTGAAAGTTCTCACAGAACTATGTAGCATGCTTAGCTCCATGTGGTATTCATACAACCGTGTACATGGCATACAGTGAGCTCCCCACAAGGAGGCATTATTTGTGGAAGCCATTAGCAGTTATCTGGCAAACCTGTGTGAAAGCAAACTAGGGTGAGGGGTCCCAAGTCCACAGAAGTACCTATTAGTACTCCTAACCCCAGCTTCAGCTGCCCTGTGGACAACCGCTCTCCAGCACTCCAGATCCCCCCACCCCAAGAAAAGACTTCATTTGCTGACAGGCAGATGTGCAAGCCCTCTTTTGTATGAACATTGTTTACCAAGGTTCCTGAAACCCTTGCCAACGGCTCAGTCCCAGGACACTAAACTGAGAAACTCTGAGCATAAAGAAGTCTTAATCCAGCTCCGAATCAACTTCAACCAGGGCGTGGGACTCGCCCGGCTCCTTGTACCTTTGTGAGATCATCGGGGGATTTTCTCTTGGTAGGTGTGAGTCTGACTGCTTTCCGCCCCCAGTCTACCTGTTTCTGCTTGCTGAGCCCAATCTATCTGAAAAGGTAAGTTTCCATAAACTCCTTTATCCCAGATGGCTGGGAGGGCTTGGAGTGAAGCCTGCTTGGATGACCCAGGGACACACAAGATGATGCCTACAGACCCCCATTCCAGAAGCTCAGACTATGAAACAGGGGTCATGTAGGACATGCTTGTTTATAACTGGTCAGAGCCAGTGCGGCTGGAGCTCTGCTCTGAATGTTTCCAGTGTGCCACCCCTTTTAAAGTCCCCAGGAATCTATAAAGTAGTGACGATTATCGTTACTACTTTCCCTTGAACAACACAAGCTGCCAATGTGTCTAGTGAGTCATCGAGTCACGGGACAAACGAACTCAATCAGCAAGGCTTCTTCCATTCCTTTCCTTATTAACCAAGTGTGCTCTGGATGGGACTGGGTACCAGACACGGGCATAGGGACTTTGACACATCAGTGAACAGAAACAAAGATGGCTGCTGTGACCTGCTCCGGTTGGGGTTACAGGAGACGCAGATAACATGACAGTTTACACATGAGTGAGCAATGTATTTGTTAGAAGGTGTCAAGTGGTATGAAGAAAGGAAAGGCAGGGGGAGGGGCAGGGAGTACTGGGGATTGAGATCTGCATTTGAATCTTGAGTAGGCTGGGTGATCTCTTGGTAAGAGGCCTTGGGTTTAAATCCCAGCACTGTAAAAAAAAGACCCAAAGCAAAGAAGTTAAAAGAAGCTGCTCAGGGTTGGGGAGGTGGTTCAGTTGGCACAATGCTTCCCATGCACCCCCATGCATGGCCATTAAAAAGCCAAAGGTGACAATGTGCTTCTGTCATGTCAGCGTTGAGGTCCTGGAGACAGGAGAGCCCCTGAGGCTTGTTGGCCAGCAAGTCAAGGCCTAAAGCAAAGAAGGGTGAGGCCAGGGCACATGTAGGGCAAATGGAAACAAGCTCCAAGCCAGGGCTAGAGTTGCTGGGGCTGAGATCTGAACGACTCAGCACCGTTAGAACGAGCTCCAGCTTCAAGCTCAGCGGCACAGGAGGGAGACGCCATCTCTTCTCTAGGTCCTTCTCATCCTCTCCCCCTCCCCTTTTTTTCTTTTCTTCCTTCTTTTTTTTTCTTTTTTTAACTCCACTGAAACTTAACCTCAAGGACCTCGGGTATTGGTCCTACAAAGGAAGACCCTGGATGCCTGGGGAAAGAGCCCAGTTGGTAAGTACACTTGCTATGCAAGTATGAGGACCTGAGTTCGGATGTTCAGCATCCAAGTAAAAGTCAGGCATGACTGCACATGCTCAGTACCACAGCACTGGGGCCCCGAGACAGGGAACCCCCAGCCTGCCAGCCTCGCTGATGGGCAAGCTTCCAACTCAGTGAGAGACTCCATCTCAAGGCAGTGAGGACACCAATGTCCTCCTCTGCTCTGTGTGCGCATGTGCACAGCCATATACCCCAACACACCCCTCCTTGGCCAAGCCGTTTTGAAGACCACTTGTCCAACTCAGGTTTGGAATAGAAGCTCAGTTCTGCCTGATGGACAATTAGAGTAGGGCTGGGTATCTCTCCACTGCATCCTACCACACCCTACCACATCACACCCGACCACACCCCTGACAACCTAAGCCTGAGACCAAATATGGTGTCGCATGTTCATTATCCCAGCATTCAAGAGATTGAGGCAGAAGAATCCTGAATTCAAGGTAGCCAGCTTGGGCTATGAGAGGATTAAGAGTTTGAGATACCTCAGTCTCAAAAATAGATAAAACAAATAAAAATAAAGCCAGGGTTGGTGGTGCGCACCTTTGATCCAGCAGCTGGAAGGTAGATGCAGAAGGGATTAAGAGTTTAAGGTTTTCCTTGGCTGCATGAAAAGACTAGACTGAACTACCTAAGGCCCTGTCTCAATAACAAAGAGAAACAACCTCAAACTTCCTCCAAAGAGAGAATGGTGGTCCCTAGGGGGTGTCTCTGTAAAATTAATCCGGGCTAAGGAGGTGTTCAGGGTCCTATAGGAGGGCTTTTTAGGAAATATTGTGCCAGAAAAGGCCATGTGTCTTCCCACCAAGCTGCAGGTGTTGATCTCAGATCTCCCGTACCAAATTTCTTCAGGGATCTTGGGAGCACCTTTGCTGTTGTTGTTGTTGCTGCTGCTGCTGCTGTTGAGATGGTCAGCGGCAGGCTCACTGTTCAGCATCCCATTTGGACCAAACTGATCAAGACAATCTGGGATAAGAGGGGGAAGAATCTACAGGAAAGGGCAATACTAATTTGTCTTTCTCAACTTGCAAAGATGGTACCTTCAGGGAGCCGGCTGCAGTGGCAGGGAGTGGACAGTGGGCGGGATAGGCTACTTTGGTCCTGCACTCAGCGGGGACTCGGACAGATGCCGCAGTCCACACACAAGACAGAGCAGGCGCTGTGCGTGCGTGCGCAGGGGCGGCCGCCAAGTCGCTGTTTGCGCGCCCCCGCCTGGGGCTATAAAAGCCTTGCCACCTGCTGCCCTAGCTACGCAGAGCATCCGCTTGCCCGGAGGAACCAAACTACAGTCTCTCGCGGCTGCTGGCCTGGATATGGACCCCGAGACCTGCCCCTGTCCTACTGGTGAGCCCCTTCCCCCTCCTGCAGCACTTTGCCCTTTACTGACAAGGAACCCACTCCTCTGGCTTCACTCAAGGACAATTGGGGGAGGAGTCCCTTCTTCCCATCCCCCATCTTTAACCTCGTGATGATGATAATCTTCATTTAGGTATGGGGACGCCAGGTTTCCCTAGTATAATCCCTTCGTGTGCCCTCTTAGGTGGTTCCTGCACCTGCTCGGACAAATGCAAGTGCAAGGGCTGCAAATGCACGAACTGCAAGAAGAGTGAGTGCCCCCCACCCCACCCACCCCCACCCCGCCATAACCTCCCGCCGCACCCACCCCACCCCCATCAGACACTGTGAAGCAAAGCTTCCTGCTACAGACCTTCAGATACCGAGGCTATTGCAGTGTAAGGGGGGATATTTTGATGAATTTCCAGAAGCTATCAAAAGATAGCTGATTTGAGCGCTGAGTCCCTGCTTGAGTCCTGCTCTTCACTTTTTCCCCCGCCTGGGGATCCCCAAGGAAGAATGGGGGGCGGGGGCGGGGGGAGTCAGCCTTATAGTTGTAGTGTCTTGGCCCTTCGCAGGCCTTGTGGGTCTCCTCAATCTGCTCTTTCCAGATCTCAGCAATGTAATATGCTTGGGGTGAAGTGTAGAGGTGGGAACTGAGGCTTCCTTCTTCTCGAGTGTGGCTTTGCATAGATCTCATGGATTTGCTGGCCTCGACATGATCCCTGCCCCTCCCCTGCTGCAACTCCCCTCGCAGTACCTTTTACACTGTCTTGCCTTCTCCTGACTCTCCCTTTGGCCCAGGCCTGAGCCCAGCATTCCCAGGGGATACCCTAGTACCCACCCAAGGCTGCAGCACCATAGATGCTGAGTCAGACCTGATGTGGCAGTATGAAGGGAGAGTCACCTGTCCTGGACAAAGCTTGATGACTCTCCAGCCTCCCATACTGCTTTCCCCTGCCCTTTGATGGACACGGATGCGGGCATCAGACTGGGCACACACACACACACACACACACACACACACACACACACCCATTTTATCTACAGGCTGCTGCTCCTGCTGCCCCGCAGGATGTGAGAAGTGTGCCAAGGACTGTGTGTGCAAAGGTGAAGAGGGGGCCAAGGCGGAGGCGGAGAAATGCAGCTGCTGCCACTGAGGACTCAGTCCCTCCCACACAGCCTATGTCTACAGTGCTGGGTGTCCCTGGCGGAGCGTGGCTGTTGCCCCCCCTCCCTGGCTGCCTGTGAATAAATCCCATGCACAGCATGAACCGAAGACTGGTCTCCTTTTCAAGTGGGAAGGATGTGGGAGGGTGGGGGAGGCCACTCCATGGAACCTAGTCAGCCAAAAGTAGAAGGCTGAGATTGAGGCTTCCACCTATTTGGGACGGGGACCGAGCCCTGGAAATGGAACAGACATGCGTGCGCCCATACACATGGGCATGCGCATGCACACACACGGATACCGTCATGTGATACTCCATTCTCCTTTGGAGTCCACCTAAGCTCAGAGGGGGAAGATGGCAGGCCAGGCCCGTATAGGTTTATCTGCCCAACCTAGAAACCTCACTTTATCATTGTATTGAGGAATTAAAATCAGACTTGGGCACCAAGCACTTGTGATCTCTCGAATGTTCTAGTAGTTCCTACAAAACTGCCAGCTTTCTTTCATATATTAGAGGAGAATCCAGGATGCCCCGGGCTTCATCTTGGCAGAACTGTGTCCCCAAGGTCGCCTCCTCCACTTGCCGGCTTGTCTCCCCACAGATTGCTCACCCTTGTCAAAGTCCATTTCGATTGGCAATTTGTCCACAACTCTACACCCCACTCCCCAAGGAAAAGAACAGTAATGAGGACTTGTACCCTTAGTTGAAGAGATGGTCAGTCCTTAATAAAGAGAACTCTCAGCCCCACCGGGGCTGCCAGAAACAGGAGAAATAGACTGTGGGAAGGCTGCAGCTACCCTGTAAGGGAATACAGGGTTGTTGTAAACACATCAGCTTTTCTCCATTCCGGACATTCCATTCAAAAGCTCACCACAACCATTGTTTCTTACTCTAATGGGCTGAGTTTTAAGAACAACTAGGTCAACTTTGAAAAGGAGTTGTAAGAGGCTCTTTCCAGCTCAAGGCTTCTAGTTCCAAAGTACTAGGAAATAACTATACTGGCTCTAACCACAGAAAGCCCAAACACAGACCCGTGGGCTAATGAGGCGGCTCAGTGGGTAAAGGTACTTGTTGCCTTGAGTTCAATCCCCAGAACCCACACAGTAGAGAGAAGTGTCCCCAAAAGTTGCCCTCTAACTTCAACACAATCACCACAGCACACATAAACACACATACATACATGCATAAACATACACAAACACACCTGCATACATACATATACACTCATAAATACACACACACAAATGCACTTATGCATAAACACACACAGAAACACATACAAATAGAATTAAATTCAAACAAAACCAGACCCCTGCAAGAAAAATCAGTGGGGAAAGAGATACTCACTAATTAGGGCATGGCTGTTAAAATAATTGGCCTCCCTTTGTATATCGCAAAAGAGAAAAAAGAAAACTTATATAAACACACAGAGACAAAAGTTAGAAAGATCTGGGAGAGGAAAAATGGGAGAGTATTTTTTACTTTGGGGTATAACTCCATTTTAAAACAGAAGATCACCAAGTGTGGTGGCACACACCCACATTTGGAGGCCGAAGCAGGAGGTTAAGAAGTTCAAGGCCAGCCTGAACTATGCAGTAAGACTCTGTCTCAAATATTAAATTGCGCGCGCGTGTGTGTGTGTGTGTGTGTGTGTGTGTGTGTACATGTCTGTGTTTAGGTGTGTGCGCCTGTGTTTAGATGCATATGTGTATGTGTTCATGTGCATGTCTGTGCTTGTGTGTGTGTGTGTGTGTGTGTATGCCTTTTTAGGTGTGTATGTGTATATGTATACATGTGCATGTCTGTGCTTAGGGGTGTGTGTGTGTGTGTGTGTGTGTGCACGCACGAGTGCATGTGGAGGGCAGATGTGCCGCCTTCAGGTTCCATCGACCTTGGTTTTTTGAGCTAGAATCTCTCACTGGCACTTGAAGCTCTCCAGTTCGGCCAGGCTGTCCAGTCACCCGGCGCCAGGGATCTGCCCATCTATCTCCTCAGCGCTGAGATTACAAGCTCACAGCGCCACGCCAGCTTTCTATGTGCATGCCGGGATGGGCAGATCCATGCTGACCTTGTGATATGTTCTCTTAAGTACATTATCTTGCTGAACCTTACCACTCTAGAGAACTATGTGAAAGTCACACCCATTCTACAGGGGGCACTGTACCCCAGGGTATGTGCATGGGGGTCACACACTAGAATGTATCAGAACCAGGATGAGAATCAAGCCAGAAGTCTAGGGCCCCACGCTTAACTCTGCATTGTTCTCAGCCTTCTGGCTTGTCTTGTGTTACAAACAAACAAAACAAACAAAAACAGAACCACTAATAACTTCATGTCCCACAAAGGTGACTGCTACAAAGCAAACTGGGCATAGTGCCACAGGCTTGTGACTTTGGCATTCGGAAAAGTGACATGGGAGAAGTTTGAGGCCAGTTTGGGCTACATGGCAAATACATGTCTGAAATACACTAAAATAGGGACTTGGAGAGATGGTTTGGCAGTTAAGAGCTCGGGCTGCTCTTGCAGAGGACCCCAGTTTGAATCTTAGCACCCCACAGAGAGGCTCACAACTGTCTCTAACTCTAATCTCGGGGGATCCAATACCAATCCCAGCCTCTTTCATCACCAGACACACACATGGTACACAGACTTCATGCAGACCAAACACCCATACACATAAAATAAATGTGTAATTAAAAATCCCATGAAGATAAATAGAAAGGGATTGGCCATGATGTGGAGAAACTATGACCCTTAGGAATAGAAACTTAGATGGCTGCCGTGGGGAACAGTCCAGCCGTTCCTCAAAATTTAAAAATAGAATTGTATGATCCAGAAATTCCACTTCTGGGTAAATACTCAAAGGAATTAAAAACAGGATCTCTTCTTTTCCTCTTTCAATTACCTCTTTTTCCCTCCCCATCTTCCTCTCTCTCTCTCTCTCTCTCTCTCTCTCTGGACACAGTTTCTCTGTGTAGTCCTGTCTGTCCTGGAACATGCTCTGTAGACTAGGCTGTGCTCAAACTCAGAGCTCCTCCTGCCTCTGCCTCCCAAGTGCTGGGGTTAAAGGCATACCATCAGGTTCCTTTTTCTCTCTTCTTATCCCTTCCCCCCAGTCCTGTCCCCCTCCCCCCCTCCCCAGTCTCCTCTCAGTCTGCAGCCCAGTTGCAATCCTCCAGCCTCAACCTCTGAATTACTTTCCCCATCCCTGTGCAAAAACAATTTTAAAGAAGGCCGACTTTGTTGGCTCACGGTGAGAGCACAGTCCATCAGGGCAGGGTGGCCATGGCAACAGTGGGAGGCAGCTGGTCCCTTGCCACAGTCAGAAAGCAGAAAGAGCTGGTGCTCAGCACACTTTCTCCTGTGTATTCAGACCTGGACTCCAGGCCATGGGATGGTGCTGCCACAGCTAGTAGGGTCTCCCCGCCTCTGCTAACCTAATCTGAAAACTCCCTCACATGCCCAGAAGTTTGTCTCCTAGACAAACTTGTTTCTAGATCCTGCCAAATTGACAATCAAGATTAACCATAAATTAATAATGAATTGTAAGCTTGACTTACAAGTTGAAAAAGTAAACTGCAGATCAGTATATGTAGAGCAAACTATGTAAAGAGGAAAATTATAAACACCATCTTGCCATACGCATGCATAGAGATATGTTTGCCTGGGAAGAAAGTGGACTTTTCCTGAGAATCAAGAGGCTCGGGAATTTCATGTTTGACTGGTTTGGGGCATACTCTGTAGCTCAGGTTGGCTTCAAATGCTCAATCCTCCTGCCTCAATCTTCTCTATGCTGGAATTACATGTATCGCCATCCCACGCTTGTTTAATTTTCTACATATGCAAGTGACCACTAAGACCCAAATAGGATCAAGGCACGGTGGCTTGTGCCTGCAGTATCAACTTTCAGAGGCAGAGGCTGTTGGGGGCCAGCTTGGTGTCCATAGCGAGCCAAGGCTACATAGTGAATCCTTGTCTTTGAAAAAAGAAATCTGGGGCTGGAGAGATGGCTCAGCAGTTAAGAGCACTGACTGCTCTTCTAGAGGTCCTGAGTTCAATTCCCAGCAACCATCTGTAATGGGATCTGATGTCCTCTTCTAGTGTTGTCTGAAGACAGCTACAGTGTACTCATATAAATAAAATAAATCTTAAAAAAAAAAGATCTATTCCTGTTAAGAAATAAAAATCCTAATGGAAACTACAGTGTCATTGATTGGATATTAAGGTCCACTTAACTTCCCACCAGGCTTGGGATACAACTCAGTAGCAGAGAGGTTACTAACATAAACAGGGAAATGGAATTGACCCCCCAGAATTACAAAAGGGGGAAACATATGCTGGATAGTTTTACGTCAGCTTGACACAGTTAAGAACATGCTTCCAGAAGATCTGCTGTAAGTACGCAAGCCTGTAATATATTTTAACTAGTGATTGATGGGAGAGGACTCCACCCATCATGAGGGCTGCCATCCCTAGCCAGATGGTCCTGGGTTTTTTTGTTTTTTGGTTTGTTTGGTTTTTGTTTTGTTGTTGTTGTTTTGTTTTGTTTTGTTTTTTCTTTTTTCAAGACAAGGTTTCTCTGTGTAGCCCTGGCTATCCTGGAACTCACCCTGTAGACCAGACTGGTCTCGAACTCAGAAATCTGCCTGCCTCTGCCTCCCAAGTGCTGGGATTAAAGGCGTGTGCCACCACTGCTCAGCAACACTGGTTTTTCAACCTTCCTAATGTTGTGACCCTTTGATACAGTTCCTCACATTGTGGTGATCCTCCCCCAATCATAAAATTATTTTCATTGCTACTTCATAACTATAATTTCACTACTACTATGAATCATAATGAGTGTGTGTTTTCTGATGGTTGTTTGGGGATCCCAACTACCTGAGACTCACTACAATAGATGGTCTGGAACTCACTCGTAGTTCAAACTGGCCTTGAACTTGAGATGGTCACGTCTCAACCTCTTCAGTGCTAAGATTATAGGCGTGTTTAACCTTGTATTGCTTCGTCTTAGGTTTTGTTGATTCAGTGGTTAATTGGTGTGTATGTGTGTGTGTGTCTGTATAAATGTGAACATGTATATGTATGTGTGTGTGAAATGATATGTGTACATGTGTGGGTATTTCATGCATGTACATGTGTGATTGTATGTGCATGTGTCTATATATATGTTAGTATGTTTGTATGCATATATATGTATGTGTTTGTATGTATGTTTGTATATGTATATTTTATGTGTTTTGTGTGTGTGTGTGTGTGTGTGTGTGTGTGTGTGTGTGTGTGTAGAGGCCAGATGGTCTGCCACCTTTCTGTAGTAGCTTTATTTTGGTTTCTTGATATAGCATCTCTCTACATAGCCCTGACTGCCCTGGAAATCACTCTGTAGTCCAGGCTGTCCTCAAATTCACAGAGGTTCACCTGCCTCTGCCTTCCAAGTGCTGGGAGGTTATTATTTCTTATTTCACCTTATTTCTTGGAGCAAGCTCTCTCGCTGAACCTGATGCTTGCAGGTTTAGCTGCATGGCTACCCAGCCAGCCCCAGGATCCTCTTTTCTCTCCTTCCCAGTGCTGTCGTGGGTTTCCAGCACCGCGCTCAGCTTTTCATGTGGTGCTGACGATAGATCAAAGTCCAGTCCGATCTCCTGCTTGCCTGGCGAGCACTTCAGTTGCCTCTACCCAGCCCCGGTCCTGGCTTTAAATTTTCATCCTTTCTTAGCAATGATAATGAACATTGATTTCTTGGTCATTTGTTGTCATTTTCTGTGAACTTCTGACTCAAGTCTTTACCTTTACCTTCTTTTCTACTCAAATTATTATTTTCTTCTTGATTTTTAGAATATATTTTGGACACTTGTCTCTTCGATGGACTTTTGATTTGGGGGTGGGGGTTAAAAGTTCTGTCTCCTAAAGGTGTTTTTTTGTTTTGTTTTGTTTTGTTTTTGTTTTTTTCGAGACAAGAGTTTTTCTGTGTAGCCCTGGCTGTCCTGATCTCAATCTGTAGACCAAACTGGCCTTAGACTCAACAGCGATCCTCCTGCCTCTGCCTCTCGAGTGCTGGGACTAAAGGTGTGTGCTACCATGCTTGACCTAAAGGCATTTTAAAACTTCTTTCAAGTCATAATTTATATGTCATAAAACTCACTCATAAATATACTAATCAGTGGTAACAACAAAGTTTAAGAGTTGGGCCATCACCACAATCTGGCTTTTGAACATTTCCATCATTGAAAAGCTCCCATGTGCTATGGTGTAATTAATTCTCGCCACCACAGCCCGTAGCACTGTGACCACTGTGTAGCTCTGGCTCTCCTGGAACTCACTCTGTAGACCAGAGTGGCCTCGAACTCAGAAATCTGCCTACCTCTGCCTCCCCAGTGCTGGGATTAAAGGGGTGCGCCACCACTGCCTGGCAGGAGATTTTTGAATGACACCTGTGTTCACAAATGGCTACACTGTTTGTGCCAGAGTCATTTATGTATTTATGTATGTAATTATTTATTGGTTGGTTTGATTCCTCTTGAGTAGATACCTAGGAGTGGAATTGCTTGCCTATACTTAGCTCTATGCTTAGCTTTTTTATTTTGATGATATGGAATCAAACCCAGGGCCTCATAGAAGCCAAGCAAGCGCACTCGACTAAGCCACATGCCAGTTAGTTTAACTTTTGCACACACTCCAAATTGCTTTCCAAAGTGACTCTACCATTTTGTATTTCTTTTTTAAAAAAAAAAAAAGAAAAGAAAAAAGATTTTATTTATTTGATATATAGGATGAGAACACTGTAACTGTCTTCAGACACACCAGAAGAGGGCATCGGATCCCATTACAGATGGTTGTGAGCCACCATGTGGTTTCTGGGAATTGAACTCAGGGCCTCTCTCTAGAAGAACAATCAGTGCTCTTAACCGCTGAGCCATCTCTCCAGCCCCCATTTGGTATTTCTATCAGTGATGAATAGGGTTCCAGTTTCTCTATACTCTCCACAACTTGTTTTGTTGTGTTGTGTTTCTATATTAGATCCAACTTGGTAAGCATAAAGCAGTATGACTGAACTTTTATTTAATTTCACTTACTTTTTACAGTGCTATAGACCCACGCAGGTCCTTGTGAGGATTAGGTAAGTATCTACCATTGCCTACACTCCTACCCCTCACTATAGTTTTTTTTGTGGTTATTTTGTTGTTGCTGCTGTCTTGTTTTTATTTGTGTTTGTGTTTTGTTTTAGATAAGAGGCTTGCTATTTAGCCTTGGTTGGTCGGAAAAATCAGGAAAAATCAGAAAAATCCCCCTGCCTGGGATTGTAGATATGCACTGCCATGCTTGACCACCGTTGTTAGCTTGATTTACATGACCATCTTTTCAAATACTCATTAGTCATGTGTACTCTTTTTTTTTAAGATTTATTTATTATATATAAGTACACTGTCGCTGTCTTCAGACACACCAGAAGAGGACATCGGATCTCATTACAGATGGTTGTGAGCCACCATGTGGTGGCTGGGATTTGAACTCAGGACCTTCGGAAGAGCAGTCAGTGCTCTTAACCGCTGAGCTGTGCCTATTTGAAAGTTTCACCCATTTTTCTCGCTTTATATTTTTAACATAAAATTTACCACATTTAAATAAACAGTGCAGTGGCATCAAGCACATTTACAGCTGGAGAGCCACACATCTGCTGATTCCTTTCAGATCCGAATCTGTCTCATCAAGCTGCACGGGCCCACCCTTGCACCCATACTACATACTTGGGCTGTTTTCAGGGTTTTTTGGTTTTTTTTGTTTTTGTGGTGGGCATAGTGCTAAACAGACACATGTTAACCTATTCTTTAGCTTTGGACCAGACTTTGAGGTGAATGAAAAGGGCGGGAATGATTATTTCTATAGATAAGGCTATAGGAGGCTTTACTAGTTCTGACCTGTATTCCTTCTGGCGAAGCTTGGGATTGAGTGAGCACCCTTAGGATCTTCTGATCCAGGGGGTTTGTTCCAGGGAAGGAGACACTGGGACCACAAGGAAAAAGTCAGTCTCAACAGTCTGTTTGTATTGGTTTGGGCAGAGGAGTGAGTTTTGCTTTTTGCTATTGTTAAGTTTGTTTAGGCTTTGATGTTTTGAGAAAAGTGTCTTGCTACTGGCCCTGGACTCACTACTACAGCCCTCCCTAACCCTTCCTGCTCAACCTTTGACTACTGGGGCTTTCTGGTAACTTTGAAACTGGATAGTGTGTCATCCAGTTTGGCCCAGTGATCTTTATTGTATCCCATCCTTCAGGGACTTAGAGAATGATCTTCTCAGGATTTCCAAGGGACTTTGAGCAAGTGCAGGAGACTTAAATATCCATGGAATCTATCATCTCGACCCAGCCTTCAAAACCATTGTATCACAAAGTGTTATGGATGCCTAAAAAAGTCACCATGACCTGCACTGGACAAACAATGAAAAGCAGCTTGTGTCTTCAGAGTTTCTAGAGTAGTGGGAAGGGTAAAGTCATCTCAGAAACATCCAGAATAATCCAGCTGGGTGGCAGTGGTATATGCTTTTAATCCCAGCACTTGGGAGGCAGAGGCAGACGGCCGATCTCTATGAGCTCTAGGTCATCCTGGTCTACACAGTGAGTTCTAGGACAACCACGGCTACACAGAGAAACCCTGTCTCAACCTAACCCCCAGCCCCACCCTCTCACACCACACACATACACCGAACATCCAGGATGGCATGGAACCTTGAGAGCCTTGGAGACATTTTCAGACTCAGGGTAGCAAAGCAAAGTCCTGCTTCATTCAACACACGGGGAAACTGAGAGTCAGAGAGGGCTCCCAAGCTCTAGTGACTTTCAGGGGGAGAGACAGCCAGGTATGGTGGTGAGGGTTGCTGATCCTAACACGTGGGAGTAGAGGCAGGATGATCTGGAGTTCAAGGCCAACCTCTAGGACATAGGGAGTTCAAGGCCACTGTGGACGACTTGAGATCCAGAAAGTAAGAAACATGGGAGAAAGGGAGGGGAGAGGCCTCTAGGTGGAGAACACATTTGGGAATTATGGAAGGAAATCAAATGGAGAAGGGTATAGGATGGTGGGGCTGCCCTGGGGCTGAGGTCCAGGGCTTGAGGATCAGGAGGACAGACGGGTCTGTGGACCCTTTTCTGTAGCACCCCAGGGAGCTGCACTCCTCCCTGAACAAATGCAGACTTGAAAACTGCCTTTTCCCAGGCAGGTCCTGACTGCCCTGCTCTGACAGGATTTCACTGTCTTCAATCCAGGCACCGGACCAGAGGCCAAAGCTAGGATGGTAACCATAACAGGACCAGCCACAGCCCTCTGGGGAGACAGACTGGACAAAAAAGCCACTTCTGGCACCAGCAGCCAGAGACAGCCTCGAGCCAAAAACCAAGGCCTGCAGCTCAGCTGCCTACTTGCCCTGCATCAGAGGGTGCTTTCTCAGTTTCTCCCTTTGTAAAATGCGATTAACGGCTGGGCAGGGTGACTCACACCTGGAGAGTCAGCACTCGGGAAGCTGAGACAGTAGGATTGCCATGTGTCTGAGTTCAGTCTGGACTACAGAATAAGACCCCGTCTCAAAAAACAAAAATAAAGATTGGAGAAATGGTTCAGTGGTTAAGAGTAGTTGCTGCTCTTGCAGAGGACCTGAGTCTGGTCACCCGCACCCATATCAGGTGGTTAACAATCATCTGTGACTCCAGTTCAGGGAATGTAATACACTCACTCCTAGGATTGCTGAGGTCGCCTGCATTCGTGTGTACACGCCCCTTCCCCACAGAGAGACACACATGCATACACGTGATTTAAAAAAAGAAAAACTGGCATGGTGGCACATGCCTTAATCCCAGTACTTGAGAGGCAGAAGTAGGTGGAACTCTGAGTTCAAAGCCAGCCTGGTCTACAAATCGAGTTCCAGGACAGCCAGGGCTGTTAAACAGAGAAACCCTTTCTCAAAAACAAACAAACTAGATAGATAGATAGATAGATAGATAGATAGATAGATAGACAGACAGACAAGGAGTTGGAAGGATAGCTCAACAATTGCCCTTGCAGAGGCAATTCCCAGCAAGCACTTAATAAGGTGACTCGCAGCTGCTTGTAACAGCTCCAGGAGAATTAGACACCTCTGGCCTCTGCATTCACTATGTACACACCCACACAGAGACACACACATACACACATATACATAATAAAAAATGATCAAAATAAGTTGTTAAAAATAAAGAAAATTTTAAAAAAAATTTTTTTAAAAATTCTGCTGCACCCAGTGGTGGTGCACACCTTTAATTCCAGCACTAAAGAGAGAAAGAGGTACGTGGTTCTCTGTGAATCTCAGGCTAATCAGGGCTACACAGTAAGACTCTGTCTCAAAAAACAAAACAACAGTATAGAATAAAATCCCAACGATATAGAATAAAAAGCAGGTAATAGTCATCCTTGTATTGCCAGGTTGGACTACATCACATGAGCAGAGCACGAAGTACCCAGCTTGAGGTGTGGACCACGCACTACCCATGATGTGACCCATAGCTGTGACTGTATAAAGTGGTCCAGAGAAGGGTGTACTTGCTTAGGACGGAGGAACTCAAGTTGATTCTAAAGTACAGGAAGGCTTGTTGAGGCCTGGCCTGTATTTTATTGATGAGTTGATCAAGAGTTTGTTATTTGGGAATTTTCTTTTTGTTTGTTTTGGGACTGTCTCATGTACACCAGACTGACCTCAACCTCACTATTAGTTACGGATGACCTTGAACTTATCTCCTGCATCTCCTGCTGAGATTACAGCTATGAGCCACCTCAATCAACTTCCTTGTTTCCTTTTGGGAGACAGTATCCTGTAAGTAGCCCAGAATATACTTACACCCACAATTCTCCCACCTACTCATGATCTTTGGAGTGAAACTCACTTGGTCAGAAGCTCAGGAAGCCCCCAGCTATCAGCTCGGGTGATCCTTCGCCTCAGCCCAACAACCGGTAAGAATGCAGTACTGCATAAAACCACAGGAGGGCGCATGGATGCAACTTTTGGTCCAAGTAACCCTGGGGATGAAGGTCACCAAAGCAGGAGCCTAGTTCTATGGTCTGTGAGCCAGAGGTGGGGCCCAGCTAAACTTTGCCTAATTCCTGCCTCACAAAAACTTTGTGTATGTCAGTATATCTGTGTTCTCTTTAGCTGTGAAGCTGTATGTTAATTTTTATGCAGTGGCAGAAAAATTGTGAAACTACAAGATTGTACTGGCTGGTTTTGCGTGTCAACTTGACACAGGCTGGAGTTATCACAGAGAAACGAGCTTCAGTTGAGGAAATGCCTCCATGAGATCCAGCTATATGGCATTTTCTCAATTAGTGATCAAGTGGGGAGGGCCCCTTGTGGGTGGTGCCATCTCTGGGCTGGTAGTCCTGGGTTCTATAAGAAAGCAGGCTGAGCAAGCCAGGGGAAGCAAGTCAGTAAGGAACATCACTCCATGGCCTCTGCATCAGCTCCTGCTTCCTGATCTGCTTGAGTTCCAGTCCTGACTTCCCTTGGTGATGAACAGCAGTGTGGAAATGTAAGCTGAATAAACCCTTTCCTCCCCAACCTGCTTCTTGGTCATGATGTTTTGTGCAGGAATAGAAACGCTGATGAAGACAAAGACAGGGTCACAATCAAAGCAAACGCCAGCCAGCCATTCTCTGGGATCCACTCACAATCTTTTGGGCTCCTCCAAAGGATTTGGGCCACTTCTTCGGCTCTGCCCTTGGCAGCACAGTCTCCTGCTGGCTCTACTCCACAGTTGAAGCTGGTTTTGGTGCTGGTATCCCATGGTACTGGCATCTCCACGACTGCTGGGGTCTTCTGCTTCAACTGGGCTGTACTTTCACCAATGGCCTCTCACAGGCTCTCTTCCTGATGCCAAGCCTCAGTTTCTCTGTGTGACCCCTTCAACTGCCACTGAAGCTGCCAATGGCTTCTCCTGGCTTCTCACAGTGCCAAGCCTCGGTCGGCTGCTCCCCATAACCCCTTCATGACTTCAAAACCAATACCACCTAGGTGACTCTTAAAATACCAAGTTCAGCTGCCAGCACAAGGTACAACCTCGGCCATCCATGACTCTCTGTGTTGACTCTCAGGAAACACTTTGCAGAAGATTTCACCTCCATGATGCTGGTCTCTTTTTAGTCACCACTAATTTCTCAGGTCCAGCCAACCAACATCCAGTATCCCAACAAAGCAAAGGTTTTACTATAGTGGTCACTTTTTAATCATAGCTGGTTCTTGAGCCCCAACTAACTAGAACCATAGAATCCCAATTCAAAATAACAAATGGGGGCTGGAGCAATGGCTCAGTGGTTAAGAGCACTGACTGCTCTTCTGAAGGTCCTGAGTCCAAATTCCAGCAACCACATGGTGGTTCACAACCAGCCATAATGAGATCTGACACCCTCTTCTGGTATGTCTGAAGACAGCTACAGTGTACTTACATATAATAAAAACACTTTTTTTAAAAAAAAATAAAAAATAAATCTAAATGGGTGCATGGAATCTTTAAACTTCCTTCTGAAACTTCACAAGGCAGGCCTTTGTCTGCATTGCCCTCAACAATTTTATCTTCCAAATTTCCACAGAACAGCTCACCAAGTCTTGAGTGTTTTCTATCCCAAAGTTCTAAAGTCCTTCCACAATCCTCCCCAAAATACCATGGTCAGGTCTGTCCCAGAAATACCATACTATCTTGGTACCAATTTGCCTTAGTTAGGGTTTCTATTGCTGTGATGAAACACCATGACCAAAGCAACTTGGGGAGGAAAGGGTTTATTCAGCTTAACGCTTAAACACCACAGTTCATCATCAAAGGAAGTCAAGACAGGAACTCAGGCAGATCAGAAATCTGGAGGCAGGAGCTGATGCAGAGACCGTGAAGGGGTGCTGCTTACTGGCTTACTCCTTATGGCTTGCTATAAGACCCAGGACCCCCAGCCGAGGGATGGCACCACCCATAATGGGCTGGGCCCTCCCCCAGAGACTGGAGAAACTGAGGAAGATTGGAAATTGCAGGTCAGACTGATACAGTGAGATCAAGGATAGCCTCAGCCACATAGTGAGACCCCGGTAAAGGGAAAGAACTAACCTTCTGTACTTAGAGCTGAATCTTTGTCCTTGGAACCCCCATCTATTGTCCTGGCTCTATTCCCACCACACAGAGAACAAGTCTGTTCAGTGCAGGATTAACACGAATGGCTGGGTTCAAATACCAACTCCAGTCTTTTGAATCATAGGTGACTCGAGCAAGTCATATGACCTTCAGGGCCGTCCATGGGAGTTAACATTGCCTGACTTAGGGGACTGGGTTGAGTTTGGGGTTATTTATTTATGGCTGGTTTTGTTTGTGTGTGTTGGATTTTTGGTGCCAAAGATCAAACCGGGGTCTCAGGCATGCTACACGCCCTGACAATGCTGGAAGCCCTGGGCCAGGGCTCCAGGGAGACAAACTCACAATGATTTAGCACAAAATCAGATTAGAGTAAGTTTCTCATAGCATTCCCTATCAATGTGGTGGCAAGCCGGTGAGGCTACTGCAGAGGCTCTCTAAGGCAAGGTGACTCTAAACTCAAGCATCTACCTCCTGAATGCTGGAATTAAAGGTGTGCCTCGCTGCCACCAGCACTGGGATGAGCCTTTGAAACCTCAAAGCCCACTCCTAGTGACACACCTTTTCCAACAAGGCCACAGCTCCTAGTCCATGAGCCTATGGGGGGGCAGGAGTGGGGCGGGACTGGGGGGGTCATTTTCATTCAAACCACCACATAGTCGAGAGGAAAAGATGATTCCTGCCATCAGCCTAGGATTTCACACACATGCAAACACGCACACATACACACAACATGGAGAACAGAAAAGAATCAAATCAGAAGATATCTGCATGTGACCTTTGGGTTTTGGTACCACCTGACTCTGAAATATGTAGAAACTAACGTGCTGAGCCACTTAGAAGGCTGGGGGGCGGGGCACTTCGAGGTAAAGCGGTTTCATATGTGGGTTCAATGCCTGGGATAAATGGAGGGAGAGAAGGAATGGGGGGGTGAAGGAGGGAGTACCCCAAGGGCAAATGTGGGGCCAAATTCCATCAGAATATGTCTTTCTGGCAGCTTGTCTTTCCCTGCCCTTTGCGGTATTTTTACTTCAGTGAATGACAGATATCAGGGTGGTGACTTCTTCAAGCTTTTATTTATTTACACATAGATTTCTAACATTTGTCATGCTGGGGTTTAAACCTAGGGTCTCACGTAAGCTAAGCAAGCACCATTCCCTACATTCCTAGCCCTTATTTATTTATTTGTTGTCAGTCTAAGTATATAGCCCAGGCTAGCCTGGCTTTCACAATCCTGGCTGGGCCTCTGAGTGCTAAGATTATAAGCCTGGGTCACATCATTCTTTGACTTTCTTTTTCATTGTTACTTGTATTTTTGTTTGTTTGTTTGTTGAGACAAGGTCTCACTGTGTAGCCAAAGCTGGACTGGAAATCACTATGTAGACTAGGCTGGCCTTGAACTCACAGAAATCTACCTGCCTCTGCCTCTTGAGTGTTCTGATTAAAGGCACTGGCGGATACATCCAGCCTAAGTACTTCCATTTTCTAAATCTAAGTCTTAACGGGAAGTGGGAACTGGGCAGGATTAACAGTACTGTGGGTTACCTCCACGAATTTACCGGACTTAATCGAGCGGCGACTGCCAACAACATTCTGGCTTGAGGCTGGAGTCACAGCCCAACAGGGGCAAAGACTGCTCTGGGCTCAGTCTGGAAAGGGAGCACAGGAGCATAGAAATCAATCCGATTCAAGTTCATACCCAGGGCAGCCACAGAAAGTGCCAGGAAGAGAAAGGACAGGGTGTTTACAACTCACAATCCATGGGCAGCCGTGGGCATCCAGGAGAAAGTGAAGCCCCAGTTTACAGTAAGAGCTGCGAGGACAGCCTGTCCTGTGACACCCCACCCACAGTGAATGTCCACCCAAGTCTGCCTGCCGGGAAGCTTCAGGTAACAGTTTCCCGGCTCCGCAGATGACAGACATTTCAGCTATGACTTCCAGTCTGACTTCAGCAGACTTAAGCAAGTGGGGAAATACCATGTGCCTCCAGGGTGAGAAATTCTGGCAGCCATCTCTACCCTTTCCCTCAGCATCCACCCGTGGGGGTGGGTTATGTGGGGCTTTTCCATCCGTGTGTTTCACAACACCACCATCTGGCCCTTCCTACTTGGCAAACACCCGCGCAGAGAGCCCTGGTCCATATCCTCCCAGAATGGACTGCTTTCCTTCTCTTGAATTCCATCTCCAGCAGAGAGACCCCTGTTCCCCCAAAAATAAGTATCCTTAGCACAAGGCTTGTGTCTTTATGGTCTCTAGCCTCAGACAACTGGCTGGTGCCTCGGTGGATTCGATTCCTACACTCATCTTGGGCAAGTGTCTATGTGACTGCGCGTCCGTTTCCACTTTTCTACTGTGAGAATAATGAACACTCCAACCTGCGTTGTAAGGAAAAAAATGACAGCTCTCACAGTGCCCGCAGCACGTAGCGCGCAGGGGGTACATCACCAACAGCGGTTAAGTCCGGGCTACGGCTGGGGTTTGTAACCAGTTCACACTGCCAGATTAGTTTCCTGTATGCAGGGTCTCCAAGCCCCGCTTTCACCCAGGGTAGCACACAAGACACGCGCGGGAACTGTGTTCCCGTTGCGTGAACTGGGCGGGGCAGGGGGCTCCCCTCTGCACCCGGCCCCTTGGGCCCCGGGGTGCGGCAAAGCGCGCGAGCAGGCTTCCTGGAACCGGTCCCCACCGGATCGCAGACCCGTTGCGCTCAGCCCTTTGCTCTCAGTCCAGGAGCCAGGAGAAAGGGGGCGTGGCTCAGGGCGGGGTCGTGTGCAGGCTCCGTCCTTCGTGCAAAAAAGAGGGATGCTTGCAGACTTCGGGTCGTGCGCAGGCTCCGGGGCGTGTGAGGGTCAGAAGAAGGACGTGTGCAGGCGGGGGGTGGAGGGGGCGCATGGTGCCCCCCCACCCGGGCGGAGCTTTTGCGCTCGGCCCAATACTCACCGCTATAAAGGTCGGACTCCACGTGCTTCGCTACAATCCCACTCTTAGAACTCTAACGCCGATCTCTCTTCTATCTTCAACCGCCGCCTCCACTCGCCATGGACCCCAACTGCTCCTGTGTCTCGGGTAAGGGGACTGCTGAGGGCCCTCTACAACCCGAGTTTCTGGGACGCCTAGACAGGCTTTTTGGTCCCTTCTCTAGGAATTACTTTTAGAATATTACCGGCTGCTCCTTGGGAACGAATTCTGGAGCACGCCCGTCCCTTTGAAACTAGTCTTTGAGATAATTGCTCAGTGATTTGCATCCGAGTTCCTCGGAGAGCTGAGTTCTGGAACGCCCGGGTCCCGTTCACCGCGTTCACTGCCTTCTTCCTCTAGATGGATCCTGCTCCTGCGCCGGTTCCTGCAAATGCAAACAATGCAGATGCACCTCCTGCAAGAAAAGTGAGTTGGATCTTCTCTACCCTTTTCCCCTTCGCTCCTCTGGGGTCCCTAGCCCGCCGTAGCTTCCCGGGAGTCCAGGTGGATGGGACAGGGACTCTGACTCGGTTTCTCGCTCACGTTCAACTCTTCTCCCCCCAGGCTGTTGCTCCTGCTGCCCCGTGGGCTGTGCGAAGTGCTCCCAGGGCTGCATCTGCAAAGAGGCTTCGGACAAGTGCAGCTGCTGCGCCTGAGCGGGGGCGTCCCCACAACTGTGTAAATAGAATACGTTGGAGCCTAGCCTATTTTGTACAACCCTGACCCGTTTCCCACATCTTTTTCTATAAAGCATGTAACTGACAATAAAAACTGTTAACTTGATTGACTCAGCTTGTCGTTGTGCATTGGATAAGGGGCTGGCCAAGGCGTTGAAATAGGACTGCAGCAGCTTGGTTTGGGCTAGTCGGATTGATTATACCTCTCTGGACTTGGATCATCTCGAAAGTGGTGGGCAAAAGCACGCACTGGTCACAGAAATGTGCCAATCCCACTGGGCATGCGTATATTGGGGATTAAACCCAAAACTTCCTGCTTACCACACCAGGTGTTCTAATAAGCCACATCCCTACCCCTAGATGCATAATGATTCTGGCTTAGTTATTTTTGATTTTTAAGCCTTGATTGCATATTAAGTGTGAAATAGCTGTACGTAAACTTTGGCAAATAAAATAAAAATGGGAGTGAATCAGATAGGATGACTCCCATTTGTAATAATCCCAGAGCTTTGGAACCTGACGTTGAAGGATCACTGTAACTCTGAAGCCAGCTTGGTCTCAAATTTTGGTAACCTTTGGTTTTGAGAAAAGATTGTTTTGTTTTTTTGAGATAGGGTTTCTATATGTAGCCCTGGCTGTCCTGGAACTCACTCTGTAGACCAGGCTGGTCTCGAACTCAAAAATCAGCCTGCCTCTGCTTCCCAAGTGCTGGGATTAAAGGCGTGTGCCACCACTGCCTGACTTGAGACAAGATCTTACTGTGTAACCTAAACTGTCCTTGAACTGTCTTAGACTTCTAAAGTTCTGGGATTACAAGCTCAGTTTAAAATCCATTTTTAAAAATTCAATAAAATGGGCTGGAGAGATGGCTCAGAGGTTAAGAGCATTGTCTGCTCTTCCAGAGGTCCCGAGTTCAATTTCTACAACCACATGGTGGCTCACAACCGTCTGTAATGGGATCCAATGCCCCCTGTTCTGGTGTGTGACAGTTATAGTGTACTCATATACATAAGATAACTAAATCTTTAAAAAAAATCAGTAACGTACAAAACCATGAAAAGTCCTGTAAACACTATAAATATCCAAGGGTGTACCTTGCAGCTTGGAAACTAAATGGTACAATGTGTCCAGCCTAGAGCTCCCATGAGGAACTGCCCATATCTGGTGTACAGGGACACTGACAGGAACTTTTTCCCCGTCTTCCAGAGTGCCCAGTGATATGCCTTGGCTGTCAGTCTGGAAAAAAAAGAAAAAATCTGCCCCTCACTCATACCAACCCCTGGCAATTTAAGCAAAGTAATTAGAAATTTGGAAGGAATTGCCCAGCGTCTTCCCAGGAGCAAGGCATTTAGGTGGAGTCTGCAATTTGGAGGGTGGGGTGGAATTTCCTTCTCTTTAGGAAGCTGTAAGGACATGGATGACACACAATTAAAACCAACGGTTAAAGCCCCCTGGTTATTTGTTGAGGTAATGCAGTTTGATCTTCAATCAAAGGGAAAGAGGAGTTTCTAGGCGAGAAGTCAGGACCAAGCTTGCCCTTAGGCTTTCTCTGTGGAGAGTAAAGTCACAAAGCAGCCTGTTTCTTGCTGTCAGGAAGTCCTAGTTCACAGCCCACTTTCTCTCTGACTGGTCATGTAGCCTGGACAAGTCACTGGACCTCTGACAGAGCCTGTTGTCATGTCCCAGACTGAACCCCTCAAATGCTGATCTCCTGTCACTCAGCTAAAACCTCAATGCTGATACCACATCCATGCTGATAACCACATGTCCCCAAAGAATACACGGGCAACCAAGCACAAACCTGATGTTTTAGGACGTTTCTTTGTTAAGTGCAGTTTGGGAATCTGGCCTCATCTGTACCTTGTACGCCCTTTTACTGACACTGTTCATTCAGCCCTGGCTTTGACTTAGGTGGTACCGATCTCAGGTTAGTGAGATCCTAACTTCAGAGATTTCCCTCTTCGTCTCTGAACAGAGCTAATGAACAGCAAACAGAACAAATATCCTAATTAAGACTCCAGTGTGTCAAGAGGGTGGTGGGGGTTCAGTGTAATAGGAGTCCAAGGAGTGAATGCTGGGACTTTTCTTCCTCCCTGGATGCCTTGAGACCAAGTGAATGACAGTTACACTTTAGCTTTTCAATTAAAATGGAAGACATTGTTCTGGGAATTGGCCTCTTAGTAGAGAGCTTACCTGGCACCTGTGAGTCTCTGAGATTCATCCCTAGAACTATTAAAGGAATGTAGCTCAGTGGTACAGAGCTCACCTAACATGCACAAACTCCTGTGTTTAGACCCCAGCATAGCGTAAGCAAGGCTTGATGGCATACATCTGTAATTCTTTTTAAAAATATATTATTTATTTTTATTTATACGAGTGCACTGTAGCTGTCTTCAGGCACACACCGGAAGAGTTCATGAGATCCCATTACAGATGGTTGTGAACCACCATGTGGTTGCTGGGAATTGAACTCAGGACCTCTGGAAGAGTAGTCAGTGCTCTTAACCTCTGAGCCATCTCTCTAGCCCACATCTGTAATTCTAACACTCAAGAGGCAGAGGCAGGAGGATCAAAGATTCAAGGACCATAGCAAGTTTGAGGCCTGGGCCATATGTAACGCTGTCTCAAAAGAGAAGTCACACACAAGCCAGGCAGTGGTGGTGCACATGCCTTTAATCCTAGCACTCCGGAGGCAGAGGCAGGCAGATTTCTGAGTTCGAGGCCAGCCTGGTCTACAGAGTGAGTTCCAGGACAGCCAGGGCTACACAGAGAAACCCTGTCTCAAAAAAAAAATTAAGAAATTACACACAAAATGCAACAGGTATTGTGATATACACGCATACCTGTATCCTAGGAGGAGCTGAAATCGGAGATTGTCTCAAGTTCAAGACCAGACCGGGCTGTTCAATGATACAGGCCATTCTGAGTTACAGAGTGAGACCCTTGGAAAAAAGAATGGAAGAAGGAGAGGAGGAGAAACTGGGCCTTGTGACTGACATCTTTTATCCTAGCTACTCAGGAGACTGAGGTGGGGACAGGATTTCCAGCTCAAAGTCTAGCTACAGAGCACATTTAAAGCCAGCTTGAACAGCTTCGTGAGACCCTTTTTCAAAATAAAAGAATGTAAAGAACTGGAGGCGAAGCTCAGAGGCAGGAGGCTTGCCCGGACATCAGGACATTGGAAGAAGGAAGATTTACTCTCACTCTTCTTTGCCTGCTTGCCTCATGGGACTGAGCAACAGCTACATCCTTGGACTTCCATCCACAGCTGCTGCTGACCATTGTTGGAGTTGGACTACAGACTGTAAGTCATCAACAAATTCCCTTATTATGTAGAGACAACCCATACGTTCTGTGACTCTAGAGAACCCTAATAAAACAAACAAAAGCACCAACTACATGTGGTCCAGCAGAAACATCTCAGTATGCATCCAGAAAACCACACACAGACAGAATAAAGGAATTGGGCATTCTTGTGCTCTAGAACATACCGCAGCCTGACTTCTACCCTAGGAGCCAGCAGTCCTAGCCAGTGCAGAACCACTGATGTCTCTGACCTGGGTTCTCTGCTTAGGACTTGCCCTTGAGAGCTTGGAATTTGTCTCTAGTCCATGCTGAAATCCACTGCTCTTTCCAAACCCAGTCCTTAGCTACTTAAAACAGTAAACTCATGAGATCTGGAGAGAATTGTCCAACGTTATCCAGGTAAGGATTCTGTTTTTTATTTTTTATCTTTAATTACTTATTAATTTTTGAAATAGGATCTCATTTGTGTGACCCTGTCTGGCCTTGAACTCACAGAGATCATCTGCCTCTGACTTCTAAGAGCTGAGATTAAAGAGCTAGCCTCAGGCAAGAATTTAACTCTATAGACTCAGTTCCAAATGAAGTTTTTTTGGATCTTCCCACACAGAGAGTATTACTATGTCGTCTCCAAGATGAAGTATCCCAAGGAGGGAGAAATGCCCTGGGTGATCTGTTACCAAGACACTTGTGTCTAAACCACCAAGGAGGAGGAGGAAGAAGAGGAGGGCATGAAGAAGAGGGAAGAGGAGGAGGAGGGAGAGGAGTGTCATAGCCCAGGACTGGGTGCCTTCTCTGCCTACACTTGAACCTATGTACAGAAGGACAGCATCAGAGACCTGGGGACATGTACAGGAGAATTAGTGTCAGGCAGAACTGGTTCACAGCCCATTGCACTACTCACTGGTTATATGGCCTGGGCAAGTCACTGAACCTCTCTGAATCCTCTGTCCTTGTGTGTAAATAGAATTTGCATCTCAATATAGGTATTAAGTGAGAAATTGATTCACCTCCTGGTTGGGGCATAATAGCCATATTGCAGAGTGGTGGTTCTACAACAGTTAAGCAAAAAACCCAAGCCCATTGTCATGTAGCTCAGAAGTGATGGTACGCATGCACCAACGGTATAGCTGTTCTCTTGCCCTAGTCACAAGGCCTGACAGCAGAATCTAATGTTACTCAAAAGTCAGAAACATTGAAAAAAGAAATAACTGTCTTTATTATTATCAAATGCAGCCCTGGATATCACCTAAAATTATCCCTCTGGAGGGAGGATACCTAGGTTTTTAAAAACCGGCCTGGAGTAGAGCAGATGGATTAATGTGTGTGATCCCCCCCCCCACGTGCCTAGATGTGCCCCCTAAGGAGTGGAGAATAATGTTGCGATTGGCCCTGTTGCTGTACCCAGGAGGAAAGGTCTCAAGGACCATGATGGTACAGAGACAGACAATAAGGACCGGGAAAGCTCGTAACCAAGACTAGTCTTTATAAAACTGTCTCCTACGCTTCTGCCGCTTTGATCCAGAGAGAGACGTGGGCGGAGCTGGTCACTACCCAGGAACTCCCGGAAAGGAGAAGCCGAGGAGAAGCTGCGAATGGGTTTACGGAGACAGTTGGGTTTCCCGGGGCGAGTTTTGGTAATACACCGGAGCAGTGATGGGCCGTAATATCGGGGAAAACACTACAGGGACATGATGTTCCACACGTCACACGGGTCGCCCTACCGGGACCCGTGGCGCCAAAGGGGCGGTCCCTCTGTGCACACCGGCGCTCGTGGGAGCTCTGCACCCCGCCCGAAGAGTGCGCTCGGCTCTGCCAAGGACGTGGTGCGCGTGACTTAGCACGGGCTAGAGCAAACTGCCTGACTGCTGGGTGCAAACCCTTTGCGCCCGGACCGGTCCAAGGACTATAAAGAAGGCAGGCGGTTCGCTAAGCGTCACCACGACTTCAGCAGCGTGACTGCCTTCGCGTAACTTACACCGTAGCTCGAGCTTCACCAGATCTCGGAATGGACCCCAACTGCTCCTGCTCCACCGGTAAGACTCCCGATCCTTGGTCTTTAGGATACCCAGTCAGAATCGCAGAGCGGAATCCCCCAGTGGTAGAGGCTTGGCGGGAGCACCTTTAGTTGGCGATTCATTCTGGTTCTTTCTAGAATCCGCTCTTGCAAGCGCCTTCATTAGTTATAAGTATTGTCTGAACGGGTCCTTTCGCGGGGTTGGGGCTAGGATTGAGGGGCGCAAATGTCTGGTTCCTGATCACCCAGGTAGTGGGGACATCTAGGTTGAGTCCCAGGCATTGCTAAACTTATTGTGAATTATCGGAACTAGGAAAGAGGTGGGGGACCTTTGTTATCTTGGGGATTAAAGACACAAGCCCTGCCCTGTGAGGAGAGAAGTGGGGCTAGGCTCCCTGGAGTTCTGAGTAGGACTTAGTGAACTGAGCCGGGACGCTGCTGTAATCCTGCCTTTCTCACGCTTTCTTTTTTCTCCTCCACAGGTGGTTCCTGCACTTGCACTAGCTCCTGCGGCTGCAAGAACTGCAAGTGCACCTCCTGCAAGAAGAGTGAGTTGGGATTCCTGGGGTGTCGGCTAAGGTTGGGGGCGGGGAACTCCTACAGAGCTGACCCTGAGAAATGTCCTTTGCTTCATTGTATTGACTCGGGACTGAGCTGTGCTGAGACAATTCAAAACCGAAGTCTCCGTTGGGGGCGGGAAGCCTGTCTCCAGCCGGGCCTGTGTGACAGGAGGAACAAGGAAGCCTGCTCTGACCTCCTCTCCTTCCTTTCCAGGCTGCTGCTCCTGCTGCCCGGTGGGCTGCTCCAAGTGTGCCCAGGGCTGTGTCTGCAAAGGCGCGTCGGACAAGTGCACGTGTTGTTCCTGATGTGAGGACAGTGCTGCTCCCACGTGTAAATAGTAGTCGGACCAATCCAGGGTCTTCCCATACAGTCCCGCCCTGTTTACTAAACCCCGTTTTCTACCGAGAATGTGAATAATAAAAGCCTCTTTGATTCTAACTCTGTTTTTCTTGGCGTGGCTTAGAAATAAGAAACTGCGGTGAGGGGTTGTTGACTTGATAGTCTGGGGATCTGGTTTTGGACTCACTCGTGCCTTTACCTCCCGCCAAAGGGGCACTGTCTTAGGGTAAAGCCAAGTCATCCCATAAGCTTCCTCACATGGAAGCTGTGTGCTGTGCTTAGTCAGGTCTATGTTAGGGGGAGGCGTGGAGGGTGGTCCCAGGAGACATAGTGTCTCATCCTCAAAGCCCAGAAAATCATTTACATTCTCTTTGGATTCTGGTTTCCTTTCATATTGTTGGTTATATGAACTGGGGTGGGGTGGGGGTTTGCAAAGATTAACATAGGGTGTCTAGCATGCTAGGCAGGACTAACACTGAACTATATTCCAGCCCACCCCACCCCCTTTTGGTGGAGAGATGTGTTAGAAGGGCTTTGTTGGCCATTTGGACACATTCGGCAACAGCCCCAGTCTGACTGAATTTTTGATTCTCATGCCTCAACTTCCCAAGTACTAGGGATTACAGGAGTGACTGCCACCAGGTCAGTTAAAAGTATCACAAGAGTGTGACTCAAGCCTATAATCAAGGCATTTGAGTTGTAGCAACAGGAGAGTCAGGAATTCACGCCCAGACTAGGTACTAAGCTTGAGGGCAGCCTCAGCTACACTTGATTCCACCTTACCTTGTGAGACGTGGCAGGACTTACAACTTTATTTCTGTTCGACCGGATGGTCAGCAAACCCTGGGGAGCCATCACTCTGAGGTCAGCACTGGGCTTACAGACTTGGACTGCCCCTCCTGGCTTCTTATGTAGGTGCTAAGGATTTACACTCCAGTGAGCCCCAAGTCTGGACAGCAGCACTCTAGCATAGGCCCTAACCCCCCACTGTTTTTATTTTCATGCACCTTAAACCAGATGTTGTATTTTCTTTTTCTTTTTTTTGTTTTTTTTTAAATGCCCCCTTGTCCCTGGGAGCCGCTTCCCTTGCTCCCTAGCCAAATGTATTTTCTAGGTACCTTAAACACCCCTGCTGGGCCCACCCTCTGCACTCAAGTTTGCACTCAGCTCAGCCACACCCTATAGTGTGACACTTGGGTACATGATACTATTTGTACAACAAAAAAAAAAAAGTTCAGAGAGCACAAAATACACTTTTTGGAGATTCGACAGGAGACCAGTAAACATATGAAGCTGATTAGCCACTGCACACAGCTGCTCACTGTGTCCCCATATGCATACACTTGCAGCTCCACTGGCCCAGAAATCCTGAGGGAGCTCTGTGATCGCCCCTGTGCACACGAGCTCCTCCTTGGGTGGGCCTGCCTCCACTGTTGTGACTTAGGTGGCAGTTCCTTGCAAAGTCAGGATGAATTTGCTCTTTCAAATTCCCACACAGTGACCAGGAATTGAGAACCTTCTCCATGCTTGTCTTCTGACTCTAAAAGAAGTACTTTGTGTCAAAACCGTCCAGTGGGCTAGGGAGGGTTCACCGGCTATGGAGAGCCTAGGATAGTTTTAAGCCAAGAACCCACGCCTGTCTCTATTTGTAGTATAAACAATGGAAGACAGAGACAACATCCCGTGTCTGTCCTCTTTCTAGGTACAAGGGAAATGGAGCCAAAGACTGAGGTGGGGACAACGACAGGGAATGTCACAGAAGCAAATGCGACACCCGCACACACTAATCTCACTCTCAAAAGCAAGGTGACAACCATAGTGCAGTGCTGAGGGTGGGAAACAGCCAGGACTAGGTTCTTGGAACTTTAATAGGGGGGAATGACCGGCAAACTTGCTGGAACTGGCAAAAAAAAAAAAAAAGCAGGTTGATTGCAAGCAGCCTAGAGCTGAGCGCAAAACCCCGCCTCCTGCGGGCGGCCGGGTGGCGGGCGCAGAAGAAACGCCCCCGCCGGGTGCACCCTCTGCACGCAGAGACTGAGCCCGGGGCGGAGACTGCGCCCGGCGGGAAGCTTGCGCTCGGCTCGGCCACACCCTGTAGTACCAAGCGCCAGGACGAGTGCACCCGTGCTGCGAAGAGGGCGGGGCTGTCGCTCACAACCCACAACCGACTCAGAAGCCGCTGGTCTTCTATCACCTATTAGGCTACACAGGAGGGCGCTTCAACCTTTTCAACTGTTGAGAGTGGGTCCTCGGTGTACATTCTGCACAACCCAGTCAGCGGCAAGCCAGCTGAGAGTCGCGGGTGCAAGGTCTGGGCAGGACCTTTGCTCGCAAAGTGGGGCTTTAACTGTCAAGTGGGCAGGCAGGTTCCTTGGTTTCCATGTGCCTCTCAGAAACCTAGCTGATCTTTTGCTCATTTCTTTGGCTCTCAAGTCATTGCATGGACCTTAGCTGCTCCTGCGTCCCTCGTAAAATACATCGGAGCACACGTTTTTCTGAAATAAAAAGTATTAGCTCAGGACAGGCCCAAGACTAAGGTCTCAGCACTAACGGGGTGGAGTTCTTTGGCCCAGAGGGCCAGAGAGCATGGATAAGAGACAGCCACAGGAGACAGAGGGAATGGGGAGGGGGGTGGGTTGGAATATTTGCCCTGGAGGGACAGAAGACTGCCTCTGGATAGAGAGGAGACAGACTTGGCACACAGGAAAGTGGTGGTTTATAAATGTACAGGGGGAAACTCTGTTAGGATGAGGTGTTTCATTTTACCTGGGCGTGTTAATTAGGGCAGCCAAAGGGGGCTTTTGATTGACGCACTTCAATACTCTGATAGCTGGACCTTGGTAGCCAGCCTCAGGAGGAGGGATTGGCCAAATAAGAGAACAGACCTTGGTGGCTAGCTTTAGGAATATGATCTCATGGTTTTTCAGCAAGACAGAGGGGTTGGGGGAGAAGAGCAAGGCCTGCGAGACACATGCTTGCCGCAGCTGGCCAGAGTTTTCATATCTGGGTAAAGTGGGCTCCTTACTGTACGTTGCTGTTCTCTCTCTAAGGAGCCCATTGCTAGTTTGTTCTCTGCCCCCCTCCCCACTCCCCTCCTCAGCAACTTCACCACATTTCGGAACTTACTAAGTTCCTACTCTTCCTTCTTTCTCTCAAGGTTCTCACTAAAGGGAGAAAAGACTGGGCTCTAACCAGTCCTGTCTGTCATCACCCCGGCACTCAGCACACGGGTGCACCTCACTTTCTTTCCTGTGGGAAGAACATCTGAGAGTGACTGTACTTCCCAGCAGTAGGGTGGAGAGGTCCGACGGCACGCTTCTGTGTGCCTCACTGGAGGACTGGAGGAGAATGGCCGGCCCAGACATGCACAGAGATGCTGCCCTCAGGGAGCCTGGCCCGGCTGTGCCTTTGTCCCTGCCTTCCTGCTTCTCTCTCCTCCCCACAGGTGGCTCCTGCAGCTGCCCACTGTACTGTGCCTCCAGCCACAGATCTCGAAGATCTCAGGGCAGGGGCTGAGCTTGGGAGGGAGGTCACAGCTGGCTCTGGGTGTGTGACTCTGGGGACAGTGGCTATCCTTTAACCCCTAAAGACCATTCTGTTCCACTCCAGGATTTCTGCATCATCTTTAGGTCCCAAGACTAGGTAGCCTGTTTCTATTGGGATGCAAACCCTGAAGAGCCCAGGTCTTCATTAAAATGTCTCTTCACAGCGGACAGTGGTGGCACAGGCCTGTAATCCCAGCACTTGGGAGGCAGAGGCAGGCAGATTTTCTGAGTTCGAGGCCAGCCTGGTCTACAGAGTGAGTTCCAGGACAGCAGGGCTACACAGAGAAACCCTGTCTCAAAAAAAAAAAGTGTCTTCACAGGAGTATGAAGCTGTGTCATATCAGTGCGTGGGAGGTGAGGCAGGAGGATCCTAAGTTCAAGGCTAACATAGGCGATGTCAGACCCTATTCATCAATAAATAAACACATAACGAATATTTCTTTGGTGTGAGACCTGGAGAGGTTACCATCGCCTTACTCCTTCCTCTCTGGCCTCTCTGAGGCTGCTGTCCATGCTGCCCCGTGGGCTGCTCCAAGTGTGCCTCGGGGGCTGTGTGCGCAGATGGGCGTCTGACAAAAGCACCTGTCATGGCTGACAGGACAACTGTTCTGATCCCTACCTTCATACAACTCTGCCGTGTGTGTGCGTGTGTGTGCGTGTGCGTGCGTGTGTGTGTGCGCGCGCGTGCGTGTGTGTGCGTCTGTGTGGGTGTTTGCGCGCGCGCGTGTGTGTGTGCGTGCGTGTGTGTGTCTGTGTGTGCGCGTGTGTGTGTTTGCGCGCGCGCGCGTGTGTGTGTGTGCGTGTGCGCCTGTGTGTGTGTGCGTGTGTGTGTGCAAGTACGTGAACTTTGATGACCTCATTCTGATCAGGTTTTCTGTGTGAGGTTGTGATAAGGGACTGAGGTGAGGGATTTAAAGTTAGTCCCGCCCTACACAAACTACACAGGCACATTGGGCTTTATCTCTGGCACACAGGAGAGCAGGAGAGGTGTTGGTAGGGAGGCAGACCTGTCGGAACAGCCTGAAGGCTGTCCTGGACCAGGCTGGCCTTGAACTCATAGAGACCCCTCTGCCTCTGCCTCCCGAGGATTAAAGGCGTGCGCCACCACGCCCTGCTACTCAGACTTTCTTACCGAGCTTTAGTTCTCACCAGGTTGAGATTACAGTCTCGGATATTGTGGTTAGAAAAAAATGTTCCCCGAGGGTGTGCATTGCACACACCTTCTCTGATGAGGGCCCCACACTGGGAGAGGCAGTAGGTCAGACATCCACATGGGGAGATTGCAATGTCCAGAAATCCTGAAAGGACACTAGACAGTCAGGGAGCGCTCCGGGTTGTGACTAGGCTCCTTTTCTGTGGGAGTGTCTCCTCGAGTCAGGATGAATTCGCCCCTTCAGATTATAACCCTTGGACATTTTGTCGGAATGTCCCAAGATTTGGAGGCAATTGTCAACGTTCTAGGAATGTGGCGATCGCGATCGGCTCCAGAGGAAGTAGGGCTTGTCAAGGTGTGTTGGAATGTGGCGAGCCTGCAAGCTTGGGGAGCCCCAGGAAGGTTCCGAGTGAACCTGTACCTGCACCATGACCATCGGTCCCTCCACACTTAGCCATAGACAGAACGTGGACCAGAACCCCATGCCTGCCTATTGTGGTGCAACGGAGAAAAGGGACCACATGTGAGGTATGGCTGGGAGTGAGAGAAAAGGAGGGACAGAGCAGAGGAACAAAAAGGTGACAGACACCAAAGGCCAATCCCTCACAGCTCATCAGAGCTCAGCAATTCCGGAGTGCGTACTCCAAACCAGGGTAAGGTGACATCCATCATGACATAAAGGGGTGCTGCGGGGTGAGGGTGAAAAACTGGACTGGTTTTTTGGAATGTTGGTGTGAGTGACGTCCAGCAAACTCAAAGCAATTGGGAAGGGCCTTCCTGGAGGCGAGGAGGCCCAGGGGGCAAGCGAACCGCTGTACAAGATCACAAGATCGAGCCGGCGCGGTAGGAGGGAGCCCGCCGTGCGCAGAGCTTCTGCACACAGCCCTTCTGGTGCGCTCTGCACTACCCAGGGCCAGGTGCGGATGACTCAGCCAAAGAGGACACCAGTAGGGCGCGCACCAGGCCACTGCGACACTTGGAAAGGGAGCGTCAGAGCTCCAGGCTCTAAGCTGCCCTCTGGTGGTCACCTGCACCTCCGCTTGGACCTCTATACCCGCTTAGACCTCCATCTTCTTTACACAGTTTGGAAATAGATCCACTGGGCGGCTGGGAAATGAGCCCTGGAATGGGCCGTAGGATTCCCAGTTCCCAGAGATAACCCTGAATGTGCCAGGGTGTGAGGAGGTCGGTCTTGGGTTATGAGCTCAGTGAACTCCGTTCGTCCACTGATTTCTCTCTACTCGAGTACCTGATAGCAAGGATGTCCACCCTGAATATTCCCTGTCTCGCCTGAGGCTCAAGCTACCCCATCTTACTTTACTCAGGTGGTTGGGGGCATCTACCCGGACCCAGGGCTCTGTGGGGGTCGGGGAGTCTCAGTGCAGTGTGTGTGTGTGTGTGGGGGGGGCGTGCAGAGAGCTGAGGTCCTGACTTCAGTTGCTGTCATCATGGGCTCACCTAACATCTGGGACTTTCCTTGGTGTAGTAAACCTGAAGGGCTCTTGCCCTTCTCAGATGAGGAGACGTAAGAATGGGCCTCTCTCCTTTTTTTCTGGAGTCAGGCAGGAGCTCTCGGGCCTGGCACTGCTAACGGGGGTGGGTGGGGGGTGGGGTGGGTGGGGGCTCTGTCTCCTTGGTTTCCAACCTCCTCCATCCCTTTCCTCACAGGGGACTCCTGCAGTTGTTGTTCAGTGGCAGGTGTCCCTCGTGCAGGAACCTTAGTGGGTAAGGGCTGAGGACTGGACTGAGTCAGAGCAGGGAACCCATTAATTATCAGGCAGGCGCCAGGTTGACCACCACTTCCTGTTTCTCATCCTCTTTCCTCAGCAATTGAGGGTCAGAGCAGGGAGAACTAAAGGTGGTTGGTTCTTTATCCTTAGAACTGGAACAGCGGGGGCCACCCAGAGTGTAGACCAGGCAGCTCAGACCCGATGCTGGGAAAGTTTCCAAAATACCTGCTGCGGACAGACGAGAGTCGCTAAGCCCTGCACTCAGGTCGGGCTCGTCTGCACCTTTCTCAGTTTCCCCAACCGTCTGCTGACGGAGCATAGCTTCCGAAACGGATCCTGTGGGGTCGGAGGCTCCCGGGCCTTCTGTCCAGTATTGCGCCTACAAAGGGTCATTAATAGGTGCAGCTGCAAGGTGTGAGATGGGGCCGCGCTCCCCACAACGTCATGACGTCTACAAGTCCGGCCTGTTTTCCACATAGCTCTCACCTATTTGCTTGCTGGCTTCCCTCCTGGTTGCTGTGATAAAATACCGGACAGTAGCAACTTGGGGGAGAAAGAATGTATTTCAGCTCATGGTTCCAGTGCAGTGGGGCGGTCCAGACTCAGAAGCATGGGGGGGGGACTGGTTGTATCATATCCATACTTAGGAATGGGAGCAACGAATACACCCACTAACCTCCAATTCACCTCCTTTAAAAATTTTAAATATGGGCCAGACGGCAGTGGCACGCGCCTTTAATCCCACATAGGAGGCAGAGGCAAGCCGGGCAGTGGTGGCGCACGCCTTTAATCCCAGCACTTGGGAGGCAGAGGCAGGTGGATTTCTGAGTTCGAGGCCAGCCTGGTCTACAGAGTGAGCTCCAGGACAGCCAGGGCTACACAGAGAAACCCTGCCTCAAAAAAAAAAAAAAAAAAAAAAAGGAGGCAGAGGCAAGTAGATTTCCGTGAGTTCAAGACCAGCCTGTTCTACAGTGAGTTCCCAGACAGCTGGGGCTGTTAAACAGAGAACTCCTGCTTTGAAAAAACAAAAACAAAAAAATTTAAAATATAGTCCAGGCTGGAGATTTGGCTCAGCAGTTAAGAGCACCGACTGTAATTCTGAAGGTCCTGAGTTCAAATCCCAGCAACCACATGGTGGCTCACAACCATCTGTAATGAGATCAGATGCCCTCTTCTGGTGTGTCTGAAGATACCTACAATGTACTTACATGCAATAAATAAATCTTTAAAAAAATTTAAAAAATATATAGTCCAGGACCCAAATCAGGTTAGTCTAACCTAATCTACACATTCCTTCTTTTGAGACTCTTCCCAGGTGACTCTAGATAGGATTAAGTTGACAATTATAATTGACAGTCGGGTGCACAAAGTCCTACCTGGAACTATGAAACTCTTTGCTGTTTGTTGATAGCTGCCTGTAAAGAGAAAAATCTCAGTCTTCTCTGATGGAGTGACACCCGACATGCCCCAGGAATAGTTTGCTAACCCTAAGTAGACTCCATGTTTTTAGCTAGGTTTTGTTTGTTTCTTTTCTTTTCTTTTTTTTTTTGGAATAGGGTTTCTTTGTGTAGCCCTGGCTGTCCTTAAACTAGTTTTGTAGAGCAGGCTGGCCTCAAACTCAGAGATCTGCCTGCCTCTGACTCCTGAGCGTTGGGATTAAAGGCGTGCGCCATCACTACTAGCTTGATTTTTTTTTTAATCTATTTTATGTGTGGGTGCTCTGCTGCATGTACACCTGCTCACCAGAAGAGGGCATCAACTCCCTTTATAGATGGTCTCACGCCACCATGTAGGTGCTGGGAATTAAACTCAGGACCAATAGAAGAGCTGCCAATGCTCTTAACCACTGAGCCATCTCTCTAGCTCTTGATTTTTTTTTTTTAAGATTGAGAAAGAATGTGAAGTTGGGTGGATTTCAGGGGGTGATCTGGGAAGATTTGGGGTAGGAGAAAGAATATGATCAAAATATACTGCATGAAATTCTCAGAGAATAAATAAAAACAAAACCAAAAAGAATCTATCACATGCTACATTCCTTTTCCTGTGAAATATGTATATGAGTACACGGTTGCTGTCTTCAGACACCTCAGAAGAGGACATCAGATCCCATTACCGATGGTTGTTAGGTACCTTGTGGTTGCTGGGATGTGAACTCAGGACCTCTGGAAGAGCAGTCAGTGCTCTTAACCGCTGAGCCATCTCTCCAGCCCACATTGTAGTATTTTCACATCTGTGTCTCATTGTATTTGTTTAAATTCATTCTCTCTCTTGTGCTCACCCTTCTACACTCAGCCTCCACTCCTGACGAGTTTTTTGTTTGTTTGTTTGTTTTGTTTTGTTTTGTTTTTTAGCACCCAAGCTGGTATTTGGAACCACTCCCCAACCATGTGACTGCCTGTACTGGTGACGGATAGAATGTGGAGTTGCAATGTGGAGGTACTCAGGTATATGGCATGCTATGAATTGTGCTCTGTTCCGTTGTCATGGAAACCAACTCAGGCAGCTAGACACTCCCATTGGTCCTGCAAGCTCGTCCAGTGTGGGTGGCAAGCTGTTCCCACCACCGTCTCCCCACAAAAGAATCTGGGGTAAAGCCTTGTGGGCCATGGCCAAGGGCGTGCTCTTTTCAGTCTTGGTCTAGAAGCCGTGGTGCCAGGGTTTCAGACGTACCCATTGCTCCTTGGTAACTCTGTTTTGGAGACGTACGGCTGCCAAGCCTCTAAGGGGATAGGAACACAATGTCCTCACTGGGCCTGACAAACAATCACTTAACATGCAGCTTTTTCTTTTTCAAGTCATGTGTGGAAGGGTATCCTCGATTTCCCCCTACCCTGTTCCTGAGCCCTCCCTCCCCTGGCCCTCCCTTCCCTGGGCTGTGCAGAACAGGGCAATTGTAGACCTCTGCTGGTGACAGAAGATTACAGTAAATTGAATGCTTTTGATGTGGGTATTTTTAGAATGGCTTGCTTACTTCCAGAAGCTTCAGTACACCGTTATAAAATGCCCTGGTGATGTTGTGAGAAACATGGACTGTGGAGCCAAACTGCCTAGCTAGACCCGCTCCCCGACTTAGGATGTCAAGTGGCCTGTCTTGAGGACATGTCTTAGGATGACGTGTGGCCAAGTCCCATGTCTCATCTTGGGGAGCACACGGGGCTCCTCAGTGGGGCTGCCATGAACCTGAATGTGTCCAGGACAGTCCCTGACACATGTCAGGGACTCAGGGACCAGCCATGGTGTGTGGTAGTCAGCAGGTGATCCACAAATGCTCTCTATGTTAAATGAGCACGTATTAGACACTCTTGGGAGAAGCCAGGAGGTCAGAAGACACACCTTGTTGTTGGAAGACCCTGCTATTAAGGTCGCAGTCCACCACATCCAGATAACTTCTGAGCTTGGCACAAAGTAGAGGACTCCCTTTCTCTGAGGGGCTTTCTCTTTTCTGCTTGACCTTATGTGGAGAACATGACCTTCACATCCTCTACCCTCGAGAAGTCATGTAGTCTGTGGCCAAGATTCAACCTCCATCTCTCCCATTAAGAACCTGTCTAGCAGCGCCTGGAATTCCTCTTCAAATAAAAGAAGCATTCCCTGCTTTTCCACCACAGCCAATAAAGTCCTCTCACCCTGAAAACCACTCCCCACTCCCCACAGTTCGTATGACCTTGGTTCACCTCTAATTGAAAGAGCAAGTGGTTTCACTGAACATCGTCTGCTCAGAGAGCTGTTTCGCTGAATACCGGCTGAAAGAGCTCTAACGCTGAAATCCCCGGAGAAGCCCCGCCCCCAGCTCAGCCGACGGAGATCCTGCTGACTCACCCCTTCCTGACTCCTCTTCCTGTCCCCATCCTGACCCCGAGTGTGCAGGACACCTCCAGGGAGGAAGCGGAACTCAGAACCACACCACTCACACACTCTGTTTATTACACATAGTGAGAGTGTGTGCGCCCATGTGAGTACATGTGGGATGAGACATGTATGCAAGTCAGAAAACATTTTTAGGAGTTAGTTCACTTCCACCAAGTCCTAGGGATCAAATTCAGATCGCCCAGTTTGGCTGGAAGGTACCTTCACCCACTGAGCCATCTTTAAGGTCCCCTCTCACTCCTTCACATGACCACATCTTGCCACAGCAGGGAAAGCATCAGTGGATGAGGGGAGGACAGGGGTGGGGTGGGGTGGGGGGAAGCAGGAAGTTAAGTCTTCTGAGGGGTTGGCATGATACCCTACCCAACCCTACAATCCATAGAAGGTGGAAATAAGAGAATCCAGTTAGACTCTCTCTTCTGAGAGAGGTCCGGAATTCAAATCCCAGCAGCCACATGGTGGCTAACAACCATCTGTAATAAGATCTGATGCCTTCTTCTGGTGTCTGAAGACAGCTACAGTGTACTCACATACATGAAACAAATAAATCTTTTTTTAAAAGACTTTTTGGATCAAGTACTAACTTCGACGAAACCTAGGAATGTCATCAGATAGCATCTGAGGCCCATAGGAGCGATTCCCCATCTTGCTGTACTTGCTTCTCTGAGTAACTCACCAGTGTACTTTAAAATGGCCTCAACTTATAACTCTCTCTTTTTGCATCACCACCACCACCACCACCACCATCATCATCATCATCACCATTATCACCATTATCACCATCACCATCACCACCACCACCATCACCATCACCACCACCACCATCATCATCATCATCATCACCATTATCACCACCACCACCACCACCACCATCACCATCATCATCATCATCACCATTATCACCATCATCATCACCATCACCATCACCATCATCATCATCATCACCATTATCACCATCACCACCACCATCACCATCATCATCATCATCATCATCATCACCATTATCACCATCACCACCACCACCACCATCACCATCATCATTATCTGTTGTTGTAGTTCTGGTTTTTGTTTTGTCTTTTTTTGCTTTGCTTTTTGGAGTTGAGGACTGAACCCAGGGCTGTGCACTTGCTAGGCAAGCACTCTTCCACTGAGCTAAATCTATCTATCTATCTATCTATCTATCTATCTATCTATCTATCTATCTACCTACCTACCTACCTACCTACCTACCTACCTACCTATCTATCTATCTATCTATCTATCTATCTATCTATCTTCGGTTACTATAAGACTCATAAAACTGCTTCTATATGGGAACATGCAATCTGGGGTAGCCTAAATATCTCTTATTTTCTTTGAGGTAAGAGCTATGCTTTTTGCATCGACAAAACATTCGTAGCAAGGCGCACAGGGAGTTCGTCCAGTGTGCAAGGGAGCACTGAGCCCCCAAACCTGGACTTCCCTGGAGGGCTGGGCTTCTTAAGGGTCTTCGCAGGGTTTTCATTCCCTCATTTAGGCTTGGTCAGTTTGAACAAAGAGAGCAGATGGTCTATACCCACGGCTTTGGTAACCACATCCTGTTCCCAGCCTTGAACTTGATGATGGATTCACCACCGGGCAGGGCCTACTGGTGGGAGAAAAAGTCTTCCATGCCCTTGTCTAAAGATGCTAGGCCTTGGTCTCTGGTCAGGAGGCTAAAGAAGAAGCCTGCGTCCACCATTTTGTTATCTAGCCGTGGTTTCTCACCTCCTTGTCTACTTCTCAGGACTCTATCTGATGTCTAGACCCTCACCAGTACTCAAAGATACTTAGGAGGATTGCAACACATTCAAGTTAGCTTAGACTACTTGGTGAGTTCCAGACTAGCCTAGCCTAGGCTACAGAATGAGACACTCAAGGAAAAAAAGAAAAAAGAAGAAAAGCCAGGCATGGTAATGCATGCCTTTGATCCCAGCACTCAGTCGACAGAGGCAGACAGATCTCTGAGTTCCAGGCCAGTCTGGTCTACATAGAGATAGCGAGGACCAGGCCAGCTGAGACTACACAATGAGACTATGTCTAAGAGAGAGAGAGAGAGCACAGAAGGTTCAGAGAGTGAGAGTGTGGGAGCGTGCGTGTCCAGGCAACAGGCTGTGTCCCATGCATAGCCTGGCTGGGGTGCAGAGTTGACACAGCCGATATCATGCCTTTAGCCCTGCCATCTCCCACTGCTACTGGGAACAAGGTAACCTCTCTATTAGATTACTCTTTCCTCGCCTATGACCCGCCCACCCCTTCAGTCTGAGGAAGTCCAGCTGTCTTGAATGGGGAGAAGGTGGACCTGGCCACCTGCAGAATCTCTAGTGGGACCTGGGGACTTGTGGACCTCTGAGACTTTCCCTGGGAGCTGTTTTCTATCCTAGCTAGAGTCTTGGCAGGAAATCAATGAGTAATTGGGCAAAGCTTAATAAAGGGGTTGTTTACAAGAGAGTAAAAAGGCTCAAGAGGTTCAAAGCCGGCTGCCTGGTCTTGGGGAGCAGTGGCCAGGCTGGGGTGAGTCCAGAGAACAGCGGCTCGAGAGGCTGTGCCAGCATCAGCTGTGAATGGCGGCCCCTGGACCTGACAAGATGGAGCCAGGGTATATTATAGATCGGTCCTCTCTCTCCCACCTCTTTGCCAGTTATACTTAACCAGATTTTGTCTCTGTGACAAAAAAGCTAACTTTTTTTTTCTTTTTAAAAAAACTATTATTATTTTTTTAAATCTAGGAGTGTTCTGTCTGCATATATACCTATATGCCAGAAGAGGACATCAGATCCCTTTATGCTATGAACCACCATGTGGTTGCTGGACCATCTACATTTGCCTTAAATCGGGTTCTCACGTAACCCAAGCTGGCCTCACCCCTCAAATCCAAACTAACTTAAGGATGAACTCAGCCTCACCAATTTCTCCAGCCAGACATGTTTAGTCAGATATTCACTGTGAAAGTAGTCTCAAAAGACATCCATCGAAGATACTTGACCCAACTACGGACCCCAAGACCACAGTGCGGATGCTACATCCCAACTCCAAGCTAGTTCCTTGGTTCTTGCCCTCGAAGAGTGGTTCCCTGGGTCCCACCTTTTCTTCTCCCAGCAAACAAGTATTGGCTTCATTGTACTGACCACACGTAGAGTCTGGGCTGACATTGCTTTGGTGGGGAGGAAACGTGTGAAGGGGGACCTCCCCCTAGCGCACTGCAGAATTGCCCACTGATTCTGAATTACACTGGCTTTATCCCAGGGCCCCAGACTCAGGCAGAAAGAATGGACAGAAAGACTCTGTAGTGCCTCCACTCCTTCTTGTCTACACCAGTGAAACACACTCATAGAAGCTGTTTCTCTCATCATGGCCCCCACTCTCCAGCCTGAGAAAACTCTCCCCAGGCAGAATTCAAGTCTGTGTCAATAATAACTGGTTCCTCAGAGACATATGCGCCATGTGGGCCTGGTGTGCAGATGGAAAAATCAACACTAAATCCCCATAGCAAGCTCCCTAGGGGGACAAGAGGCCAAAGAGGGTAGGTGGCCCAGGGCTACCGGTATCTTTGTGTCCCCTTACTGTACACACCCGCCCCAGAGCCTGCCCTGCCTGCCCCAGTGGGGGACAGAATGAGGAAACACCTGGAAGTAGAGTCCTACCTGTTCAATTGCGGGGTAGTAGGGAGCCATGGAAGGTTAAGGCGTAAAATAGTGATGTGCTCACTCCTGATACTTGCTCTGTCCTGTGGTGGACCTGTGATGAGGACCAATTAATGACGATAAGTAGGCAGGCCTTTGCCTCCTGCAGTCCCGAGCTTATAGTTTGAGAGGTGACATTAAATACACAATTCAGAGCTAGTACTGGGGGTATCTGCCTGTAGGGTCTCAGGCTTCTCAGGACGCTGGTCTCCTTTTCTAAGGTAAAGCTGTTTATCTGTGTCTTGAGCACATTGGTTGTTTCTTCAATGGGTTTTTAATTTTTTTAAAGATTTATTTATTTATTTATTATATACAGGTACACTGTAGCTGTCTTCAGACACACCAGAAGAGGGTGTCAGATCTTGTTACAGATGGTTGTGAGCCACCATGTGGTTGCTGGGATTTAAACTCAGGACCTTTAGAAGAGCAGTCAGTGCGCTTAACCACTGAGCCATCTCTCCAGTCCCAGGTTTTTAATTTTTATATTATTATTTCATATGTATGGATGTTTTTATCTACATGTGTATCTGTACACTACATGTGTGCCTGGTGTCAGAGACGGCCAGAAGAGGGTCTCCACTGGAACTGTACGTGGTTACAGTTGAGGGTTACCATGTGGGTGCTGGGAATCTAACAGCAAGTGCTCTTAACCACTGGACCATCTACATTTGCCTTAAATCGGGTTCTCACGTAACCCAAGCTGGCCTCAAACCCAATACGTAACTACAGATAACTTAGAACTTCTGCCCCTCCTGCTTCCATATGCTGGGACTACAGACATCTGTAATCAGGTCTGGTTTTATGTGATAGAGGGGAGTCAGCCCAAGTTGTCTTGCCTGCGAGAGGCACACTCTGAGCTGAGTTCCCAGCTTGTGTACAGTGAATTAGTCTGTGCTTTATTTGGGTTTCTCCAGTTTTCACCTGAGGCTCTTCCTGTTCTCGGACTGGATCCAAGATACACAAGCATCTAGCGATGGTGTCTCCTGAGACGTCTAGGCTCTCACACTTCCCTTGTTTCCATGACCTGGAGTCTCTCTATTGGCCTTTATTTTCCCTTTCCTTCCTCTTTCATTCCTTCCCTCCCTCCCTTCCTTCTCTAAACTGTAGAGAGAGGAGAACCCAGTGCCTTGTAACAGTGATGTTGGTTTTCGGAAGCAGGATCTCCTTGTGTAGCCCAGGATGCTGTTTTATGATTTAGATTATAATGTTTTATGATTTAGATTATAATGTTTTAGATCACATGTTTATGATTTAGATTGTAATCCAATATTGCTTCGGTCTCTTGTTCAGATCATTGCAGCTTCAGCCACTGGGAAGTCTTCCCGTTGGTTCTTGGGTCCCTTTCCTATATTACATCATTGTAGATTAATCATTTTCTTTTTCTTTCTTTCTTTTTTTCCTTTCCTTTCCTTTTTTTTTGGCTTTTCAAGACAGGGTTTCTCTGTGTAGCCCTGGCTGTCCTGGAACTCACTCTGTAGACCAGGCTGGCCTCAAACTCAAAAATCCGCCTGCCTCCTGCCTCCTGTCTCCTAAATGCTGGGATTAACATTTTCTTCTCTCCCCACCCCCTCCCTCTCTGACAGAACAAGCTTGAACTTGTGTGTGTGTGAGGTGATTTCTCAATGCTTGTTTAAAAAAAAAACAAAAAAACCCCAAGAACCCAAGGGACTGCTCTTGGATTCTGCGTTCCTGCCCCTCCCAGGGACAGCAGATGGGGGCGGGTTCATTTCAGATGATTGATTACAACCGCCTATCGCTATTTGCTTATATGCCTCTGTGGAAAACACGTTTTTGCTGCCTGCCCCCTGCCCCCTGCCTGTCTTCACCTGCCGCCTGCCCCCTGCTCCCTGCCCGTCGTCACCTGCCCCCTGCCCGCCCGTCCGTTACCTGCCGCCTGACCCCTGCCGCCTGCCCCCTGCCCCCTGCCCTCGTGATTGTGCACTTTATCGTGTGGCTCCTCTTAGCCCTCAGAGTATAAACTGTCTGGGGCTCTGAGTAAAGTTGGCTGTCACGTGAGACTTTAGTTTGCCATCTGTGGCTCCATTCTCCCAGGTCCCACCACCCTTGAGCCGTGACATTCCCCCTACCCCAGACACCACCACTTTCTTTTGTACCATATGTCATTACTTTCTGCCTGTGACCATCTTTCTAAGGGGGTGTTTATATTTTTGCAGTATAGGGATTACGTAGACCCTCCCCACTCCCCTCACTCCACCATTCTGTTTGAGACAGGTCTGATTGTGCAGCCTAAGGGGGGCTCTGTCCTGCTATGTTGCTGAGGAGGACCTTTAACTTTTCATCCTCCTGCCTCCACTTCCCAACTGCTGGGAGACACAGGTGTTTCACCACACCCACTGTCCTGGGAATTGAGTCCAGGGTGTCAAGGATAATAGGCAAGCATTCTATCAACCGAGCTATATTACACCAACAGCCCAGGACCTAACTTTCAAATAAATAACATGTATTTGTTGTTGTTGTTGTTTTGTTTTGTTTTTGAGACAGGGTTTTTCTATGTAGCCCTAGCTGGCCTGGAACTCACAGACAGACTCACGACTTTCTTGGCTTGTTTTCTTTTACAACCCAGGGCCACCTGCCCAGGATGGCATCTCTCACCCCCACAATGGGCTGGACCTTCCCACATCAATCATAAATCAAGAAAATGTCCCATAGGCCAATCTGCTGGAGGCATTTTTTTTTTTCGAGACAGGGTTTCTCTGTGTAGCCCTGGCTGTCCTGGAACTCACTTTGTAGACCAGGCTGGCCTCGAACTCAGAAATCCTCCTGCCTCTGCCTCCCAAGTGCTGAGATTAAAGGCGTGCGCCACCACTGCCCAGCTGGAGCATTTTCTTAATTAAGATTCCTTCTGTGCTGGAGAGATGGAAAAAAAAAAGAGCACTGACTGCTCTTCTGAAGGTCCCGAGTTCAAATCCCAGTAACCACATGGTGGCTCACAACCATCCGTAATGAAATCTGACGCCCTCTTCTGGTGTGTCTGAAGACCGCTACAGTGTGCTTAGATATAACAATAAATAAATAAATCTTAAAAAAAAAGATTCCTTCTTCCTTGCCAGGTGTAGAAAGTAGTGTCTCTGACCAGTCTCAGCACTGGGGAAGTAGAGGCAGGGGGCGTCTAGGCCTAGGTCAAGACCAGCCTGGCCTACACAGTAAGTTCCAGGCAAGCCAGCACTACAAAGTGAGGCCCTGTCTCCTCTTTCCAGATATGTCTAGGTGTGTGTGAGAGAGACCAAAACAGGAGCAACATACCTTGCAAGTTAATGGAAGACCAAAATGGGAAAAATGTAGCTTGCAGGTTAAGGGTTCTGGTTGCAGTTAAGACAGTTGAGAATTAAGTTCCTGTTTGTCCTGTGCAGGTTAAGGGTTATGTTTGTAGTTAAGCAAAAATTCCTGTGATAAGTCCTTGAAAGTTAAGGTTTCTATCTGTAATTAAGAATAAGTTCTGAGCTGGAGAGAAGGCTCAGTGGTTAAAAGCACTGACTGCTCTTCCAGAGGTCCTGAGTTCAATTCCCAGCAACCACATGGTGGCTCACAACCATCTGTAATGGGATCTGATGCCCTCTTCTGGTGCGTCTGAAGACAGTGACAGTGTACTCATATACATAAAATAAATACATCTTTTTTTTCTTAAGGAATAAGTTCCTGGGGTACTGAGAGACGGCTAAGTGGTTAAGAGCACTGTCTGTTTTTCCTGAGGTACTGAGTTCAATTCCCAGCAACCTCATGGTGGCTCACAACCGTCTACATTGGGGTCTGATGGCCTCTTCTGGTATGCAGGTATTCATGCTGATAGAACACTCATATACATTAAATAAATAAATCTTTTTAAAGAAAGAATAAATTCCTGAGTTGGGCAGAGTGGTACATGACTTTAATCCCAGCACTCAAAAGGCAGAGGCAGGAGGATCGCTGTAAATTGGAGACCAACTTGGTCTACAAGGCAAGTGCAGGACAGCCAGGGCTACACAGAGAAATTCTGTCTCAAAAAACAAAAACAAAACCGAAACAAAACAAAACAAAAAACCCCCAAAACGTTCTTGTTTCTTAGATCTGATGTAAGTAGAAAAACAAGTTTTTCACTGTACATTAAACTTTCGACTCCATTCACGTGATGTACAGCCTTACCCCTGTTCCCTCCCTTTCACAGTATCTTTTGAACAATGTACAACAGCCAGCTCTCTCCCCTGTGAACACTTTCTCTCTCCTATAAAAAGGACCTCAAGAGGCCAGCAGGAGCTTCTCTCTCTCAAATCCAGACTTAGGGTGAGACACCTGGTTGGCCAGTCCCGGGTGCACTCCAGAATACAGCTTGCTTCAACTGGACAATCCTTATTTATTTGTTTATTTATTTATTTATTTACTTATTTGCTTGCTCTAGCCCCTGCCCCGCCCCCACTCTGGGGCTGGGGACGGAACCCAGGCCTCACCCACAGTAGGCAGATACTCCATCACACAGCTCTTACCATTACTGCCCAGTTTCGCATTAACAACGTGATAGTACTTAACAGACTTGGGGAGAGATGTGAGACAGCGCACTGCTACATCATATCGCCCTCAAACAGTACCGGAGACTATCGTCGCAACAGACTGACGCCTGTAATCCCAGCACTCAGGACATTCAGTGCTTAGATCAATTCCGCACCTTGATGAAAAAAAAGTTCAAGGTAATCTTTGTCTGCATAAAAGATCTGAGGTCAGTCCTGGATACATACAATTTTATCTCAAAAGAAAATTTCAGCTGCATAATTTAACCATGGTTATCCTGCAGGACAGCACAAATCCAAGCATCTTCAAAGTTAAAGCAGGGATTGGCTCCATTTGCTGGGCATTTGCTGCCACCTGCTGGTTAAGTCTTTTCATTGCAAGCCGGGGAAATAATGATTTAGAGTCAAGTTAACCAAGCTCTCCTCGGATGCTGGATACTGTGCACAACAGGCGTACATTCTGCCCCTGTTGTGGGCTGCTATAAGCATCAGATGCCAATTTCCCCGGGGTTCATTTTTTTTTGTTTTAGGATGTCCATCTCTCCTTTCTTCAGAGGTCAGAGTACAGTTCTAATTCCTGACTGTGAGAATGTTTTTGAGAATTTCCTCAAACATCTAGACGGGATTTGACATATTTAGGATGCTTTAAACTGGGGATATTTTATATTAAAGGCCTGTTTTATTTGCTTGTTTAGTTAGCTTTGCTTTTGAAGCAGGATCTTTTTTATATACATAAAGATTTATTTATTTATTTTATGAATATGAGTACACTGTTGCTATCTACAGACACACCAGAAGAGGGCATCAGATCACACTGTAGATGGTTGTGAGCCACCATGTGGCTGCTGGGAGTTGAACTCAGGACCTCAGGAAGAGTAGTCAGTGCTCTTAACCGCTGAGCCATCTCTCCAGTCCTTGAAACAGGATCTTTCTCTGTCACCCAGGGTGGCCTCAAACACCTGGCTTAAACTTCTATATTATCATCTGATGATTTGACAACATTTCTTCTTTTAATTTTTATTTTATGTGCGTTGGTGGTTTGCCTACTTGTATGTCTATGAGAGGGTGTCGGATCCCCTAGAACCAAAGTTACAGACATTTGTGAGCTGCCATTTGGCTGCTTGGAATTGAATCAGGGTCTTTTGGAGGAGCAGACAGTGCCTCTAACCACTGAACCATTTGTACAAGGCTCTTTTTTGTTTTGTTTCGTTTTTTGTTTTTTCGAGACAGGGTTTCTCTGTGTAGCCATGGTTATGGCTGTCCTGGAACTCACTCTGTAGACCAGGCTGGCCTCAAACTCAGAAATCCGCCTGCCTCTGCCTCCCAAGTGCTGGGATTAAAGGCGTGCGCCATCACTGCCTAGCTTCCTGGATTGCTTCTTGATGGTGCTGTGCCTTCTCATGTTTTATATTTCTGTCTAGCATGGTGTGAACGGGCATGGGAAGACCCTCACTGCCTCTAGTCACTGGTATGACTACTTCTTCCTCTCTATCGGGCAATTCCCTGAAGATCAGTATGAAGATGGACTTTCATAGAATAACACTGTTTAAATGAACTAACGACTTTACAGAAGTCCTGCTTTAATGTAGTTTTAGGAAGTCAGGGTAGGAAGGCTTGGGAGATGGTTTGGATTGTTTTTGCCTGAAATATATAACAAAGATAAAAATAATAGCGGAAAGTGTCCCCTCTTTGGAGGGTAGTGAGGGCTGCACAGGCTGGGTATGGAACACAGGGAGCTCTCACGAAGGTCAGGCACAGACGTGGGTGTGTGGAGAGAAAGATAGGTTTGAGCAGGTTAACGATCAAAGAAAACGTTCTCTCTGGGTGGATCTGAGTTTCTTGATTTTGTGTGTAAGGGTGTGGTCGCAGGCTTCAGTGGGCACCATGAAAGGGCAGGGTTATTCGCAAAGCGTAAACGGTCCTATTTACTCTGAGTGTAAGAGTAGGGAGGAGATGGGTAGCCAGATTAGCTAAATGAGGCTTCAAAAAATAAGACGTAAGATAAATGACTCATTTCTTGATAAATACAAACTGTCCTTGGCTAGCATAGGGAAAAGCTAGCTACAGTAGACTTGGCTTGCTTAACTTTGTTAATCAATGACAAAAGAATTATTGCCTTAGGGTTCGGATGAAATTGTGGAAGGAAAGAAAGACAGGAAATGTTTATTTAGGTGTGGATTTAAAAAAAAAAACCTAATTAATAACCATGTTGCAATTTCTCTTTGTATAATGATGCTAATCTGTTTTCCAAGAATATGTTTTTGTGGTGTTTTTTTTTTTGAGACTATGTAACTTGTGCTTATGAGCTGATCTTTTTCCTTATGAAGAGAATTTTTTTCTGGGGTGGTATAAAAAAAAACTAAAAGAGAAAATAAAATTGTTGGAGCCTTGAATCATCCACCAATTGTGCATGTGTATGTGTGTTTGTATTTGTGTGTGTATATATGTGTGTGTGTATGTGTATGCATATATAGGTGTGTGTATGGATAGGTGTGTGTATGGATATGTATGTAGGTGTGTGTATGGATAGGTGTGTGTATTGATATGTATGTAGGTGTGTGTATGTGTGTGCGTGCGTGCATGTGTGTATGTGTGTGTGTGTGTCTCCCCTTTTTTGCTGGCCCCTGAGTAATTAGCCGTCGGCCCCACACGTCCCCCTCAGTACCTGACCTATGGAAGCTAGCCTTTGTCAAGAGGACAGCTTTACCAAGTTAGTTCTCTCCTTTGGCTTTTATATGTGTTCTACAGTTCAAACTCAAGCTGTCAGCCTTGCATAGCAAGCGGCCCGGAGCCATCTTTCCAGCTTGAATTTTTAAAAATGAAGTCTTTACTACAAATATTAAATTGCAAGGTATGGACTTAAAAGTCAGACAGCACAGAATTAGACATCAAAGATGTTTATCTCTCTGGAAATAGGGATTTTCTTTGAAGGAAACCATTTGTTGTTTTTTATGATGTTGTTGTTTTTGCCAACTTGACACAAATTGAGTTACCAGATAAAAGAAACCTTAGTTAATAAAATGCCTGGGGGAGGGGGGGGGAGCTGGAGAGATGGCTCAGTGGTTAAGAGCACTGACTGCTCTTCCAGAGGTCCTGAATTCAATTCCCAGCAACCACAAGGTGGCTCACAACCATCTGTAATGGGACCCGATGCCCTCTTCTGGTGTGTCTGAAGACATATATAGTGTACTTATATACATTAAATAAATAAATAAATAAATCTTTGAATAAAAATAAAATGCTTCCATCAGATTGGCCTAATTTATGTGGGAAGAACCAACTAGTGTGGAAGGTGACATCTCTGAGTAGGTGGTCTTGGGTGATTGTCTAAGAAAGGTAGCAGAATGTGACCCTGAGGGACAAGCCAGCCAGCAGTGTCCCCATAGCCTCAGCTTCAGTTCTAACTCCAGGTTCCTGCCTTGAGTTCCCACCCTGGCTTCCCTCTGTGATGACTGTGAACTGTTAGCTGAAATAAACCTCCCTGAATCGTTTTTAATAATAGTGTTTTATCTCAGCAGTAGAAAGCAAATTAGGACACCACTTAAAGGCCATTGTATAAAGATAGCAAAAGGTGTTTTGTAACTTCATCAAAACATTCTGGATTTTTTTTTGGTTTTTTTTTTTAAATTAGTGTGCAAAACAATGTAATAACTTTCTATCTTGGATTCTCAGGCCCAGGAATAATTTGATTTATATTGTTCTTACTTTTTGCCTTAAAATAGGCAAGGAAGCAAGGTCACCCAAGGGCATTCAGAAAGTAACAACCATGCTGGGAAATTCCAGCTCAAAACGGACAGCGATGATTACTAAGGCTCCAGTCAGACAGGGGTTAATTCCTGGTTCTGGTTCTTTTACCAGGTGTGACACCTTTGGACCTGTGGTCCAGCCCTGTCGCTATCACTTGCTAGCCATATGCCTCTGTACCTAGAGAACAATGCCGGACACACCGTGGAGTCTTTTTGTTTGTTGGTTTGGTTGGTTTTATTTTTGTTTTTGCAAGACAGGGTTTCTCTGTGTAGCTCTGGCTGTCCTGGAACTAGCTTTGTAGATCAGGCTAGCCTCAAACTCATAGAGATCTGCCTGCCTCTGCCTCCCAAGTGTTGGGATTAAAGGCATGTGCCACCACCATCCAGAACAGTGGAACCTTATTAAACACATCCCCATGAAGACAAGCATTGGTGGTGGAATTTTGGGGATGCAGGGGTGGGAGGGCTGTCAGGAGACGCCAGAGTGGGAAATGATGTATTCTTTGTCCCCCGAGTAGGAAGGAAAGGATGTATTCTTTTTTTTAAGATTTATTTATTTATTATATATGAGTATACTGTAGCTGTCTTGAGACACCAGAAGAGGGCATCAGATCCCATTACAGATGGTTGTGAGCCACCATGTGGTTGCTGGGATTTGAACTCAGGACTTCTGGAAGAACAGTCAGTGCTCTTAACCGCTGAGCCATCTCTCCAGTCCACCCCACTCCACCCTCTTTTAAACATTTTTTATTTATTTATTTACTTATTTTTTCAGTGTTGGCAATTGAATCCACGACCTCAAACATGCTAGGTAAGCTTTTAAATTATGGGACAAGGTCTCATTAAATTGCCCAAGATGGCTTTGAACACACCTTGTAGCCCAGGATGGTCCATTTCCTTTTTAAAGTGCTAGAACAATGTAAATTCTAGCAATGATTCTTGATATTCATGGAGGAGCAGGAAGGCTTCCAGGGAGCAGTTGAGCAAGAAGAGTGATTGACAAGCACAGGCTAAGGATGTCCATACTCCACTCCTATGGGCCAACCTGGTCTGAACCTACTGTGGGGGCTTTTCCTGAGCTTAAAGAACACCAAGAAGGGAGCGACCGACCGTGGAGAAGGGCTGGGGACCAGGAAACCTGGAGTGGGGCCTGGGAGAGTGAACTCTAGACTCCATGGACTCCATGTCACAAGAGAGTGGGAGAGTTTCATTCCTCTTTTTAAAATTTGTTTGAGATAAGGTCTGGCTAGGTAGCTCTGGTTGGTCTGCAACTCACTTGTAGGCAGGCTGGCCTCGAAATCACAGAGATCGGCCTGCTTTTGCCTTTGCCTCCAAGCGCTGGGATTAAAGTTGTGCACAACCACGTTCAGCTTAATTGTGCTTTTATATTCTTATTTTTATGGGTGCTGGCCTCCAGGCCAGAGCCCCATACACAGAAGCAATGGTAGGCAAGTGCTGTACAACCAACTTATACCTCAGCCACTTTCCTCATCTCTCCTCCAGCCTCCTCCAACTTTGGTAGCTCAAGTCATAAATGCTCACGGCAGGAGATTCATAGATTATAGAAAAGAGCTAAGACCATCTCCTGTCCATGGAGATTCCTAGCTAACATCAGTGCATATTCATGGAGAGTATTTGGGGTGTTATTAATTTTTAATTATGCAGAATACTTGAATATACTCTTGTGAAAAATTAGAACAGTCCAGTTGGTCTCCACTTCTCACAGGCAGTTAGCTCTACCCCCAGCTGCTTCTTCCAACCCTTGCCAGAGAAGCACTTAGCATCCCTGCAGATCGGTTCTGTGCACTCAGAAAGGTAGAGAAGTTTCCTTTGTTCATTTCCCATTCTTTTTCTGCCACGCTGAGAGAAGATCCAGGACCTCTCGAATAGAATACTTTTAAAAATTAGAATTACATAACAAATTTGGCTTTGGGTCGGTATTTTTCCATCTCCTAGGTGAATTCCTTTTCTGTCTGGTTCTGTGGGCACCTATGAAAAATATAGTATTTTATGTGGCGTTCTTTTTGAAACATTTGTGTATGTATTTATTTACATGTGTGTGTGTGAGTGCATGGATACCAGGGCACATGTGTGGACGTCAGAGGACAGAGCAGGCTAGTTCTCTCCTTTTATCATGTGGGTCCTGGGGATCTAACTTAGGTCATCAGGCTTGGCAGTAAACATCTTTATTTGCTGAGCCGTTTGCTGGCCCTTGATTTAAACACATCTCCATGAGGTCAAGCGCTGGTGGTGGAACTTTGGGAATGTATGGTTTTTTGTTTTTTTGTCTTTTGAGAAAAGGTAGTCCAGGCTGGGAGTGAACTCAAAGTGATCCATTCATCTCAGCCTCCAAAGGACTGGGGTTATGTATGTGAATCACCAAGTCTGGCTTAAAATAAAATTATTAATCCTTTGAGAATCTGGCTTAAGTTTTTTTTAAGATTTATTTATTTAATTTATATATGTAAGTACACAGTAGCTCTTCAGACACACCAGAAGAGGACATCAGATCCCATTACAGATGGTTGTGAGCCACCCTGTGGTTGCTGGGATTTGAACTCAGGACCTCTGGAAGAGCAGTCAGTGCTCTTAACCACTGAGCCATCTCTCCAACCCCTCCCCCCCGTTTAAGTTTTTCTTTGTTTTGTTTTTGTTTGTTTTTTGGTTTGCTTTTCTAAGACGGGTGTAGCTATGACTGTCCTGAAACTTTCTCTGTAGACCAGGCTGGCCTCAAACTCAGAAATCCACTGGTCTCTGTCTCCAGAGAGCTGGGATTAAAGGCATGTGCCACCATGCCTGGGTCTGGATCAATTTTTTAATTTGTTTGTGTAGGTGTTTGTGTGTGGAGGCCAGAGATGGACCTGTGTGTCTTCCTCAGTCACCCACCACCTTATTTTTTTGAGACAGGGTCTCTTACTGACCCTGGAGCTTGACGATCAGACTGTTTGGCTGGGAAGCTCTAGGGTTGAATCTGCCTGTCTCTCTCTCTCCTCAGAGCTGAGATTACAGCGTCTGGTTTTTTATGGGAATGCTGGAGATCTAAACTCCAGATGTGGCAAATACTTTGCCAGCTCAGCCATCTTTGAAAAGCTAATTTCTTGATATTTAAAAAAAAATAAAATAAACATAAATCATTTTATGTACCTGAGTTAGCAGTTTGAGCTAGTTTTGTTTTACTTAATGACAAAGTACAATTTCTAAGTATCATTAAATACTCTGTAACTTTTTGCTCATCTACTTTTATTTTTTTAATTGGAGGGAGGGGCTCTCCATGTTGCTCAGGCTAGGCCAGAATACTTGGGCTCAATTGATCCCCCTGCATCACCCTCCCAAGTAGCTGAACCCTGGCTAATTTATCCATCTTTTAATCTGCCATTATGCAAAATTTTAACTAAATACATAGAGTAGAGAGACTTGCCTAATAAACCCAATGCGTCGGACCGCAAGCTTCCATAAAGGTCAGCACTGCTGGTGACAATCTCATACTCATCATTGTTAAGCTTTTCCCTTATTGCTAGAAAATTTAGTTTGTTGATCTTGCTGATGGCAATGGGGTTTAAACAGCTCACAATCCTGCCTGAGATCTTGTCCCTTTCTCATTTAGCCTGAGGCCACGCCCTCTCTCTCGACACACCCCCTTTCCTACCATGTGACCTCGATTTGCCTCTGTGACTCTATGGGCTTTTGTTTCATCTACTGTCACTCACTGCCTGGGATGAGATGTGTCTGTCTAGGCTCCCAGGGGAGGGAGAGTCCCAGGGTCAGGTAAGGGGTAGCCTCCTGCTGCCAGCAGCGGGGTGCAACAATTCTTTATAAGGCCCAGTGGTGACCGGAAGTTTCCTGGTAACACCAGTTCAGTGTAGCAGCCCCTCAGAGCACCCAGCTTGCACCGGGAAGCTCAGCTTGCAGGAAGCTGAAGGCAAGACTTGTTCTTCCGACTTGCCTTGAGGTCTCAAGCAGCCGCTAGGCGTGGAGTGAGGAGAAAGGTGGAATTTTAAGAAGAAACATAAAGAAGTCCATTAAAAAAAAAAACGGAGGTAGAGACAAAACAGAGGGGGTTGGGGAGATCGATGCAGGCTTTGGCGGGTGTGTCAACCTTTGGGAAAAGCCAAATTGTTGCAGAAGAGAGCTGGGGTAGAGTCCTGGATGCTGTTCCTGTCACTGACAGGTGCTGGGTGGTGGTGGCACACTTTTATAAATCCCAGGACTCCGGAGGCAGAGGCAGGCAGATCTCTGTGAGTTCAAGGCCAGCCTGGTCTACAGAGCTAGTTCCAGGACAGCTAGGGCTACATAGCTTGTCTATGTTACGGGAGGAGGGGGAGGGGGAGTGCAGCACCTTCCTTCTCAGAAGAATGAGGGCTAACCTGAACAGCCTTGCCTGCTGCCACCCCTGCTACCACTAATGGCAGACAGAAAAACATTCAACACTGCAAACCATATTCCCCTATCAAACCGAGTTGAGTATTACAAACTCAAGTCTTTAAAAATGTAGGCTTTGGGACTGGAGAGATGGTCCTGCACTTGCTGCTCTTGCAGAAGACCTGGGTTTGTTTCTCAGTACCCTGTCTGGTGGCTCAAAAACTTTCCAGGAGATTCAATATCTTCTTCTGGACAAGATATACACACATGCACCTGAGAGAGGGCATGCACCCTGGACTGCAGCAGCTGGCCAGCCTGGTTGCAAGTCTTCCTGTTGCTTTGTTGCAGAACTTTTCACACCTTCAACCTCTTTTCCTTCTTTGACCCCTTGGGGACTCTCAGGAAGTTCAATGGAAGGGCTAAAACACCGTCAATAAAGCACAGGACATACAGAATCCCCTCCTAAATATCATCTTTATTATAAATAGGACTCTTCAGTGTTTGCTGTAGCAGCAAGGAACAGTGTACATTTGGCAGATGCTAATCATACATCCTCTCCAGCGTGGCCCTCAGATTGCTTTGCATGATAACGATAAAGGAATCCAGAGTCTGTTCTCTGTGGAGAGCAGCCCTGGGGGCTCAAAATTCCAAGCTCATGGCTTAAAGGACAGAGGTCAGAAGCAAAGATGTTGGTCTTCTTGTTGGAAAAGATGGATAGATAGCTCTGTATGCGCTGTCGTTGCTGACGGGTAATTACTCAGTGGGGCACCCCGGTTAAAGTAGAAGTAAACCCTGGGCTTCTCACGAGTAGTGTGTTTTCCGTTGATTGGACACATACCATTCCCAAATTAGCATTCCTCTCTGCGCTATGGTTGTTGTTCCAAGATTGAGTTTTCAGCTGCTTCTACAGCACCAAGCCTGCCTCCCTGCTCCTCACTGTGATGGTCAGGGACTCACTCTCTGAATCGATAAGCAAGTTCCCAATTGGATTCTTTTTGCCTTGGTCATAGAGCAAGGGAGCGAACGACCCTTTTTGCTGTTGTCAGTAGGCATAACTACCCACTGGGCCAGCCCAGTTAAAGCCAAGCACTCTGAGGTAAGGCGAGAGGAAAGGAGTTCAAGGTGATCTCTTGATTCAGGGCTAGCTTGGGTTGCCTCAATGGGAATGCCTTAAGTCTGCCCCGGCTGCATTTTGTTTTGTTTAATTTTTTTTGAGACAGGATCTCAACAAGCAGCCAACGCTGGTCTTAAGCTCACTATGTAACTCCAGGCTGCTCTTGAACTTATGGACCCATACCCCAGTATCCCGATATCACAGTCTTCAGAGAGTGCGAGCCACAGCTTACATACGGGTCAACTCTGACTCCGGTGGCTCTGAATCTGCCTGTGGCCAGAGCTTATCACTTATCTCTCACAACCAGAGAGGTCGGGAAAGGTTTTGATGCTAGCAATGTCACAGCCGAGTTGTATTGACTGACCACCAGGAAAGGAGTCTACAGAAGAGCTCGTTTGGTTCCTTCTAACACTGCGTGCCACACAGGCTTATTGGTCCTGTTTGGTTCAAATGTTTTGTGACCCGTTCTGTTTAAAAATCTGCCTCTGCCTTCAATGTTGGTTGTAGTGTGGCTGGCTGGAGTTCCAAGGTCCTGCGGGACCATCCTCCGCTAGCAGTCCTTGAGCACCCCCTACCGGACACAAAGCTGAACTGCCACACTGTGGCGTTCAAGGGCTAAGTCTACAGGCAGTAGTGGACTGCTGCCATGTCCAGGCAAGCTTCTAGGATGCTTAGCAGTTTTGTCCTAGTGAGTGCGGTGGAGAAGCTTCTATTCCGACTCAGTTCTAGAGGTATGTAAAAACAGGCTTCAGCAGAAATAAAAACAACTAATATTTCTGAGCGCCTACTGTATACCAGGCTGTAGTTTAAGCCAGCTAGCCAGCCAGTCAGCCTGTCTGCCTCCCTCCCTCCCTCCTTTCACTGGAACTTGAACCCAGGACCTTGCACATACAAGCACTCTCCCAGCGAGCTGCACCCTCAGCACCCTATGTCGTTAACTTGTGTCAGCTAACCCAGTCCTGATGAGGCCCCCTTCCTAGTAGCTTATGGTTATTCTTATAAGAACACCTACTGTGTGAGGAGCTAACTTCCTACTGAGTACAGTGGTGCGTGGCTGTGATCCCAGAACTCAGAAGGATAAGGAAAGGGGATTGAATACAAGACCAGATGTGGTTGTACAGTAAAAGTGTCTCAAAGGAAAAAACCCAAACCAAAACCACCACCACCACACACACACACACACACACACACACACAATCACCTTAGAATGGTTTTGTGCAATGGAGGAGGGAAAGAGAGAGAGAGAGAGAGAGAGAGAGAGAGAGAGAGAGAGAGAGAGAGAGAGGAAGAAGGAGAAGAAGGAGGGGAAGAGGAGGAGGAGGAGAAAAAGGAGGAGGAGAAGAGGAGGAGGAGGAGGAGGAGGAAGAAGAAGAAGAAGGAGAAGGAGAAGGAGAAGGAGAAGGAGAAGGAGAAGGAGAAGAAGAAGAAGAAGAGGAAGTGCTGTAGATACAGCTTAGAGGTTAGGAATGCTTACTGTGTTCTGAGGACTGGAGTTCAGATCCCAGCATTTACCCATGTAACAAGCCAGGTGTCCTTAGTTAATGTTCTATTGCTATGAAGAGACCCCATGACCCAGGCAACTTTTATAAGAGAAAGCATTTAGTTGGGGCTGGCTTACAGTGTCAGGTTTAGTCCCTTATGTCGTGACAGGAAGCATGGTAGCATGCAGGCTCCTGGAGCAGTGGAGAAGTACATCCTGCTCTGTAGGCAGAGAGACTCTGAGCCCCGCACTGGAAGAAGCTTTTGCTGTTTACCTGCTTGCCCTGGCCTTGCTAGGGCTTCCATTCCTTCACTGGTAATGGAGCCCACGTCTTTGGCATTCAGCACATACAGAAGACCAGCTGAGACATCCAGCCTCGTGAGACTGAGCAACTACTAGAATTTTGGACTTTTCTGTTTACAGTTAGATGCTGTTTAATTAGGGGAATGCAGCCTGTAAGTCACTCCAATAAATCACACACACACACACACACACACACACACACACACACACACACACGCATGCACATGCAGGCACATACGTACCCACGCACGTATATATTCATTCATTCCATAAGTTCTGTTCCTCTAGAGAACCCTGGCTAATACAGTTTATTTTGTTTTTGAGACAGGGTCTCTGTGTCCCTAGCTGGCATGGAACTCATTATGTAGACCAGGGTGGATCCTCTGTCTCTTGGTTGCCAGGATTAAAGGCTTATAAAATGATGCCTTGCAGAAGCTTTTCCTCTTCCTCCTCCTCCTCCTCCTCCTCCTCCTCCTCCTCCTCCTCCTCCTCTCCCTCCTCTTCCTCCTCCCCTCCTCTTCTTCCTCCCCCTCCTCCCTTGTCCCCTTCTTCTTCAAGGCAGGGTCTAATGCTGCAGGCCTGGAATTCACATACAGTCCCAGGCTTGCCCTGAACTCCTGGCAGTCCTCCTGCCTCAGTCTCCTAAGTGCTGGAGTTACAGGATTAAGTTCTTTGATTTCTGAGTATAGTGATGGCTACAGTCTGCTCGTTTGTTTTTTCATTTCCTTCTTGGAGATGCTTTTCTTTTGTCTTTTTTCCCCCTTGAAACATCTGCTGCAAATACATTTTATAGTCAAACACAACATAGCCCTTGACAGATGGGCCTCAAAACAGACGGCTCCATGGAAAGGCAGCCATCGAAAATGGAGGGTGATTTGAGATAATCAAGAAGACAGAGTCTCCCGGAGACAAAACCTGAAACCACATCTCCCATTCTCCCTTGGCTCATGTTTCGCCCTCAGATGAGCCTTCCTGAAGGGGGGTAAGGTGGGGAACAACTTTTTTTTTTTAAACATCTGGAATAATGAAAAGGAAGAGAGAGAAGCTCCAGGCTTCGTCAATCTAATTCATGTTTCTTTTTGGCAGATTCAGCATCAGTGACAAATTGCCTAATCTGACATAAACAAAGTTGACAGATGTTGGCAAAGTGTCTCTCTATACAACAGCAATGGAGAAACGTGTGGGATGGTCGGGTTTCTCCCCCTCCCCCATTTTTGTCTTTTCTCACCCAACCATCAATATATTTAATAACAAAGAAAACAACTAGATATTTGAAAAAAAAATCCCACCCTTCACGATGCTGCCTGATTGTCAGCTGCTGCCGTGGTTGATGAGAGTGTAGGCCCCTCGCCTATTTCAATCACAGTTGCCTGCAAAGCTTTAAGGACTTCTCTGGAAGTCACCAAGGGTTCTAGGCTCACCCGTGAGGCTTGGTTGGCACAGGGAGTGCTGACCTTCACAGCAGAGTGCCCATGCTGACTTGCCACCACAGCCTATATAACTTCGGGCAAGACATCTAACCATTGGAACTTCAGATCCCCGCAGAGTTCAGGATGAGAGTAAACCTTTTTTGCCAGTCTGGGGAGGTTACAGGGTTGTTGGAAATAATGGAAAAATACATGTAAATTCTATTGCCTTATTTGATGATCTTTGCAGTGTCAGAGCACATCCCCAGGGCCTTGGGCATGCTGGGAAGGCACACAATCCCTGACCTACATAACGGCCTCAGCTCAATTCTAAGCTAAACTGGATATTTTTAAAAGACTTACTTATTTTATTTATATGGGTACACACTGTAGTTGTCTTCAGACACACCAGAAGAGGGTATCGAATCCCATTACAGATGGTTGTGTGCCACCATGTGGTTACTGGGAATTGAACTCGGGACCTCTGGAAGAGCAGTCAGTGCTCTTAACCACTGAGCCATCTCTCCAGCCCAACCCTAGCCCAATTCTAAGATGAACCGGATTTTACTGAGAAAGAATTTTTTTTTTTGCCACAAAACGCACGAATCCTAACATGCAGCTCAGAAAGGTTTTGCGCCTGTGTATGGCTGTGCGCGCGCATGCTCACCACAATGCTATCGTCATCCCATCAACAGTTCAGGGAAAGACTGTTCCCAACCCTTTCACTGAAGACCAGCTCGGTGTATTCTTGAGCTTGATATAACTGGGGTCTCATACCATTGCTCTTATATGTCTGGCTCTCAGGCGACAGCGGTTTAAGAGACCCATCTGCGCAGGTGCAGCAGTCCGCAGTCTGCACTAGACCATTGTCCAGTCATGCCACCGTCCACACACCCATTCAGTTCTTGTTGGTGGACAATGGAAAACTAGCTGTTTCCAGTTTTGAGTTGTCATGAATAAAGCTGCTATGCACATTTTGGTAGAAGCATGTCTGTGTAAACACGTTCCTGTGTCTCTTAGGGAAATATGTAGTGGCAGAATGGTTGGGTCTTGGGTTTCTGGAGCAGTGGTTTAATTTTCTGTTCCCTCTGGAAAACCATGTGCATGATGGTTCTCTGACTCGTTATACTTGTCTGTGAACTGTGGTGACCTCTGTTGTGCCACTGTTAGTACTAGGTAAGAGTTGGTGTGTTGGGATTAATGCAGGACACATGGTCCAGGTCTCGTTTGACTCATTCTTCTGCTCTGAGCTCAACATATGGCCTTGAGGAAACTTAATCCTTCTGTTCGGTTGCTTTTACTGCTCTGCTGAAATAAAACTGTTACTGACACCTCTCTCCAAAAGCCACTGTGAGTTGAGTGTTACATGAGGAAAATTCTTGTAGAGGTCTTGCATCCGAGAACATTGCATACAGTTAGTGCTCAATTGTTAATTTCTGTGGTATTTATTTACTTACAGATTTTTAGGTACTTACATGCATCAGGAAACCTGACAGGGTCCGAAGATGTTATTTGCATTACGGGGTAGGACTGTCAACTTTCTTCAACCAGAAACAGCCTCACTTCTTTAGGCTAAGTTTGCACTAAGTGTAGATATGGAAAGACCTGAATCAGTCAACCTGACGCGAACCTTACTGCTGGCTTGATAACAGTCAAGCAAGCAAGATTACTCATTGTTTCAACTGATTGATTACCTGCGGCTCAAACATCCTGGGCAATATAGCCTGCTCCCAACAGTCTTCCACTGAGCTTGGATTTGCTTGTGGCATCCTCCACACTGGCTTCCAGGCATGCCCACTGCATTGCTAGGAGCTGCTGCTCCAGCCGAAGCCGATTTGCCATCCTTGATAATGTCAAGTCACCTTTTGTGCAAGTTGAAATTAAACCCATGCAGAGGGCGAAGTTAGAGCCTTCCCTTTTAAGCTTTTAATGACTCCCAGAGAATACGGCTGATCGCTCAGCCACAGATCACAACGCTTTATGTAATTTGCTGCCACCCACTATGAAATCTTTTCTGGCAGCAGCAGCTTGAGATAGGAGAGCAATCGGTGTGGTGGGGGAGGTGTCTGTCTGTCCGTTACCAAGTATTTCTTGCTTTGTACTCCACAAGGGACGTAGCAGATATGGGGAACTGCAAAAAACAAACAAACAAACAAAAAAATGGTAAATCAGGATTCTGGACTGTGAACAGCTGGGGGAGGGTGTGCGATATGAGTTCTGGGTCACCGAAATGATTTCAAACTCCACAAAGATTTTATTGAAGTGTAATGAATAATATATTCGTGGCAAAATGCACAGATCTTAACTGCGCAGCTTAATACATTTTTAAAATGTGAATGCCCCCCATGTGCTCAGCAGCCAGATTAAGAAACAGAACATTTTCAGATCTGAGAAGATTCCTCCTTTCCCTTCCCAGCCAACACCCCCTTCCCACTCCAAAATAGACACCATCCTGACATCCATCACCACAGATTAGCAATTAGCTTTGCCTGGATTGAACTCTATGCTAATGGAATCTTCCTTTTGTGTCTTCATTCTTTTCCTTCACATTCTGTGAGACTCGTGCATGAGGTCTAGTCCAGTCTGGTCTGCATAGGGAGCTCCAAGTCAGCCAGGGCTCTAGAGTGAGGTCACGTCTAAAACAATAAAGATATTCTGCTCTTAGAGACATTTGTAAAAGCTGGCTTCAAGGACAAAGGTATTTTATTTTTTAAATCAAGAAATTATTTGTGTTTCTGCTTATTTTCTATGGCTTTTTGGTAAATTGGGAAACAGAGTCTTAATGGAGTAAGGGTTCACTTAAATAACTGTTTATGTTAGGTTTTGTTGGCTTGTTTTTTTTTTTAAGATTTATTTTATGTATGTGAGTGCACTGTAGCTCTCTTCAAGCACAACAGAAGAGGGCATTAGACCCCAATGCAGATGGTTGTGAGCCACGATGTGGTTGCTGGGAATTGAACTCAGGACCTCTGGAAGAGCAGTCAGTGCTCTTAACCACTGAGCCATCTCTCCAGCCCTGTTTGCTTGTTTTTTGGAGCTTTACCTGTCTCTGCCTCCCAAGTACTGAGACTAGAGGTGTGGGCCAAGCAGCCTTATGTGAAGGTAATTTTGGTACATTTAACACCCTATATTTCTGTGACTACAGCCTAAAGTGTTGAGCAGTGTATTTGAACTCTTTAAATATTGTGTAAAACTTTACACAGTTAAACCTTTTAGCATGCAAGTTTAATAAATACAAAATGCTCTCTTTTATACAACATGCACTGCACCATGACTTACAATATATCAAATAGTGAGTAAAAGCGTGAAATTTCTGTCATTTGCTTGCAATCAGCGTCATTCAGATGAAAAGTGGCCATTTTCATAGTCCTTTGAAAACCTGGTTGTGGTGGTTTGAATAAAAATGGCCCCCAGAAGCTCCCAGAGCCTGAATCACCAACCATGGAGCATGCCTGGGCTGGACCTAGGTCCCCCGCACATATTCAGAAGATGTGCAGCTTGGTCTTCATGTGGGTCCCCCAAGAACTGGAGCGGGGGCTGTCCCTGACTCTGTTGCCTTCAGTGACTTGATGTGCCTGGGTGGGTTGGTACCCAGGGGAGCCTCCTGCTTCTCAGAGGAGAAGGGAATGGGAGGAAGGGCTGTGTAAGGTGGGGACTGGGGAAAGAGGGGAGGCTGCCATCAGGATATAAGGAGAATAAACTAATTAATGAAAAAGTGGCCCCCATAGACTCATAGGGAGTGGCATTATTGGAGGTATGGTATTGCTGAAGTAGGTGTGGCCTCGTTGGAGGAAGTGTGTCCAAGTGGGCTTGAGGTTGTCTACCAGCCCAGATGTAGAGCTCTCAGTAGCTCTTTCCAGTACCGTGTCTGCTGCATGCTGCCACCCTTTCCGATATGACAATAGTGGACTAAACCTCTGAACTGTAAGCCAGCCCCAGTTAAATGTTTTCCTTTATAAGGTTGCCATGGTTATGGTATATCTTCACAGAAATAAAAGCCTAACCAAGACACTATTGGCCAACATCTATTTGCTTTGACTAAATGAGTTTTACTCTTGGACATTTGAGGCACTCCTTAGACATTAGAAAATGGCTACCTGTGGTCACTCCCCTTCCCTACATAGGCAAGAGAAAGGTCTGAAAGTATTGATTTTTGTCATTTCTATAGATCAGCAGTTCTCAACTTAAGGGTTGAGACCCGTTTGGGGGCCACATATCAGATATTCTACATATCAGATATTTATATTACAACTCATAACAGCAGTAAAATTATAGTCATGAAGTGGCAACAAGGTAATTCTATGGTTGGGGGTCACCACGACACGTGGAACTGTATTAAAGGGTCACGGCCTCAGGAAGGCGAGAACCAGTACTGGAGCGCTTACTGAGCCAGAGGTTTTAAATTTTGCTGGAAAAATAGAAGCTGAGTTAATTGATAAAGAACTTATTGGTGGGGGCGGGGCAACTGGAGAGTCGGCTTCATGGTAATGAGTGCTTGTTGCTCTTGGAGAGGACCCAGGTTCTATTTCCAGCACCCACATGCTGGCCCACAACTGTCTATAATTCCAGTTTCAGGGGATTCAATGCCCTGTTCTGGCCTCCTTGGGCATCTGGCACAAACACGGAATACATGCACACATGCATGCAAAACACTTACACCCACGAAAATGAAAACAAAACAGAATTTCTGGGGCTAGCAAGGTGGTTCAGCAGATAAATACACTGTTGCAAAGCCTAAGGACCTGAATGTGTACACACACACACACACACACACACACACACAGAAGCACATTAATTAATGCCGTAAAAATAAAAACTTCTGGGTTGGCAAGAAGTCTCAGTTGGTAAAGTAGCTAAAGCAAAAGCCCAGTGTGCTGGGAAGTTCTTAAAAAAAAAAAAGACTTATTTATTATATGTAAGTATACTGTAGCTGTCTTCAGACACACCAGAAGAGGGAGTCAGATCTTGTTACGGATGGTTGTGAGCCACCATGTGGTTGCTGGGATTTGAACTCAGGACCTTTGGAAGAGCAGAGCCATCTCTCCAACCCCCGGTGGGAAACTTCTTTAACCCTAGCGTTAAGGGGAGGAAGCCAGAGACAGGTGGACCCCTGGAGCTCAGTGGCTAGCTGTTTATGCCTATTGGTGAGATCTGGGTTCAGTGAGAGACTGTTTTTAAAAAAACAAGGCAGACAGAGATAGAGGAAGCCACCTAACAGCCACTCTTGACCTCCAAGTACATGTGCGCATAGCTGCCCACATACGTATGCACATACAGAAATATACACCAGAAATACAATCGCAGGCAGAAAGAAGTTCTATGCAGCTATAATGCTAATCATTGTGGGCTTCTTTGTGTGTTAATTGTATTTATGTTTCCTAAGCTTGTAAGGTGAAGCTTACTAGAACACTTTATCAAGCAGGCATCCACCAAACTAGAATTATCAATGGTGATAGCTTTGCCTAGGCCTGTGTTCACATGCTCCTCATTACGTCAGGACAGTGACCTTCATTCAGAGATTACATATGTCCGAGACTGTGCAATCCAAAGAGTGCCTCTTTAACCATTAAAGGCTATTATGGGAGCTAAAGCAATGGCTTGGCGTACTGCGCTTGCAAAGGACTTTGGGTTTGGTTCCTAGTACCTATGTCTCACAACCACCTCTAATCTTATTCTAGGGATCTGATAACCTCTTTTGGCCCTCTTGAGCACCAGGACACACACACACACACACCCCTTAAGTTCTTCCCTTCATGAAGTTACTCACAGATCCTCCCAGTTATGCCTGCTCTCCTTTTAAATTTAACTCAAAACTTCCTCTTATCCAGGTCTCTCCTCCCAGCAGTTGCTGAGATCTGCAGTTTGCCTGTCCTGTTATTTTTCTCTCAAACTCCCAACAAAATTGTTTTCCTTCAGCGTCTGTGTTCAAATTTCTTTTACCCACTAGACTAAGAACCTTCAGAAGGGTTCTTGTATATCCCAGTGACACACTTTGTTCCACTTCCCAATGTGGCCACACTGAAGTAATCTCTTTTCTTTTCCTCTCAACACTGCTTTTTTCTGTAACTGGCCTACTGGGGCAGGTGGCCTGCTTCGCTTGCTTGTTGAGGCTGCCAAAACACAGGCTTTTCCCTTAAAAACTCCAAACATGTTTTTAGCTTTCACTTTTTAGCTGGGATGTCATCTGAGAGGAGCCTTCCCTGGCCATCCAACATTTCTTCTATTAGTTTGCTTTTCGGTTCTTAGCTCTCCTAATTACTCCTGCATTCACTCACTTTAGTTTGTTTCCCTGGACAAGCTGAGAACTGCTTGAGGTCAGGGATCTTGTCTGCTGTGGTGTCCCCAGCACCTAGAACAGGCCCAGGCACTTTACTGGAGCTCTACAAGGAGAGGCTGAGCTCTCTGGATTTGTCCAGCAGTGGGAACTGCCGAAATGCTTCTTCAAGTACTGTCAACTCCCAACCACGTGGGCGGGAGCAGGGCGGAGCTCCCTTGACTTACTTGTAGCGATAGCTCCGCCTCCGGCTCCGCCCCAACCCCGCCCACGTCTGTGTCCTCTTGCGAGTCTCCATAAAGTTCATTTGGCGGCGCAACGCGCAGGGGCTCCTGGGAGCTGACCGCTTCAGCCAATCAGGAAGCGCGGGCGAGCGGCGCGAGAAGCGGCGGCGGCGTAGCGAAGTAACCGGGAGCGGGCAGCGGGCAGCGGGCAGCGGGCAGGCGGCAGAGCCAGGTAAGGCGTGTGAGGTGTGGGCACCCACGCAGCCCTGATCCTGGGCCCAAGTTCCGGGCCTAGCCTCGAAGCAGAACCGCGAGCCTAGATCGAACCCCATCCCACGTTCGTAGCCACGAGGCTCGCGCTTCCTTTCTTGCGGTAGCTGGGCATGCCGGCCGGCGACAGCTCACCGAGTGCTGTGACTAGGCTCTTCTGAGCGTGATCCTCCCCACTGGTGCGCTATCGCCACGCCCACCCACGGCTGCCAGGCGTCCCCGGGCCTGGCTGCCCTGTGTGGATCATGGGGGGCGTTCTTCTAGAGAATGGCTCTTCCGGGTGAAGAGAAGCCCAGCGAACCCCGGTCAACTCTTGTCTCCTTTTACAGATAACCCAACAGGATGCTAATGGTTGCCACTCCGGTTGTCTCACCTGTTTCTGGATACCTTGTATCCTATCTTCTGTAAGGGATGCTCATGTATATTGGGTCCCTTTTGAAAGAAAATCACCGCATGCCGGGAATGGTGTCGCTGTCAAAGCTAGTTGAAGCCAGCCTGATCTACATTAGAACCTGCCCCACCCCTACCTCCCTAGATGACTTTCAGCACAAGCGAAGGTCAGCGCTTTAGTATTAACAGTAGTAGTAGTAATAATAATAGTAGCAACAACAACAGCAATAATAAAAACTCAATGTAGTGAGCTGTAAGGCTTTTTTAAAAATAATGTGACCCACACTCTCAGTGTCTGCTACATCTCTTCCCCCTCCCCCCTTGCTGGACATGCTTCGACTTCAGGGATTTGTTCTTGTGGTTGGATGTCTGGTTTGCCGCTCTCTTTCTCGGAGTCTTTACTAGAGGGGCATTAGAGTGTAAACCTTTCCTCTCTCCTTGTCTTCACTGCTTTAGTGTTTTTTTTGGTTTTTTTTTTTTTAATCATTTGGGTTTACTTGTCCTATTTATTGTTTTTCTCCCCCCTGTAAAACATGAGTGCCTACCTAATACCTAGGTCTGGTACACCATAAAGTAGGTGTGCAATAAATATCAAATAAAGAAATGTTACTGATATCATTATAGGCTTGTGAATATGGTGGTGAATGAGACAGGCTTGTTTCTTGGGAAGACATCACACACATAAACAATGAACATAAATAAACCATGAAATATGAACAAGAAACAAGAAACCATGAGATATGAACTGTTGGAGCTGTGGTGAGCTTGGGTTTTCTCTTTCTCTTCCTCTCATATGTGTGTTCTTGTGTGTCTTTTATGTATGTGGATATTTCTATGGAGGCCATAAGAGAGTGTCTGATTCCCTGGAGCTAAAGTTACAGACAGCTGTAAGTCACTGATGTGGGGCTGGGAACTGAACTGGGGTCCTCTAAAGAGCTGTAAATTTTCTTTTCCTTTTTTTTGTTTTAAAGATTTTTATATTTTATATATGTGAATACACTCACTGTCTTCAGACACACTAGAAGAGGGCCTCAGATTCCATTACAGGTGGTTGTGAACCACCATGTGGTTTTTGGGAATTGAACTCAGGACCTCTGGAAAGTGGTCAGTGCTCTTAACTGCTGAGCCATCTCTCTAAACCCTGGGCCTATAAGGTAGATGCATTTAGAGGGGTGTGTGTGTGTGAGAGAGAGAGAGAGAGAGAGAGAGAGACAGAGTAAAAATCAGGAAGAGGACTCTAATCTGTTCTGGTCACTGGTCATTTTAATTAGCAAACATTTTTAGTTCTGTTATGTGCCAGGCTTGCTAGATTCACAGGATTCAGAGTTAAATATCTGTGACCTTCCCCTACAGGAAAACATGTTTGAGAAGAAGTGGTCACAATTGCTCCATTAGGGAAGACCGTCTAGAAGGTTCAGAATAATTAAGGAGGGCCTTTGGGTAGGTTCGAGCCGCCCTCTGACTTGACAGTATGTATAGAAGTTCCCTGTGACTGTGATGGGGATGCAGATGTGTGTGTACTTGACATGTATAGGAGCGTGAAGGGAGGAGACCACAAGGCTTCCTAAGGAGTAGAGAGAGAGCTGTGGGAACAGCTGAGGAAGGTGGTAAGAGTTGAAGGTGGTGTCTGGCACTGTCTATTCACAGAGCACCTCGTGTAGCTGCGTCACAACCTGAGGTTGAAGGCGCCCCTGATGGGTCTCAAGTGGGAGGTATTTTGGAATGGCCACTTTGGCCACAGGGAGAGGTGGGTTAGAAGAAATGGGAAGTTTTAGGCTGTTGAGGTAACTGGGAGGAAGGCGTGAGGGTCAGAGCAGAGGAGCAAGGTGAGGGCTTGACTTGTTATGGGGTATGAGAAGTAAACTTGGAGATAGGCTGGGCTCGGGAGAGGGGAGCCAGGTGGTTTCTGGTTAAATTGACTGTTATGGGGACCCAAGGTGAGGAACTAGAATTGTTGCTGGCACCCACAGATCAGTCAGGAGTAGCTATCAGATAGACAACTGGAAATAATTGGTTTGGAGAAAGAATTAGACGGAATTTAAAGATGCAGCATTCTTTTTTTTTCCCCTTATATTATGGCCTTTTATAACTATCTCTCCTCTGTTTTAAATAACCTAAAGCTTGAAATGTTTTGTAGCTTTACACTTTATGTATGTTTGATGTATGCTTGTATGTGTGTGTGTGTGTGTGTGTGTGTGTGTCAGATGCATGCCCATATGTGTCTGTGGATGTCAGAGGTCAGAAGGCTTGAGGTTGGTGTTGGGTGTTTTTGTCAGTTTTTGAGACAGCAACTCTCACTGAACCTGGAGCCTACCGATTGGCTAGACTGGCTTACCAATGAGTCACGCAGATCTACCAGTCTCCATCCATCCCTCACTCAGTGCTGGTGTCAGATAGATGCCACCACGTGGGTTCAGCTTTATACATGGGTACTTGGGATTCAAACTCACATCCTCATGCTTGTGCTGTATGCACTTTCCCCACTCAGCCGTCTCCTGCTTGTGAAGTCTAAGGCCACTTGATACCTGCTCAGTGCACTCAGATAGTAGCTTAATCTGACTCCAATACATAGTTGCTGACTACCAAAAAACCTCAAACACTGCTGGAAATTTTTAAATTCCTGCGCTGGTCTGTAAGGTGGACTAAAGTAATCTCATCCCCCTCCCTCCAGTAATTTCCAAGTGTCCTTGGTGTGTTAGTTACTTCATTGCACTAGGAATTCATGCTGTTAAAAAAAAAAACAAAAACACAACAAGCTTGCCAGACTCAAGGACACGGTTAGAAGACTTGGTCTTGACATGCACTTCTTAAGGGATAAACTGTAGAAATGGGGGTACTCCTTTAGGTGCAGTGTCTTAGTAGCATCTTCACAAAGGAGACTGGAGTTAGCAGAGTGAAGATTGCTCATGAGGTAACGATCCAAGGTCAGGTGCAGATAAAGAGTTAGAAGCTTCAAGGTGGAAACCTGGCTACATGGGAGTGGAGAGGGCAGCTGGCAGTGGGGTTTAGAAACTACACTCTGGCACACAGTAGGTTGACAGTGATGAGGGGTTGTATACTCGCAGCATCTGAAACCCAACCCAGGCTGGAGCTTGAGTGCAAGGGGCAGGCATGGATGTGAGGGTCACTGAGAATTAGTTAGGGGCAGTGAGCAGATGTGAAATAGGGAATTTAGAGCCAGTATTTCTTGCTGTGTTGTTTGTTTCTTATTAACCTTCTAAGAGCTGTTAAGTATGTGGCTCAGTAATTTTTTTTTTACATGTTGTTCATGTCTGTGATCAGTGTATATTGAGATAGAGAGAATTTCCCATTACCCTTACATCCTGATAAGGTTAAGTTACTATAACAAAAGACCATAGATTGAGTGGTTTAAACGGAAATATGAACTGAATTTGGTGCTTGTAATCCCAGCATTCTGGAGGCAGAGGCAGAATTATATTTTGCAGAAGGACCATTTAGCTATATAAAAAATTTTGTCAGAACAAACCAAAACAAAACATAATATACAAAGAGGAAAAAAAAAAAGCCCAGCATAACTCTCCTTCCTGAAATTTCTTATCTTAACTGCTTTGGAAATTGGAAGTTTGTTAATGGCTGCCATCTTTCTCTTTCTGTGTGCACATGGTCACCTTGACATATGCCTCAGGATATGAACTCTCTAGCATGATTTCATTGAATGCCACTGATTGCATATTTGAACCCCCACCGTTTATCAGTTTATTTCAAACACACTGCCTTCCAAAGGCCTCATTTTCTTATGCCATTCCTTTGTTGGATAGGACTTAAAACACATTTTGAAGGGCTACAGTTCAATCCACAGGACCCAGAAAGGTGTGCTATGCTCACTCTGAATCAGTGACTCCCCCCGAGCCCCTTATGGTTGCCAGTGTTCTGGTTTCTAGCAGCATAGATTAATTTTTCTTGTTTTTAAATAGATGTACGCAGCTTGCCCCCCTTCATTTTGAGTCTAGGCTATAGTTTTGTCTTTTCTATTGCTGTATGGTATACTAGGGTATGCATACTACCTTTAAAAAAGATAATTTTGTGTATACAGTAATTTTTAAATTTTTTTGAGGGGGGAAGGATCTTATATTGTTGTTTGGTCTAGTAAAATCTATATTGCTTTCCTGATATTTTTCGGGGGTGGGGGATGGTTCATAGTGCCTCTGATGTTGTCTACCTTTGAAACTTACTGTGCTAGATGGCTTTATGTCAGTCTGACATTGCTGGAGTCATCGAGAGGATAGAAACTCAATGTAGAAAATGCCTCCATGGCTGGCCTGGTCTATAGACTGAGTTCCAGGACAGCCATAGCCAGGGCTACACAGAGAAACCTTGTCTCAGAAAAAACAAATGCCTCCATAAGATCAGCTTGATTGAATGTTTAACATGGTTACTTTAAGAATGTGGAAATGACCATGTTTTTTTCATAATTAAAACACATGCTTTAGCCCAGTGGTGGTGGTGGCAAACACCTATAGGATGAAAGTTAAAAGTGGCAATTTTTTCTAACCCAGTTAGCTCCCAAAATAATTGAGACGGGTACCCATAGATTTATTTGACAAGCTTTAAGCACAATAACTGAGTAGCTGTTCCTACCCCTTTATGCTGTCTAGCTACTTCTCAGCCATACGCCCTGAGTTACTTGCGTTTAGTCTCTCATTGGCTTGCTCTTCTGTAGCTGTTTGTCTTCATGGAGAACGCCTTTGGCAACTCCTTTTCATGCCCAACCTCATGACAACCAGCTTCTTCTCCGCCTTGTGGCCCTTCTTCTCCTGAACCCTCACCTACTTCTTTGTATCTTGATCTCCCTCGGACCCCTGGCTGGGATTGAACATCCAGCCTTTCTATTTCCTCTGCTCAGTCATTGGCTATTCAGCCTTTTATTAACCAGAGATAATTGGGGAGCGTTCTTTACACCACACTGTCCTAGGAGATTCTTCAATATTCATGTGTCCTGACTGTAACTAGATCTCAGGATACAGAAATCAGCATCCAAGTGTACAGTTCACAAGATCAACTCCCAATACAAGTCTTTAGTCCCAGGAGAGGTAGGTAGATCTCTGAGTTCAAGGCCAACTTGGTCTATAGAATGAGTTTCAGGACAGCCAAGGCTACACAGAGAAACCCTGTTTCAAAAAACCAAAACCAAGAACCCAAAAAACCCTTCACATGTTTTAATAGCAGCTGAACTGAAATTATCTGATGTATTTCACTGTCTTTATAATGAGTTCATTTTACTATATATGCAACTGTAGGCATTGTTTTAGTTAATTTTCTATTTGTTGTAACCAAATAACCTGGCAAGAAACAGTTTAAAGGAGAAAGAGTTCATTCTGTGTCCTGGCTAGTTTTATGTTAGTTTGCCACAAGCTAGAGTCATTGGAGGGGAAGGAAATGTCTCCATAAGATCAAACTATAAGGTGTTTTCTTAATTAGTGATCGGTAGGAGAGGACCCATTCCATTGTGGGTGGTGCCATCTCTGGGCTGGTTGTCTTAGGTTCTGTGAGAAAGCAGACTGAGTAAACCATAGAGAGCAAAAGCGTCTCTCCGTGGCCTCTGCATCAGCTCCTGCCTCCTGGTTCCTGCTCAGTTTGAGATCATGTCCTGGCTTCCCTCAGTGATTTACAGTGATCCAGAAGTGTAAGCCAAACAAGCCCCTTCCTCCCCAACTTGCTTTTGGTCATGGTGTATCTTCACAACACTAGAAACCCCAACTAAGATGTTGGCTCCCACTGAAACGGCTGCATTCCATATCAGGGAAGGCATGGCTACAGGAGCATTGCCATCACAGCCAAGAAATGAGTGAATAGAAGTGAGACTGGACTGTAAAACCTCAAGGGTTTGTCCTCAGTGAAGGTCTTCACCTACTGAAGGTGCACCACATTCTCTAACTAGTGCCACCAACCAGGGACCAAGTGTTCAAACACATGAGCCTTTTTTGGAAGCATTTCACATTCAAACCAGAAGTATTTGCATCCACCTCATTTGAGAATGTCAGTGTGCGCCCTGTGGGGGCGTATGTTGTTTAGACATTGAATGGCAGGTGAATGCAGAGCAGCATGAAGAAACAGGAGAAAGTGTGGACATCAGTTATTTTCTTTAATTTTCTCAGCGTCTACCAACCCACCAGCACCTCTAACTCTCAAGAGTCAAAGAATATATTCCAAAGATCTGAGAGGGATACCCGGGGACTCTAGGCATTTGAGTTCAAGAGTAGTGCAAACAAAACACTTCTCATTTTTTATGATTAAAGCAAGCAAAGCAGGAGGTGATGCTTACAGTTAGCTTAAGCAAATACAAGAAGCATGGGGGAATGCCCCTGGGGTTAGGCCTTACCATCTTTGGTCATGTGAAAAAGCCAAGAATATTCCTCTAAGGCCTTTGCCTTTCCCAAAGAGACAATGTGGACATGCCAGGGTAGGTTGTTTTTAAGTGCATTTATTTATCATAGTTTGTGTGTGTGGTTTTTTTTGTTTGTTTGTTTTTTTTAAAGACGGCTACCTTCTGGGAAGAACATTCTGCACTGTAGCTCATCTGTAGTTCACAGTAAGTTTAGAGCTTTCTTACAAAGGTTCCCAAGTATATTCTATGTGGGGGAAGAGATCTATATCATGGGATCATCCCAGTAAGAACATTATTTTTTTCTTTTTTGAAAGGGAGTCTTACTTTAACCCTAGTGGTCTAGAACTCACTATGTACCAGCCTAGTTTCAAACTCACAGAGATTTGCCTGTATCAGTTTCAGGAGTTCTGGGCTTAAAGGTGAGTGCCACAAAACTCAAAATGCTTTTTTTTTTGAGACCGGATTTCTCTGTGTAGCCTTGGCTGTCCTGGAACTCTCTCTGCAGACCAGGCTGGCATCAGGGATCCACCTGCTTCTGCCTCCTGAGTGCTGGGACTAAAGGCACGTGCCACCACACCTGGAACAATTTATTTATTTGATTTGTGTGTGTGTGTGTGTGTGTGTGTGTGTGTGAGTGCCCATGTGGGCCAGAAGAGGGTGTCAGATTTCCTGGAGCTGGAGTTACAGGCAGTTGTCAGTGCCCAATATGAGTGCTGGGAACCAAACTCAGATCCTCTCCGAGAGCAGTGAGTCTCCTACTCACAGAGCCATCTCTCCTGCCCCATGTTAACCTTTCAGAATAGCATCTTATAGCTTGGCCTCAAAGGCAGTTTGAAGTTCTGCTGAAACTGGGAAGAAGTGCTCCAGTAGTAGAAAGGAAGTGAAAGGTTAGTTTAGGGCAGGAATGTGCCTCTTCCCCTGGAGCCAGCAAGGAAGCCCTGAGGGTGGTCAGAGCCCAAGGAAGAAAGGGAGTCAGGTTGCGGATGGGTCTGAAGAGTAAGGGGTAGGTAGAGCCCCACCTGGAGAGCACCGCTGTACCGGAGGTTGAAGCCCAAGGATAGGATCTGAATTTAGAAGGATCACTGCTTGCAGGGTTGGGAATGGACTGGAGCAGGCAGGGCCGGAGGATGTTAGCTTTGCCAGCTTCACTCTCCCATAGGCAGTGACAGTCAGGTACAGCCCGAATGTGTTGGATTTAAAATGTATATGTAACTTTCTGGGACCTTTAGTCTTAAAACTTACAGTGTATATGATCTAAAAATTAAGTCATTTTGCTGCTTTTATGTTTACTTTGAGAGGAACTATTTTTGTGTTAACCTTGTGACCTGCCTTTAAAGTTAATGCCCTTGAATGCTTATTTCAAAAAGTCCTTATCTAGCCGGGCGGTGGTGGCGCACGCCTTTAATCCCAGCACTTGGGAGGCAGAGGCAGGAGGATTTCTGAGTTCGAGGCCAGCCTGGTCTACAAAGTGAGTTCCAGGACAGCCAGGGCTACACAGAGAAACCCTGTCTCGAAAAACCAAAAAAAAAAAAGTCCTTATCTTCCAGCTGTGGATTTAGGGTGACAATGATGGCCCCACACATTAACATATGCTTCTGTAGCTGAGGATAATTATGTAGTAAATTAATATTTTAAGTATAGAGCTAGACCAGTGGGATTTCATGTGTGTAGTAGAAACCAAACAAAGAAGGAAAGAATTAAACTTAAAGAAGGAAAGAATAACTAAGATCTGCAGTTCAACCAGAGGAGTCAAACCTCCACACCCACCTCGGGCAGCTCACAGCTGACTTGAGACTCAAGCCCAGGGATCTGATGCCCTCTTCTGACACCTGTGGTCACCCACACCTACACCGTGTACTCTCACACCGACATGAACATCCACATCAAGATGAGATTTATAAAACCTTTAAAATTGAGCTGCTGTTTATAAGGAATTGTCTACCTTATTTTTGATACAGTGTCTCACATTATATTATAGACTAGCCTAGAATTCAGCTTTCTATTCCTAGGCTGGCCTCAAATTTGGGGCAATCGTGCCTCAGCCTGCTGTGTACTGGGGTTACAGTTGTAAGTTACAACGCCCCTATACATTTTTTTCTTTTTAATAATAAACTTGTTCGTAATCTTTTAGCTTTAATTTTTATTTTATGTATATGAGTGTTTATCTTGCATGTATGTAAGTGTACCATATCAATGCAGTGCCCATGGAGAGAAAAACATGTTGGATCCTGTGGAACTAGAGTGATAGGCAATTTGTGAGCTGCCTTGTGGGTTCTGGGATCCAAACCCTGAGTGTTCTCTAAGAATAACAAATGTTGTTAATCACAGAGCCACCTCTCCAGTCCCTTAAAGATTTACTCATATATGTGTATGTATGTGTGCCATATATTTTTGGGTGCCCTTGGGGGCCAGAAGAGACTATCAGATCCTCTGGAACTAGAATACAAGCAATTGTGAGCTGCCTGGCATGAGTACTAAAAACCAAACTGGGTCCTCTGTAAGATTAGCAAGTGTTCTTAACTGCCGAGTCACCTCTCCAGCCCTTAACTATTTTTACTATGTCAATACAATTTACCTTCTGTTAATTTAATAGTGGTAGGAGTTAAAAATATTCACTTCATTAAGAACCTTGTATAAGGATAGTATAGTGTATATATACAAGACTTATAAATGTGTATTAGCTGGTAAATAGCTCGCTCGATCTTTCTCTTCTCTCTCTCTCTCTCTCTCTCTCTCTCTCTCTCTCTGTCTCTCTCTGTGTGTGTGTGTGTGTGTGTGTGTGTGTGTTTCAAGACAGGATTTCTTTGTGTAGCCCTGGCTGTCCATGAACTGACACTATAGACCAGGTTGGCGTATGTCACCATGCCTGGCACATAGCAGCGCTTTTTTAAAAAAGTAAAATATTTCTATGTTATGTGTGTTTTACCTGTAAATGTATCTGTGCACCACATGCATTCAATGCCCTCAGGCCAGAAGAGTGTGTCAGATCTACAACTGGAGTTATAGTTGGTTGTGAGCTGACATGTGTACGCTGGGAGTTAAACCCAGATTCTCTGTAAGAGCAGTCAGTGCTCTTAACCACTGAGCCATCTGCCTTTCCAACTCCTGATTTCTTTTTAGACATTTATTTAAACAGTATGTATATGTGTACTTGTATGTATGTGTGGGGGTCATGCCACACCACATGTGGAGGTCAGAGGAAAACTTGCTAGATTTGGTTTTGGAGTCAGTTTTCTTTCCATTATATGGGCCTCAGGAATTGAATACTGGTCACAATAGCAAATGTTCCCCCATGAGTTCAGCCATCTTTTCAAGCTACAGCACTTTGAATCAGTTGTTAGAGAAGCAGGTGATCTTATTATGTTCGTGGTCTAAAAGATATGTGTTATTTATATCAATATAATTACTGTTAGTAGTTGCAGTAACAAGTCAGATGTCATATATAATGAGACCTTCAGTAACCTTATAAGAATGTGTAAATGGAATCCAGGGTGTGAATAATAAAAATGAATGTCTTCTATGTTCAAGAAGGCATGGTTGTGTTAGAATAAAGTGAGACTGGGTTTAGTTAGACGACCCTTAGCATTTCTCTGATCTCAGTTCAGCCAGATCACCACAAGGCATATGCTGGGAACATAACTAAGTTCCGTGGTCTAGAGTTACCATGAAACTCCTGATGGAAGGCCTTAGGCTGCAGCAGTGCCGTCATCGTCTTTTCTTTGGGGTATGGCATATTTCAAGACAGGGTCTCTCTGTGTGGCCCTGGCTGTCCTGGATCTCACTCAGTTGACCAGGCTAACCTCAAACTCACAGAGATCCCCTTGCCTTTGCCTCGGGAATGTTGGGATTCAAGGCGTGTACCATCATGGCCCCACAGCAATCCTTTCTTAATGGGGGCATTCTTCAGTTGGATTGGTGCCAGAATGACTTTCATTTCCTTATCTGTGTTGGATCTGCAGAAAAGGCAGGAATTCTAGCCTGTGGCTTAATACGCTTGCATTTGTTCTGGTAGTAAAATCAATCTTGGGACTGTCAATATTCACAGAAATGGTCTGTTCACAGTCTGACTCATTATCTCTGTCAGGCCTGTTCTTGGGCTATATTCAGGAACAAATTCTGCTTGTTGATGAACTGTCCCCCTTTCAGTTTACAAAAAGTCCTGGAGTTTTATTATCTTGTAACAGATTGAAGCAGAGATGAAGCCTCCCGCCCCCTTGACTTGGGTCTTTTTTCTTTCCTGTAGCATCTGCATCTCCAATGGATACTGAGGGGTTTGGTGAGCTCCTTCAGCAAGCTGAACAGCTTGCTGCTGAGACTGAAGGCATCTCTGAGCTTCCACATGTAGAACGAAATTTACAGGAGATCCAGCAAGCTGGTGAGCGCCTGCGTTCCCGTACCCTCACACGCACATCCCAGGAGACAGCAGATGTCAAGGCGTGAGTACTGGCGGGGACGTGCTGTTGGACTGGGTAGTTTGGGGGTAGATCACTTTCTTCTATGACACTCACAAGCCAGATAAAGTCAGGACCTCAGAGTTATAAATGGATCAGCAAACCTTGCTTTGTTTCTGTGCCTCTCTAGGTTTTTAGAGTCCCAGCCTGTCTCACCAGCTGAGAACCCATATCATAGGATGGGGGAGCTCTGTTTGTAGTCCCTGCTTGGGTTTGTGGGCTATTGAGTCATAAATGGTCCTTGTAAGTGTATTAGTAGATATGGGTCATGCACATAAGTGCTACCCAAAGACAGAAAGCACTCAGCGGTGAACAGAGTTTTTAAGGGTAATTGGAAAAAATTGATGAATGGTCAGTAAGGAGAAGCCATCCAAGTGAAGAGTGATTCTGTCTGATTATTGTCAGTGACCCCAGAGGCTGCCTCTGAAAGGCCTTGAAATACAGTGTTCTCTGGCTGATTGTAGAAACGGGAAGATGGGTGAGCCCCAGGAGAACAAGGCTTTGTGGGAAAACGCTGATTAGCAGGGTCATACAACCTTAGCAGGATCCTTACAGAGGACCTTGGTTGGGTAAAACACAAACCCAACAAAAAAATCAAAACCAAACTGCTTTCTGTGAAAAATATAATTGAATGGTTATTTACTGTGTATCAGAAACTTCCTTATACATCAAGTCTTTTTTTTAATCATCAGAGCCAGCATCAAGACAGTGATCGTATATTCTAATTGAAGAACAAAGGTTCAGAGAAGGGCTGGTACCTTTTTCAGATTATATGGCAGGCGAGTGCTGAGCCAAGATTCAAATCCAGTAAAGCTGACTCCAGTACTCATGTTTCTGTATCTCTGGAAGGGTCCTGGAGAAAGAGGGGTGAAGAGAGTTCTGCTACTGAGATTTTGTTGGGTCCAGAAAGTCACTGGGATTCTGTGTAATTTAGGAAAATGTCTAGCTAGTCTTCATTCTGTGAACTTGAGAAAGACTGGTGTTAATTTGAAGCATTGTCTGTTTTAGGTACTTGGTAGATATCAAAGTAGTGGGAAGGCTGCATTCCGTTTCTAAGTGATCATGAAAACTGAGCATTTAGTTGCTGTATACAGTCAATAATATGCTATGGGCAACCCTTGGTTGTCTTGGAACTTACTTTGTGGACCAGGCTGGCCTTGAACTCATAGAGATCAGCCTGCCTCTGCCTCTCAAGTGCTGGGATAAAAGGCATTTGCTACACTGCTTGGATCTTGTTTTTGTCTTTTTAAACTATCCAGCCTTGTGGCAAAATGCTGCCAATAACTAACCTACACTGGTCCCCAACACTCTGTAGATATTTCTGCTAACTTGCCTTCCTCGTAGGCCTCAAACTTCTGTTCCTGGCTGCCTACAGTTTCCTTGATTTTAAGCAGACAGCTTCTGCTTGTGCAAGGATGCTGCAGGAGCAAAAGCCCATGGATACCCGCTGAGTTGCTATAGTTATAATTTAATTGCATCAGCTTTACAGCCCATTAAGAGCAAAAAGGGAAGATGTTTTCTTGGTAACAATTATCAGTCAATTCTGTTTCTTGTAAATTTCCATTCTTCCCATCCCTTCTACCTTAAGTTCATTATTTTAGGGAGGCTGGGAATTGGAACATTGAAAGAATGGATATAGGGTGGGGCAGGTGCTTAAAAAGAAACCAGAGGGCTGATGACTGTATTTTTCCATCTTCTTGATAGGCAGAGACACAAAGTATGATGTGGATATTTTAGTACATGCTGGATGAGGGCAGAGAAGAGAACTGGATAGGATTTTGTGAAAGTTTTTTCCTTTAATTTTTAAAAAAGTTATTCTATGTGTATAGGTGTTTTGCCTGTACCACATGCATTTTTACTTTTAAGGGAACAGAATTTTTTTTTTTTTTTGGTTTTGGTTTTGGTTTTGTACAGGGTTTCTGTGTGTAACCCTGGCTGTCCTGGAACTCACTCTGTAGACCAGGCTGTCCTTGAACTCAGAAATCTGCCTGCCTCTGCCTCCCAAGTGCTGGGATTAAAGGCGTGCGCCACCACTGCCAGGCTGATTTTTTTTTTTAATGGAATCTTACTGTTCCCAGCTGGCCTAAAACATGTTACTCTCTTGCCTTGGCCTACTGAGTAGCTAGGGTTACAGGTATGTGCCAACCCTTCTAGCTGTAGGGAACAAATTTGATAGCAGTTTTGCATATGTGTATTTGATCTTTTAAAATTTTGGATTTTTTTCCACCACATAAAGAGTATGGTTGGCATATATAAAGCAGGGGTTTATAGACTGTGTGTGGCCCAGGAGCCTGCTACCTATTACATTTTATGGGAATGTGGCCATATTTACTTGTTTTATATATAGATAGACTGTGTAACTTTTTTTTTTTTGCATAATAGAGCTGAGTGATTGCCACAAATTATAAGGCAAACTGCAAACTGAAATATTTCTTACAGAAAAATCTCATGAACTCTTTGTGTGAGTAATAAGAGTATATGTGTATATTCCCTTTAAAATACAGAATATTATCAGTGTCTGTGATTGTTCATCATCACTTGTCTGCCCACATTTCTCAGCAGAAGTAGGTCAGTGGATTTTTCCATTAAAACAGAAGCCAAACAACCTAGAGATGTACAAAGAAAAAGATAGTGTCCACTCTTATCCTAACTTTATCCTCCAAGATAACTATTATTAATAATTTATGTAATCTTTTACAGTTTTCTCCACATTATATGAAGCATATCTAACATAGCTTGGCCAAAACTGCATAGTAAACAATTATTTGCTTTGATAATTTTGCTAAGCTGTCTTTTTGGCCACTTTGTGTTCGTCTGGTACAGTGTCATCGTTTAATATGAAGTCAGCCCTGTGAAAGCAGTGTCATCTTCACTTTGTAAGTAAGGAAGGTCAGGTAGTAAGTGGACAACTAGAGTCAAATTCAGCTTGGTCAATAAAAATCCCTTTTGGTGAGGACTGGAGAGATGGCTCAGCAGTTAAGAGCACTGGCTGTTCTTCAAGAGGACCCGAGTTCAATTCCCAGCATCCACATGGTACACACAGCTGTCTGTAACTCCAGTTCTGGGAGATCCAACACTCTCACATAGACACACATGCAGGCAAAACACCAGTGCATATAAAACAAAAATAAATAAATTAAAAAAATCCCTTTTGGCATTTGCCATAGGTATTTTCTCTCTCTCTCTCTCTCTCTCTCTCTCTCCATCTCTCTCTCTCTCTCTCTCTCTCTCTCTCTCTCTCTCTCTCTCTCCATCTCTCTCTCTCTCTCTCTCTCCTTCTTTTTTTTGTTTTTGTTTTTTTCGAGACCAGGTTTCCCTGTGTAGCCCTGGCTGCCCTGGAACTCACTCTGTAGACCAGGCTGGCCTTGGACTCAGAAAGAAATCAGCTTGCCTCTGCCTCTCAAGTGCTGGGATTAAAGGCGTGCGCCACCACTGCCTGGCTTTTTTTTTTTTTTTTTTGGCATAAGGTACTTTCTGTTCTCAGAGAATTGTTATACTAGTTGTCAAAACTTGAGAAGTGGGAAAGGTAGGGATTGATGAATTGATGTTCATGAAATGTTAATTTAAGATTTTTTTCATGAGTAAATTGTAAATGAAATTTGAATTCTTTTCTTTTTTTTTGTTTTTTGGTTTTTTGAGACAAGGTTTTTCTATATAGCCCTGACTGTCTTGGAACTCACTCTGTAAACCAGGCTGGCTTCAAACTCAGAAATCTGCCTGCCTCTGCCTCCTAAGTGCTGGGATTAAAGGTGTGTGCCACCACTGCCTGGCTCAAATTCTTTTTCTTTCTTCTTTTTCCTAAATCTTGTATGTACTGAGAGCAACTTTTGTGTCTTCTACTCATTTGGGTCTCTGGAATGTGACTCCAGCTTCTGTGGCTTTCTGATTGTGGGGATTGTCTGTCTGTCTAGACTGTTAGAATTTGGACTGATAGAAGGCAAGGGTCTTAAGAGCTAAACGTTGGGTTAGAAGTGTAGCTTCCTGGTAGAACTGCCCACCGTGGGAAACGTTTCTGGTATAACCATCCCTACCTAAGTCCACTTCTGCTGTAGATCCTTCTCGCTTTCTCCCTCTTCCTCACCAGCATTTCTGCATAGCCTATTATTCACATAAGCTATGTGAAAGAAATCAGCTTAGTTTTCGTAGATGCCCTTTAGATGGCTGTGCTCCTTTAATCCCAGTAGTTAAATTATTTATGTTGCCCAGGCTAGCCTGGAACTAAATATGTAATCCAAGCTTGCCTGGAATTCTTGCTCCCTGATCTTAGCCTCTCCAGCGCTGGGATTGCAAGTATGAACTGCCAGCCCGGCTCAAGAGCTGAGTTTTCAATTCTGGAGTTTTTTATTCTAGTATATGTCAAAGTCATTTGGATACTGGATGTACTTTCACATGTTACTGGTGAAGATGTAGTGCTGTCAGACTTAAGTAGGAAATAGCTATCAAAATTGATCTAGTACTTCTATTTCTAGGGATCCATCCCAAAGACCTAGTAACAGAAACATGAAATGTCTATGCATAAAGATTCATTGTGGCATTATTTGACATAGCAAAAGTAGGAAATCACAAGTGTCTGTCTTTAGGATACTAGCTGAATAGATGTGCCAGGTTTGTATACTTGAATACTTTCCAGTAGTACCAAGGAATAATCATATATACTGCCATGGAGTAACTCCAGGACAGATTATTAAGTAAACATTTCAAGGTAGGGAAAAGTATCTAAAGTACAGTACTGAGATGTAGTTTAGTAGTAGAGTGCATAACTACCATATGAAAGATCCTGCGTTGGTCCCTAGCACAACAACATCAATAACAAAAGGGTTGGTGGGTAGGTGCATGGTGCTTTTCCTTCTGTTTAAGAAAGCAGATAAAAGACACCCTATGTTAGTGGCTTGAGAAAGTTAATATTAAGGTATCACCCCATGTTAATCTATACATTCAACAAAAATGGTTAAAATCCCAGCATCCAAGCCTGGAGAGATGGTTCAGTGGTTAAGAGCGCTGACTGCTCTTTTGAGGACCTAGGTTCAATTCCCAACAACCACATGGTAACTCAAAACCATCTGTTAACTGCATTTCCAGAGAATCTGATGCACCCTTTTGCCTCCAAGGGCACCACACATGCACAAGGTACACAAACATACATGCAAGCAAAATACACATACACATTGAAAAAAATAGACATTAAACAAAAAAGTTAGAAAAAAATTCAGCTTCCCAATTGGCCCTTTTTGTTGAAATTGAGGGATTGATCTAATATTTTAGATATTGGATATAAGAACTTATATTTAGATATAAGAGCTTTTGCATAGTCAAGCAATATTTTTTAAATGAGTATGGGTGTTTTGTCTGCATGTATGTCTGTGTACCATGTACATGCCTGATGCTCATGGAATTGAAGCCATGGAGCCATCTCTCCAGTCCCCAAAATAATCTTTAAAAGACAGAAAAACAGAAGACTGACACTTATTTCAAAACTTACTGGAAAGCCACAGTAATTCCCAGGGTGGTCATCCATATCTATAGTGTCAGCAGGAAGTGTGAGGCAGGAGGATGGTGAGCTCATGGTCATCCCTGTCTATAGTGTCAGAAGAAGGGTGAGGCAGGATGGTGAGCTCATGGTCTGTCTGGCTTACAGAGTGAGTTCCAAGACCAATCTGGGCTACATAATGTGAGCCTGTATTTATAAACATAAAACCACACTAGTCAAGATTGTGTGGCATGAGGATGGATTGCTGGAATAGAATTAATTACAAGTCTAGATGGGGCTCAGGTTAAGAGCACAGGCTATTCTTCAAGAGGACTTGGATTCAGTTCCCAGGACCCACATGGTGACACTTAATTGTGTGTTACTTTAGCTCCAGGGGATCTGCTGTCCTCTTTTGGCCTCTATGGGCACCAGGTACTCATGTGACGCACAAACATACAAGCAGGTAAAACCTTCATAAACATTAAATAAATCTTTAAAAAAAAACCCGAAAAAACAGTAGTATGTAGTATCTGAAGTCTTAAAACAACTCTAAAAATACTGAGTTTTTCCTTTCCTCCTATTAAAATATAACAGCTATAATTCTAGAATTATAAGTCTAAAAAGTTTATTTGGTTATGATTTTTTCCCCCCAATAAAGATATTCAGACCATTGAACATGGAAAGAGTAGTCTTTAACAAATGAGTAACTGAATGACTATACACAAAAGAATAAACTTGGTCCCCATCTTACTCTGTACACAAACACTAACTTCAGCTGTACTCTAGGTGTAAATATAAGAACTAAAATTATAAAACTCTTTGAAGAAAATATATGCATAACTATTTCTGAACTCAAAAGATAGGGATATAGCTTACTTGGTAGAGTGTTTGCTTAGTATGCACAAGGCCCTGGGTTCAGTCCCTACCATCACATAAACTTTGGTTGCTATGGTGATTTAAATGAGAATGGCCTCCATGGGCTTATATATTTGAATGCTTGGTCCCCACGTCCCGGGCCCAGTCTCCCTCTGCCTGCTGCCTGCAGATGTGGATATAAGCTCCAGCGCCATGCTGGCCTGACTGCTGCCTCACTCTTTACCATGATGGTCACTGGAGTAACCTGAAGCTGTAAGCAGGCTCCCAGTTAAATGCTTCCTTTTATAAGTTGCCTTGGTCATGGTGCCTCTTCACAGCAGTAGAACTCAGTTACAACTAAGACAATGGCACCGGCCTGGAACAGCACGCTAGAGCTGGTGGAAGTAGAGTCAGAAATTCAAGGTTATCCTTGTCTGCACTGCAAGTTCAGGACCAGTCCAGGCTACCTGGGTTTCAAAACAAACCAACAAATATTCCTGACCTTAGATTTGGCAGAGCTGTCTAGGATATTAGGTCAAAAGGATATATATTAAAAAAGGATCAGTTGAATTTAATCTGAGTTAAATATTTGTGCTTCAAAGGCAACTGTCAAGAAAGAAATATGTTTTAGGGAAAAATACTTGACATTTATTTAAATGATAATGAACTTATTCAGAGTTTAAAAAAATTTACTGTGTGTGTATGTGTGCATGTATGTATGTATGTATATATGTCCACTTGCGTGGAAGTCATGGGACAACTTGCCAGGGATCAAACTCAGGTCAAGTTTGGCGGCAAGTACTTCTAGTGGTTACACTGAACCATCTCACTGGCTCATGTTTTGTTTTATTTCTCTTTAGCCTTTTACAATTTATTCATAAAAAGACAACTTAATTTTAAAATGACATAAGGATCATTGCCCAATAAGTGGGACAATGTTCAGTGTCATTAGCTATCAGAGAAATACATGTCACAGCCACATTGTGATACCACTTCATACCTTCCAGGATTGCTCTGATCAAAAAGACATGTAATGTGTTGGTGAGAATGTGCAAAAGGTTGAAATGAACCTGTGTGAGTCTTTTTTCATGCACTGTTGGTGGGAATGTAAAGTGGCTCCACCTTTTTGGTACATAGTCCAGAGTTCTTCAAAAGGGTAAATACAGTTACCATATAACCTAGTGATTTTGTTTTTAGGTATATATCTAGGAGATGCAAACACATGTTACACAGAACTTGTCCATGAGTTTCAATGGCAGGTGTCTAACCTAGCTGATGAACATGGGCAGTAAATGTGGCATAGTCATGTAATGGAATATGATTTGGCAAGAAAGGGCATTGAACATGACTTAACATATGGATAACTCCATGGATAACCCTAAAAGTATATATAAGTAAAAGAAATGGTTGCAAAAGATCACAAATTGTATGGTTCTGTTTATGAGTGATGCCCTGAGTAGGCAAATCTGTAGAAAAAAATAAGTGGGGAAATGGGAGCTGATTACTGAAGAGTAGAGGTTTTCTTTGGGAAGCAATGAAAATGTTCTAAAGTTGGTTGTGGTGATGGCTGGATAACTCTGAGCGTACCTAAGAATCACCATGGAATATTATTCTATGAGTGGATAGATCTCGCAGTAAGCAAATGATACAAATGCATGTACATATGTACTTGCTGATTAAAAAAAGGAAATGCTTTAAAACTACTTAGGATTTGTCTTAATTGAATATGGTTAAGGCAGGGAAATGGCTATAATCAAGGCAGTTTTTTATTCACAGATTGCCAAATACAGGCTGATACACGGTGTAGCCCACCCAAGTGAGTACTGGAATTGTCTGGTGGTAATGTTGAAGGGTCTGATACAAGATGCCATAATCTTACATGTTGAAACCTTGAAATCCGAAGCTCTGCAAACTGTAATTGTGGAGGTCAGAAAGGCTGCCGGGTGGGAAGGGTACAAAGCTGGGCTCTGCAGAAAGGATTGACCATGTAGTACGTGGTGATGGAAACATCACCTAAAAAGTCACTGCTTATCAGCATGCACATTTCTTCCCCTGATGAGATTCCAGGAAGTTTGAATAAATGAAAGCCACATTTGCCTGAAGAACCTAGCAGCTACTAATTGCCTCAAAAATAATCACATGCACGGTATGATGAGAGGTACTTAGACAATGGTGCTAGTTTGATAGCTAGTATCATTTCTGCCTGACACAGATTGGATTTATATCTGTGTACCCAGATCAACACAGAATCGTGGAAGACATAATAAGGGATGCTTATGTTGATATATATCAGAGAATACTTTTAAAAAACAAGCAGAAAAAAAGGTTATCTATCATGCTATTTTATATGAATGCAGTTATAATGCTTTACTTTACTTTTGTGACCTAATGCTTTACTCCAGAGGTAGGTGAATAGAGGTAGGTGAATCTCTGAGTTTGAGGCCAGCCTGGTCTACTGAATGAGTTTTGGGACAGCCAGGGCTACACAGAGAAACCCTGTCTCAAACAAACAACAAACATAGCTGGGTACGCCAACTGCCAATTGCACTCAGGAGGCAGAAGCAGGCGGCTATCAAAATAACATTCAGTCATGTTGAAGAACTGGAGAACCAGCTCACTGTTCAGGGTGATCACATGTTTGATCCTAGGATTTATAAAGGTGGAAGTATAGTCCAGTGTGTGAGCCCACGAAGAATGGCTGAGTGTAAGCAGTGGACGTCAGTGTCTGCAGACTTTCTGTACCCCTTGATAGAAGTGTAACTAGAACATAGCAACAGAACAGTGGTGCCTGCATCTAGTCAGACCTTAACACTTGCTCTGATTTTATCTCTGTTGCTTTGAGTCAACTTTTCGTATCAATAACCTATGTGTCAACCACAAGGCTTTTTTTTTTTTTGGATATTTTTCAAGACAGGGTTTCTCTGCGTAGCCCTGGCTGTCCTGGAACTCACTCTGTAGACCAGGCTGGCCTCGAACTCAGAAATCCGCCTGCCTCTGCCTCCCAAGTGCTGGGATTAAAGGCGTGCGCCACCACCGCCCGGCAACCACAAGGCTTTTAGAAGTGAAGAGTATCAGGCTCTATCCCAGAGCTGTTGAATCAAACCCAGCATTTTCCCAGGACAGGTGACCCATATGATTAAATCTGAGTTACATTCTTTTATAGGCACACCTAAACTCTTGTACAAAGAAACCAGAAAGGAAAAAAAAATGAGATGGAGAGGAAAACCTATAAAGAAAAGATTTAGAAAGCATACCAGTCACCTATAAGATCTTAACTGGCACTCATTCAGATGAACATATATATTCAAATTCTGAAACTTTTATGAAAAACCTGGCTTTTTTGGGAAATATCTTGATTTTACTATAATATACTGCAAGTAATTGGAGTGGCGGAGGAAAATAGATAGGGTAGATTGGACAGGATTGATTGTGTCCCAACTGTTGAAGTATTTATTTATTTATTTATTTATTTATTTATTTATTGAGACAGGGTTTCTCTATATAGCCTTGGCTGTCCTGGAACTCACTCTGTAGACCAGGCTGGCCTCGAACTTAGAAATCCACCTGCCTCTGCCTTGAAATACAGTATTTTAATCTTGCATTTTAATCATTTTTTATAACAACTAAAAAAGGGAGACTGATAAGATAGTGTAGTCATAAAGGTGAAGATGTGTGAATTGCATGTTGCTGATGGGATGTAAAATGGTGTGACTTCTTTGGAAAGGTCTAAGTTCCTCAAAAGACTTAACATGATTCTGATTTAACCCAAGAGCTCTGCTCCGAGGTATATGCCCAAGAGAAATGTGAACATTCATGTGAAACTTGTGTGTAGATGTTCTTGGCAACATTTTTTATAACAGTGAAAACCTTGGAAGCAGCTCAAATGTTCACTGATTGATTAATGGATACATAAAATGAGGTATTGTAAAATATAATGAAGTCTTAAACCTACCGTGGATAGATGAGCCTCAAAAGCATTACACTAAGAGAAAGGAACCAGTCACAGAAGACCATTGTCTTATTTCATTTATATGCATTGTCAGAGTCTCATGAGGGGAAAGATAGGGCTTACTTTGTAGGATGATGAAATAGTCTAAAATTGCTTGTGGTGATGGTTGTATATATACTTCTATATATGAATGTACTAAAATTACTGAATTACATGTATACTGTAATTGATAAATTTTGTGGTACGCAAATATGTATCAGTAGGACTTTCCTGAAAGGAGGGAGAACATTATACTAATACTTGATTCCTCACATTGTCCAGAAGTCAGGATAGGTCTTTGTGGAGCCAGGGTTGTGAAGCACAGTGGAACGAAGATAACTATTAAGGATTGTTAGATTTGTTAGCTTAGAAGGGAAGCCCAGAGATGGTGACATAAGGAATTAAGAATCTACTGGGAGGAACTGTCAATATTTACTAGAATACAGCAAAGCATAGGGGACCCCTTTTTCTTCTCTGAGAGAGCTGTTAGATTGGGAGTAAAAATGTTGAATTACACTCACAGGTGTTATGTGTGGTCCCAAACGCCACAGCAGCAGCCCCCCCACCCCCTTTTTCTTCTTCCTTCCCCATCTCCATTACCTTCTGGGGTCTCATTCGGCCTAGCTAGCTTCTTACTCAAGGTGAAAGCATACTTTGTTAGTCACATTTTGAGAATACCAAATCACAATACAAAACTAGCAATCTAAAAAATAACCCGACTAGTTAGGCATGGAGTCACATTTTTTATATTTGGAGTTGAAAGCAAGACTTCTAAAAACAAACAAAACAACACAAAACAAAAGGAGTGGGAGAGATGGCTTAGAGGTGGAAAGCCCTGGTTGCCTCTGTAAAGGACCAGCATTTGCTTCCCAAGCACCCATGTCACGTGATCTCTGAATCTAGCTCTAAGGGATCTGGTGACTTGTGGGCACTGGTGCACATATGTGTTATCAATAAATAGAAATGAAAGCAAATCTGAGCAAGAAAGCTGACCTAACTTACCCAGATTTCTTTCTTTCAAAGAGCTTTAGGTATAAGTGAAGATCTGTTGGTTTTTTTGTTTTGATTTTTGAGACAAGTCCTCTCCTGGAGCCCAGGCTAGCTTGGAGCTTGCAGTTTTCCTGGTTCAGCTTTTCTAACTGATGAACAGTGTCATACTGGTGTAACTGCCTGCAGTTACATCGAGCGGGTTCCTGGAAGGGAAGCTGGGGATGGTTGGGAAGGCGGCAAAAAGAGATGAAGACCAAGTCAACACCTGCCATTCAAGGTCTCACAGTTTAACGGAGAACTCCACATATATAGGCGGGGAAAACCCTTCCCCAAAGGCTGGAAGCTTCTCACGGGGGGCTAGTGTTTTTCAGGAAACTGCAGGTGCTTGAAAAACCACGGGCTTCACCTTGGGCTGAGCCTCCACCCCAGGTGGAGGGGGTTATGGCTAACACAGGAGTTCCTGCTTAAAGGCTGGGAGAGGAACTTCACATTGGTCGATGTCAAGTTCCTACCAGGTGGCATGGCACCCCAATAAGGCACTCTACATACTGGACTATTCATTCACTCATTCATTCATTCATTCATTCAAAATTTATCGTTTTGCTGCCTAGATGAGGAGAAATGAAGTTGGCTATATTCCTAATTTTCTTCAGAAGCATTTATTGTTTAGAAAATGGCCTGCTATCTTATTGGCTGAGCAAGAAAGAGAGAATTTGAAGGTATAGTAGCATGGTACCTGGATTTTGAAGATAAGCCATGCAGAACTAGACCTTGATTCTTGTCTGACTGCTCCTGAGCAAGTTATCTGCTTCTACCCTAGACAGTTTCCCCAGCTAATGTTTGGACTTGGGTACTCCTGAAGCTAAAATGTTGTGCTTTCCCGCCTTTCCCTCCAGAAGCAGTTAAGCATAGAGTGGTGGTGAAGAGTTTGGATTCTAGTTCTAGGATAGATTTATTACCTGTGTTTGCTGTCTCCTGGTTGTGTAAATTTGGACAAGTTGGTTAATCTTTTCCCACTTGTCTTAATTAGGGTTTCCACTGCTGTAAAGAAACACTATAACCAAGGCAACTCTTACAAAGGAAAACGTTTAATTGGGGCTGGCTTACATATTCAAAGGTTCAGACCTTTATTATCAAGGTGGTAGCATAGAAGCTTCCAGGCAGGCATGGCACAGGAGGAACTGAGAGTTCTACATCTTGTTCAGAAGGAAGCCAGGAGCAGATTGATTGTCTCCCAGACATCTAGGAGAAGGGTGTCAAAGCCTACCCCCACAGTGACACACTTCCAACAAGGCCACACTCCTAATAGCGCCACTTCCTAGGCCAAACATATTCAAACCACCACAGCACCTTAGCTTCTCATCTGCAAAACAGGGTAGAATAATTGCATCCATCTCATGGATTTCCACAAACTGTTTGGAGCTGACTCACTTAAGGTGCTGGTATTGTTTCACTCTGTAAAGAGGTCTTCTCTCTAAGTCAGTCATCAGTAGCTTGGATATCTTACTCCCACATACAATGTTATGTCTGCTGTTTGAGTTTGTAGACCTTTATTATGGGAAGGTAAGACAGCAGCCGTCTAAGAGCATCTGGCCAGAAGGTGAAGGTTTTCCAGCCGGGAGCTCTACCATTTTTTTCTGGCCTCCTATTCCTGTTCCAAGATTGGAATGAAAACAGCTCTCTGATTGATGTCTTTTGCCATGTATTAGATACCCTAACACTACTTTTTCTCTCTTGTCTTCCTGTCCTACATCCCCATATAGATCAGTTCTTCTCGGGTCAAGGGGACTTGACATATCCCATATCTCCCAGAGACTGGAGAGCCTGAGCGCAGCCACCACTTTTGAACCTCTGGAGCCTGTGAAGGACACGGACATTCAGGTAAGGGCTGCCAGCCACAGGCGCAGTGGACTTGTACCCAGGCCATAGGCCCCCGCCCTTTTCTCACCAGTTAAGAATGCCACTTTCTTCATTAATTTTCTTCTTACTAAGGAACTAAAAGAACAAGAGACTCAGGTTTGGAGATTAGAGGGGAATCATTGCATTGTTTTCAGTGTGCTCTTTGTGGCTAAATTTAAGAAAGTTAAATTTAACTTTTAAATTAAATTTAACTTGTTAGATAATTTTGGTTCTGGGTATAGATTTCACTTTTTTACTTGGGCTTAGTACAAGAATACAGAGACAGGAATTCAGTTTCTCTTGCTTTTTTTCTTTTTTCTTTTTTTTTTTTTTTACTAGATCTCAGATAATTTTACTATTTATTGTTCACATTTCTTTTCGCATCTTGCTTGTATTGGGACTTGAAGTACTATTTACTGAAATTGACTCAGTGATTTTCAGGAATATTTGGCTGCATTAGTGATACCAGGAAATGGCCTAATAGAGCACCTGAGTCTCATTGAGCCAAACATACCACCCACTGTTGCTTGCTATTTTCATCTCATCAGAACTGCTATAAAACTGTCAAGGAGAAACCTCAGACTTTGATTAGTTTTGTGTCGGAATGAAAGCACGTGCTGTTTGCATTGGTTTTCCTGTTCCTGTTTCTGTTTTTGTTTGTTTACTTGAGATAGGACCCATTCTTTCGTGGTCTGGCTCAAGTTCCTGGGCTCATGATCCGGAACTCCTGGGTAGTTGTGACTGTGCCACCGCCTACCCCAATTTCCTTTGAAATTGAAAGGGTTCAGGTCCCACAAAGGCAAGTCCAAGAAGAGATTGGTAATTATGTTCTCTATGAGCCAGACTTAAATTAATACTGTATGCCACTATGCTTTGAAGACCCATTTCCTTTGATGCTATATTTCTGCATTTATTGTAATTTGGAAACCTGTAGTTTTGAACGGAGACTAGAAATTACTGATATTCATGATTTCCTCAATTATTGAATGTCCCCAAAATGTAAAAACCCAGAGGTTTTTATTTTGATTTTACCTTTTAACAAATATTAGCTGATCTCAAGTGTAGCTGTTGGTGCTCTATCATAATACACTGATCAGATGGCATGAGCAGGGCAGAACTCAAACACTCTGGCAGGCAACTGGCTCTGGCTATAGGAGTAAGAGTGATTATCTCTTCTAACCATTTGCTTAATGTGAGAGCAGCCTCCTTCAGCACCCTGGTGGATGGTTTCCTAGCAATGTATGCTCAGTCACATCAGAAAGAATTTCTTAATTTGGAATGATTATTGGAATGAGTTTTAGTCTTGTGTGGAAAAAGCTTTGAACTTTAAGACTAAAGTTGCTTCTATTTCAGATTTTCCAGCTCTCACTTGGACCTTTAAAATGCAAAAGAATCGAAGACAGTTGTGTATATAGTCCAGTGTGTTTGCTCATCTGTGTGTGATTTTAGGGGAGGGCACAGGTAGGCACGAGCCGAAGGCAATCTTTTTTACCGATTTTCCGGCACTTTTAACTTTATGTTTAAGAAAGGGTCTTCCATTAGCCTGGAAATTTACCACGTAAGGCAGGCTGCCCAGCCTGGGAGCTTCTGGGGATCCACATGTCTGCCTCCCTTTTCTCCGCTGCTGGGATTACAGGCACACCCACCCCATGCAGCTTCTCACGGCTGAACCTCATGCTTGCAAAGCAAGGGTTTTACTGCCCGAGTTTTCTTCCTGCCCTACACCTGCAAAATAACTAGGAATTTATCATTTAGACCTGAAGAAAGGGTCTAGACTTGGTAGTATTAAGCTACTGTCATCAACTTCATCTTCTTGCCAAGAAAAAGGGAAAATACGGCTTTGGTCTGAAAAGACTTTGAATTGGATTCCTGCCTCAAGTTTATCTGTAGGAATTGATGGTTTTAATTGTAGTGTATAGCTCAGTTGATCTATGCCAGTAGTCCTTAACCTGTGGGTCATGACCTCCTTGGGGGTCACATATTAGATTATCCTGCATATCAGATATTTACATTATGATCTATAGCAATAGAAAAATTACAGTTATGAAGTAGCAACAAAAATACTTTTATGTTGGGGTTCACTACAATCTGAGGAACTGGTATTAAAGGGTTGCAGCATTAGGAAGGTGGAGAACCGCTACTCTGTGCTCTCACTTTGAAGTCCAGCAATGTCATGTTCGAGCCTGGTTATAGAGCCACCGTTGGCATCAAGTGGTCCTCCTTTTTCTTTTCTTCTAGTGTGTGCTTTGGCTGTGGATAATAATAAAATTGGACATTTTCAGTTGCTTGATTTTTAGAAGAATATCTGGTAGTCTGTTTCCATTCACATATTCCTTCTATTTTTTGATATTTTATTTTATATACATTGGTGTTTTGACAGCAAGTATGTCTGTGTGAGGGTGTTGGATCCCCTGGAACAGGAGTTATAGACAGTTGGTGCTGGGAATTGAACTCAGGTCCTTTGGAAAAGCAGCCAGTGCTTTTAACTGCTGAGCCATCTCTCTAGCCCTGATAAGTTGTTTTTGGTTTTGTTTTTTGTTTTTGTTGTTGTTGTTTTTTGAGACATAGTTTCAATATGTAGCCATAACTGACTTGAAACTCACTAAGTAGCTTGGGAGGCCTACAACTTGCAGTGATCTTATTGCTTCTGCCCTCAAAGTGCTAGAATTCCAAGTGTGAGTCATTACATCCTGCTTGATTGACTTCTGCACTGATAGATGAACTTTTGTTTTTCAAACGTTGCGTGTTTTTGAAGACAAGAATATACTATATGGAAACCCTGTATGCTAAGTATCAGAGTAGAGCTGTCAGGTCTGTTTATAAGCGCCTGAATGCACTGTCTAAAAGGATGGGCTGGGGCTCGCTGACACATGCTGGTCAGGGCTTCACTGCTCATGGCTTGTCATCTTAGAAGCTCACGGGGCTTTTCCACATGTAGACTGGTTCTTTCTGTTTGGTAAACAGTGATTATATTTCCTCCTGTTTCTAATGGAGCTTGAAATTAATATAGGTTTTGTTTTTACTGTTTTGTTTATCCTAATCACTGATGCTGGCATGCATTGAGAATGCATTTTTAAAAAGTTGCTGTAACCAGCAATGGTAATAATGTTTAGGAAACCACTTAAATATACATATGAATGATACTTAGTAGAATTTTTTAAAATGTTTATTGATTTTATTTTTTGGAAACAATCATAAAGAAGACCTACAAACTTGTGTAAGAGCAATAATGCAATCAGACATACTGCTGAATGGACTATATTGAACTAGTCAAAGTGGCTTTATAGTTTTAGGCACCAGGCTTACAGAAATCCAGTTAATCACTTGAGTCTTGACCAAAAAAAAAAAATTATTAAGGACAGATTGCATGTATTCACCACGATCTGAATAGACCTCATCATTGACAAAAATGAATTATATAATAATATAGTGTGGTTTCACATAATCCTGGTTTTTTTTTTATCACATTTTTTGTACATTTCAAAAGACTATACATCAAAAAGACTACAAACACATATTTCAATGGGTATGGGTAGGCTATAAAAATGGGAGCTGCATTTTCCAGTGTTAAGCTGTAATATTTCTAAATAACAGTAGAAAAAAGCAATATTGGAATAATTGCAATAACTGTACCTAATTGCTAGAAACTAATATTAATAGGTACCCTAAGACAATAGGGATTTATTCTTTTACAGTTTTGAGTCCAGAAATTTGAGTACCAGAAATGTTAAGCCTTTCATTAAAAATCCTGAAACATCTTCAGCTGAACCCATGGAGAGTACTGGAGTAGGTACTTAGATAGCTGTCCTGTGACTAGGCAAACATAGAGACAGTGCATCCTCCACTTTCTCTTGGGGGCCTTTAGGATGTGAGGACTTTAGTACTACACACATCTTGATTTCAGAGTTAAGTGCCACCCATTCTGTCCAAACAAGTCACTGAACAGTAATGTGTTAGAGAGGCTTCAGTCCAGACCCTTTCACTTACAAATAGTCTGCTGCTTATAGGAGCACTGAACACAGCAAGCTGCCCCCTCTTTCTTCATAGAGTTTTCAATGTAGCCTTTGGTCTCCTGGTAGTACTGTGTAGCCCATGCTGGCCTCCAGCTTCGTAATCTGCCTTAATTAGTAGATTAAACTGTCTTAAGAGTAAAGAGAAAAAGAAGTATTAAATAAAGGATACATTATCATGAGAACATTCAGTCAGGAAAACTGATCTGCCACATGCACGGCATTGGTGTTGAGATGCTTGTTAAACTGTTTGCTTACCACATTGTATTTATGATAAAATATTCAGTGTTTTCTTTTTCTGTTCTTGGAAACGTAGAGTATGCTCAGACCACTCAGTTTATTTTTTAAACAGTGAGAAGACAAACTAAATGTCTTTGTGAGTTTAAAAAATGAATCAGTGGTGTAACCCCTTATCATCCAAATTGGTATTTTCAGCTTGTCTTTTGATTTTCTATCTTGAGAAAGAGACATTACCATTTAGACACAGCTATATAAAACATGAAAGAGAAAAAGAAGTTGTGTACTCACTAATTGTGCATTTGGAACAGGCTGCAGAAATCCTGTGCAGTTTGCTGGAGAGGGTGTTGGATTTGCCAGAGTGATTGGCACAGTGCTCTTCGGGGACGTCACCGGGTGAATAGCAATTCTGTAATAATACAGCTGGAAATGTCCTGTGGTATGAGTTAGTCAGAGTGGCAAGCTGTAACTTAACACTGGGACTTCTTTACTCTCTCTCTCTCTCTCTCTGTGTGATTGTTGTTGTTGTTGTTATTGTTGTTGTTGTTGTTGAAGATACAGACTGGCCTTAAGATCTTCCTGAAGGGTGAAGTTGTGAGCCATTATGCCAGGCTCTAGAACTGTTTGTTTGTGACAGGGTCTCACGGGCTAGCCTTGGCTAGTCGGGCGTTTACAATGTAGAACAAATTGGTCTCTGCCTCTCAGTCCTGGGGCGTGCCCATTTTTAAAGAAGTTATTAGTTGCTTTGATTTTTCATCTGATTCCAGAAGTTTAACTGCTAAGCATGTGACAGCCTTGGAAAAGTCTAGCAGAGCTGCAGTAGGAGGCTTACCTGAGGTTCTTTCCTAAGGTTGGCCTCCATTCACATGCCGACCATTTGTGCTGCTGTTCTGAGGGATGAGTAGGCCAAATGCACCTTCCTTCTGTCTTGTTCTACAATACTTCATATGCTGGAATGGGTCTCTCTGTACCAATTGGTATTCTAAACTGATTTTCATGTAACTGGAAAACATGAGGCTATTTCATGTACTCCGTGGTTGGAAGTTTCTAGTTAAGCATTTGTGTTTATTAATCTTTTTTATTGTATCTCTCCCAACCCTAAGAGAGTCTATGGGAAATTCATTTTTTTTTTCAGGTTATAGAGGTTTAGCAAAATTTTGTGTGTCATGTGTTTTTCCTGTATGTATATTTGTGCACCATGTACACAGAGCCAGAAGAGGAGTTAGGGACAGTTTTGAACTGTCTTGCGAGTGCTGGGAACTGAACATTGGTCCTCTGCAAGAGCTCTTAACAACTGAGCCAATTTCCATCTCTGACCACAGAGGATTTTAATGGACATTTGGACCTTGTCTTTTCCCAGCCTGAAACAGCATCTCTCCTGGTGCAGTCTGTGGTTAGTGTTCTTAAGACTCACCAGCAGATGAGTCTGAGTGTGGCAGCATCTGAGGTCTATTGGTTGAAGAGAAACCCTTTTCTGGAATAGTGGGTAAATTTTAGGCCAAGGTTAGGCATGACAACTGAGCTGCATTTAGCAAAGCTTACCTCTTTCTATGCCCAGCTCTGCTTTGGAGGCAAGAGTTATGCCAGGCCTTGTTCTCCATGGGAACACAGTGGTTTCCATACTCACACTATTCAAACATTTTTGCTGTCCTTGACACTGAACCCTGACCCAGTGTCAGTCTCACAGTTGGCAAAATCCAGTAAACTTTAAAAATTAAAAGTGTCTTCACAGGCCAGCCTGATCTATAGAGTGAGTTCCAAGACAGCTAGCGCTACATACACAGAGAAACCTTGTCTTGAAAAACAAAACAAACAAACAAAAGTGTCTTCATAGAGGCAGGCTACTGTGTATCCTGTTTTGTGTTTATAGTTAAGTATACCAATACTACCATGGTAAGAACTGAAATGATTACGTTTTCCTGCCTGCTTGTGATCAGAGAAAAGGCAGGCATTGTGGTTTGGTGGCAGAGTACAATTACATTATTTGGTGAATGGAAATAAAAACTGTAACCTTTGGAATCAAACAGAATTTGTGAAAAATGTGAAACTGCCTTTCTGTAAGCCAGGGATATAAAATTTCAGTCCTTTAATTTATCCATTCACACTTGCTTCTGAATGCCAGGCTTTCAGAACAAGCAAGCAAATGGCTGCTGAATGCATTCTGAGCAAGCAGGAAATGACAGGCTGTTTTGTCTTCCCGGGTCTTTCTTATATCCTGTAGTGAGCCGGAGAATATCAATTACTACCTTAAAGAAGAAAGATGGATCAGTTCTTTTATACTATTTGGAACAAGCCCACAGCTAATATTTATCTAACATTTGAGTAGAGCAGGGCAGATAGATATTGGCAGGGCAGTGCCTTTGACTGGCACTGGAGCATCCCTTCCTCCTTCATTAGCTCTCTTAACCTGCTGCTATCTCTTGATGCACCACCTTCTGGAGCTGGGGAACACAAGTTGTCATCTTCAGCATCTTTAAGACTATTCAGAAACCAGAAATGAGCGTGTCCTTTTATCTTCTCAACTATTTGACAGTGGAGTGGATGTGATTTGAGTTAAAGCCTCATCAAGCATTGACAGCAATCTCATGGGCAGCCCTTGACCCTGGGTACTACTCTGATCTGCTGCCACTGTGCTCAGTGATCCATCTTAGTTCCATTTGAGGTTGCAGCCTGATGTGGCCCCTTTGTTTGACCAACAGTAGTTGCAAAGTGTGGCTCTGTAGCTATGAAACTTGGGGCCTAGGTTACTGGTGTCTCCACCACCAGTGCCTCCTCTGAAAAGAAATGGAGGGAGGGCCTCAGACTGGAGAGGCTTTTATTCTTGTTTGGTGAGAGAAGGAAACTAAGAGTGGAATGGCAGCATCATTTGTTAATTAGAACCAATTGTATTGATGCTGCTTAAAGCATTTTCCAGCTTCATAAATGCCCACCTTCCATTTTGGGATGAGATGTGGACAAAAGGCCATATTGCTGCAGTAATGCCAGACTGAGGCCCTTCATTCTGACAGACATGACTTGCACTGTCACAGGAGCAGCACAGGCCCATGAGCCACTTTAGTTATCCTAGAGGGTGAGTGTGAGGCCTTGTTTCTCACTGTGGAGTGGTTGTGAGACTGAGTTGCAGTTGCAGAAGCCTGAGGTACTTTTCAGAAACTTGGAGCACTTAGAGTACAGCAGCAGCTGACAAAACATTTTGAAGAAAGAGCCTGTGTCTCCTAAAACATATTTACAAGCAGGACTGGGCCGTTTGTGTCATTTCTAAAACAAGAGGAGGTTCAGGTTAACAGACTCTTAAGTGGACTGTGGATTTGTTGACTGACTTTTATTTCTGTTGCCTAATTTGGTTTATTTCTTGGAATGGCATGAGCAAGATGATATGTAGGTGCATTCCTCTATTGCTTTTAAAAATGCTGTTACTTACCTGAAAGCAGGCAGAACACCATAGGAGTTTATGATATACTTAATTTCCTCAAGGAAGCAGAATACATGGGCATGCTATTCTCTGGGCACTTTCTCCTCTGTTAGGCTCTCCCATACTCAGAGTTATGTCAGGCTGTCACAGTAGGGCTGGCCTCTAAATGAGCAGGGCCTGGTGGATCCTTGAAGGTTTGAGTATGCACAGTGACATCTGGTTCCATGATGAGGTCCCAAGCTGTCCTAGATGTCTTAGTGTTGAAGAAATGTGTTGTGGGGAGGAGAAGGTTTTTTTGTGTGTGTGTCTATTTTTTTTTATTAGATATATTCTTTATTACATTTCAAATTATTTCCCCTTTCCTGGTTCCCCGCTCCCTGAAAGTCCCATAAGCCCCCCCCCCCCTTCCCCAGTCAACCCACTCCCGATTCCCTGTCCTGGTATTCCCCTATACTGCTGCATCGAGCATTTCCAGGACCAGGGGCCTCTCCTTCCTTCCTTCTTGGGCATCATTTGATATGTGAATTGTGTCTTGGGTTTTCCGAGCTTCTGGGCTAATATCCACCTATCAGTGAGTGCGTACCATGCGTGTTCTTTTGTGATTGGGTTACCTCACTTAGGATGATATTTTCCAGTTCCAACCATTTGCCTAAGAATTTCATTGTTTTTAATAGCTGAGTAGTATTCCATTGTGTAAATATACCACATTTTCTGTATCCATTCCTCTGTTGAGGGACATCCGGGTTCTTTCCAGCTTCTGGCTATTATAAATAGGACTGCTATGAACATAGTGGAACATGTGTCCTTATTACATGCTGGGGAATCCTCTGGGTATATGCCCAGGAGTGGTATAACAGGGTCCTCCGGTACCCGAGGGGAAGGTTTTTGAGACAGGGTTTCTCTGTGTAGCCCTGGCTGTCCTGGAACTTGCTCTGTAGACCAGGCTGTCCTTAAACTCATAGAGATCTGCCTGCCTCTGCTTCCTGAGTACTGGGGTTAAAGGCATGTGCCACCACCACCCAGGTCTGATGTTTCTTTCTTAATAAGCTTTCTATTTATATCTTAAATGTTTTGAGAAAGATACCTGATTATTTTATTTAAATTGTCTGTGTATGTAGGCACACACACCTGCATGCATGGAGCCAGAGGAGAACATGGGTGTGCCCCTCAGTTCCTCCCAGCCTCATTCCCTCACGCAGGCTCTCGGTGAACTGGGGCCAGTAAGCCCCAGAGATCTACCTGTCTTTGTCTTAGCAGTGGTGGGGTGGGCTTACAGGTATGTGCAGGGCCAAACCCAGATTTTTGTGGGGGTGCTGGGGAACTAGTAAGCACTGTTACCCCCTGAGCCATCTTCTCAGGTCAGATGTGCTACCTTTTGAATGAATGTGGTAGGTGTTCCTCACTTTTGGGGAGACTTAATTGTAAAATAATGTTGAATGAGTAACGTTGATGCAAAGCCCTGCTAGATTTGGGGAGAGAGGAGGAGTCGCAGAAGGACCAAATCCTTTCACTCACTTCCACTCCAGGTGCTGCTGCCTGGCTATCATGTCCTGCTTGCTGAGCTGTCAGTTAATTTACTGCCTAAAGCACAGCCTAGTATTTCTCAGACAGCTGCCCTGTAGGTGCACAGTAAGACTTGTAGGTAATCCAGGAGCAACTTTTGGTTCAAAATGCCAAGTTTTGTGTTTGTGCAGAGTAGGTTGTGTACCTCTTCTTGTTTGTCTTTTTTTTTTTGTTGTTTTTGAAGCTGAGCTTGAGTAAGAAGGCTGATGCTAGAAGCAATTTAATGGGCACCTCATATCTTTACTGTAATACTGGACTATTGATTGTTGACTTATTTGTAGGCTTAATGCAGACCCATTTCCTTACTTTGTGTCTAAGTGGCCATTAAGCTCTGGCAATGTGCCGGAATGTTGAAATCTTGTATCGTATAATATGATTTGGCTGCCTAAGGGTATTATATGTGTTTGAATTTTAAAGACACAGACAAAGCTCTCAACTTTGCGTGTATTCTAGAATATGAGATAAAAAAAATCATCTACAGCAAGATTACTCACGTCTAGGAGACAGGAGTTGAATTCATCAGAACATTAATGCCTTACCTCACTAGTGTCATTGTCTTCTGGACTGACTGGTTCTTATATGAAATACAAACTAACACCACCGAATCATGAAGAGAACACCCAACAGGGAACAGGAAAGTCTAGCAGACAGTGCACACAGAGTGTTCACATTTAAACACTGTGATCAAATACTCTGATAAAACCAAGAGAAAAAGGTTATTTGGCTCACAATTCAGGTTACAGACCATTCTGGCAAGGAATTTAAATCAGCAGAAGCATGGGAGGACAGGTCATTTTTTATCCATAATCAAGACCAGAGAGCAGAGAAGGGACGCATGTATGCTAGTGCCAAGCGTGCGTTCTCCATTCTTAAATAGTTAAACTTCCTTCCTAGGACATAGAGCCACCAACAGTGGGCTCATTCCCATATCAACTAATGTAACCAAGATGATACCCCAGACATGCTTGTAGGCCGTCATAACCTGGACATAACCATCATTGAGCCTCTCCAGGTGATTTTACATTGTGTCAAGTTGACCGTTAACATTTACCATTACAGTAAGACCTGCTTGATTCAAAATTAGCCCGGGAAATGGATCTAGCACACCATCTTGACTGACATGCCATCTCATAAAGTTGTTGGATCAGCCATCTTTTGAAGGTGGGTTTTTTGGACAAGATAACCAGATATCAGGGTTGTGAAAAATTTGAAATGACAAAGAAGGCTTGGGTTATGACTAAGTCAGTAGAGAGTTTGCATTGCGTATATGAGGCGCTGGGGGCTTGGTTCTCAGCACATGAACTGGATGTGACAGTGCACACCTCTAATCCCAGCACCCAAGAGGTGGATGCTTAAGAGGAGGATCAGAGCTTCAAGATTTTCCTCTGCTGCTTATTGAAGTTGAGGCCAGATTGGGCTATGAGAGACCCAGTCTTTAAAAAAGGAAACTTAGAAAAGAGGAATTGGCATGTTTTTAAGAGAAGCGAGGAATCATTACATCAAGCATACATTAGAGATGGCCTGGAATGGCTGTTATTACTCAGAACTGTTGGGTGCCTATAAAACAACCTGTGGTGTTTTATTTTATTCTGTAATTGAGAAGCAGTACGTTATGTGAAAGGGGACACATAGATTTCATGAACAGTCATTGGATCATTTTATTATCCCCCCCAGATCATTTGGAACTCTTGCTATTCTGAATATCTTTGCCTTTGCCCTAGTTCAGAAGATTTGGGGGGCAGAAACCAGTCAGGAGCTTTCTGTGAACTGTTAGTGGTGTATCTGAATACTTCTGCTATTTGTGTAATTCTTTTTCAGTGGGCTTTGCCCATTCATTACTCATTCCTTACTGTAGTACTTGCTGGTCCAACGATGTTGGCCTCACCTTTTTTTAGAAATTATGATGGTTAATATTGTTAACTTGACAGGATTTAGAGACACCTGTGAAAGGGCCTCTGGGTATGCCTGTGGGGGATTACCTCCATCATGTTAATGGACATGGGAAGACCTGTCTTAGTTGTGGGCAGGAACATTTCCACATGCACACATTCATCATCCCTCTCTGCCTTCTGACTGTAATGAAATAGCTATTTCAAGCGCCTGCTCCCTTGTCTTCTCTGTGATGACGAACTATACTTTCTTAGTCAGTGTTCTTATGCTGTGAAGAGATACCATGATCATGGCAACTCTTAGAAAGAAAAGCATTTAATTGGAGCTGGCTTACAGGTTCAGAGGTTAGTCTGTTATGGTCATGGTGGGGAGCCTGGTGGCACACAGGCAGGTGTGATGCTGGAGAGGTACCTGAGAGTTCTACATCTGGATCTGCAGGCAGCAGGAAGAGAGTGAGACTCTGGGCTTGGAATGGGCTTTTTGAAACCTCAAAGACTATCCCCATACTTTTTCCAACCAGACTACACTTCCTAATCCTTTCAAATAGTGCCTCTCCCTATAGAACCATTCTCTTCCAAACCACCATACCTTCCTTAAATGGTGAGCTAAAATAAACGCTATCTTCCTTAAGTTCTTTTTGTCACAGCAACAGCAGAAGAAACTAAGACAGAAGTGGAAGGAATTGACAACAGAAGAGGGTAACTGCTGTAAGCAGTGAGATTTGAACCCACATAACTCTCTTGCCTTACTGAAGAGGGCGTCAGGTAGTGGCTTCCATGCAGTTGTTTTCTGCAGACACTGAGCCAGTTCTTTCTGTTATTTGGCAGGCTTGATTGTTTTGTTTTGTTCTTAAAAGATGATCCTATGTAGTCCAGGCTGGCCTCCAGTTTATCTAGGTAGTTGGGGATGGCCTTATACTCTTTCTTGTTCCTCCTATGTCTGCCTTCCAAATGCTGGAAGTACATGTGTGGGCCACCACGACTGACTTGGTTTTATTATGTGTTTGTTCGCACATATGTCACATATGTGTGGTTGTTTTTTGTGTGTGTCTGTGTGTGGAAGTGGTGTTTTGTTTTTGGATTTTGTTGTTGCTTGTTGATGTTGTGAGACAGAGTCTTGCTTTCTAGCTGAGACTAGCCACTACACTTACAAGCCTCTTGCTTTGGCCTCCTGAATGCTAAGCTTACAGGTGTTTCTCAGCATGCTATACTGTTTTTCCCCCCATTGGTGGCTTTTTAAATGTGTGCCCTTATGTTTTTTCTTGGATATCTTCTTGCCTATTTTATTTGAAGTTATATTTCTATTTAATTTTTCCTATGCAAAAGATTTGGGGTCGCCGGGTGGTGGTGGCGCACGCCTTTAATCCCAGCACTTGGGAGGCGGAGGCAGGAGGATTTCTGAGTTCGAGCCCAGCCTGGTCTACAAAGTGAGTTCCAGGACAGCCAGGGCTACACAGAGAAACCCTGTCTCGAAAAAACAAAAACAAACAAACAAACAAAAGATTTGGGGTCAACTATCTGGTTTATAAGGATGTATAAGGTACTACTTAGAAAAGTAACTTGTACTTATGGCTCCCATGGATTTACAATGAATAATGGTGAGTCTCACTTTTTCTTCCTGAGGAATACTTTGGAACAAACACACTGGTGTTTGCTGTTACTGCTGTGTAAAGGACTTGACATGTTTTGAGATTTGTCATACTAGAGCCCATCAGCTACATTTAGACTACACGAATCAGTCCTTGATACCAAGAGTGCTGGCTAGTCTTTCATCAACTTACACATAAACTAGAGTTAGTTGAAAGGAGGGGACCTCAATTGAGAAAATGCCTCCATAAGACCCAGCCGAAAGGCATTTTCTTAGGGATTATTGGGGAAGGCCCAGCCCATTGTGGGTAGTACCATCCCTGGGCTGGTGGTTCTGGGTTCTATAAGAAAGCAGGCTAAGCAAATCATGGGGAGCAAGCTAATAAGCAGCATCTCTCCATGGCCTCTGCATCAGCTCCTGCCTCCAGGTACCTGCCCTGGTTGAGTTCCTGCTCTGACTTGCTTTGATGATGAACAGTGCTGTGGACCTATAAGCCAATAACCCTTTCTTCCCCAACTTGCTTTGTTGTTAAGGTGTTTCATTACAACAGTAGAAACCCTAAGACACTAAATAAATACAAAGTGGCATACAAGAATAAGTTTGGAACTTTAGGTGGACCAGAATGACAGGGTTCAGAGCAGATGAGAAGAAAGGTATTATGTTTTTGCCTTTCCCCCTTTGTTTTATACTTGGTCCTTCTGTCCTCCCACCTGTCCTTTGTAACCTTCTCTCTACCCTGCCACCTTCTCTCCTTGCCTCAGCATTTTCAGACTGGCTGTCAACAGATGCTGCCACTGCTAATGGAAATGTACCAGACCAGACTCTCAGAGTGCCTGGGGCATAAGCGAGGTGGAGAACATTGAATATGGTTAGTTCATTCTTCTGTCTGAGTATCTGCTGAGAAAGGTCTGCTGTTCACAGGGCTTCCTTAGCCCTGCAGTGTGCACCTGCCACAGCGACTGACACATCAGGGCTGGGATGAGCTGGCCTGTGGATCTGGTGGCAAGTGCCCCTTGGAGTTCTGACCTTGCTGTCCCCATCTGGACCATTTTATTTGCCTACTGCCTTGCCTGCTCTCTCAATAGTAGTTTTTATTTTGCATTTGCATCCTTACTAAAAAAGTTGGAACTTAGCTTAGTCAACACTTTGCTATATTTTATTCTTTTCTCTTTTCCTGTTGTTTTCTGAGACAGGGTCTTATTATCAAGCTGACTTTGGATCCAGGATCCTATTGTCATAGCCTCCCAAAGTGCTGAGATTACAGGCATGTTCTGTTCTTTTAATAAGTATCCTGAAATGTATTTCTTTACTTTCTTTCTTGGTTTTTGCCCAGATCCTCTGCTAATTTTCTAGTCTTGATTTTTAGTGTCTAACTAAGATTATGTTGAAGATCTCTAAGAATTTTCTGTTACAAATAGAGGTTTGGAGTGAAACTATTAGAACCATTCATTTTAAAGGGTGAAGTAATTGCACTTAAAAGCAGACCACAAAGTAGAAGAAAGGACGGGGAAGAGCAGAGAAAACAAGACTGTTCCCCCTCACGTTTTAGGAACAAAGTTGTAAATTAATCTACCTTTGGCTTTGCACCTCAGTTCTTAACTTTGCATTTTCCTGAGTTTTCTTATTTTTCTGGAGGATGTTACTAGAATACTGGATATATTGTAGACCCCCATCTGGAAGGGCAGAGGCAATGTGGTTCAACTCTGTCTTTTGTATTAGCTTTCTGCATGATGTTGGCTTTAATTCCCTTCTGTGTGACTCTCCTGCCTTGTGCATAATTTTTTTTTTTGGTTTTTCAAGACAGGGTTTCTCTGTGTAGCCCTGGCTGTCCTGGAACTCACTCTGTAGACCAGACTGGGCTCGAACTCAGAAATCCACCTGCCTCTGCCTCCCAAGTGCTGGGATTAAAGGCGTGCGCCACCACCGCCCGGCTGCCTTGTGCATATTTGGCAACTAGGAACAGGCTTTTGGTTAGTGGTTAAAGTGTGGTACCCAGGACAGTAGCATTTACATCACTTTAGGGCTTCTTAGAAGTAGGCATGTCCAGCCCTGGGATGAGGCCTGCACCATGTGTGTAAGTGTTCTTGTTTGAACCAACTGGGTTGTGTGAACACAGAAGTCTAGTACAACTAACCCTCTCATTTTTAGATATTCTCATGCCTTTGAATAACCCCCAGAAAAGATTTTTTGTTGTTTGTTTTTTGTTTTTTGTTTTGTTTTTTTTTTTTTTTTTTTTTTTGGTTTTTCGAGACAGGGTTTCTCTGTGTAGTCCTGGCTGTCCTGGAACTCACTTTGTAGACCAGGCTGGCCTCGAACTCAGAAATCCGCCTGCCTCTGCCTCCCAAGTGCTGGGATTAAAGGCGTGCGCCACCACCGCCCGGCTCTGTTTTGTTTTTTTGTTTTTGTTTTTTAGGCTTCTCTGTATAGCCCTGGCTGTCCTGGAATTCACTCTGTAGACCAGGCTGGACTTGAACTCAGAAATCCGCCTGCTTCTGCCTCCCAAGTGCTGGGATTAAAGGCATGCGCCACCACTGCCCGGTTAAAGATTTTCCTACTGAATAATTTTTAACACCAACCTCTATTATCTTTAAAAGTTCTTGAGTCCACAAAAGATACATAATGATTTGTGGTGGGTTCTGTTTGGTTGTTTTTTTTGTTTTTTTCTGTTGCTGCTATTGTGTGGTTGGTTTTGATTTTTTGAAACAGGGACTCAAGTAGCTGAAACAAGTCTCAAAGTTACTATGTGCCAAGACTACTAGCCTGGAGCTCTTGCCTCCACACCCAAGTGCTGAGATTGTAGTTGCAGCCTCTACTTCCCTTTAGAGCCATCCTTGTTTTCAGTTGTGCTTCATCAAGGACACAGTGGTCAAAGTATGCTTAACATATCTCTTATGACTTAAGATTTGTCAATTATGATTTTTTTCATTATGGGAATATTGAATATAAATTGAAGCTTAGCTCAAAATATACTACCTGAAAAGCAGTCGTATAAAGGAGAATGAAAGGGAGAGGGAGACATAGAAAAAGGGTGTGGACTTAATAATCCCATTTTGGCTCATCCTTATTGTCCTCTCTGATGCTGTGAGCGGATGTGCTATTGCTTCTGCAAGCATTAATAATTCATGGATGGACTATGCCAAAAGGAAGCCTTAAATCTGGTCTCTCAGCAGATTAAATACACCGTCTGCCATCAGTAGGAGCCAGAAGAGATGAAAGATGGACTTGTTTTTATTCATTAACTTGCTCCTCTCTGCCTTTTTCCCAGCCCCCTTTCCTCATTCTGTTTGCCTTTCCACCCCCACCTCAGTTCAGTGAACGCTGGGGATCTTGGGTTTACCGTTAATATCATTAGCTTTTACTTTTCCTTAGCTGCTGCTGACAACAGATGCCACTAGAGCAAGCACAGGAGCGGAGTGAAGCATCTCCTTGGAAAGGTCGAAATCAGTTTTGAAAAGTGTATTAGAATGTGCAACCTATGTTTTAGAATCATTGTAATTGTTTTCTCTTTACTTTGAAGAATGATCCCGTAGTGAGGCTTCATGAGGTTTCAAATCCTGTAGCATTTGAAGGTATATGTGTTGTCCTTCATACAGGTCGGGGGTTACGGGGAGAAAGTTACCACTTTACAGACAAGGGAACCTGAGGCACGGAGCAAACGTCTTGTGTGTAGTTACCTAGACCCCATTTGCTTTGGGGCTCCAACTTCAGCATGTGTTTCAGGAGACATCTCTATCACTTGATTTCAGAGATCGTCTGTGGGTACCTTCAATGAGGTTCTTAATCAGATTAAATTTTAATAATTTGCCAAAGAGTACTTCAGTCTGAGGGACTGTGAGTATACAGTGTGGTGTTCACAGTTGCGTAGACATCTTAAGAACTTCAGGATAACAGCCTTCTACCCCTTACCACCCAGAGACTTACTGAGGCACAAGTCCTGTGAAGGATCTTTGTGAAGAGGATGTGAAGTCCCCTCGCTCATTACCTTTTCAGTGTTCTAGGCTCTGTAACAGGGTTTGGCTATTTGAAACGCCCAATAACTTGGAACGGTGTGAGGTGACAACTGAAGCTGTTTGATCTTCTTGGTTGGTTGTTGTGGACTGGTGTGAAGAAGAGTGTCGATTCAAAAAAAGCACCTGTCTTTAAAACCACTTGTCATTTTAAGCGGTGGGAAGAACGGTGCAGGGAAAACAGCTTCCAAATCAGCCTATTTAAAAAAAAGGTTTAGAATTGCAGATTCCTGTGTTCCTAATTTAGAGATGAGACCCTGGAGTATATAAGGCGGCATAGGCAGGCTTCGTGGACAAGACGGTTGCCCTGCAGTAGTAGGTGAGGACAGGCCAGGGTGCTCTTCTGTCCTTTGTCTAGACCCACTTCTTCCTGTCATCAGCTTTTATTCTGGTCTTTCTCTTTTTTTCTCTCCCCTTTCTCCTCTTCCTCCTCCTCCTCCTCCTCTTCTTCCTCTCCACCCCCTCCTCCAAAGTTTCTCTGTGCAGCCCTGGCTGGCCTAGAACTCAGAGATCTCCCTGCCTCTGCCTCTCAAGATTTGGGATCAAAGGCACATGCTGCCACACCCAGTTTCTGCTTAATTTTTAACTTTCTTTTTAAAGATTTATTTATTTATTTTACGTGTATGATTACATTGTTGCTGTCTTCAGACACCAGAAGAGGGCATTGGATCCCATTACAGATGGTTGTGAGCCACCATGTGGTTGCTGGGAATTGAACTCAAGACCTCTGGAAGAACAGTCAATGCTCTTAACCACTGAGCCATCTCTCCAGCCCCTGATTGTTTTCTTAAGACTTACATTCTTGAACATAATTTTATCATATCTTAGTACATTCTAAATGCTTTAGGAATGACATTAAGTTTTATAATAGACATTAAGAATAGAAATCCCATATATGTTTCCTTTATAGAATAACTTCTACAGTTATATGTATACACATACACACACACACACACACTCAGGTGTGCATAAATGTGTCACAGTGCACATGTGGAGGCCACAAGACAGCTTACAGAGTTCTCTCTTTCTACTTTGTGGGTTCTGAGGATGGAATTCATGTCTTGGCAACAAGTGCTTTTACCCACTGAGTCTTCTCACTGGTCAAGACAAAATATTAGAATGTGTATTTGTTTGAATAAATATGAAATTCTGACCCCAAAATGAAATAAATAGTTTTTGTCCCATTTTTAAATTGTTGAGGTCTGGGTAAATATAGTAATTCTGTTCTTTTATTAAAGAGTTCTTTGCTCGTTCTTATGTATTTGTTTTTCAGACAGGATCTCACTGTGTGTATTTGGCTCAGACTCAAAGAACTCACCTACCTCTGCCTCCCAAAGGCTGGATCTAAAAGTGTGTGCCACCATGCTCTGCCAAGTTGTCTTTTGTTTTTAGCTAGTAACCAAAAGGTAGAAATAATAAATAATAAATATGTGCAGCAAAAAGCTTATGTGGAAATTAAGACCCGTCTTCCCTCTAAGTAACATGTCTGCCCTACATTAATAAGCAAATCCACACTCTGAATATGTAGATTTATAAGACAAAGTTTGGTATGTTTCATTTTAGTATTTGTTCACATAGCAGCCTCCTTACTAAATTCAAAATAGATTTTAAGAGGATTCTGTTTGCAGTCAACCTGGCAAGAAACACATCTGTTGTGTAAAGTGCATTGGTAACAAGAATTAGCAAGCTAGAGGCCATTCTTTTGAAATCACTATTATCCCCCATGTGGTAATGTCATATTCCCTGAAACCCAGGGCTTAGGCATGTGCCTGTCACTGGGCGGTGAGCTCAGCAAAGAGCAATAATGTCAAGTCTCAGGCCGAAGTCAAAGCCCAGGCCAGGTGATTGCAGGACCCTGACTAGAACTTTAGTTTTTCTGCACTTCATTTCCTTAACTTGTTCCACAAAGGAAATGAGTATTCTCAGAAATTTTATAGCTGTGAATTTCATGAGTCTTTATATAATTTTATTATTCATTACCTTTTATTGTTCACAAACATCCTTTTTGTCTGCTTGAGGTTTTTTGTTTTTGTTTTTCGATTCAGGGTTTTTTTTGTATATCCTTGACTGTCCTAGAATTTGCTCTGTAGACTAGGCTGACCTCAAACTGGAAGGCCCATCCACCTGCCTCTCCCTCCGAGTGCTGTGCTGTGATTAAAGTGTGCCACCGCTGCCTGGCTTGTTCCATCTTTCTCAATCCTGAAGTCCGTTAGTGTTAGAGCTGAGAGAGACAGAGGCAGGTAGGCAAAAACAGAGACAAGATAAAGCAAAGACAAGCATTTCTTAACTCAAGAATTTCAGGAAGCTTCTTGACGCTGTAATAAATGTCTAAAGTCCCAGCACCCAAGAGACAGAGGCAGGAGGATCACCAGTTTGAGGACAGTCTGGACTATGCATGAGTCTGTCACAAATTGCAGTGAATTACCCGAAGGAATATTTGTGGAGGATATTTCCTCATCCTGTTTTAAGCCCGTTGGTTACTGCCTTTACCAGGGAATAGCTGAAATCTTCCTCTCAAATTCCTTCTACCTAGGGTGTGAATATACTTTTTATCTTACTGTATTATATATCATATCATATACCATACCATAGCTCACTCTTTAATACCCCATCCCACTATGGCATATACTTGCCACATAAAAAGACAGGAAGAACCTTGCTTCCAGGTGGCAGGAAGACCCCTTCTCAGACAGGTGTGTGCTTGTGTTTTCTCTCCATGTGTTTTGGCCCCTGATCCAAATGGCCTGAATAGAAACAAGAGAGAATGAACCTTGACTGTTTTACTATAAAGGTAAAGACATAAACAAGTTGTCTTTTTAACCAACTCCTTCTGTATAGTAGTGTTCCTCATGCAGTGTTCCAGATTAAATGTGTGCCATGACTGTGGACTTCTTGTTGGTTTTCAGCAGATCTGTAAGGGCAGAGGAGCTGTGCGCCTTACCACTGTTGTTGGTTGAGAGCCTTCTCATTTCTCCCAAACCTTCTTGGCTCTATGAGAGGGCTGCTGACTCTGGGAACTGAGTACTCCTGGGAATGATGCTTAGTCACAGGAAGAGTTTGTTTGCATGTTGGCTGAGAACCATCTCAGCATCTGCCTCATCACCTAAGGCTGGGAATTGCCTCAGGAAGCTGAAGAATTTTGAAAGAACCAACAACATTCAGAATAATATTTGCTTTCCTCTTCAACAATCATCTGCATCTTCTACTTGGGTGAGACATAGTGTACAGGAGTGGTTTTGTTGGCTACTATACCACCATAGGGTAGCCACCAAAGATAATTAGAATAAATTAAGCTCTAGGCACTGCCTTCCAGAGCCACCTTCCTGTCTTTTCTCTAGAGAGTCAGGACTAATGGTCCTACATCAGGATCAAGCTGCCAACTGAGTGAGAGTGCTGTGAAATTCTGAATACCCTGGGAGTTCTGAGGTGGAAGAGGCATTGACGAGTTCTAGGGAGGCTGGAGAAGAATCTGTGGAGTAATTGAGATCTGAGTGGGCTTTGAGAGATAAAATGGGTTCAGCTTGCAGAAAGTGAGTGAGGAGGATAATAGAATCACACCAAAGCCAGGAAGTCATGTGTTAAGTGATTCTTTTGGCCTATACATGTGTTTGTGCATGAATGTGTAAAGTGTTATAGATGAAATGTAGGCAGCAGGTGCTATAAGTCTGAGAGCAGGTAAATACTAAGAAGAAATAAAGGAGGGTTACCCTATTGTAATCTTGGCTACCCAGAAACTTGAGGCAGGAAGATAGTGCATACGGTCAGCTTAGGCTACATGATGAGTGAGACCTGCCATAAAAATCAAAATAGGATATACCCACTAGCCATCTTGCTTGATCTTCTCAGGAGCCCAGTGAACTTGGCAGAACAGAGCCCGCCCAGTTTTGGGCGATCTGCGTGTGGGCCTTGTGCTTGTAGTACTTCTTCACAGCTGTTTGCATGGATTCGATTTTATCTGATGATGGGTATAATTCTGTATGAACTATAGAATTTCAGTGGCTTTCTTTTCTGTTCTACAGTCTTATCATTTATATTATCTAATGTTAACACTTATTATTATTAGCATTGTTAATAATACGTTTCCCCCTTTCTTCATTTACTTGTTTGAGATAGTCTTTTTAAGAAGACTTATTGATTTCTAAATGTGTGTGTCTGTGTGCCTGCATGGATTTATGTTCGTCACATGCATGCAGGTGCCTATGAGGGTGAGCGTGTCAGATCACCTGGGGTGCAGTTGCAGACTGTTGTGAGCCGCCTGACGTAGGTATTCTGGAAGCATATTAAGGGAGGGCTCTTAGCCACTGAGTCATCTCCCGCACCCCTAAGATAAGGTCTCGCTATGTAACTTAAACTGGTTTCTGCCTCCCAATGCCAGAATTGTATGTACGAATCCACATTCCCAGTTTTGCTTGTTTTTAGTGTCTAGGATTAAATTAAAAAAAAAATGGATGACCTCATAGATATTTAGGAATGGTTGGGGACTGGAGAGATGGCTCAGCGGTTAAGAGTACTGACTGCTCTTCCAAAGATCCTGAGTTCAATTCCCAGCAAGCACATGGTAGCTCATAGCCATCTGTAATGGGATCTGATGCCCTCTTCCGATTTGTCTGAAGAGAGCAATAGTGTATTTATATACATAAAATAAATACATCTTTTAAAAGAATGGATTTCTTTGTGTTTGGCGAGTGACACACTGTAGAGAACCTCCTTCTTTTTTTTTTGTAAGTGGCACCTTCCCAGTGTTTTTCTGACCTCCACATTCAGGCATTTTAGTCTGAAGGCAAATTAGCTACACCTCTGTCTACTCTGCCTTGGAGGCTTTTTCTACCAAAGTGTTCTGCAGTCCTGAGCCAAGCTTCTTACCTGGTTTCTTTAAAAATTTTCATGAATTGAGGGAAAAAGGCTCTGACTAGTTTAGAATTTATTTTGATACAAAGAAATATCCTCTTAATTTGGAGGGGAGGACAATTAGTAAAAAAGCCTTAGAGACTCAGTGCAGTGAGATTTTGCTTTAAGTAGACAGAGTGTCTTCTCACTTCCCCGTGTGACCACCAGATTCTGTATCAGTGGGATATTTTGATTTTTACCACACTTGGATATTTGGGATCTTTTTTTCTTGCTCCTTCCATTTCCAGACTGAACCCTTCTTGCTGCGTGTCTGCTATGCTCAATACAGTATTTATTTGATAAAAGACAAATGAGTTTGCTTCTTGTTCTGGTTCAGAGGGAAGTCCCCCAGGACTGTCTTTTGTTCAGTAATTGGAGCCTAAGCTGAGCTTGGTTAATTTGAAAGCCACCCCCAACACATGCCCCTGCCTTCCTCCTTATGCAGTTCTGAGCTGCTGGTGGTACCTTGTATTGGGTCTGGAAAAAAACCCCATGAATTGTTGCATGTCAGTAACAGCTATTGTGACATCCGCTGTGCACTGAATAGCAGGCACAGTTGGTGCAGTTAATCTGAAGTTAGGATCAGAAAATCCCAACGCTTTTCAGCTTCTCAGCAACACACACCTCTGAGGTAGGTATTTGCGGCTGTCCCAGTCAAAGATGGGCATTCCTGGGCTTCTTTCTGTGTCGGATAGTAAGTTCTTTCCTTGTTTGACTCGGTGTTCTGACACCAGTTGTAGTGTGCTCCTGTGTTCATTCCTTTTGTTGAGGGCTTTGATTTGTTTTTATGAGGTAGAAAACTCAGAAGCATCTCAATTCTGGGTATTTAATTGATAGAAGTTTTGATGTAAGAAATATATGACTTATATTAATAGGTTTTCTTTTTAGCACCAAAGTCTGTGACTTGGTTCTGTTTCTTAAAATACAAATGATGATGATAGAATAAACAAACGTAAGTACCCAAATTCTGGATGCTAAGTGGCCAAATTAATATTTATGTAAAAGTACATTATGAAATTGGCATGTATCCTGTATCAGGTTTAAATGTAGGTGTTGGGTTTGCAGCCAACAGATTACACTCTCGGATTCTCTGATGTCACTTTGAAGAGGGAATGCTCTTTCGGTCTTTCTTTCCAGTGTGTCCTCTCTCACTAAACTGAACTGAGTTTAACCATCGTGCTGTGATTTCACCTTTGCTAATTTTTAAAAACGTTCTTGTAGTGCATATTTATTTGCTGCATTGAGTTTTCTTTTGTTACAATGAAAAGCATTTATATCTTGATCTTTAATTTCCAGGATATATGTTAAACATATGCAGAAAAAAGTCCCCCTTTCTGATAAGCACCTTCAAAATTGCTGCAGTAGAATGGGAACATTTCATTACATACACATCATATGTTTTCCCCCGAAATGTTGTGCTAAGAAGTGACAGTTGAGCTGACATATGTTAATAAAAGGCCTGCGTTTTCCTGTGTCACTGACAGTTTCATTGGCTGTATGTTCCTGAAATGCAAATAGCCTCTGTTCTGTTCAAAGATATAATTAACCCGAGTAGCTATTTAGTATCAAAATCTTTTAACTACTAAGAGAGCAAGCATTTAAGATGGTGAATTTACTGTTCTCTCTGAAGGGCAGTACAGTTGACAAGGGCATGCTGTCTGAGATAATCCTGCACATTGGAGCTACACATTCTGTAGACTAAAATAGCAGAATCTGCCTGCTGCTGTATAAAGTCTTTTAACTACCATTTATTTTAGCATCATGACATGTGCAGATTTCTGCTGCTCAGTTAAGGGACCAGCTTTACACAACTGGTATAGCAATCTGTGGCCACAGCACTGCATCACAATGCAGCAAATGCATTTCCCACTTTAACCGAACATGGCAGAGAAGTGATTATTAGCCATGCAAGATGTCGGAAGTCATCAGAAATTCACATCAGAGGAATTGGAGTGGCTTGGGTTGAAGGAAAAAGTATCCTGGTATTCCTTGCCTACATGTTGTCTCTCCCCCTCTTTAATCTTAACTTGGTACAGTCCGTTAACAATAAAATACCCTTCTGTAACCTATAAACTGTTACTCCCGTCAGTTTGTGCTTGCAAACTGATGGCTGACTTTTCTCATTTTGTGTGGAGCACGCTCTTCTGACAGCAGTGCTCTGCGCAGGGGCCTGCCGTGCACCCCATGGAAGAGGATGCGACCGTCTCATTGTCTAATTGGACTCTAGTGCTTTAGCCATATTAGCTTTTGCAGAGAGCTTGGATTTTTTTCCCCCTTTTTTCTTTCCTCTCCTCTCTCTCTTCCTCCTCCCACTGGACTTTTCAATCCAGGCAGTGTAGGGTGGGAAGCTTCGAGCACTGGATCCGGCAGCTCTCGCCTCACTAGAAGGGTACGAGAGCTGCAGTGACTGACAGATCGCCTCGCCGGCTGTAACTCCTTGCATTTTTTGAGAGCGTCAGGTAGGATTTCTTGTCTCATAAAGAAATTAAGATAAATGTGCCCTGGTGTTAGAGAGTGACAGTACATTGCAGAATCTTTGAAAGGTAAGAGCTTGGTTTGTGTGGGATTTTGGGATAACTCATTTGGTAGAAAAAGTATTTGATTCTTCTGAGAATCACTCAGATTTGTGCCTTGCCATTTTAATGTTTGCTTAAAAACAAAAAAAATTGTTTGGGTGGGGCAAAGATCTGCCTGAAGATTTAAATAATTGGTTTATTTTTATTTTTTGGATTTCATCTTTAAGTAGCAAATAGTGTAGACTTTCTTCAAGATTTTTTTTCAAAGAACTAGGTGAACTACAGAATTTTTGTATGGTGTGAAATACGAAGTTAGGATTTCTTTCTTTTTCTTCCTTTCTTCCTTTCTTTTTGTTGATAAAATTAGTTCCTTCTTTAGAATTTAGGTGTGTGTGTGTGTGTGTGTATGTTCATAGAATCCCATAATTTGGGTTTCCTGTGTAAGGAAAAAAATTACTGTCAGAGATGAGAATTGTCTGACAGGGAATGATTTAGTATAAGATTTTAAATGACAAAAATTAAATATTAGTACTTAACAAACATTCTTAATAGTTATCAGTTATTGGCAATTTAAATTTAAAAAGTATTTTTAATTTCTTAAATTCCATCTGAGAACTGTATAGTTTTTTTTTACATATATTTCAGATTTTTGTGATTTTCATAAGTAAATTAAAAACTTCCTAAGTCATATAAACAGTATTTGGAGAATAACAAGATAATAATAATGTTTTCTATGAATAATACTTAATAGCTTGATTAATGTCAGAAATAACTAGTTTTAGTTCAACATTAAATTAGTTCATTGTCATGCCTTAAAAAACAATAAAATGAAAAAATATGTATATACCTTCTTATCTCAAGACTGTGTTTCTGTTGTGGGGCCTGTGGGGTCTGAGCTCTCTTTGAGGCTGAGACTTGGAAATTGCTCACCTGGTTGAGGGCTTTGGCCCCTTCAGAGGTGGGACTTTTCTTTACCAACAATAGGAAGCTGGAGAAGCTGTCAAGTGGGGACTGGAGGAGACCTGCTCAGAAAGGGAGGGGAACTGCGAGAATTTGGTCTTTTGGCGTTGGGGGTGGGGTGGGGTGGGCAGGCTGGACTTACTCATGCCTAAGATTCCTTTAAAACTCTGACCTGGTGCAGCATTGCGTAGGATTGATTTCTGAGATGAGACAATAGCTGTGCTTTGCGTTTTGTAAATGATGGAGGAAACCTCTAACTAACCCTGACCCTGGCATAGGGAGATGGCTCGGTTATCTGTGCCTTGTACAGTTTCACATTATCTCCCTTTGTTTGAAGTGGGTGGATGCCAGTGCCTTCATCAGAGCCCCTTAATGTAATGTATGGAAAGCGTCTCATCCACCATTTTTAACAATTAGCTGTATCATGGGCGAGGTGAACAGGCTTCTGAAGGCAAGGGCAGGTCCATCCCATTTTCATTAGCTGCTATGGCACAAGAGCTTTGGAGCTGTAGAACCAGCACTGATTTTAAATACTGTGTAGAAGAATTCTTTAGGAGTGGGGAGAATATTCCCAGAAAGAAAATGGAATCCTTTTGTCTACAGTAAGTATTTCTCATATAGTGATAAAGGTTGGAAATCTGTCTTTAGGTGAATGGGTAAAATAGACTTTTAAGCTAATGTTGCCATTGTAGAAAGTATAGCAGAGACCTTTGGATTGTTTTTTCTAAGTTCTATGTCAAAACTCAGGTATATTCTTAAAATACGAGATTCATGAATGATTTTAGCAAATGACCTTAATTAATTAATTCATTCATTAATATTAAATATGAATTTATCACTAGTCAAAGATGGAAATGATTTCTGAGGGAACAAAAGGAAGCCTAAGAGTGGTAACTTTCAGAGTTTTGGTTCTTTTATTGTCTTTAAGAAGAATGCTTTTTATTCCTGAAAAGGACTGTTGAATTTTAGAGCTTTTTATTGTTTTTTAAAAAAGGCTTCCATGTTAATGATCTATAAGTACATGAATAAAAGGCATAAGAAAAAACTGTTTTTCAACAAAAGAAGATTTTGTTCGGAAAAAAAAATAAATTGAGTTTTCTCTCACTTATGGGGACCATTTTTAGTGCCTTTGCTTAGTGAATACTTGTGAACTCAAAGCTACTCATATAAAACTCATTTTGTAACTGTAAGCTTATTAATCTGGATTCTTAAATGAGGTTGGACTTGACTTGATTCAGATCTATGTTCTGTTCTGCTGTTGCTGAGAGAAAATGTGTGGATTTTAACTTTGACTTGTGTGTTTATTTTTTAAAGGCTGAAGAATTTTATGTTTTTAATCCTGAAGAGTGTTAAGTTGGCAGTAAACTGTGCTTGAGGAGCTGGCTCTCCAGGCCAAGTGGCTGTTCCAGTTCAGCCTTCACAGAACTGGGTTCCCAATTCTTGTGACTTGCAGCAGGTTTGGAAAGCTGCCTCTTGTAGGTTGTTGGGGTTTCTGATCATCCTGGGTCACTAAGCACTGTCTCTGTTTAACACTGTTGTGTGCTTAGGGAACAGCAGTTCTCTTCACAGCAACTTTACATTGACAGAGTCAGTTGTACAAAACTGACCTGAGTCCTAGAGAGATTCTGTAAATCCTCAGTGCTGGTAGAACTTCCCACACGGAAGCCTGACCTTCAGTGGTCCCCCCATCCCCCCAGTCTCAGAGGCCCTGCATTGAATGAACTAATTGTTCATGTATGTGCTAGAAAGGAAAGGGTGGTTTTTCTTTTGATTTCCACAAGGCTTACACCTTGAAATGAAAATGTCTTCAGGCAGTGAATTAGAACTGCAGCCTTACCTAGAATGTGGGGTAGATGGTTTAAGGAGCTCTACAAAGCCCTCCTTTGAAAATGTTTAAGTACTATTTGTTAGAAGGTTCTGTGGGCCCTTCCCTCCTCCCCGTTACTGACTTTATAAAAAAGCTCTATGCCAAGTGCGTTTTTAGATCAGCTGGGAGGGGGCAGATCTAGTGCTTTGTGTTTTCTTTGCTTCCAGTTTGGTCTACTCCAGTTCGGCTGCTAGAAGAGGCTCTTCTGATACTTGTATTCTTGAGTTTCTGCAGTTTGGAAGCTTTTCCATTTTCACGTAAAATTTTAGCCTTTTAAGAGTAAAGAATCAGGGGTTGGTTCTTTCCGTGACAGAAAATATATTTCTATCACACCTTTGACTGCGCTGGCAGTACGGAGTAGACAAGCAGACATGCCGGCCAGCCTGCTAGGAAGCATGCAGTGGCACTAAGATGGCAGCGAGGAAGGAGTAAAATGGCGTCACTGGGGGCACCATGAGGAGAGCCGGACTGCAGTTATTTTCTAGAACAGTCTGAAGACATCCTTAGGAACGCCACCAACAACAGTTCACGGTTATTTGTTATCAGTAAGAGACAGAAGTTTTCAGATTTTTCTAAAGAGTTGTTAGCACTTATATCTAGACTTCAAAAACCACCTTTAAGAGATTGTATTAACACTTTGGAGTGACCTCCATTGTGTGTTCTTTATGTAGAAACTTGTTATATAGATTAAATTTTTAGAAAGTGCAGACTAGTACTCGTAATGGCAAGGTGAACAGCATTCCTGTAAGACTGTATTCTTTGTCTCATTCTGGTCCCTCATGGGCCTTGTTATTTTATACATGAAATATGCCAGTGCTTTTAAAACAAGGCTTATAATATTTCTTTTGTGACTCCGGGTATAGATTATTCTGCAGATAAAATATGGTCAGAGTGGTGGTGGTGGTGGTGATGATGATGATGATGATGATGCTTTTTCGCATTCCCATCTCTTATAAGTTTGGAATTTTTTGGAGCCAACTATAAAGTTTATCTGGCACAATCAGCTTATCTGGGTTAAGTAAAGGAAGATTTACTGCAGTAAATAACTTTTCAAGGTCAGGCATAAGGAAGTGATGTCGTCCTACATCCATAGCGCTGCATCCCTGACTTACATGCTGTCTGCATCTACTTCCTTTGGTTTTTTGGGTTTTTTTTTGTTGTTGTTGGTTTTTTTTTTTTTTTTGGTCTTTGTTGGCTGGCTGGCAGATTGAGAGTCACTGCAGTCAGTCTGTCTGTGCTGGAGCAATCTGACTCACAGACGTATCTGTTTTCAGCTGTCCCAGAAATGACTCCTGAGCTGTGCCGAGAGTCTTCCTGGGCTTATGTTGAAGATGATGTACTCTTACCAATTTGTTCTTTATAAACACACAATTAAAAATATGATCTCTCCTGCAAGTGAGGCTCCTAGGCTCATGGCGATGGGTGAACCTGTATAAAGGCACTCTCTTAGCTGGGATGGCGCTGGGTTCTCTGAGGCATTCCTAGCAGACAACTCTAACATTCTGCAGGACAAAGGAATGAGAAAAAGGGTCTGGCTGCCTTTAATTTGGGGCAAGGCCATTTATCAAGTAGAAATTGCCGTGTTCTCCACTGCTTATATTTTGCAGACCTGCAGCTGTGTCTGTGTGGTACGTGGTGCGTTCCGCAGCATCCCTTGGCTCTAACAGAGTCTAAAGGTTTCCAGCCTTAATGAAGAGGTTTAGGAGAGAGCAAGACTCCAAGTATTGTTAACCAAGGAAAGCTTTGACAAATTACACTTAAAACAATGTGAAATCAGAGAAAATGTCTTTGGTTGGTTGGTTAAAATTTTTTTGAAAAATGAATTTTTGAGTTTGAAGGGACTACAGTGAAACCAAGGCTCTTTCTCTTCTGTGACACCCACCCTGGCTCGTGCTCAGACCCGTCAGCAGAAGCACGGCTACATAGCAGGAGGGGCTGCGGAGCAGGAGAGGCTGCGGAACATTCTTGACTGCAGTGTGAGTGACTGACACTGGGTACCAGCAGGGATTGATGTGAGTGTGGCTCCTAAGCACTGTCCTCACAGTGTTCCTTGTGCTTGCCAGGTAGAGCTCAGGCTTAATCCTAAGCCCTGTGGAAAGCGGGTTGCTAGCTCTCACCGAGACCCACTTTCTGCTAAACCCCTACTCCCAACCTCTGGCTCAGTGTCCAAAGCTTGCTTTCATTTTTTTCCCAACAGGGAGGAAGGCACAAGATCAGATGAGGCTCAGGAATCTACTCCTAGTCTTGTTTCTTGTTAAGAGTAGAGAATACTTTAGTAGGTTTTTTCAGAGTGCATTTTAAGGGCCATGGGAAGGCATGCTGCTTATAAGCCAGGCTGTTATTGATATACTTCCATTTATGCTGCAGGGCAGGCTTGGTACCCAAAGTCCAAGATGAACTTGAAATATTTTTTTTTATCCCCTAATGAACCCACCTTGTTCCTCCCCTGGAGCGACTGTGGGGTCTAGTTTTGAGATCCTATTCTTGTCTTTGGGTGAGGAGAGGCCTCTGCTGTTGCTCTCAAAATGAGATTTGTCATCATGATCTGTACAGCACTATGCCACATTGCCAGGGGCTCCCACCTCTGGCTTCAGACCTATCTGAACATGTATCTGCTGCCACCTGCTGCAAGGGCTGCGAGGCTCAGCACAGGCTCACACAACGACATCAGACTAGTGACGTCACTCTTGTCTGTCTGACACCGCTTTCTCATGGAGAACATATGAAGTGTGTCCACAGATAATTTGACATTTTTGTAGAAAACAAGCAGCGGGACTCACTTTAAACCCGAGTTGGAGAATAGAGTTTGAACCGTAGTGGAGACTCAGCCTCATTCTGTATATTCTCTTATCACAGTACTCTCTACCTGATAAAATGACCCAAAGTGCTTTAAGACTTTATGTAAATTCTCCAATTTAAAACTTGGGAACTACCAAATGTAAAAGGTATCTGCTCTTTGAGTTCCATCATTTGCACTTGAATGGTTCCTAGGGTGGGGGGCTCAGCAGACACCACAGAAGGGGTTGATGAAGAGCATGTCCACACCATCCCAGAGGCCCAGCTCACTGTGGATTTGTTTCATCTTGGAATAAGAATTACTACATCTATTTATCTACTTCCTTCATCCACATCCCCCAAAAGAGAGGGTTTCAATATATAGCCCTGGCTGTCTTTGAATTCTTTATGTAGGCCAGGCTGGCCTCAAACTGACAAGAGATCCACCTGCTTCTGCATCCCAAATGCTGGGATTAAAGGTGTGTGCCACCACGCCCAGCCTTTTCTTGCTTATTTTGTCTTTATACCTTTTGTTTGTGTCTTGGCAATTCATTCAATCATAGTGTTCATTCCTAATACCACTGTTGACTTCTTGTTAATATTTTGATTTGGGGGCTGGTTAGATGACTCAGCAAGTAAAAGCATTTGCTGCTAAATCTAACAATTTGAGCTCAATCTCTGGAGGCCAGGTGATGGAAAGAGAGAACCAATTCCCACAGGTTGTCTCTGACCTCTGACCTCTACATGTGCCATGACCCCTGGCCCAAATAAGTAAATGTAAAATTTTAAATTTAAGTATTTTGAATGTTGGTTATCACAGATTTCCTATTAATTTGTATCTATCATATACATTAAATGGGAGGCAGCACAAAGATTCCGCGGTGTCCACGATGGATTTTGCATCGTGTAGATACCTTTTGATAAACGTCCACAGGCTGCAGTACCTGTCTCCATTTGACAGCATGGATGGCTGGTTGGTCTGTTGAAGGAAAGAGAGAATAAAGAGTGTTTTGTGTCGTGAGGGCCATATCAAATATGGCGTTTCCTTTGTGCAGCAGCCTCTAATTGTATGTATGTCTGCTTGTACAGCAGTGAGGAACTTTATATGTTCTTCAAGTCAAGCTTACTTGTTGTAGATGGGAGCAGAGACCTGTAAAAAAAGCAGTGTAAAATATTTTTAATGACTTTTCTGACTTAACTGCACATAGGAAATTTTCTCATTAGAGATTCTTTTTTAAAAGCTTACGTCGTATGCGTGCGTGTGTGTGTGTGTATGTGTGTGTGTGTGTGTACATGTGTACATGTGTACATGTGTGTATATGCATATGTGAGTTCTAAGACTCTGAACTCAGGTCCTCAGGATTTCAAAGAGAAGAGCACATTTATTTGCTGAACCAGTTCCTCACTGCTGGGAAGCAGATAGCTAGGAAAATGTGTCCATTAGACACAACAGAGGTCTGTTTGCCCAGGCCTCTTCTCTGGGGTGTTCTGAACGCCAGAGTCTATATTGACTACAGTAAGGCTTGTCTTCCTGGCCTATAGCTACTTAGGAGCCACTTTGGCCTCTGGTCCCTGAGGTACTACAGTATTGATAGGAAAGTGGATGGAACCTTGAAGTTCTGGTCTGGGTTATTCTCCATCAGGCACGTGACAAGGCAGCCGAGTTCCTGTAGCAAAGGTGGACTGGAGAGGTGGCTCAGCAGTTAGAGCACTTGCTGCTCTTGCAGATCTGGATTTGGTTCTCAGCACCACATAGTGGCTGTGACGCCAGCTCCAGAGGAGCCTTCTTCTGGCTTTCATAGAAACCATGTGTTAACACATATATGTAAACACTCAGGCGCGCGCGTGTGTGTGTGTGTGTGTGTGTACATATAAATGTATAGTATGTATAAATACATACCGAATGTGTTTATATGTATATACTATATATATGTATATATATATTATGAATGTATATATACATACATGTGTGTGTGAGAGTGTGTGTGTATGTGTGTACATATAAATGTATAGTATGTATATATACATACTACAAATGTATATATATATGTATATACTATATATATACTATGAATGTATATATACATACGTGTGTGTGTGAGAGTGTGTGTGTATTGTGTATCTTTTAGACTTGTGATGTCTGTGCTTCTCTATTGTTAGAGGATTGGCCCTGGATGTCATCGAATTGCCTAATTCCTTCCTGAATAGGAGCTATTGTGTGTTCCAGAAAGCTGGAAACCAAAACCCATTCCAAGAGCCAGTGAAGTGTCTATCTCAGGGCCCTGGAAGGGAGGAACAGATAGAAAAGGTGGTATAGGCAAGTTATCCCCAAAGACTGCAGGCTTCTTTGTAGGAGGGGAACCGTGCACAGAGGCCTTCCCAGTAGTGGAGACCCAGCTCAGCCTTTACCTTTGTACCCTAACTTGATTTTCCAGAGAACCCACTTTTTGATAAATGTTAAAAGACGCCTCTCCAGGATGAGGACAGGCTTCAAAGTTTTAAGAAGAGTCTCATAGAAACTAGAAAGAAAGCACATAGACAAAGTCTGTTAATCCTACCAGTAAGAGTAAGACCGCTACCACAATTTTTGAGCCAAATTTGAAGCTAGCTTTATTTAATACTGGCCAGAACGATGGATACTGAATTCCCATAGTATGGCACTGAACTGCATTAAACGGGCTTAAAAAGGCAAGACCCACAAGGTATGTACTAAGCACCTTTGTCCAATCAAGGGCAGATATACATCCTGACATACATCCTGCCTGCATACCTCCTGCCTATGTGTGATCAAGCACATCCTGTACAGTTGGGACAACCAAGGTTTTTCACAGAAGTAGAAACAAGATTCTTCTCTTACATGAACAACAGCCCCCAACATTCCACCATGTTATCTGCTCTTGGCAAGTGGGGCTTACAGGTTAGAGGCATTTTTGTTTTATAAATTTCCCAAGCACAATAATTTAAACTTAAAACATACCTTTAGCTATAACAAGTCAAGGAAGAGGCTTGGGAAACCTGGATGGAGACAGATTGTGTTTCTGCCCAACTATTCAGTTTATTCTTGTTATACTTTGGGTTTTGGTGTTTTGAGACAAGGTATTACTTTGAGGTTCAGGTTGGCCTTGAACTTGCAGCAGTCTTCCCAAGTACTGGGATTACAGTGTTGAGCCACCATACTTGGCCCTATCCAGGCTCTGAGAAGAGGAGGAGGAAGAAAACCCATTTTTGATGTTTAATTTTGTTTTCATTATTTTATATGGTAAAATACATTATTACCGCCATCTTTAATTTAGCTATTTTATTCCAGCCCTGTGTTACTGTTACCAGAGTTGTTAAGAGTCAAAGCCTGGACCTCGCTAGGGCTACTCATCCTCTACAGATCAGTTAAAGAAAAAAGTAAGATTGAAGAACAGAGAGCCAGGTGTGGCTCTCAATCCCAGCACTTGGGAGGCAGAATCAGGTGGATGTCTGAGTTTGAGGCTAGCCTGGTCTACAGAGAAAGTTACAGGACAACCAGGGCTACACAGAGAAACCCTGTCTGGGGTGGGTGGGATGGGTGTTGTTGTTGTTGTTGGTGGTGGTGGTGGTGGTGGTGAACAGAAAAAGATTTTTTCAACATGGTCATACTGGGAGAGGAGCAAATGGTCCCCATTCCTTCCAAATCCGGCTTCAAGGTCCTGACGTGAGGTTTAAGTTAAAGCAGAACAAGAAGTGTGCCTAGCCAAGCAATGCTAGTCTGATCGTGCTCCTCCCCATCACCATCCGACTCCAGTCTGGCTTGCAGCGTGGTCTGAGAAGTTGTCAGACCTGTGTTAAGTTTCTTTCTTGGGGACAGGTTGCCCCTCTGGCTGGCACTAGGTTTCAGCCCGTTTCCTCCCATCATGAGATACCTGGGGAAACTGGAATTTCTTGGGTGGTCTCAATAGTTTGATAGCCAATGGGAGAGAGACAGAGCCTTTAGAAAATCTTCATTCATTAGTTTTCCCCAAGGGTGTGTTCTTTAGAAGAAATTAATCACCACTAGATGGCACAAGATCCCATCACTACTGTGTACCTGTTAATTCTTTTTAAAAGATAGGCTGCTGATGTATAGTTTTAAAAATATATAATATGTATAATCTATTCTAATGTTTCCTTGTAGAAAGTAATAAAAGATAAATATCAAAGATCAGAATAAATGTAATTGGCCCTATAAATAACCAAACACAAACATTCTAGAATAAACATTGTGTCTGACATGCAAAATGTGCTGGCACAGATCTGTAACACCAGTGCTTGAGAGGCTGTACTCTACTAGAGAATGGCTATACTAGAGTATTACTATACTAGAGTATTACTATACTAGAGAATGGCTATACTAGAGTATTACTATACTAGAGTATTGCTATACTAGAGTATTGCTATACTAGAGTATTACTATACTAGAGTATTGCTATACTAGAGTATGGCTATACTAGAGTATTACTATACTAGAGAATGGCTATACTAGAGAATTGGAAGTTTAAAGCAGCCTTGGAGAGAGAAATAGCAAGACCTGTTGGAGGGGTATTGAATATATGCGGATTTTCTTGTCATTATTGCCTAAATAATATGGTATATAAGCTCTTAACCTGTCATTCACACTGTGTGAGTGATCTATGGCATAAACTGTGCACAGGTCACATGCAAATACTGTGCTATCTGGGAAAGGGTCTGGACCTCCCTCCAGGCATCAGAGAAATGATTGTTGTGGATTGTGTGTACTACAGAAAACAGGTAGTTTTTGAGGTACATAATGATGTGGTCTTTGTTCATATGTGGGTCATATCTGAAACCTGAGTCGTATGCACAAATGCTTCATTTAATATGTTGAGATTTTCTAAAATACAGCTTTTAAAAGATCTGATCCTAATCATTTACTATTTTCTTTTATAATCTTTTACTTTTGGAAATTATAATAAAATTACATCATTTACCCCCTTCCCTTTCCTCCCTCCATCCCTCCCATGTAAATCCCCTGCCCCTCACATGTAACCCTCTGCCCCTCCCATATAACCCCTCTGTCCCTCCCATGTAACCCTCTGCCCCTCCCATGTAACCCCCCTGCCCAAATTTTCCTCAAATATGTGGCCTTTTTTTAATTGTTGGTAATGTTGGTTTGCGTGAGTGAGAAAGAGACAGACAGAGACAGAGAGAAACAGACAGCCGACAGACAATTCTTTTTAATTCAATTGAGGACTCTGTTTTATAAGAATTATTCCACTTTTAAAAGAATGTGTTTGACTACTGCTTTGCATGCAAGTATGTATGTATGTGAAATACATGAATATAGGCATAGTTTTTTTTTTTTTGGTTTTTTCGAGACAGGGTTTCTCTGTGTAGCCCTGGCTGTCCTGGAACTCACTTTGTAGACCAGGCTGGCCTCGAACTCAGAAATCCTCCTGCCTCTGCCTCCCAAGTGCTGGGATTAAAGGCGTGCGCCACCACCGCCCGGCTGAATATAGGCATAGTTAAAAGAAGTTAACGTGCTGATCATTTGACTTGGGAAGATGGAGGAAGCATGCATAGAAGGGGATAGAATATCAGATTTAACATACTGCCCTCTGCATCAGCCATAACAGAAGTTAAACTAGGCCCTGTCGGTGGCGGCTTCCCCTGCCACTCCTGCCCTTGTTCACACAGCTTCCTGAAGCAGCAGCCATGGTTCCTGCCCACCTGTTGTTGAGCGGTATCTGTCCATAGTAGTTGCTGCATAGTTTTGCTTATAAATGGTGAAACTGTGAACCTTTAATTTACAGCCTTAGTCATTGAAGCCATTATAAATAAGAAAGATAGTGAGTTGGATGCTACACAGTTGAGACCCTGTCTTAAAAATAGAGAATTCATGATAAAAGTTTAATTGACTTTTTCCATGAAGGACAATGTATATATATATTATAATTACATCATTATCTCCCTTTCCCGTATGTGGGGACCATTATTAAAGAGGGACTGAAGCCTCTCTCTAACCTTCATCTTACGGCCCTGTTGTCAGTGTAGATAGAGGTCTGCATTGAATCCTCAGAGCTGCCCCGGAGCCCTCTTCCTGAGGGGACTGTTTGCTGGCTGCTGGCTGCCTATCTCAGTGCACCATTCGGTGTGAAATACGAGAGCAGGTGCAGGGGAATTGTGGGCCAGTCTGTAAGGGATCTTGGAAATCTAAGAATATTATTAATATCTTATCCAAGTTATACTCCTGAATTGCCTTCCATCCACATTTGTTAACCAGCAGCCTAAGAACTAGGTTATTTAGACAGAGTGCAGTAAGGCTACAGTTAAACAAGAATTCAAACTAACCATATCTGTAGAAAATCATCAGATATATCTTAAGTGAGCTTGCCATTTAAAAGCATTTGCTTAATTCTTTCTATTACATTCCCTAAATTCTTTTTAAAAAATCATAAAGAAAGCAGGTCGGGCTGCAGAGATGGCCCAGTGGTTAAGAGCACTGACTGCTCTTCCAGAGGTCCTGAGTTCAATTCCCAGCAACCACATGGTGGCTCATATCACCTGTAATGGGATCCGATGCCCTCTTCTGGTGTGTCTGAAGACAGATACAGTGTACTCATATATAAGTAACATAAATAAGTAAATAAATACATAAATAAATCTTTTTTTTTAAAAAAAAAAGAAAGCAGGTCATTAAAATGTATAAGTGTATGAATAGTGTGCTTGCCGACTGTGCTGTACAGAATGTAGGTGGATCTGGGGTGTAGTAGAACTCAGAGTCTTTCACATTACGCCAAGACTTTGATCTCCATACATGAACATATAATACGAATCGTAGCTTTCCTTGTTTCTACTCAGATCTCTCAGCCACAAGCTGTGGAAAAGAAGCTTTACCTTTGTATAAAAGACAGAGTGTTGACCCGGAGTCTGCCTTTGTGCATCTGTGGCTGTTGTCATAGTCTCTTGTGTCCTCCCTCAACTGACCTCATCTCAGGCAAATAGAGACAGTGAACAAGAACAAGGAGGTCATCCTGAGGTCCCTTTCCTTAATGTCTCCCACATATCTAGACAATCAGTATTAATGATAGAGCTGTGTATTGAGCCTTGGGTCCAAGAACTTGATTACATTATCTCATTGTTATACATAAGTCAACAGACATTTAGAGTTTGGCTAATGTCCTGCCATTAGTAAATGGAGGCACTAGGCTTTGGCAGGGGCAGTGAGGACAGAGAGTATATGAGTCTGGCCTGCAACCTTCCTGTGTTACTGAAAATGGCCTTGAACTCCTGATACCCCTGTCCCCACCTTGGTGCCAGAAATTAAAGACATGCACTACTGTGCCAGGCTATTGGGATTATTTTTTGCTCAGCAGTGTACTTCTGGCTATTTGGAAGTAACCTTGGTTATGTGGCTTTACTTCATTTTCTAGGGCTTCCTGAAGAATGAGAAAGATAATGCCTTGTTATCTGCTATCGAAGAGTCCCGGAAGAGGGTAAGAAACAACTGACATGAGATGTATGAGTGATCGGTGTTCACTGGATTGCAAGTCCTGCCTGTTCTGCTTCCTTTAACTTACCGCATGATGGCAACACTTTTTTTTTATACTTAAAATTTTGTTTTATACTGTCTTTTATTTCTAGTAGCGGGGCATGTGGAACCAGAGGACAACCTTTGTGGGTTGGTTATTTCGTTTTACCATGTGGGTTTGGGGCTCAAACCTGGGTTTTCAGGTTGTCAGCAAGCCCTATATCACCATACTAACATTTTTTCAAATGCTTCTAGAATATGTTTGGTATGCTAAATGATGGCAGGTACATCACCCAGAGTATGTATTCATTACATCATAATTAATAATGAGCCATTATTCATTCTAGTCTATCTCCACCTCTACAAATGCTCTCAACCCTGAAATATCAGAGCAGATGGTTTTAGCCATGTGTTTCTGGATGGTTTCATTCTCGGAGTGAATAATAATTGTTAGGTGAGATTCCCAAGACACAGCAGTATAACATCCCGTGTTGAATAAATATGTGTATTTTGCAGAAGCATTCCTTCATGGTGCTCATAGGTCATTTCCTTACTAACGTGAGTTCACTCCTCTTGCTTCCGACAAGGACTTTCAGTAACATCCCAGTTCAGAGTAAGAGTTTTGAAGCTCCTGAGAAATCTTTGGGGAAGAGAGAGAAAAGGTTAGCTGTCAAGTTAGACCGGGCTCTGAGAAGGTGCCTTCTCCCAGAAGCACCTGCCAGTCAGCCTGCCAGTCTCTCTGCAAAGGAATTGGAGGAAGGAATGCGGTTTCTATTGCAGTGTTTACTTAGCTTTGACGCCAGGTGTAATGTGTTTATTTGTGTAATTTGTGTAATCTGAAAAGTAATAAAATGAGAGGTGCTTCTGCTTGATGCGCTGTGTTAGTTCAGTCTACAGGGTAGGACCGATAACAGGCATGGCTGCCCTCTCTAGTGTGCAAGAAATGTTCCAAAGGCCTTATGTGACCAATAAGGAAATTCCAGTTTTATTAATTACATTGTTGACAGTACTTAATCCTGGAAATAGAGAAATTCATTTGATTTAGATTTGAAAACCTTTAGAAAGGGTTGTTGTTGTTTTTTGTTGTTGTTGTTGGTTTGGGGTTTTTTTGTTTGTTTTGTTTTTGGTTATGGTTTTGGTTGTTGTTCACTCTTGAATTTCTTACCAAAATTGATTATCCTGTTATAAAAGACCAATGAAATTAAATTAGGATTCTTGAATACCTTCAAACCTTATTAATACATTTATGCTGTAGAATGTGTTTCTGAAATTGGCAGTCTCTAAATATTGTGCCATACTGAGACTAAATGTGCAGCCAGCCAAAACATTTAGGTGACATGCCACAGCACAAAATGTGTGCATATGTGTTTATGAGGAAGACATTCCAGCGTTGGGAGCAAGCCTGAGGGGACACCTCTCACTTGGCTGGACCCTGGAAGGTTGCTGCTGAGCAAAAATAATTTTCAATAAAAAATAATTAAAAAATCAGCAGCTTCCTGGCAGTTTGGTTACAATTTCATGTCTGAATGCCTTGCCAATGTCCTGCTGAAAAGCCAGGAAAACAGGCTAGAAAACCACAAATGTATCCTTGCTTTTCCTATTTAGTGTGTCCTAGCAGAGACAGAACGATACTCTCAGAACATACAAAGTGTTTCTAAAAGCTGCCACAGCTCAGTAATAATAGGATGTGAAGCCAAAGCATATTGTTCTCTTCATTTTGGTAAAATGGAATTCAGGAGCTCCCAACATGTTCTCAATTCAGTTGCCCAGTTCGCTCTTGCCTTCTTTTCTTAACTGTGTTCTACAGGTAATGCTTTCCACACACGACAACAGTCGTGAGTCACCTCTAACTTGTTATTTTTTTTCCTTGGTTGCTTTTGCTTCCTTTTGAGTTTTAGGTCTCTGCATTTCCTTTCAATGTTTCTTCCCTCTTTCCATGTCCAGTTCCTACCTTGCTTCAACCCGCCCCCTGCCCTTTTCTCTAGCTTCTTCTTTGAGTAGCTTTGTTGATTGCTCCTCTTTAGCCATCATTACTTTTTGTGTCTCTGGTTCAGTACTGCAGACTCTACTGTAAACCCAACAGGCCACAGCTGGGCAGATGTACAGCTCATCATCCCTGATTAGTCCACAGGCTAGACTCCATTGTCTCTGAGATAAGCTGGGGGTGGTGGTTAAGACAAGAGAATTTTTGTTTTTTGTTTTTTTTTTTTTGAGACAGGGTTTCTCTGTGTAGCCCTGGCTGTCCTGGAACTCACTCTGTAGACCAGACTGGCCTCGAACTCAGAAAGAAATCCGCCTGCCTCTGCCTCCCAAGTGCTGGGATTAAAGGCGTGAGCCACCACCGCCCAGCAAGACAAGAAAATTTTAATGTTGGGCCATTTACTTTTGTTTGTTTGTTTGTTTTTTGGATTTTCAAGACAGGGTTTCTCTGTAGCCCTGGCTATCCTGGAACTCACTCTGTAGACCAGGCTGGCCTCGAACTCAGAAATCCACCTGCCTCTGCCTCCCAAGTGCTGGGATTAAAGGCGTGCGCCACCACCGCCCGGCTGGGCCATTTACTTTTATTTTATATTTTTATCACACCAATGATAAATAGGGCGACAGTTGTTTAGGTTGCTGGCTGTTTGTAAATAAATAACCTGGCAAACTTCTCAGGGACATGGGAGCACTTGAGCCCCCAAAGCTTCCACTTTTCAAAGCTGTTTGGTATTTCTAGAAGTACCAGGATAGCCTAATAAACGGAGTGACTTGGGGTGCAGAAGTTAATTCCCACTGTGGTTCCTTTAACCCTTAGCTGATGCTGGAATTCTGACAGACCCCACTGTCCTCATCCCTGCTTTCTGTGGTGGTGTGTGTCTCTGTTCTTCAGCTGCCTTTAATACTTTACCCTGGGTTGTTAGCCAGAGAGCATGTCTTCAAGAGAAACGCTGCTGATGCCGTAGTGTCCTGGGCAGTGTCACAGCTTGAAAACTTTCCCACCTGCCCTGGTCCTCCTGCCATTTGAACCCTATATTTTGCAGTAGAGAGAGGCTCAGGGTTAAAAGGGCAGTGGCTTCCACTAAGAAGAACGTTAAAAAAGGTGTGGTGGTTGTTATGAGTCACATCCAGGGAATCACCTCTTTCTCCATTTCATCTCACCTTTCTGATCTGTCACATCTCTAGTCAAAATGCACAGCCTTTGTGTTTATGTTTATACATATTAACAAGAGACAAAGGATTTCTGTATATGTTTCAACTCTGACTAACTGGCTGGCCTGCCTCCATTCCTGACACCCGTGCTTTCTGATTCTCAGTACAAAGAACAAAACAGGGGAAGAGTTTTAAAAGCCTTGTTCATTTCTCCCATGAGTACATTGTAGAAAGGGTATACAATGTGCTGCCCTTCTTCCCAGTCATTGTATATATGCATGTGTGTATTGTATCCCTTGTTCTTTTAGCCTGCATTTTTAAAAAATTGTTTACATTTATTTCTTTATTGAGTGTGTTCACTGTAGCAGTCTTCAGACACACCAGAAGAGTGCATCAGGTCTCATTACAGATGGTTGTGAGCCACCATGTGGTTGCTGGGAATTGAACTCAGGACCTCTAGAAGAGCAGCCAGTGCTTTTTTTTTTTTCTTTACTACTAGGACCTTGAGAGCCCTTTTATTTTACGGCAAAGGGTTTGTACCATTAACTGGATGAAATTAGCCTGTTAGATGGTAATCCTACAGAGCTAGCTTAGCAGTTAAGAGTACTTAACTACTCTTCCATAAGTAGATCCAAGTTCAATTCCCAGTACTCAGTGTCCTGAAATTATAACTATAATTCCAAAACAATATGATCCCCCTCTTCTAGCCTCTGGGTACCAGGCATCACACAGCACCCATACATGTGGGCCAAAACCCCACACACAAAAAAGGGGTTGAAAATTCTAATCCTCAAGGACTTGCGTTCTCTCCTTCCTTTTATCTCAGTATAGGGTCAGACCTATGTCCCTAGCATCAGCCTATGTTCCTAAGAGTTGAACAGGTTCAGGCAGATGATATAGGTAAACTGAAAACTAGATTAGGCAACCCCAGTCACTAACATCTTTAGGAAATATGCCACACTTATAGGCTAGTGTATATAGTCAAAAGCAGGTGAGAAATGATCAGGAGTGACTCTTTGAAATAAGAAAATCTTGGCTGCTTTTTAAAGACTTCTACACAGTGCTGTGGCCATTCTACCACCAGAATGAGAGCTTGGGATTTAGTATCTATTAGATGAACTAACTGCCTTCTCTCCACCCTTTCTTCAGTTCTCATGTCCTTATGTCCACCTGCTGGAAGACTGATAAAAGGAAACAACCATTTCCAGACAGGCGTCTACTGCTTTTCTAAAGTGTTTGCCAAGTCCCTCCAGTTTAGGGAGAGGGGGAAGTATTCAACTGTAAATCTTCTTCTGATGACCCTGCAGATTAACTGTCATCTCGATCCACAAAAAACTATGTCTGCTAGCACCAGAGTTGTACCTTTTCTTTGCAGTAGTCTTGGGGTCTTCTGCGTAGCCCTGGCTATTCTGGAACTCTACAGACTAGCCTCAAATTGGTCTGCCTTCTGGGATTAAAGGCAGTTGAGTGCCTTTAGCTACAAGCCATTAACTTTTTTAAACTAGGAGGCTAACAGAATCAAGGGCTCCCCTCCCCACAGCAAAAGAACCCACCAAACTGCTCCCTGCTATATAAATCTAATGCCCATGCTATCCTTACTTTTAGACAGGATCAAGACTACAGTGTCAGTGCTCTTAACCACTGAGCCATCTCTCCAGTCCCTACCTGCATTTTAATACTGATCAATACTCAGTGCATTCGTAGAAGAATATATTTGATTTTTCTTTTTACTTTTTTGGTATTTTGAGACAGGGTTTCTCTGTGTAGCCCTGGCTGTCCTGGAACTCACTTTGTAGACCAGGCTGGCTTCAAACTCCGAAATTCACCTGCCTCTGCCTCCGTTAAAGGCATGTGCCACCACTGCCTGGCTATTTGATTTTTCTAATAGTTCCCTACAGTTTGTGTACATAACTTTTATCAGTATAAATTATCTGTATTGCCCAAAATAAACCAGGCATTACTAATATGCTCTCAGTGCTGCCTAATTAGATGGCAATCTCATTGTAGGTGAGATAGCCTTCTGAAAAGTGGGCTTAATCTGGGGGGGAACCTGATCTACCAATTAAAAAATTGTAGGCCTAGAGAACAGCCTCAATTCAGTGTAGCTGTAAACTGTGTTGGTTCTGTTTTCCTTTCTTCCTTTGGCTTCTTGCTTTTCTCCCTTCCACCCTCTTTCCCGGTCCCTGACCATCTGTGCCTTTGTTCTAGTGTCTTCCTGTCTTGTCTTTGCCAGTTAGCAATAGTGTAGTCATTGGACTAGGATGCTGGGAAATCAATCCCAAAAGGCTTTTTTTTTTTTTTAATTTTAGTGCTTTCTTCCTATTTACAAGAAATATTAGTGCTTTAAAATACATAAACAAGTAAAATCACTGGAAGATTCCCTCCCCTTTTAGTGTGTGTTAACTCTTAAGATACCAAGGATTCATCATTGTTTTATGTCCTACAAAGAAAAGGTACTACTGTGTCTTTTAATAGCCTAATTCCAAAGACTAGTAAAGATGCCTGTTTTAGTACTCGTAGGGAGAGATGCTCATCAAGACATCATTAGAAGATACAAACCAAAGTGACAGTGAGCTACTACTACCTAACGTTCTTATTAGCAACAAAAACAGCAAATAGGAAGTTGGCGAAAGTGTAGGGACAATGGGAACACTGATTCACTGTCAGTGGGAATTAAAGTGCTGTATCCTTTATGGAAACTTCTAGTCTCAGAAAATCAAGAGATTACCAAGATGGTGTCAGTAACTCTCCATCTGAGTATATCCCCAGCATTGAAAGCTGGGACTTGAAAAGCTTTCTGCATACCCATGTTCTTTTTTGTGCAGTGTTGTGCACAAACTTGAGGCAATGTAGCACATGCTTTAGCATGACGGATGCTAGGAACTGCTAAATAAAGTAAACCAGTCATAAGAAGATAGAACGTGTGGTTCCATTTCTGAGAGATAACTGGAGTAATTCAGAGAGAGCTGGATAATGGTTGCCAGGGTCTGGGTAGAGAAAGGAAAGGCCTGTTACTAGTGAACAACTACAGAGCTTCAGTTTTGCATCAGCATTCTAAGGATGAAGGTGGTGGTCATTGTACCTGTATTTCATGCCACTCAACTGTCCCCTTAAAACTGGGAAGCTTGAGTTGGAGAAACGGCCCAGCAGGTAAGAGCACTGGCTACTTCTCCAGAAGATGTGAGTTCAATTCCCAGTATCCAGCATTTGACTCATAATCATTTGTAACTCTAGTCTCAAGGATCTGATATCCCCTCTGGTCTCCCTGGGCACTGGATATGCATGTGATGTGCAGACGTCCATGCAGGTAAAACAGCTATATACATAAAATAATAAAATCATTTTAAAATGGTATATTTTATATATATTTTCTCACAATTTAATATGAGTCTTTAGAAATGTCTTCACATTAGTTAAATAGTATATTATAAACCATTGCTAACAAATTTTTTAAATGATAAGTTTTTAAATAGATTGTTTGGGTCTGCTTCTGGAAAAGTGGTCGGTGGATGAGGGTTTCTGTTTTGTAGTTCCACATTGTTTTAAAGGGAACCAAAGTCACTGGGTCTGCTCTCTTCCTGTGTGGCAGACCTTTGGCATGGCTGAAGAGTATCATCGAGAATCAATGCTGGTCGAGTGGGAACAAGTGAAGCAAAGAATTCTGCACACACTGCTGGCGTCAGGAGAGGATGCCCTTGACTTTACCCAAGAAAGTGAGGTAGGTTGAATCAGATAATTCACCATCAGTTAAAATACAAAGTCCAGTGCTTGTCTGCTTGTCTTAATTGCCAAAGTTTATTGGTAGTTGTACTAAATTGAGATTGTTCTTCTCTTTTAAAGATTTAATTAAAACAATGAAGACAGTATAGGGACGTGGTTCAAAACTTAAAACACGCTATCTCCTGATAGCCCATTCCATTCCTCGTGGTAGTCTGTAGGTCATCTCTTCTTCCTTAAACACATGTCTATCACTGCTTTATACAAGTGTCATGTCTGAGAGTATATGCCAGTATGTGTAAAGTATTTGTGTGCTCCCTTCTGCATCTTTCTTCTGTCTCACTGCATGTTGGAGATCTTTCCTCCTCTTCTTCCTCCTCTTCCTTCTTCTCCTTTTCCCTTCTCCTCCTCTCCCACCCCCAATCACCTACCCTTCATTTTTTCTCAAGATAGGTTTTCTCTGTGTAACCCTGGCTGCCCTGGAACCTGCTTATAGACCAGATTGGCCTCAAATTCAAAGAGCTCCTGCCTGCCTCTGTCTCCTGAGTACTGAGATTAAAGCCCTGTTGTCCTTTCTAAAGTAATTTGAGTCGGGGATGTATCTCAGTTAGAGCAACATGCACAAAGCCCTGGTCAATTCCCAGTACTTAGGAGAAGGATTAGAAATTCAGTATCAAAGCCAGTATAGGATACATGAGATCCTATGTTAAACTAAAAAAGAAAAAGCCTCTAAAAGTAATTTCAGAAATAACTATTTAAAGTTTTTAATGTTTTAAAAGTGATGATATTAATATTACCAGTACTTCTTGTTCAGTCTTTTTTGTGAGGACTTAGCTTTTTTTTTTTCTTTTTAATAAGATTTTACTATGTAGCTGAAGCTATCCTCAGGTTTGCACATTTCCTCTCCTCCCCTCCCAAGCTCTGATTTCTGATTTGCAGGTATATGCCCCACATCCAGAGCAGGTTCCTACTCTCCTGCTGTACCTGGAGATAGGGAAGCTCAGGCTCAGAGTTAGAGCATGCTGCAGAGCCCAGAACTTCCAAGGCTTGGCTGTGTTGAAGTGTGGGTCGAGGATTCGGTGGATTTAAGATTGATTTAAAAGCCAGTCTTTCTGTTCAGTCAAGCCCCCAGGCAAGTAGCTGCTGGTGTCCGGTTATTTTGGGAAATTACTCCTTAAGGACACTGTCCTATATTTCTTAGACTCATAGAGCAGCTGAAAACAGTCTTTGAGGAGGAAGAACTAATACACAAGATCCTTGACTAATCTAGTGTTTCTCTCTCAATTCTTCCTGAGTCTGAGCAAATAATTAGAACAACTCCTGCTTTTATAAACTTCATTTTTTTTTAAAATGGTGTTAGTAGGTTGTGCTCTGTACAGGGATTTGAAAGTAATTATAAACTACAAATGAAATATTCCTCCTTGATTGCTCTTCTCTCAAAAGTAGACCAGTCTATTCAGTAGGCTCTTCTAGGACCTCCAGGCCCCTTGGAGAGAGCTACACGGGCTTGTACTGTTCTCTGTTGGGATTTTTGGCAGATTGAACAATGTTGCTGTGTAAGTTGGTAGGTGATACACACAAGTCTCTTCCATGTATCCAGAGAATTGCCATTTTCTGAAAACTTGTGGGAAGATTTTGTTTCTTTGTTTTGAGATTGGATTAGGGTTTTAATATATAGCCCTGACTAGTCTGGGTTCTCTGAATAGCATGACCTCATTCATGTGATCCTTCTGTCTCGTTCCTTTTAGTGTTGGAGTTACAGACCTGAGCTTACAAATGGTTTATTCAGCTTACATGTGGTTTTCATTGCTTTTGTTGTTTTGAACTTTCTCCATAAAGTGTAAGGTTTATTCAGTAAAGTATAAAAATCCTAAGTATGTAATTCAGTAAGTTATTAAAAATTAACACGTTACTAAAACAATTCCGGCTTCTCAGCAGAAGCCTCTGACCTCTGCCCCACTCCCCAAGGTCCTGCCTCTTCCAACTTTATATAACTGGAGCCATAAAATGTGCTGTTTGTAGATTTTTTTTTTTTGCATAACACTCTACTTGTATATATTATTTGTAGTGGTAAGCCACTCATTTTATGGCTGAACAGTATAACTAGTTTTGTGTGCCCATTCTAGTGTTGGTGGACATTTGGACAGTTTTCAGTTCTTGGCTTTTATAAACAATGCTATTAAGAACAATTCCTTTATCTTTTGATGAAAATATATTTATCACTTTGGGGGTATACCTGAGAGGAAATTGCTGGGTGAGAATATATGTGTGTTTGGGTTATTGGAAGGGCACTTTAGGTTCAATAATTATACACACACACACACACACACACACACACACACACACACAGAGAGTTTAGTATTTTTGTTATTCTTTTGGTTTTTTGAGATAGTTCAGGCTGTCCCAAAACTCACTGGGTAGCCTAAGCTGGCTTTAAACCCACAGTAATCCTCTTGTCTTAGCCTTTTTAAGGGGTTGGAATTAAGACATGAACCATCACACCCTGTGAAAGTTCAACGTTACTAGACATTGCCTCTAAATGGTTTCATTATATATCCTCCACCATCAGTATGTGAAAATTCCATTTGTTTCATATCTTTGCAACACTTGATGTTATCTTTCAGAATTTAGCTGTTCTTGTAGTATGTAGAGCCCTGTGTTTTCACAGGCTCTTTCCATGTAATTTCCTTCAAAATGGTGGAAAGATATATTATCTCCACTTCATTCATCCTGTAGAGGAACGCACACAGTTTGAAGGACAGATGACAGGTATCAGAATTAAATCTGAGCCTGGATTTCTCTTGTGAAATACCTTTTCTTCTGTTTTAAGAACTGGGAACAGATAGAAAGCTGCAGCCCAGGGTCTGGTGTGGAGTACGTGCTCCAGGCCTGGGCAGGGTTACAACTCTGTCAGCATTTGGTAAGCTGCACATTGTTAAGATCAGTTGTTTTAATATGTTTTTTTTCCTCTTTTGATTTATGAAGTATTGCTAAGAATGAAAAAATTTTATATAAATAGAAAAATAATAATTGAAGAAGTAGGACTTGGTGAGTATAGTGTTCTTTTCTGGGCACCTTATTGTTAGCAATTGTTGGATTAGAGTTGTTAGAGAGGAGACCTTGGATCATTTTGAGTTAACCTTATATTTGAAGGAAAATGTCCAGATTTGGATAATTTAATATAAAGCTGAGCCTGAGGCTTTCAGGGGAAATTTTTGAAGGCAGAAGTGAACTGAAATATGGTAGTCTCCGGAATGTATGTTTTTCCCGGGAGCCTTTTAATAACAGAAGAGCAAAGACACTGTTAATATCTATTCTTGGCAAGTTTTAATAAAGGAAGTGGCACTTTAATAGCATAAAGTTATTTGGAAAATTAATATCCTTAGGATGGCATTGAAGAATGAGATACAGCTTTTAAAGGAAGGTAGGAATTAAAAGATTGTTAACTTTTCAAGTGTCACCTAGATAAGAAATAATGTGCTTTAGTGTAAGTCTCTTGAGGCTATTGCCCCGCTATGAATTCTTGGAGCCCAGTTCTTATGTCTGGTCAGTGTAAGGAAGGACTCTAGTGTCTGTGGCTTGCATGGCAAGATGGAGTTGAGCAGTGTGGGAATTCCTAGATATTTTAACTGACATTTAAACTGTATTTTGGAGCTGGTTAGATGGTTCAGTGGGTAAAAGTACTTGCCATGAAAGCCTGATGGCTTACATGTGAGCCCTGGAAGCCATGGAAAGGTGGAAGGGGATAATTCAACCTATCTATGTATACATGCATGCGTATGTACATGCATGCATACATGTGTACATGCATACACATATACCTATTCTCTCTCTGAGATACACTTTTAAATAAATAAATAAATAGCAGTATTTAAAGGTGAATTTAACATAGGTGGGTTGGATTTTGGCCATGGTCACTGGGCATATCCCAGACGAGTTGTCTGGAAAGTGACTCTCAGCAAGCAACAGACTTGCTGGAGAAGCTGAGCTGAGGCTCCATGACAGATGACACAACCGCTGCTCTGCTCTGTGGTGTGTGAAACTCGTGAATGTTGAGCAGCCACTAATTTTGATGAGATACTTAATACCGTACTTCAAGTGTCAATCATACAGCTTCCCATATTTAACATCTCTGAAATCACAACATCTTATTCAGTTATGGGTTGTAGTTTGGCAGCATTTTTATTCTTTCCAACAGATAGTGGCATGTGTGACATGTCTTAAGTGAGTGATATAATTGATTGGTAAATATAGACTGACAGTTTGAATTTGACAGCCTCACACTAGATGCTCCTAAGTTGTGTATTGTGCTCCTTGTCAGATTCCTAAGGATGGGCTTAGTTCCTATGTTGGGGTTTGAGTAGAATTCCAAGCACAGAAAGTGCTCCTCTGCTCTTTGCAAAAGATGTTCAAAACAGATCCTGTGTTTGACTGCTGTGATGTACCACAAAAAGTTCCTTACATTGTGCATTGTTATGCACTCAGACAACTGTCAGTCGTATGCATCCTTCTGGTTCCTGTTAAGGGCTTCTGTGTATGGATATTGTATGCTTGGGCCATATTGTTTCCTTGTCAAGTGTGTAAGCTGCATCATTGGGTATTTGAGGTTCTTCAGTTTTGCTTTGCCCTGTGTTTTACTCACATTAGAGGTTGTGCTTTTGTTGTTGGTGGTGGTGGTCCATGTAGGTAAGTGTGTGTTGGTTTTCTTGTGGTGAATTCCTTCATAGGAATGGCTCAAGTATGCTGCTTGTTTTATATATTAGGCCACACACAGCTGGTTTCATTTAGAGCTCTACTGTTCAGGTCCTGGTGTTTGTTTGCTTGTTGTTGTTTTTCCTAATTAAACAGTACAGGGCTTTTAGAACAAAATTTTGTAAATTAATTGGTTTGATTCCTCTTTGTGTTCATGAAGGCAAAACATTCTGTGTAGGAATTCATCTATCTCTCCTTGTGTGGTATCACTGGATTTAGTTTTCACCCTAGACTTGTTTTGTGCGAACACTATTACAGTTCTTTCTCCCCTGCCTAGAGTGAACCCTATCCTTGGGAAAGTTTTACACACATCTGCGTACACTTTGTACAATCATGGGTGCTAAAATAAAAGTGTGCCACTCCCTTCTGCTGCATGCAGAGAGGCCTGGTTGGAGATGGGAGGTGTAGGGAGCACCCTCCCATAAGTGTGCTGGTATCGATGTTCCCAGTTCTTAGGCAGCTCTGACTGTGGAATTCCAGCTGAACATTTGCCAGCCACTTCTATTCAGGAGTTACGGAGCACACATCCTGTTGATGGATAATTGACTTTATGTGTGGTAAAATAGTGGCTTGGCCAAGGGCAGCTGAAGGAGAGGTGCTTTTGAAAACACGGGCGCTAGGTAAAAGTCATTTAAATGGAAATTCAGAGGCTGCAATCAAGTACTCTTTAAATGCATAATTTTTAAAATTAGGTTTTTAGTACTGGAAACTATTTCCTGGGGCTGTTGGAGGATAGCTCAGCCTGTGTCCTTATAGCAGTGCCTTGCTGCTGTTCTCCGGTGCCTTTCCTGTTCAGCTTACAGACATGGATGTGTTTATGCGATTGAGAGTGCTGTTGTTAACTAATGCTGCTGTGTCTTTACCTATAGCCGAGTTACATCAGTGATGTGAGTCCTCCTGGTCGAAGCTCTCTGGACAGCATTGAGATGGCCTATGCCCGGCAGGTGAGTATGCCTTTTCGGAAGATTTAATCCTGGAGAAGGAATGCTGTGATCCTTGGAGAGTCATGGGGGAATAGTGATTTCACAGCAGAGTCAGACCTGAAAGCACGGGGGCTTCTTGCTCATGGGATTAGTTAATATTTCACCATGAATGCAACTGTTCTCCATTCTGTTAAATGGGGTAATCTCATGACTCAGATAGTGTAGGCAAATTGAAATTTGCTCTCTACTGACCTGGTGTTTCTTTTGGCATTGTTGGCAATAGCTTCCTGAGGAATGAAGCAAATAGGGTTCTGTATTAACTGAATTACTTACTTGGCTGGCTAATGGTACAGTCAGATCCTTTCACCCTTATGGAATGGGATTGTCAGAAGGCTGTCTGCCTTGATAAGCAGTGTCCAAGACTACATAGCATTGCAGTGGAGGTAAGATGCTCCTGCTGTGTCAGGGTCGTGCTCCTGGTTGCTGCTGATCATGAGCCTGCATCAGTAAACACAGATCGAGATCAAGGTCTGTGCAGAGCTGTGTGCAAGACTTCCCTGGGGCTGACTCTAGGAATAAAGAAATGCCACTCAAGCCTGTGTTTCACTGTAATCACTGCTTTCCTTCACAAAGTCTCCAGATCTGCATCATTTAGCCATGACCCTGAGAGGATATATTCTACCCCCCTGCCACCCTGGAGTGAGGGAGTTAGGGGTAGAAACTGAAGGGAAACAAAAGGGAGAAACTGAAACAAAAGGGAGGAGGGCCTGTGAGGATCTTAGACCTTATGGTCTGTAATAGAGGACTCACTTCAGCTTCTAGTTAATTAATTAATGTTAACTAGCACATATCAGAAATATTGATTAACACTTGTTGTGATAAATATTCTAAATGCTTTCTTAGTGTAAATGTAGATTCATGGTAATTGATAGTAAAAGCAGAGAATATACTCCACAGGATGGTAGCAGATTTAGGGTTAAAGTCTCTTCCATTAGACATTGCTACTTCAAACTCTAGGCAGCTGAAGCCCACCTTGTCCTCTGGAGATAACATCCCCTTCCTTTCCATCCATATTTCACCACTAGACTTCATTTCCTTCTCCAATTTTAGATCCCTCGCCCTCTTTCCTATACTCACTCCATATCAGCATCCTGTAGGTTTTACCTGGCTGATTCCCTTGGTTACTGTGGTTACCACCAGCTCAGACCCGACAAAATTACAGATGCATGGAGAAACAGTGTAGCTTCTTCATCTAAAAAGCTAAAGTCTGTAGAACTTAACCTTTGCAGCACCTAGGTGGGTCTCCTCCACAGATAGTGAATGTTTATGCACTCTGTGGAATACAGCCTTCCTAAGGGAGGCTCCTAGGACATGCTCAGTGCGTGAATAAATACTGCTTATGGTTCAGACCTGGAAGCTAAATAACATCCGCATCCTCCATTTAAAGTAGAAGAGGTTGAGGTTCCAAGGGTTATGATTTGCCTTTAGTTTGGTCCTCTTCTCACTAGAGCAAGGACTTCAAGATGTAAAAGAAAGTCTTCCGCAAGAGGAGAACTTAGTTTGTAACCATAATTATTTTAGTATTTAGTATTATTTAGTATTTTATAGGCCAAATCCAAAGTAAAATGTTACCATCTTACACCTTAAGCATGACATCAAATCATCGTTGTGGTTTTTGTTTGGTTTATTTTTTGTTATTTTGTTTGTTTCTTTCTTGAGAGATTTTACCCGAAGAGCAGAGATAAGTTTCTTTTACATTTATGTGCTGTTTTATTCATTGTGGGGCAATGGTCAAAGTGGGAATCAGCTTTCCTTCTACCATGTAGGTCTCAGAGATTTAACTCAGGTTGTCAGGCCTGGCGGCAAACACGAGTTCTCAGGCGGGCCCATGTCTGCTTTCTAGGGGTAATATTCCAACTGTGTGGCCAACACTGTCCTGACAAAGGCTAAGTAGCTGCACCTACCCAGTCCATGAGCTCTGGCCCAGGGACCATTCAGTCCTCTAAACTGGATTTACCAGAGCCTGCCTGTGCTCCTGGAGTGTGCCATCTTCCCTTCTGCTCCTGTCCTCTGTCCTCCACTATCTTGCTTGTGTTTTTCAGGTGTTTGTAAGGCTGGGCTCATGGTTATCTTTAATGTGCTGGCCATAGGTGGAGACCTGGCCTTGTGACTGATCAGGCACTTTGAGGAAGTAGCTCATGCTGTTAACTTTGTTTTCTTCTTCCAGATCTATGTCTATAACGAGAAGATCGTGAGTGGACACCTACAGCCTAACCTGGTGGACCTGTGCGCCTCTGTTGCAGAGCTGGATGACAAGGTAGTGGCCAGACCTAATCTGGGTAGAAACCCACGTTCAGTGTTCAGATGGGGTCAGCGCCTTACTGACTAGGCTGCAGTATGCTAAGAGAATCTGCTTTAAGAGATAACATTCTTTTTTCCAAAATTGTATACCATAAATATAAATTTATAGAAGTTTGGAGTGATTGTTTTTGTGGTGGCTTTTTAAAAATACATCCTCAAATGGTGTGTTCGGGATTAGTCAGTGGTGTGAGGGCCTGAGCTCTGTTAGGCTTCTTACCCATTTTCTCTCCTCAGGTACCAGCACACTCTCTGTAAGGACAGCGGAATGGCAGAGGACATAGTTTGTGCCATCTCCTTGAACTTAACTTACCCAATTTCTTTTTGAATCCCTTCCCCCAGTTTTTATTATCTTCACCCTCTTACTTCCCTGGCCAGCTTTCTCACAGCAGTGGGTGCATGGGGGCGGGGTGCATTAGGTGCTAGAGGGAAGGCAGAAGGAAGGAAGGCCCCTACAGAAGCAGAAGGAAGGGAAGGAAGGCCGCTACAGAAGCAGAAGGAAAGGAAGGAAGGCCGCCACAGAAGCAGAAGGAAAGGAAGGAAGGCCGCCACAGAAGCAGAAGGAAAGGAAGGAAGGCCGCTACAGAAGCAGAAGGGAAGGAAGGAAGGCCGCTACAGAAGCAGAAGGAAAGGAAGGAAGGCCGCTACAGAAGCAGAGGGAAGGGAAGGAAGGCTGCTACAGAAGCAGAGGGAAGGGAAGGAAGGCCACCACAGAAGCAGAGGGAAGGGAAGGAAGGCCGCTACAGAAGCAGAAGGAAAGGAAGGAAGGCCGCTACAGAAGCAGAAGGAAAGGAAGGAAGGCCGCTACAGAAGCAGAGGGAAGGGAAGGAAGGCTGCTACAGAAGCAGAGGGAAGGGAAGGAAGGCCACCACAGAAGCAGAGGGAAGGGAAGGAAGGCCGCTACAGAAGCAGAAGGAAGGGAAGGCCTCCACAGAAGCAGAGGGAAGGGAAGGAAGGCCGCTACAGAAGCAGAAGGAAGGGAAGGCCGCCACAGAAGCAGAAGCACCCATACATGAGTTTGTTTTTCATAATTGTGCTTTTTTCCCAGTAGTAAAATATAAGGCACTATAAACAGATTTGAAGACAAAGTGAGACTTCACTGTCCATCTGCTCGGTGCCCGTTCTGCAGCTTTCGCTGCTGAGAGCCGTGCCTCGAGAGCCAGCCTCCCCACTGCCATGCACTTGTCTGGTTCTATCTTTAGAGTGTTGCCAAGGGGCCAGAAAAACGTGTTTTGAAGGAGAAATTTAGAGCCTGGGGAGAGGAACACAAAGAAAGACCTCTTTCCTGGAGGGGGAGGGAGAATGGGAGGCTGTGGCATTTACTGATAAAGTGGGCTGCGGTGGCAGCCCAGAGAGCCTCTGGGAGGGCAAAACCTTGTTATTTGGGTTAACCTCTTATTTTAAGCTTTAAGAAACTTAAATAACCTTGTAAGGACTTGTGTTTAAATTCCTAGAGCTCTGGGTAATTAGAAATGCATTCACTCCATCTTAAATGGTGACCCACTGAGGTTCAGCCCTTCTTACTTTCATGTGCCTGTAATGATGGAGGCGCTTCTGTCAGGCCTGGCATGGCAATTAGTCTGAAAGCCAGCTCCAAGCGGGGAGGAATACTCATCAGTGATCAGAGAGAGCGCCTATGACTGGCAAGGCAGAGGCCCATCTTCTGCACTGAGTTTGAGTCAGGGGCATCTCAGACGTAAAACCTCAACCCTTCCTCATTCTGCCTGCCAGTGCAGTCATAGTCAGGAGACTCTTCCACCCTTACAGCATTGTCATACACAACCCCATTTACATGCAGAGCATTTCTGACATGTGGGCCATGGTAAAACAAATGACAGATGTGGTACTGACACCGGCAACTGACGCCCTGAAGAGCCGAAGCAGTGTGGAAGTGCGAATGGACTTCGTCAGGCAGGCCTTGGGATACCTTGAGCAGAGGTAAAGCAGCTCTCTCTCTCTCTCTCTCTCTCTCTCTCTCTCTCTCTCTGTGTGTGTGTGTGTGTGTGTGTGTGTGTGTGTGTGTGTGGTGTCTGGTGGTGGGGGCAGGCTCTTACCTTCCCTAAAGTCACCTGTTTTTCTGTCTTAAGTAGTTCTGGTATTGTCATAGCTGAAGTACTTTAAATTGAGTGGAGCTGAGCTAATCCTGCTGTCAGAGCACTTATCTACTAGACTGTCTCTGCAGTTGATGAGATCAACATGCGGAGGGGGTGAGGGAGGCATTGCCGGCATCCCCTTTAGTTCTCTGCTCTCCATCATCTACTGTAGAGACGTGTTGATCAGATCATAATGTAGAGACGTGTTGATCAGATCATAATGTAGAGATGTGTTGATCAGATCATAATGTAGAGACGTGTTGATCAGATTGTAATGTAGAGACATGCTGATCAGATCATAATGTAGAGACGTGTTGATCAGATCATGATGTAGAGACGTGTTGATCAGATCATGATGTAGAGACGTGTTGATCAGATCATAATGTAGAGACGTGTTGATCAGATCATAATGCCTTGGGTTGTAATCCTGATTTCCATCATCTACTGTAGAGACGTGTTGATCAGATCATAACGCCTTGGGTCGTAATCCTGATTTCCTAGTAGGACTCTGTACTCACTCCTCAGCTTCCTTGTTTCCTTACAGCTTTTTAACTCACTCTTGCAATAAGTGACTTGGAAACCCTCCCCGACCCTACCCATTAACCCCTGAGTCAGGGCTCTGCATAGCTGCTGAGGCCAGTGCTTGGTGCCTGGGCTGTCTTGTCGCCTCCTCACTAATCAGAGTTGGTTGCTGAGAGGTTCCTGGCTGGTTCCTCATACCCTGTTGTCCACTTCATCATTAGGGCCAGCGCCATTCATCCGTCTCTGTGAAACTCTGTGGAATCCCAGCAGGGATGGTCAGGAGTGTGCAACAGGCTCTAAATAGAGACAGGGTGCTGGGTGTCACCTGCGGGCCTGAGAGCTTAGCTGAGGATACTAGCTGAATTGCAGCCTCTGCCAGAGTCTGCATCTGCCTTGCAGTGTGGTTGCTCTTGTCAACAAAATAATGCCTCATGAGGAAGTTCCCTGAGGGAAATCAGACTTGATGCTGCTGGGAACTCATTTTCATATCAAATATCATGCTAATTACACTTTAGCAACATGAGATGTACACCCTCACTAGTCTCCATTCCTGTTTCAAGAAATCTGGAGCTGTAAAAGGGAATTGTTTAGTTTCTCTTGTCTTTCTGTGTATAAAGGTTTTATAAATAATTCTTCAGACTTTGGCTAGACTGTTTTCACTTTAATTTACATTTTCATGGCTGGTTTTGCCTGCATGTATGCCTGTGTACCACAGGGGTACAGGGTCCTTGGGAGCAAGATTGAGGGCATTGGATCTCCTAGTACTGGGGTGTCTTTAACTTGCGAGCCAGCCATCATGTGGTGCTGGAAAAACAGTCAGTGCTCTCAACCCTCCAGCCCCACTGACTAAATCTCTGTGAAGGAAGTTTGACTGTATTGATTGTCAAATACAAGGACCCTAAGAAAGTAACATTTGTTCATTTTTAGTTAGAAAATTATGAGCCAGATAATCTTATACCATATAACAATCTTATGGGAATAAAAATTTAAATTTTAAAAAATTTAAAATTGCTTTTTTCTGATAAACCTAATTATTAAACTGGTGCTTCCACTACCAGGCTGCATTCTGTTATGATCCCAGTTTATTATTTATTCCACTTACTTTTTAACTTTTTAAATGTATTTTTTTTATGTGTATGAGTTTTCTTCCTGCAGGTCCGTATGTGCACCATGTGTGTGTGAGGTTGATACAGTGAGGCTGTAACCATATGGAGTTACAGACGGTTGTGAACTACCATGTGGGTGCTAGGAATCCAACCCAGGTCCTCTGTAAGAGCAACAAGTTCTCTTGACACCTGATCCATTTTTCCAGCCCAGAGTAGTTATTTTTTCATTACTATTCTCTTACTGGACTTTTAGAGCTCTCTTGAAGCACCTGTCTAGGTAATAGAGCCTTTTCTCCATCTCTTGAGTAGGCATTACTCTCTGACAGCATCCTTTCGAATGCTTCCTTATCACCTGTTTAGAATAGCTATCTCAGGATTACAGTTCTGCTGATAGTATACACGTTTCAATGTTTCAAGTTACATAATCTACCAGATGGTAAAGTAGACCTAGTTCCAAATATGTTTTAGATACCAGGCCAAAAAATGTTGAGAAAATACAGGCTTGGTCTGTCTCTTCCATGTTCCAGGCTTGAGATAGGATATATTTGTCTTAGTTCTCAAGAGTTTAGGATTCTTTAACTTAGGATCTTGCCAGCACACGCATTGTCTTACTGCAAGTTGGAAGAGGTAGTAGTGGGCATCTGTTTGTCTGTCCTCTCATCTTGTGCATTTAAATACTGGCAGTGCTGCGTAGGATGCATTTATTACCTTGTGCTTCTTTTCTGTTATATATGCTTCTTATAGAAACTTTGGAAAGTGCTGAAAAGAAGACCTGCAAACAAGAAGAGAGGTCCCCATTCCTCACACCCAGAGGCTCCTTTGCCTCCTCATGGCGTCCTCCCTCTTTAGTCATGAGTATTTAGTTTTATTTATTTATTTTTTTGTACAGTTAGGATCTAGATATATATGATACATCGTTTTGCATAGTTCATTTTTAATTCTTGAACGCCATTATTACTAATGCATCAGATTTTACAGTTTGTTCTCTGAAATTGCCCTTTGGGTTTATTCACCATCTTTCCCCCCCTTTCTCACCTCACTTGCTCACAGCATCTAACTTGACATTGCATGTCTTTGTGCTCATGGGATGCCTGACCTTTTGAGGCAATCAGAGCATCTTTAGAAGATTCTGATTATAGTATGGACTAATATTGGAGTAGAAGCACTTACAGAGAAACATGGTATGAAGTAGGGAACTGACGCCAGAATGATAGCATTCTATAGTCACCTCTGGAATAATGGTTCAGCACAGGCTGCCAGTAGGAGCTAAAAGTGTTAGGTAAAGTACAACATTGACAGTCATCAGAGTAGCCACGCAGACACAGGTTGTTTCTTGAGTACTAAGAGAAGAATCTTATCTTATAGTGCACTGTTATAATAGAAAGATCTGGTCAGTGCTTGGTAGCCAAGAGATCCGCGTAGGAGCGGCCAGCTGCTGACTTGCGTTGTAAGACCCTCATTGTATACGAAGACTTAGTTACAAGGTGACAGAGCCTTAAGCCTGAGCTGAGTCACATAGAAGTGATGTAGCTTGTGAGGCATTCTGGCAGACAGCTCTTCTTGGTTCTCTAAAGAGGTGGGTGTCATGAAAGGCAGAAAGATGGGGGAACTCCCTGGACTAAAGAGGAATGAAAGTGGGGGGCAGTTTCTTGCCTTGGATTTTATAAGTTGAGTCTGGGGTTTAGAAAGGAAACAAACTATTGGGTGCTGTAGTTCACATCTGTAATTCTAGCACTTGGGAGGCTGAGGCAGAAGGATCATTGTGAGTACAAAGTGGCCCTATCCCCCACCCCCAGTTTCAGAACTGCCAGGACCACAGAGTAAGTCCTTGTCTCAAGCAAACAGAACTGGGGTTGGGTGGGTTGTGGATATGAGCAGAGGAATCAGGTCAAATCCATTATCATAAAACTTGACCAGCCAGGCACTGGTGGCGCACACCTTTAATCCCAGCACTTGGGAGGCAGAGGTAGGAGGATTTCTGAGGTCAAGGCCAGCCTGGTCTACAGAGTGAGTTCCAGGACAGCCAGGGCTATACAGAGAAACTCTGTCTCAAACAAACAAACACACACTTGACAATGGCTTGTGTTAATATTCAATTTCTGGGTGTCATAATGGCATTTGGGTTAAGTAGGAAAATGTCCTGGAGGTATATGGCTGAAATGTTGGTAACTTAGTTATCTTTTTTTTTTTTTTTTGGTTTTTCGAGACAGGGTTTCTCTGTGTAGTCCTGGCTGTCCTGGAACTCACTTTGTAGACCAGGCTGGCCTCGAACTCAGAAATCCTCCTGCCTCTGCCTCCCAAGTGCTGGGATTAAAGGCGTGCGCCACCACCGCCCGGCCTTAGTTATCTTTTTATAACATTTTTAAATGCTTCTGGAAATAAACTAAATCACGTTTCTATGTGTTTTGGGTATGGGATAGGAAGGGTAGAGATAGGAAACACGTACAAATGTCAGAACCTAGTAATCTAGGTAAAGGGTAGGATGGAATTCACTAGACAATTCTGACTTTTCATGGAATTGAGTTGAAATTCTTTAAAATAAGTTTTGTTTTTAAAAAGTGAACTCATTAGAGCATTAGGCTCCACTCTTAGAGTATTTGAAATCCTCAGCTGTATTCCCCTAGGAATTATTTGGGGAATAAATCTGTAGTAAAAATCTACAAAGTGATAAGAATGGAATTTGATTCATTGCATAGGTATTTCCTTTTCTGTGTGAAATGTAAAATCAGCCCTTGCCTGTAGAACTCACAGTCTGGTGTTCTTCTGAACATGAATATAGATGTGTGTAATATACATTGTCAACCTTTGCCAATTTTTCTTTTAAAATTTCTTTCCAGTTATAAGAATTACACCCTTGTGACCGTCTTTGGAAATCTGCATCAGGCACAGCTGGGCGGTGTGCCTGGGACTTACCAGCTTGTTCGGAGTTTTCTAAACATTAAACTACCAGCTCCTTCACCAGGACTTCAGGTACTAGAAAACTCTGCATGGTCAGACACACTCCAGAGCCACTAGTTGATCTCAGGCATTCTTAGTTGAAAGGAGTGCTATGTGGTAAAGAGGCCAGGGATTTGGGGTAGTGCTGTCTCCTGGGGACCCTTTGAAAATCGGTCATGCAGGAATCCTGAACAGAGCCTGGAGATGGGCCAGTGCCAGGTCAGATGAGTTGTAAAAGTTCAGCTATAAGGAACTTAGATCTCAGACACTTACGTGTGGGTGTAAGACACAACGTGAGGGTATGTCAGAAGTTTAAAGCAAAACAGCTGAAAGAGTGGCATTGGGTGTGACTTAGTCCCTCTGCCTGCTTGCTTTGTAGGCAGGGGATTATTTTTCAGTGTCTTAGAGAATGTACAAGCTCAACTAACTGGAGCTTTGTGCCACAAGTTTGCAGATATAAAAGATGCTAGCTTCATAAAAGGTCATACTTACTGTTAAAGAGCAGGGGTTCACCCTCGGTGGACTCGGGAAGGCTCTTCCAGGAGGGGAGAACAGCGTGGGCAAACAACAGGGAAAGCAGAGTATCTGGACGGTGGGCACGTGGCAGGGCTTAGCACGTTTTGGATTAGCTGCTAAAGAAAGGCCTTGAGTACCAAGGCTGAGCATTTGGACTTGCATAGCTTAAATGTGCTGAAGAGGGCACATGACACCATACGATGCTGAGCCTGTGAAGCTTCTGCTACAGAAGGGAGTGCCAAGAGTTCTGAAAGAACCGATGAGGCACAGGACAAGCCCAGGCCTGCTACATGGACAAGTAATAAGTGGGTGGGTGGTCGCATTGTTGGGAGGGTAAGACAGTCACCTCGAAGCTCTTGATATCCAGACAGTCAAACATTTGGAGGGGCAAGGGATGTTCAGTAGCAGTTAGTTTTATAAGCTCAAGTGGATGAGTGGCCCTCTTTGGTCAGTGACATCTTTAGCCCTTATTTTGTCAAAATCAAAGAAGGTGATCCCATCATTGCTGGCTAGGAGAGAAAGCACAGGTGGGCTCTGTTCGCATCACAGTAGCTCCAGGTCCATAGTATGCTACCACTCCCAATTTTCCCTGGACAACCCAGTGTGTTTGCAAACCATAGGGAGTAGGATACAATCAGTGGCTCTTAGCTCATGGGGTTACGGTGGGAACTGAGTGCCTTAGCTGGGTGTCCACATCAGAAAGTAGTTAGTTAGCTTTTGTCTGGCTGTGCTTTTGTCTTGTAGGATGGAGAGGTAGAAGGCCATCCTGTCTGGGCATTAATTTATTACTGCATGCGCTGTGGAGACCTGCTTGCTGCATCACAAGTCGTCAGTCGAGCCCAGCATCAGCTGGGGGAATTTAAAACCTGGTTCCAGGAGTACATGAACAGCAAGGATAGAAGGTACAGTGGGCACTGGGCTTTGCTGCAACTGTAGACTGCACTTAGTGAGTTTCCTGTCAGTGGAGGACTGCGTGGAACAGACTCTAGGTTAAGACTGATTGCTTCATAAAACATAACTTTTTGGACAAGAGTGTTGGTGTGTGCCTATAATCCCAGCAATCAGGAGTCTAAAACATCAGGTTGTGAATTCAAAGGCAGCCTAGACTACATTTTGATGCCTTATCTCCAAAAAACTGACTAAATAATAATAACTGAAATAAGATGAGACTTTTGTTTAGTCACTTTGTTAAATACAAATGTTCTTTGTCCATGTGGATGTGTATACTATGTGCCTCATGACTCAAGTTAGAGCTAGAATTTAGTCAGTCTGAAATTAGCATTGAGATGTTTACTACGGCCTTGAGAAGCTTTCCTGAGCTAAGGGACTGGTAAGCGGCAGTTGGGACTGTGCTTATGTAATTGGACACACGTTCATATTCAAACCCAGTTTGTGTATATGCACATGTATAGAGGAACGGTGATGCTCGCTGCAGTGGTTCCTGTGGAAAGCAAATACTCAAGGGGTAATACTGACACTTTAAGAGGTTGTCTCAGATTGTAAGCCTCTGATTTGCTCATATAGTTGAAAGTAGGGTTAGGGCTGAGATTAGCTCAGAGGTAGAGCATCTGCTTGCCCAGCATGCACAGAGCCCTGTGTTTGATCTCCACTGGGGTGGAGGCAGCAGTAACACCCAGCTCAGAAGATCCTGAGCCAAAGATTGGGGTGCAAGTCCATTATTTGGGAGGTGAACCCGTGTGAATAAGGAAATATGGAGGCCCAAGGTTTTAAGACAGTTGAAGGATGAAGTTGGAGAGCAGTCTCCGTAGGTAAAAGTGCTTGCTGTGCAAACCTGAGTTCAATTCCAGAACCCTTGTCAAGCATGGTAGCACTAGCTTGTGTTCTCAGCACCGATGAGGCGAGGAAGGAAGGATTTCTAGGACTCTGGCAAGGCAGCCTAACCTAATTGGCGAGCTTCAGACCAATAAGAGATACTATATTAAAAAAACCACCACCTGAAGAGTGGCATGAATGGCTGGCTTCTAGCCTCTACCCTCTGCTGCACACACATGTGCATTCAGATAAACATCGATGGCAAGACTTAGGGAAGGACCTGCTCTGTCACTGCTTGAGGGATGTTGGCAGGGGTGGAATACTGATCCCTAGCATCCCCAGTCTTCCTAAGGAGGTCTCAGGTCTGGAGAAGACTGGTGAGTGAAAGGATGTGGTGCTAACAATTAGAAGTCAGGTGAAAGTGGTGGATGAGGCAGAGAGACCCTGTGCTCAGGATGATGGTGAGCTTCCAGACTGTTCTGGGCATGCTTGCACTTCCCCTTTGAGGATGTTTGCTGAGTCTGTGTCTCTCTGTGTGTCTTCAGATTGTCTCCAGCTACTGAAAACAAACTCCGGCTTCACTACCGCAGAGCCCTCAGGAACAACACAGACCCCTACAAGCGAGCTGTGTACTGTATCATTGGGAGATGCGACATCACCGACAACCAGAGTGAAGTAGCAGACAAGACTGAGGACTACCTATGGCTAAAAGTAGGCACAGTGTCCTTTGACTGCCCACGTCCTCTACCCTTGTAATGCATGAAGTTGGTGTGCTACTCAGGATAGGGCTAGTGAATTTTGTGCCCAATTGGCCCTATTTTTTTACTGTGTAATTCCCAACTAATAACTACACAGTTAGCTTTCTTTTTCTTCTTTCCTTCAATCCTCTACCCCTACTTCCCTTCCCCGTTGCATTGCTAGGGGTGGAATTCAGGGCCTCAGCCATGCTCTACTAAAATACAACCCGGCTCCAAGAACCACAGTGTGCCATGCAGCCTCCAGCCCACAGCATCGAGCTGAGCTGCTGGGCAGCTGCAGCTCTACATGTGGTTCAGGTTGTAGTTTGTACCAATGTGTTTGTTTCCTTTGGGGCTGTAGTTGAACCAGGTGTGTTTTGATGATGACGGCACCAGCTCACCACAAGACAGGCTTACTCTCTCACAATTCCAGAAACAGCTGCTAGAAGACTATGGTAAGATCCTGGACAATCACCATCTCCTTGGGGCATATGGCTTACCATTTTCAATCAGGTACAGACCACTATGCATTAAGAAATATGCATCACTTGGATACTTGAGAGACTGAGGCAGGAATATCCTGAGTTCAAGGCCAGCCTGGGCAACTTAGTGAAATTTTTGTCTCAGAATAAGAATAAAAGGACCTGGGACTGTAGCGCAATACTGATGTACTTGCCTGACATCCCCGAGACCTTGAGTTTGATTGATCTCTGGCTCCACCAAAAGGAAAAAAAAATCTGTGACTTCCATGGTCATAGACCATAGACATTTTTCTAGTTCTTGCTTGGGAGAGAAGTGAATGAGGCCTTAGTTGCTCCCTTGTAGATCTTGCTAGTGGTCACATCTAATTACAAAGGAGAGGAGTAGCTTTTCCCTTTGACCTCCTCATTGTTGAACAGTTGTAGGAAGTGTAGGGTCAGTGACTACAGTTGCTGTTGCTGAGCTCAGAATCTATAAATCCAACTGTACATGAGCTTTGCACTTTCTATCTCCATGTCACTTGAAGACATGTCACTTGACATTGAAGACAACTGTCACTTCAACATCTGGAACTGTTTCTCTCCTCTCTAATGCAAACAGCTTAGATTTTTATAACAGGACCCTTCTTACCAACCATGAGTGAGGCCTAGAGAAGGTAGAGGAACTGAGTCTTTTGTTTTTTTAAGCCAAAGTTTCTCTCTGGTTGTTATGGAACTCAGTTCGTAGGTCCCATATGCCCCAATGACCTTGGATCCACAGAGATCTACCAATCTCTGTCTTTCTGTTGCTGTGACTAAAAGTGTTGGAGCCTGCACTACGTGCCTAGCTTTGGGTCATATCTCATGGAGTTTACTGTGCCCAGGGTCCCTTCAGGTACTTTAGGCCCACACCGTGCCTGGCTTCGGGTCATATCTCATGGAGTTTACTGTGCCCAGGGCCCCTTCAGGTACTTTAGGCCCACACCGTGCCTGGCTTCGGGTCATACATATCTCATGGAGTTTACTGTGCCCAGGGCCCCTTCGAGTACTTTAGGCTCATGTTGCTTTCTTTCCACCCAATAAGGCCAGTAGCTACCCAGGGTCATTCAGCTGTGGCAGCTTCCTTCTGAGTAGGTTTTACCTCCTCTCCTGCAGGCGAGTCCCACTTCACGGTGAACCAGCAGCCCTTCCTCTACTTCCAAGTGCTGTTCCTGACTGCACAGTTTGAAGCTGCCATTGCCTTTCTCTTCCGCATGGAGCGGCTGCGCTGCCATGCTGTCCATGTGGCCCTGGTGCTGTTTGAGCTAAAGCTGCTTTTAAAGTCCTCTGGGCAGAGTGCTCAGCTCCGTGAGTATTTCAGTCTTAGCTGGCATTGATGCGACCGTAGCACACCATCCCCATTGGTCACAGTGGTGAAATGGCAGCCACTCCAGATTTTGGTGATTTTAGAGCATTGTAGGTACTTGAGCTTTCCTATTAGTGTTAGAATGCTTGTTTTAACCCCTTGGCATTTATTTCCTGGAATGTTAAAGGGGGATGCCAGGCACTAACTTTTTGGTCAGGCAAAGCCATTCCAGGAGTCATGAGTATGATGTTCATTAGGGATCTGGCTTTAAAGACTTTGGAAACACCAGCTAGCCGCCTATCTACTTGCCTACCCAGGTGGGAGAGGCAGGTAAATGTGAGTGACTGATTGGGTCGGCACATTCTCCCAGTACATAAGCCATGATGGTCAGGTATAGTCATTTCCTGTAAAGGCCATCATGCAGGCCATTCGCCATGGAGACATTCTCCTCTACTATCTGTACAAAGGAACGTAAAGCCAGTGGTGAGGTCACACTGGGAAATGGGGACTGTGCTGCAGAAGTCACACTTCTCAGCTGGTACATTCAATTCCATGGGGTCCTGGGTTGCGGGGGTCTGAGGGGCCCTTCTGTTCCCATGTACAGTCAGCCACGAGCCTGGTGACCCTTCCTGCATGCGACGGCTGAACTTTGTGCGTCTGCTCATGCTCTACACCCGCAAGTTTGAGTCCACGGACCCAAGAGAAGCCCTGCAGTACTTTTACTTCCTCAGGTGAAACCTGCTTTTGCCTTTTTACTTGACTTTTATTTCTCCATTCTGACAATGATCGTTAGAGACTCTGCGTCCATACCACAAACCACCCAAGCTACTCCTGTGCTTTTGTAGGGACGAGAAAGATAGTCAAGGAGAAAACATGTTTCTGCGCTGTGTGAGCGAGCTTGTGATAGAAAGTCGAGAGGTAGGTCAGCTTTCTCATCACCCTGGTTGGAATTTCCAGTGCGTTCTTGTTCTACTCTGTGCGTGCGTGTGCGTGTGTGCTTGTGCGTGAGAGAGAGAGAGAGAGATACATGGCCTAGAGGGGGAGACAGGGTGGGGCTTGCTTTGGTTTGGTTTCTTACAGTGACAATATTGATCTCAGTCTCTCTGTGTCCTAGTTGTGTGAGACCTCTCCTATGTCCTTTTCCCTAAGAAATTGTGTGTTATGTTTATTTCCTTGACCAGTAAGCTGAGTAAACCTTTTCCCCCCACAGTTTGATATGATTCTTGGGAAACTAGAAAACGACGGAAGTAGAAAGGTAGGTTAAATGTGTACTGATTGTCAGAATATAGTTACACTGTAGGAGTCACATCTGGATGTAGTAATTGTAACAGATAGAAGGATGAAATTGTAAGCCCAACTGATAGACAGCCTTAGTTTTACATATATTTTTCTTTCTTTAAAATTTATAAATTTGTAATTAGTGTTTTTATATGTTCCGCCTGCATTTTTCTTAAAGCTAAGATAGCTGTACTCTTAGCTCAGAAAACAAGAAGAGAGCTCAGTGCTTACTCTGCCTTCTCTCCAGATGGAAAAGTTAGAAATGCACTTCACCTCTCTCAAAAGGCAATCCCTGAGTACTACAACTTCACACCAACCGCAGAAATGCCATCTCCCCGGAGTCTTAGCCATGTCGTGGGGCGCCGTAAGAGAAGAAGGGCAGAAGTCCTGTGTCAGGGCCCAGTTCTGACCCTGGCTCCCCTGTGCCCACAGCTCCTCACTTTCCTCTGTAAACTGCATGGTTTGGCCTAGCACCCAGATGAGGAACCTGATGGTACTGATAGTGGTAGGCCATCTTCTTGGGCATTGTGCCAAGTGCTTTGTGTTTAGTTCCTTACTCATTTAAGACAGTCACCAACAAAGTGAGAACCATTTCATTTTGCCAAATGAAGAAACAGAAAAATAAAAGTGGCTAATTATTTTCTTCGAGACCACACCGCTGGAATCTAAATATACATTTCATTGATTGAGGGGCAAGTCACTGGAATTTGGTCCAGCCCTGAAGGTGCATTAGCATGGCTAAGCACAGGGTTGCACAGTCCTTCTTCCCTCCCTGTGTCCTGGGGCCTATCAGACTCTCCCTGATCGTGTGTGACTAGTGAGTGGTGATGGAGACTTTTTCAAAGTCCTCACCACCACTTCCTGCATATTCGGTCAGCATCTGTCTTAGAAAGCAAATTGAAAGTCCTGCTTGCCAGCAGATTTAGAATCACTAATAGTTTTACCTGCTCTTAGTCATTTTGGAAAACCTCTCAGAAGCCACTAATGTGCCATAGCCGCCTCTACAGTGCTTCCATTAACTCGCCCTGTCTCTTTCCGTGGTTGTGCTGTGGGGCCTTATGTCTTCAGGAGAGCCGAGTCTGGCAGATGAAAAACGTGTTGACTAGGGCAAGCGCCTCCACTTCAAGTGCTCCGAGACACAGTTGCTGCAGGATGCTGAGTCTTTCCTTCCCCCTTGATATTTGTCTTGTCAGCCTGGAGTCATAGATAAGTTTACCAGTGACACAAAACCCATTATCAACAAAGTTGCTTCCGTGGCAGAGAATAAAGGACTGTTTGAAGAAGCGGCCAAGCTTTATGACCTTGCTAAGGTAAGTGAGCCCTTTCACGGACGGCTCTTCTCTGTGCTTCACGGTGCTGCTGGCCTTTGGCATAACCGCTAAGCTTTTCAGCACTGTCCCTGCATTTTCTCTGGCATGTTAATGGCTCAGTCGGGGTGAAGTTCCCATTTTACAGAATTCTAACTGTCTAAAAAGTATCCATGGCCAAATAACAGCCTGATGAAAATCTCTCCTGTAGACGTTGTCAAAGCCACTGGTTCCCTGTGGAAGAGGGTTCCAGGAACCTGGGTTCAGTGCATCTCCCTGAGTATGTGATAAGCACTGATGACTCAGTGATGTAAGAACAAAGGCATCCTGGGGCTGGAGAGGTGGCTCAGGACGCTCTTCTAAGAACCTGGGTTTGGTTTCCACCACCCACATGGTGGCTCACAACCCTCCATGACTGCAGTTCCAGAGAATCCGACACCTTTTCTGTCCTCTGCAGGCACCAGACATGCACATGGTGCACATCCGTACATGCAGCAAAAACATAAACACAAAAAAGATAAAAATAAATCAATCTTTTTTAAATAAAGGAAGATTTCCTAAGGCTAGAGAGGTGGCTCAGCGGTTAAGAGCACTGACTGCTCTTCCAGAGGGCCTGAGTTCAAATCCCAGCAACCACATGGTGGCTCACAACCATCCGTAGTGGGATCTGATGCCCTCTTCTGGAATGTCTGAAGACAGCTACAGTGTACTCATATACATAAAATAAATAAATTTTTAAGAGAGAGAGAGATTTCCTAAATTTAAAAATGTTGTGTTGAGGTCTAATTAGGACATTGGAAAATCTGCAAGTGGTGGGCATACGTTAGATGAGCTGTCCACGGCTGTGTTCACACAACCCCGGTCTCAGGATATAGAGCTGTTCCCTTCGTCACCCCAGAAAGCAGCTGGTTTTATTTTGCTTAATTCGTTGGCTCTTTTGCTGACTGTCTCCGTATCTTCGCTCTTCCACAGAATGCTGACAAGGTGCTGGAGCTGATGAACAAGCTGCTGAGCCCTGTGGTCCCACAGATCAGCGCCCCACAGTCTAACAAGGAAAGGCTGAAGAACATGGCCCTCTCCATTGCCGAGCGGTAAGGCCCGGCCTGCTCTGAGGGACCCAAGGGGTCTGCCCTGCCCTGTGTTCAGCGTCACTAGGCACTAGCAGGCTGCGCCCTGTAGCTTACACTAATTCACCTTCTTTCAGAATGTCCTTCAGTGATGGTAATGGGGGCATCTCGGGTTCTATGGGCACTGTTACAGAATCCACCTTGCTCCCCAGCGAAGTTCCTGAGTTCTCAGACTAACTCCAGAGGAGACTGGCTTTGGGAGGCTTTCCTGCAGCAACACAAGAGAGGCCTCTCGCTTAAGCAGTTGTCCCCAGCATTAGCTTCAGGCTCTTTAGCCCATGGACTTGGCTGCAGAATCGATGGCAGGTGCTAAGTAAATCGTGCTTTACTTAGAACGTGTGGGTAGAGTATTGCCAGATCTACAGTAGTCAGCCCTTCACAATGTGAAAATGAACACTGGTCACCTCTCTCCCTCGTGCCCGTCCAGAGAGCTCAGGAGGTTGATGTATTTAGGTTCGGATTCTGTGGACATCCATCTTCACTCTTGCTCCCCTCAGCACCCATTTTTTTTGTCTTTCAGGTACAGGACTCAGGGAATAAGTGCAAATAAGTTTGTGGACTCTACATTCTATCTCCTTTTGGACTTGATCACCTTTTTTGACGAGTATCACAGTGGTCATATTGACAGAGCCTTTGATGTAAGTTTCTGAAAGAGTGTTTGAAGTACAGGTTATCACCAACATGCCTGTAAATGACTAAGACAAGTGTGATCCTGGGAATCTAAAGATTCCTATCCCCCCCCACCCCCCCATGCTTTCCTTTTTTTCTCTCTCTCTCCCATTTAATATAGAAACAGGCTTCTGAAAGAAATCTCTGAATTTTAGAATTGGGTCTGGAAATTAGAAAAATGAAGTTAATAAGTTAGGATCAAAGCTATTGTTTTGGGGCTTTTTTTGTTTGTTTTTGGTTTTGGGGTTTTTTTTGGGGGGGTGTGATGGTGGTGGTAGTTTTTTGAGACAGGGTTTCTTTATGTAGACCTGACTGTCCTGAAACTCACTCTGTAGACTAGGCTGCCTTGAACTCACAGAGATCCTCCTGCCTCTGCCTTCCTCATACTAGAGCTAAAGGCATCTGCCTCTATCAAGATCAAGGCTTTTATGTACAGGAAGATCAGCATTTTCTGTTGTTCTGAATAAGCTGACTGGTTTTGTTTTGGGGGGAGAGGGGCAGGAAGGGTGATGTAACTATAATACTGTGTCATACGGCTGGTGATGTCTTGTCTGAAACAGATTATTGACCGCTTGAAGCTGGTGCCTCTGAGTCAGGAAAGTGTGGAAGAAAGGGTGGCCGCCTTCAGAAACTTCAGTGACGAAGTGAGGCTTTCTCTTTGTTTATTACAGAATTCTGTTTCCATCCCTTGTAAAACTGAAAACTTTTATTTTTTTTAATTGTATCTATGCATGTGTGATGTATGTCTTTATACGTTCCCGTGTGTATGGACACATGTATGTGGGTATGTGTAGAAGCTCACAGAAGATGATGAATGTCTTCCTCAATTGGAAGTGGGGTGTAAATCATGGGGTGCATCTCATGCACCCTGTAGAATTACTTGAGTGTTAAAATATCCTCTGGTATGCATAGGCAGTGAGAGACTTAAGCCAGACCCATAGGTCAACCAGAACCCTTTTCTCTAAGAACCCACTGTATGAACTCGCAGACCATTAGGAAAGCTGAAATTCTAGAAAAATCCAGTCTAGATGGCTGCCATATCGAGAACTCTCAGAGCTATTGGGTACATTAACATAAAAAGCTGGAGCTGGGAAGGTGGCTCATTGGAGAAGGCGTGATGGCGCAGGTAGAAGGACCTGAGTTTGGATGCCCACTGCATGCCTGACAGTAAGGAATATAAAAGTTAGGCATGGCAGCACAACTCCGTAACCCTAGCACCAGGGGTGGGAATGGGGTTGCTAGCCAAAGGGCTGGGCTCCAGATTACTACTAACCATCACTTCACACTAGGGGAGGAATCTGCTATTAGCCATTGTTTTTGTGTTGTTTCTTACCTTCCCCTAGATACAAGGTTTATTGCATCATGGGCTAAAGTACACTTCCCTGTTCACTTCCCAACGAAGGGCCAGTGGAGAAAGGTAGACATGTCTGAGGCAGTGGGGAGTTGCAGGGACCTGGAGAGCCATGATACTGAATGCAGACCCTCTGGTCTCACTGTGCTGGCAGCAGAGCCTCCATGCTTACAGATGCTGCCCATGCTCTGGGCATGCTGCCCACCTAAGTACCATAAGGGGGCAGGGAGAAGGAAGGGCCCGTGAGCAGCAATCCAGGAATTTGCTGACACTCTGGACATCATGATGCCACCAGTTCCCTTTGGTGACTTGTAGGTCTCCATTGGCAGCTGTGGGGTGAAGCGTGACCAGGCAGAGGCCGTGCTCCCTCTGGGGACTGGGCCCCTTTCCCTCATTCCAGGTGTTTTTCTCTGTAGATCAGGCACAACCTCTCGGAAGTTCTTCTCGCCACCATGAACATCCTGTTCACACAGTTTAAGAGGCTCAAGGGAACAAGTCCGTCTTCAGCAACCAGACCCCAGCGAGTCATCGAAGACCGTGACTCTGTAAGACCCCAGCATTCCCGAGAAACAGTGCTGAGAATCCCTTGCTGGTTTGGAATCCCATTTCCTAGTCCTCTCTGATCACATGATCCCAGCCACTCTTTACTTGGGAACCTAGCCTAGTGTAAACCATAGACAGGAGGCTCCTGGGAGCACCAGACTGCAGTTGCTGCTGCTGCTCAAACTAGGGATAGGGATGAGGTGGAAATCGAACTAAATGCTGATTTGTAATTGGATTCATGGGATTTCTGTTCATTTTAACATAAAAAGTTACATTGAGTCTTGCTCAGGGGTGAACACTTTCAGCAATACTGTATTCTACTTTTTTGATTAGTTCATTCTTTATTGCAAACCGTTGTTTCTCCTCTCTCAGCCTCACAATAGACCTTGAGAGGTGACTAGAACAACACTATGATCCCCATCTTAGAGCTGAGGAAACTGAGATTTGACAGAGGGAACCAGCCAGTGCTGGTTCCTCAAAGGTTCAGGAGAGGCTGGGTATGACTTCCTATAGGGCTTCCATCAGAACCTATGCTAAATAGTCGAGTGGTTTGGATCTTGGGACTCAACAGCATATTCCCCATTGGTTTGACCCATTTAAGCCAAGAGGCAGGACAATCCCTGGCTTTTGTTGTCATTGTTGTTTGAGGGTTAAGGGGACAATTTATTTAAATTGCCTTTCCATTAACCACACTAGCTGAGTCTCATAGTTTTTAGAGATGCAGTCTTGCTCAGTCACCCAGGCTGGTCTTGAACTCGAATTCCTACATGTTAGGATTACATATTTGTGCCCATAGAACCAACTGCCTAGTCTAGTATTTTTATGGGACTTTATGAGCATTTTCTGCTAACTGAACTTGTTTGAGGGAATTGAACATGTTAGACAATCATGCCTCCTCCCTCTGAAGTTGTGTGTTGTCCATTTGTCCCCTTAGGCACTGTCCCTGATAGAGCTTGCGACTGTGGGTAGGGGCAGGAGTGCTCACTCTGAGGGAACAGTACCTGGAGTGCTCCATGGAGTAATCAGCGGGTCCAGTGGTTCCCAACCTTAGTGCTGCAGCCCTTTAACACAGCTCCTCATGTTGTGCTGACCCCCAACCATAAAATAGTTTTTGCTGCTACTTCACAACTGTAATTCTGCTAGTTATGAAAATATAACTAAATATCTGATATGCAACCCCTGTGAAAGTTGAGAGCCACTGTGCTGTTCCATTTGGACACCAGATGCAGCTACCCCTGGGGAGTCTAGATCCTGTGCTCTGAATATACCATTGCCAGCTCACTCATTGGACCTGTCCCTTGGCAGGACCGCTCAGTGGCAAAGGAGGCTCTGAGCAGTTGTGTGTTTTTATAGGTCAGTAGGACCCTGCAGGATGTTCTCTGGCCAGCCACTTCCCTCATCTGGAGGGAGCAGATCTTCTGAGTGTAGTGTAGTAGAACATTTGTATAGTGTGCATGACTTCTTACATCCCATCCCAGCACTGCAAGGGAGAAAAGTTTTTCATAGCCTACCATTCTGTATTTTTCTCTTTTCTTTTCTTTTTTTCTTTCCTTCTTTCTTTCTTTCTTTCTTTCTTTCTTTCTTTCTTTCTTTCTTTCTTTCTTTCTTTCTTTCTTTCTTTCTCTCTCTCTCTCTCTCTCTCTCTTTCTCTCTCTCTCTCTCTCTCTCTCTCTCTTTCTTTCTTTCTTTCTTTCTTTCTTTCTTGTATTTTCCTCTCTCTCTGTCTCTCTCTCTCTCTGTCTGTCTCTCTCTCTCTCTCTCTCTCTCTCTCTCTCTCTCTCTCTGTCTCTCTCTCCTTTTTCCCTTACTCTTTATCTTTTCTCTTTCTTCTTCCTTCTTCCTTCTTCTCCCTCTTCTCCTTCCTCCTCCTCCTCCTCCTTCTCTCCCTCCTCCTCTTTCTCCTCCTTCTTCTTCTTGAGGCTGGGCCTCTCTATATAGACCTGGCTGTCCTGAAACTCACTCGGTAGACCAGGCTGGCCTTGAACTCACAGAGAGCTGCTTGTCACTACCTCCTGAGTTCTGGAATTAAAGGCATGTGCCTCTATGCCGGGCCTATCCTGTATTTCTGTATTTTTTTATTTTTCTCTGAGAGGTAGAGATGGATGACAATAGAAACTTACTTATCAAAGCTGCTCAGTTTAAAGCGTGAAGTGCCGCCAAATCCTTTTGCCTAGCCTTCTCCACAGCTTATTTAAAGAAGCTAAATCAGCGTGGTAGCCTAGGTGTTTCTGTTTACCTTGAAAGGAATACCATGAGGGTTCTCATCACAAAGTAAGATTTGTTTTTGTTAGGACATTAAGGACACCATATACTTGACAGTTTATTTCACACTTCAGGCAAAAAGTGTCTGCCTTTCAGTTTTCCTTGAGGATCTGGTAGTGACCCTGGAGTTTGCCCTAAAGTTTCAATCCTGGTTGAGAAAAGTGTGGCCTCTCTGTATGATCTGGATTGCTTCCTTGCTTGCTAGTAGGAGAAGGTTCATCTCAGTGTGGGCAACCTGAGTCCTCAGAGCCCAGTGTCTCGAAGCCACCTGACGGGACCCTAAGTCTAATCTAGTGTACACCCCCTCCTAAATTTCTCTATTCTGTGTTCAATAATTTATCACTTGGAAACCAGGTTGGTTTGTTTTGTTTTTTTTTTTTTCCACTGACTGGAAAGATCTGGTTTCTGCTAAAGTGCTGTGTTTTCACAAAAGTGCCCTGTGTTCTAAAGGGAGAAAAGAAGGGAAGTAGGAGGAAGGGACGAGAAGAGTGGCTCGGATTGCAGGGACACAGCCTGCAAGGTGGCACTGCCCGGTCTCTGTGGGGCACTAGACACTCTGCGGAGATGATAAACAAGCCAGCTAGGAGAGAGGGAGGCTCAGGAAACTGGAGCAGGCCTTCTGAAGCTTCAGCTGTGTAAAGCTAGCCAGGTGTGTTGAGGTGGGGCAGCTTTCTGGCATTCTCCAGCCTTTGTTCAGTCAAAAGTGTTGACACCCTGTGGAATGGGGCCCAGTGGACAAGTTTTGTTAAAGGAACATAAAGCTGGACTAATGTGGCAGTGGATGCTGAGGCGTTCCTGACACCAAGTGCACAGCATAGAAGAGCCTGGTGGGTGCCTCACCCTGACCTGCAGTTAACCAGTTTTCTTGTCTTGACCTCTTTTCTCTCAGCAACTCCGAAGTCAAGCCAGAGCCCTGATTACCTTTGCTGGGATGATACCGTACCGGACGTCTGGGGACACTAATGCCAGGCTGGTGCAGATGGAGGTCCTCATGAATTAAGCGCTGTGTTTGATGGGATCTGGGACCGTACTCTTATCAGTATATTAGGCACGTGGGCCAGCTGGGGTGGGTTTCCAGTTTTGTTTCTGTTGTGTTGTGTTTTGTTTTTTGTATTATGTATTTTTGTCAATACCAATAAATTTCTTTGATTTGTATTTCTTTTAAACATTCTTTTTCCTTTTTTTTTCCTTTAAAATTTTAGGTTGTTTTCTTGTTTTAGGGTGTGTGTGTGTGTGTGTGTGTTTACTTGGGAAATGTTGTCCACAGTTGTTTCGGGGCCAGGGAATGAGAGGCTATATAGGTGTGTGAATCTGGCCAATGCGACTTTAAATGGTTATAAAGTTTCCCACCACGAGCAAGAAATCAAAGCCTTTGGACTCCCATTCACTCAAATGCCATAGTCCGCATAGCAGAGTCACTGTGCATTTCCGCAAGTGTAGTTGAGTGTGTAGCTGGCCTTGGGTGGTGTAAGATCTGTGGGTGGAGTACCAAGTGCTGCTGTTCTCTTGAGTATCCTTTGAGGTCATCCAGCCCCACACCGCCCCTCATTCCTCAGCCAAGATTCCAGGTGATTAATTTGCTGGTTCCAGTGGAAGATCAAAGCACGGGCTTGGGACTGCTGGAGTAGAAGAGGTTTAAGTGCCCAGCTCACGGTGCCGAGTGGGTGAGCCCATCCACTCCTCCGCTCTGCCGCGAGCTGGCTTCACACTCCCCTCTCATAAAGAACTTTTAAACTTCTCTCCTTTGGCACTCAGTTGATCTACTTAGATACCTTCAGGACTCATGAAAGCAAGCTCATGGGCTCATTCTGCATGTCTCACATACAGAAACCATTTGCATTCTTGGTATTTGGTCCCTGAGCAGCTATTGTCATCTATTACTGACCCTACTCCTCCCACGGGACCAAGAGCCCTGAACTAAACTAGAAAGATCAAGATGAGCGTTTGCTCCTGAGTCAGCCAGTTGAGCAAGGTCTGCTCTTCAGGAGCACATTCTTCCACAGGCTCTCCAAAAAGGATCCTGTTCCCAGGGAGAGATATCATCACAGAATAGTCACTTCCGTATCTTGTCCTTTGGGAAAAGGCTAATGGATCGATAATGAACACAGATTTCATGATCCATAAAGGGAATTACTCCAGGTCATGTTCTATCTTCCTTCTTTGGTCAGATCTTGTTGGTGGGACCCAAACCTGAGCTTTACTATGAAGTCACAGAAGGCAAGCCCTGTAGGTACATGTGAGCAAGGTGTATCTCACTTATGTGCCCCAGGAGCTGACATGACGTAAAGAGAGTACTCCAGACTTTTGTAGCATGTAACTAACTTTATTTCTTTTTCTTTCTTTTTTTTTTTTTTAAAGATTTATTTATTTTATGTATAAGAGTACACCATTGCTGTCTTCAGACACACCAGAAGAGGGCACCAGGCCCCATTACAGATGGTTGTGAGCTCCCATTTGGTCCTGGGACTAGAACTCAGGACCTCTGGAAGAGTAGTCAGTGCTCTTAACTGATGAGCCATCTCTCCAGCCCCCTAACTTTATTTCTTAAATTGGCTTTTTTACCATGCGAGAAGACCGGAAATGGTTGTGGCCTCTGAGGCTTGTCTCTTCTTCACTCCATGAGAGTCAATTGTGAATTTGTCTTTGCTTTATGCAATCTGGCTGCATATAGAACTGCACACACGTCCTGCCAGAAACCAGAGAAACCAAAAGGCAATAGGAAAGAAAAGCAGCTGCTTGGATAGTGGTGGAGTCAGTGGCCAGGAGGTTAGGAGTTGGTTTGGAGAGACCTTTATGGGAACAATGAGGTACTGTTCCAGAAGACTCAAACCTCCCACAAGCGAATTACAGTGCTCGCTCTATATGCTGATGCTGTGACTGCATGTGGCATGCTGGCCCTGTGCAGAGCTAAGAACAACTTGAGTTTGCAAGGCATGACATTATCAGGGTCTCGTGTTCCCAGAAGTCATGCATGTCCATTGACTGCATGACTCTGTGGTAGATTATTAGCTTAATCCATCTCCACTCATTTGTTCAGAGAACTAAATTCTTGCCTGATGCATTGTGATTTAATTGTTTACCTGGAGAAATGAGAAAATGACTCCTGGAGTCTCTTGTTTTCCAGAACTCTAGTATTGAACAAAGTCAAGGGTGTTGTTTTGAGTCAGAGTAAGAGACTGCCTCAGGATCTCATAATTAACTCCTGGGAACATCATAGAGGAGTTAAGAGACCCAGCACCTTTTCTGGGCCTGGAGATTTGATCTCTCCCCCCCCCCCCGTTTTTTTCTTTCCTGATCCCAAGTAAACTGCTACGTAAAGTTGGTAACTTTAAGTGAACAGTGAGGTGGAACTGGGAGACCCTCGTAGAGCAAGCCTTCTGGTTTTGCAGCTCCTGAGCTGGGAAGTTCTTTGAAGGACTGGGAGCTACTTCACACTGGAGGCAGAAAGCAGACCCCACTCCTGCACCATGTAAACTTAGACTGAAGCCCAAAGGAGTCTTGTGGTTGCTGCTATGATGCTTTAGCCCTGTCATTTTAAGTCCTAGGGTTTAGGATATTTTAAGCAAATAATTGTGGGTCTTCCCACAGTACCCAATATTGCCGGATTTAAATAACAAAACAAAGGCGTGTTTGTTCTTGCCTACTCTAGTTGAGTAAATGCTCCTGGCCCAAACCCTCAAGGCTAGCTTAGCTGAATGTACCAGCTCCTGCTACCCTGGGCTCCACACCCATGTTTTTCCTTGGGCATCAGAGCCTCTGTCTGTAACTGATTGGGTATTTCATGTATCTTGCCATGAGTCCATTCCTTTTATCCATTGCCATTCATGCCTGGAGCTTGCTGGATACTATGCTACAAGTAGCCCCGAGACTGGCATGTTGCCCTGAGCATGCTAAAGTGGTGTTGACTGATTGGCTACAGGGTGAGCTGAGTACCTTCAGGTAGAGCAATGGGTGAAGACCCCAGGACTGAATGCTGTTGCATACTTAGGGGTAGTGTGGGCAGAGACCCAGCATTACTCTGGCACATTGTTCCTGGCTGCCTTTGCCCTTGAGCATGTGTTTCTTGGGCACAAGGCAGGCAGAAACATTGGCTATTGACATTCACTGGCTTGTTGCAGTAGGAAGGACTTGTTGCAGATCTGGAAGGGGTATCTAGCTTCAAAGTAAATGTAGCCTTCTGGGGGCCCCAGAAGACCTGGCCTAGCCTTTTAGTGGCAAAAGGTTGTATGAGCTCCTTCACTGGGGGACAGATTTAGCAAACGAACACAGAGTCACCTCTGGGTGCAGATGGCAGCATCAGCTGCAGTTTGCTGTGTCTTTGGCTTTGCATCTGCTGGCGCTCAGTACCTGGAGGCTGAGGGCCTGGCGCAGGCTGCCAGGAGCGCTGCAGCTACCGGGGTAACCCTCCTTTGGTGCCATTTACACCTGAGACGTAGCAAAAATGGCAGCAAGATGAGAAGGCAGTAACTGGTCTTCAGGCGGGTTGGCTGACTGGGACAATTGGTCCCACAGGGCCTTTCTCCTGTCACCTGCCAGATGTTTGTCCATCAGGGGCTTCAAATGCTGTGTATGCTAGAAGGGGAAAAAGGCAAGACACAGTTAGTCCTCACTTGATGAATAACTTGTGTTGGGAATGTGGTGAACAGATTCTCTACTTTCCTCTTAGCCTTTCTGATGTCACTCTTGTGTTTGTGGGAGGGAATGGTGGGAGAGTCAGTGTGTGTTCATGGGTTCCTTTCCATGCAGTAACCTGTGTGTTTGCTCTGTTCAGGACGCTTCCACCCCTGTCTGTCCAGTAAATGTTCTCCCAATGCACCATGTGCTCCCTTTGTTCTGTTCTTCAGTGGAATGGGAACTCCCTAGCTGAGGCTCCCAGAAGGTAGCAGAAGTGCCTCTCCTCACCTCGGGTAAGGGAGCTCCTCTGTACTCCTGAATGTAAGGCTCCTCAGGCCCACCTGGCTGCTAGTCTCTGGGTCTCTCCAGTCACAGCCACCTGCTTCTGTAAGTAGAGGACTTCTGTCCCAGCTTGGAAACTCTGAAGTCTTTAATGGCTTCAGACCCAGCCCTTTGTTATCTGGGGAGCATCAGATTCAAACTGTGGTAGACAATAAACAGCATTTTGATGACAAAGCCAGCAAGTGGCATTCTGGGGCCAGGGCCCTTTATTTGGGACCCTCAACGGGAAGCACTGGGGAGTCAATAGTAAGGACTGGCTGTGTCTCAGCTGATGTCAGTGAGATTGGGCCTGACCTGGGGCAGCTGCTTCTTGACAGTACCTGCTATGTTTTTAACTAAGAATCCTGTAGAGGTCTGGACTTTGGTATTCTGCCTGGGGATAGATGAATGACTAGCGTACAGATTGGCCAGGGCTCTCGATGGGGCCCTCAGCTGAGCAGGTCCCTTGGAGGCTGTCTGCTGATCTCAGAGTCTTACCGTGTACCCGTGCCCTCGTGCCCCTTATAAGGCTTTATGATGTGCTCTGGACTTCGCACCTCCTGGATCCAGGCTGGCAAGGCAGTGTGTGGCCTTGGAAGGGACACTTGCGAGTGGGTGGAATCAGACAGAGAGGGACTCCTGGAGCTGTTTCTTGAAGCGTCTACCTTTTTCATGGAAAAGTTCTGAGTCTACCTGTGGTTCTAGCTACTTAGGAAGCAGACACAGGAGGATTACTTGAGTTTAGTCTAAGGCCAACTAAGACCTTGTCTTTATAAAAAGAAAGATGGGGATCATTGTTGGCCCACCATGAATGTCACCACAGTTCTTCCTTGGAAATGGCCAGGTTTCACTATAGAAACCTGGAAGCAAATGGACTGGTGCTGGAAGGAGAGGCCCAGAGCCTGGGAGCTTCACAGCAGCCCCGTCAAGAGGCGTCCCCACTGCTCTGGAGATTGTCATGAAGTTCCTTCTCGGTTGTCCTACGTGTCTCCAGCAGTCCCACACTAGAGTCATCCTCCTCTGTGCCTCTACCACTCACACACACAGTGGGATCCTGCCGTGAGCTCTTGAGCATATGGGCTGGCTGGGCTTTTAGAAAACTTTAAAGCAAACAGTTTTCTAAAATATGATGGATGTGTGGCATGTGGCCCCTTTGGTGGTAACTGCAGCCATCCACATTTGAAAACGTAAACTGCCCATGAGCGATGTGAGAGAGAAGAGACAGAATCAAGTGAGGCACTCTGGAGAGCAGAGCCCTGGACAGAGCATGTGCCGGGAGGGAACATCCTACGCCAGAGCTACCGTGTGGCAGAGCTCTGGGAAGGGCTGGGAGCTCAGTTCCTCTCTACCCTGAGACACCTCACCTCAGGGAAAGCAGGGTACCAGCTCCCTTGCCCTCAGATCCTAGGAAGTCAGTGCATCCAAGTGACCCGCTACCTGGAGCCATCACTCCGGAGGCCCTCAACAGGTAAAAGTCACCTTGTATTCCTCTTCTCCCTGCCTTGTGTAGGTGGCTCTCGAAGGTGATGGGGCCTTCCCTCTGCTGTCTGGCGTATTTCCTTCACAACAGGGTTTCACATGGGCTCAGGTGGAGTAGCCCACATGAAGGTTTCCTTTTCCCTTATTTCTTCTTTTATTTTAAGACACAAGCTTAGGTCACAGCCAGTAGGCCAACGTTGTGCTCTCGGAGGACAGATACTGATGTGTCAAGTTCAGCTGGTGGTTCCTGTGTTTCCAGGGACTGCTGATTGGAGATTGTGATTCAGCAAATGTTTGAGGGCCTGCCCAAGGCCAGACAGTTGGCTCAGCTTACACCATGTCCCCAGTTTCCCAGGACATGGTCCTAAAACAAAGTCACTGCCCTCTTTGGGGGCAAGCAACAGTGAAGGGGTCCCCTGCAAGGGAGTGTCCTGATTGATGTCAAGCCTTCTCTGGCCTCTTTGAGCTCTAACCAGGAGCCCCGAGGCTACAGAGTCTGGGGCAGTTTGTGAGTAGAGAGCCCTGTTTTCTGAGGGTCTAGATGTATGTACATGAACAGTAATAAATGCCACAGAAGGATGAAGATGGCCATGTGGTGCACACCTATAATCTCAGCTATGTAGGCTGAGGCAGGAGGGTTGCAAGCTGGAGGTCAATCTGAGCAACTAAGTGGCAGGACCCTGTCTCAAAACATAAAAGGACTGGAGTCTGGTACTCAGTGGTGAGTGCCTATCTGCCTCCTACAGGGCCATAGGTTCAATCCCAGCACAGCCCCCCAAAAAGGGGGCAAGATGGAAGCCAGGATTTCCAGAACTGGGGATGAGGGGCTATCTGTATGTGACATGGATTCAGACCCACAGAGGCAAGCAGAAGATGTGTGGCACCAGGTCGGTTCTGGCCTGCTCCCACTTCTCACACTCTAGGGGTGCCGCACATGTGTTCCCGTTTCCTGTGAAGCAGCAGAAGCCGAGGAGAATCTGCCAGAGGTCACAGGACTCATGTTCATCCCTTCCCTGGCCAGCCTGGATCATAGGGTACCTGCCTTGTTCAAGAGGTATGTGGGGCCCAGGAGGGGAGCAGGGAGGGTGACCCCTGAGGCAGAGAGAGACGTTGGGTAAGTGATTTGAGGAGACACCTGTCAGTGCAAGGCATCAGTTTCCATGCTGAGGCAATAAGTTAGCACAAAGCCTGCAGGTCAGCTTCTGTCTTCAGTAGCTAACCGGAAGAAAAGAGCTCTTTAGAAGCCACCTGCGGCATAAAGGATGTGTTTGAAAACTTCCAAGTCAGCATTCCTTTAGCCAGGAGAGCCAGCTTCTGGGCTACACTACCATACCTCCTGTCAGCTCCAGCCCGGCAGCCCCCAGCCCTGGTGACACGAGAGGCTCTAACTGTTGCTCTTGGGGGTCTTGCTGCCATCTGTCTGGAGGTGCTAGACACTGGCTGGTGTTTTTCAGAAGTTTCTCGGGTGATTTTCCTCTCCTAGCAGGACCAGGAAGCATCCATCTGACTTGACTGCAGGGAGCGGTGAGGTTGACCTCTCAGCCTCTAACACATGTAGCCCTTTCCCCTTCTCCACAGCACAGCAGTTGCACAGAAAGGTAAAAATAAATTCAGCCCGTCTAGGAAAAGTTCACCAAGGTAGGCCCATCAGATCATCTTGTTCAGAGTCCCCACCATGGTAAAGGCAGCCCATCCATACAGCTTTTTAAAATGGCATCAGATGTAAAAAGATGTCACGTGGGGAGCAAAGTAGTCAAGATCATGTTTCAAAGATACCACAGGTGAATGACATCTGCTAACTTGAGCTGAATCCCTAAGCCCAAACCTAAGATGTCCACCTGCTCCTGCTTTCTTGTGCCTTGACTGAGGACTGGGGCCCTCCAAGAGCCTTTCAGTGCCTGGAGCCTGAAGTCCAAGCTCAGGGCCAAGAACCCAAGCTCATTCCCTGAAACCTTAAGTAGCTTCCTATTAGGACTACATACGCTATGGGACCTGCCCCAGCCACTGTGGACCCAGTGCGGATCCAGTGCCCAGCTCTGCAGCCTGAGCTCAGATGTCCTCAGCAGCTGTCCCCAGGTGCTGGAGGCCAGTGGTAGGAGAGCTTCAGGAACTCCGAGAGCTCGAGGAGAGGGGCAGATCATGCAAGCACCATGCGCTACACTCCTAGAATTCTCTGAGGATTTTCTGGGTTTGTATCCAGCCTCTCACCTGCAGACACAGCCAAGTCTTTTTTTTTTTTCTGCTTGGAATCTGAGCCGCCTTGTCCCACTTTTGTCCACAGCCATCGAAGCGGCTGCTTAGCCGAAAGCATGCCTTCAACTAATCAGATTAATCAAGGGGTTTATTTTCTCACACCTGTTTTTCATGGTAACTGAAGAACTGAGTCCAAAAACACACAAAGCCTTTCTGTTTGCAGAACACTGAATGTCCTTCAAAGTCCCTGCTCGATGGTCAGCCCACAGAGGGAGGGTTCTCTCCATTTGTCAGGTGGTGAGACTGACACCCAGGTCTCAAAGTATGACTAGATCCCTCTTCCTATTCCCTCTGCAGCTTCGGAACCAGGCTTGGCATAGAGCTAACCAGGTACTGGGCTTTTAAAAGCAACTCTGAGGTTATGTTTCCAATGTCCCTGTTGCAGGAGCAGGTCATGAGCTTCTGGGTTCTAAAATCTTGAGTCCATTAAGCCTATAATCCCAGTGTTTGTGAGGTTGAGGCAGGAGAATTGCTGCAACTTTGAGGCTAGCCTGGGCTACATAGCAGTTACCAGACCAGCAATGGTTATATTGCAAGACTGTCTCAAAAATAAGAAAAAATAATTACAAAGTTTGAGCCTGGTGGTGCACATCTGTAATTCAGCACTTGGAAGGTGGAGGCAGGAAGATCACTAGTTCAAGACCAGCCTGTCTTAAAATAAAAAAGCCGTCACGAGCTACATAGTAAAATCCCGTGTTTTTGTTTTGTTTGGGAACATGTGGTCTAGGCTGGCCTGAACGTACTGTGTAGTTGAGGATAGCCTTGAGCTCCCGATCCTCTGGCTTCTACCTCCTGAGTTCTGGGATTACAGACATGGGCAACCACACCCCGTTTGAGACTGCTTTAACAAACCAACAAAACGCTTGTTTAAAAATATACCTTTGGAATTCAAAATGAGACAGAATGGCCGTGTCTTCCCCGCTGACCCCTGGTTTTGGGGAAGAGTTTCCCGGAAAGTTAGAAAGCTAAAGGAGCTTTTAGAATGAAAGTCTTGACCCAGGAGAAGCAAACAATGCTGAATCGCTGGTTTCCTGTCAGAGTCGCTGGGATAGAAGAATTTACCTGTTACTGGAAACCTGAGTTCTTTAGGATTGCTGCTTCCATTTGTGTAGCTGCAGCAGCACAGAGCTCAGACCAGCCCTGCATTGGGAACTGCAGCTAAGCTTGCATGGAGGTCTAAAGGGTTGATGAAGGCTTTACTCCCATATGAGACAAAGCAGGAAAGTCAACTCTCGCTCAGCAAACAGTGATCACTATTCAGGATTCTACTGTTTACCTTGGCTGCCAAGAAGCTCCAAGCTTAAATTACTGTTTCTCTCTCTTTTCTTTGAGATATTACAAACACCTTGTAGCATCCTTGCTCCAGCCAGAGAAAGCCACCCCTTTTCTCAACCCACGTAGTATTTCATCCAAAGATTTTATGCTTTTGTGCTTCGGTTATGACTTGTGGTTTTGGGTCCTGAATTGTATGCATCTGAGGGCACTAACATACCTTCTTCTGCTTATGCTCCAAAACAGTTGCATTAAGTGTTAATAATGTATCGCTCACACCTATAGAGCCCTGTGGGGTAAATGGTGGCTAAACAGTTAATGTTTCCCTGAAGGAAAAGAAGCCAGGAGTCCTTCCTCCTTTGATCTTAGCCAGAAGACCAAGAAACAGTCAGGAGTCCTTTCTTTAAGCATGCAGATGTTATAATGTCTGCCCATTTCCCCTTTGCATCAGCTGGTCATAGCTTCAAGGCATGTTGGTGTCCAACTGCTCTAATACCTGTCCAGGTAAAAGGACCAGAATTACAGCAAGCAAACCTTTGTGTTCTTCAAGGCTCTAGCAGTTTAGCCCTGTTTCTGGCTTTCCCGCGCTGTTGTGGACCAGATATCTCTGTGCCCTCTCTGTACCCAGACTGAGTAGGATTTGGATCTGTCTCTCTTCCATGGAGTTATCAAGTCTGTGAGCCCCTAGTGGGCAGGGATCCAGCTCCATGTTTGTCAACCCTAGACCTCTGCATGGGCTTTCTACTGTCCCCGAGCTGGAGGAGCCACGCCCCCAGGAAGAAGCCACGCAATTCTGGTACGGTTGCTGCAGCTGGTGTTGTGAATCAGGCCGACGAGCAGCGCATCCTCTTACCCGGCTATTTCACGACACCAGGGTTGCACCCTACCCATCCTCTCCAGGCAAGCGTCGTGGGACCACAGGACACAGGGACATGGGGACAGGGTGGGCTGGGACAACTGACTATGAAAGATGATGTTCAGCAGCCCATAGCTTCTCTATCACAGAGCTCCTCATGATCACCTGGGGAGCTTTAGGCAAACACCAAAGCCCATGACATCTCTGAGGCATGATCTCAGAGTTAGCATTCCTAGGAGGCTCTAATCCGTGTGCAGCAAGAAGGAAGCAGGTGGGCCCAGGGCTCAGGATTGAACTGCTCCCTGCTCTTATCTGACCGTGTCGTGGCATCTGCTGGCCCTCCCCAACCCCACTCCTTTAGATTTGATGTACACCACTCAACTGCTGCTCCTGGTACCCAAACACCCAGGGCAAAAGCAGCTCCTCATCCTGATATCCAAGGCTCCTCCTGTCAAGGATCCTGGCTCATAAACATCTTCACCTGTGGGATTCTCCCACTCTGCCCTCCAAAAACAAAACAAAACAAAACAAACAAACAAAAACCGCCTGGCTTCATACAAAATGCTAATGCTATCATCATCTTTGTCTTCAGGACACCATCTTGCCACTTGTAAGTTGGTCTGTGAGGCCCTGGGTTCTCTCTTTCATGTACACACCCTGCCTGCTTGGTCCTAACACACACAGGCCTTCCTGCTCTGTTGGAAGCCCAAGTCACATTTTGTCCAGAGCCTTTGCTCTCTTCCTGCCCATCCCCCCCCTTCCTCTTGCAGTTCCTGCTCACAAATGGGTGGGTGAGCTCAAGATTTGCACCCTCAGAGAGACCTAGTCCTACCTAAGAAAAGCTTTATTTTCTTCATAGCACACATCACTAAGTGTATTCTGACGATTGCGTCTGTTTATTGCTGCCTGTCTCTCCTCTCCCTCTAGAATGTGAGCCTCTGGAGGACAGGGACTTGTCTTGTTTGGGGGAGGATGGGGGGGCGCGGGGTTGCTCAGCACAGACAATTGTATGTGTTAATTACCTAATAAGTGAGGTGAAATGGATAGATGACCCCTCCAGCCTGCTATCCCACCAATTCTCTGTTCTTCCAGCCAACCCTCCTCCTCCTCTATCCTGCCCACCTCTCCTCTCTGCCCCATTGCCTGTGAGGTCCCCTCCTCTGCACGTGCTTCCTGCTCTGAGCTCCAGGCTCAGAGGACTTTTGGAGGGGCCTCTGAAGATGGCAGGCCTGGCATTGGAGGCTGCGACCTGCCCTCCTGCCCTTGTGCTTGACCACAGGATTTCTTTTTTCTCTCATCTCTGAGTCTCTCTGGTCCTTGGTTGGCCCTGGTACAAGTGTGGCTCCTGCCTTGCTGCTGTGATAGTTGAGGCTCACCCAGTGGGGAGACTTGCTCAGAGACACCCCTAAAACAAACAGAATGGAAACTCCTTGAGGTCCAATCCCAGGACTGGACTCAGATTGGGGGGTCCTGTGTCCTCTCAGAAGCTGGATCTGGCCGGGATGTAGTCGCAAGCAGTCCTTGTTCAGGGTCTGTGCTTTGGCACAAGGTGTCAAACAGTCCCCAGCTGTCCTGCTGATAAGCTCCTTAAGGGATCCAGCCTAAACCTCATTAAACTCTAGAGAGTGCAGCGGGACAGCAGGTTTCGGGAAGCAGCCTCACACCCCTTCCAGCTAACATGAGTGCTTTGTAGAAAGGAAGAACTTATGTGCCAAGGTCATTCAGCAATTTCATAGCCTCTTACTCCTGGCTGAAAACCAGCCCTGGCCTCTTCTATCCCAAGATCTTTATCAGGAATTTTCCATAGCTGCCAGCGCACAGTGTGTTAGAATTGTGTGCGGATGCTGGGTGACTGTGATTTTTGCCAGGTAGCTGGCAGTTTAAAACTCAGAAGATAAGATCTACCCCGAGGGCCATGGACCTGTTGGGGGGTGGCGTGGGGGAAGCTTTACAAATCTCACCATCCCTGCCAAGAAGGTAGAAAGCTGACCCGGAGGGGTCCTGGGCCCCTGAGTCCGTACATCAAGCCTTCCGCCCTGCTGGGAGCTGGCAGGGAAAGGAGCATGTGGCCACCTCTGTAAGTCTTCCTCTGCTCTCTGCTTAATGTCCGAGAGAGACAGGGTCTGTGCTGTGGGAACCCCCAAAGACCCCTGCATGCCTGTCTCAAGGTAATCCTGCCAGCCAAGGATTGCCTGCCTAGCTTAGCTCTCTTTAGTTCTAGTCTCCATTCATTCCCCGTACAACCAACAAGCATTTATTGAGCACCTGTCTGAAACTCCGGTTGGTTGAGATAGTCGCTGAACAATCAGTTGTGTGAGGCCCCTGCCTTTGTGACTTCCTTTCTAAGAATTGGAGGGAACACTTGCCCTCTCCATGAAAAACAATGAGGTCTGAGAACATCTCCATGCTCAGAGGGTGACTCTGGGACGGTCTCTAACTGATCTCAGCACCATCTTCCTAGCCAGACACATCTGCCCTGGTTCCTCTGGCCCAGAGTAGCAGGGGCCAGCTGGGTCTCTTGAAAGCACCCGCCAGAGTGCAACTTCCTGTTGGAGGTACCAGGGTCTGGATGCCTTGGGGCAGGTCCTCTAGGGGATATGGGCAGGTCCTCTAGGAGATATGGGTAGGCTCTGAGAAGTAGGACCATGGGAGGGAATAAAGTGCTTTTCTCCAGTTTCCTCTGGAAGATTCTGGAGCCCGAGCCCAAGCCTGAGCCTAAGCGGAGTCCCAGTACATGAGTGGACAGCAGTCTTCTGACCTTCACCCACCCCAGGCCTCCATAGGAACAAGGCAGGTAAAAGGCCTCCTCCAGGAAGCCTTCCTGGCTGTCCACACCTTGACCCTTCTCCAGGGGTCTACTCCTACAGCTGTCTGCTCACCTCACAGCTGGTCTGGTCTGACCTGGCTGTAGCTTTTTGTGAGCTCTGGCTCCGCCATGGCTTCTCCAAGACCCTGACTCCTGCCACCACACAACATGGGGTGCTGGGAAGGCTCTGTTGGACAAGAGTTCTCAGATCTTATTTTTAATGTCATAAACTTTATTTTAAAGCACATCTTGTGCCAGATGTGGTGGTGGACGCCTCTAATCCCAATACTTGTTAGACAGAGGCAGGAGGCTCTCTGTGAGTTCAAGGCCAGCCTGGTCTACAAAGTGAATCAGAGGCCAGCCAGGACTATTCTACAGAGAAACCCTGTCTCAAAAAACAAAACAAACAAAAAAAAATCTTGCAAATTAATAAAAAGGGCTACACCAAATTTAACCATACCCAAGGTCAATACAACTTAATGAACTTCTTCTATACAGTTAGAATTGGCATGGAAACGGAAGTTGTGGGGCTTCACATTAAATTTTACACCTTTAGTATCAAATATGTTTTTTGCAATTGTCCGCTATCCAAATCAAAAAATAAAAATAAAAAACCATGGCAGAGTTAGAACTAGGAAAACACTAGCTTTTTGTCCCCTTTCTATGTCCTGTCCTGCGTCCAGTCCTTCCTCATTCCTTTATATTCAACCTTTCCTATGCTCTTTCTTCGTGTTATACTGTACCCACAGGTACTTTTGTTTTTATGCATACATATATTTTTGGATAGATTCCATATGAGGGAGAATATGTGGTTTATTTCTGAGATTGTGTGATCTCACCTAATATTCATTCTGAGACCATCCATTTTCCTGAAAACATTTTAACTTGATAGCCAAGTAGCATGCATATATATATATAATTTATGCATATATGACTTTTACATATATATAATTTTCATGATCCATTTGTTGATGGACAAGGTCAATTCCAAATCTTTGTTATAGTCAATAAAGCAGCAAGAAACATGTTTAGTCGTCTCGCATTCTTATAAGGGGCTGGGTCTCCTCACTGGGAAGCAAACTGAGAACAAACTCAGAGCATGTGTCTGAGGGGGCAGAGGGAGCAGGCTTTAGGGTGGGCCCTAAGCCTCGGATGACCCCGGGAAACCCTGGGTGGTTCTTCAGAGGCAGGACAGGATACCAGGCTTTTATGCCTCACAGCCATGGGTTACTGATCACCCAGCCTCTCAGGGAAAGATAGTTATGGGTGGGGTCATTAATGTAAGGGCTGACTCTGGGAACCCTCATAGCCTCAAGTCAATTGCTTTCTTAGGACACATCAAGCATCCACTAGTTCATGCATCAAGACCCAGGGTCTCTTTAGTACCCCAGGGCACTGTCCCTCCAATGGCTTAGGAGCCTTTGGTGACCAGACCTCCTACTTCATGGGAACACTGCATGGCTCCAGGGAGGGAAGGCCAGTTGCCCTGGGCTCTAAACTACAGCCCGGTAGGCCAGCCTGCGAATGTGTAGGTCAGGTACGGCACTGTGCCTGATTGCCCTAGAGGCCAGTGGCCAGTGCCGAGCCCTCAAGGTTTGTCAGCCAGGAGGTGGCTGCAGATCTGGCTTGAGGCCACTAATCAGAATGGCTTATGTGTATTGAAATGTATCAGGAAAGATGCTGAGACTGTGAGGGACAGAGATTGGAAGACAGACTTCCTTTTTTATTGGCATGTCCTAAAATGACATCCATTCAAAATAGTAAATAAAATGACATCCATTCAAACTAGTAAATAAAATGAAAGAAATAATGCTGTGCCCTAACAGGAGGACTGTTAACCTGCAGTGTAGGTAGGTACTTGCAGCAGGCTTCCTCTGGGTCCGCTCTGGTGTCTGCTGCTTCCTGGGTCCTAGCTGCAGAACCTCTGCTACCCTAGGCTTTGAAGGGCGACCGCAGGACTCAGGCGTGTGGCTCGGGGCTCTAGCCCAGACCTCCTGCTCCAGGGTAGCCCCTGTGTCAATGATCAGATGAATGGGAGCAGGACAGCAGTTGCTATGCTCCGCCTCTCGCCCTGGCAGAGACCCCTGTTCGCTTGCCCTGGGCGGTCTGGATCAAGCTCCCGCCTTCTCCCAGCTGCCACCCAGCCTATAAAGCCACCCTCAGTGCCCTTGCCCACTCTGTCCCCTCCTTTGATACCCAGAGTCATAATGGCAGAGCTCCCTGTGACAGAGATGCCTGGCGATGCTCTGTGCAGTGGGCGCTTCACCATCAGCACACTGATGGGAGGCGACGAGCCCCCACCAGCTGCCTGCGACAACAGTCAGCCCAGCCATTTGACACACGGCAGCACCTTGTACATGCGCACCTTCGGTTACAACACGATAGACGTGGTGCCTGCCTATGAACACTACGCTAACAGTGCTTTGCCCGGTGAGCCCCGGAAGGTGCGGCCCACCCTGGCTGACCTGCATTCGTTCCTCAAGGTAAGCAGCAGTTCAGAGACTGGCCACATGCTCTGTCATCCGCGATGGGAAGATGACTGGGCATCTTCCTCTAGGATCGAAATACCCAGATGAAATAGTGGACAGAGGTGCCATGAAGCTCGGGGGGGGGGGTGGTGGCACACATAGTACCTATTGTCCAGGCACCAGCAGTGCAGAGATAGCAGAGCCTGCTGCTTATATAAATTCAGGTTGCACATCGCTTAGACTGTGAGAGGGAGGGAGCAGCATGGTGGGCCCTCTCAAACATCAGCTCACTGGCTTCGCTGTCTGGGAGGCTGGAGGGTCTAATCCCTGTCACCTCACGGTTTCACCAACAGTTGGATGGTTCTGGATCTGGAACTTTCCTAACCTCTAACACTCTTCCGTGTTTCAAAGCTACCCTCTGTAGGGGCCAAATAAGACCCCTTGTTTGAATAGGGATGCAGAGGTGAGGTGCTGGGTAAAAGGGGAAGAAGAAGAAGAAGGAGGAGGAGGAGGAGGAGGAGGAGGAGGAGGAGGAGGAGGAGGAGGAGGAGGAGGAGGAAGCCCCAAGAGGGCTGCAGTCAGTAGACTGCCACGCTGGAGTCCAGGCCTGGGTTCAAGCCTGTCTGTGCCAGAGAACCCGGTGTGTGGCGTGGGGCATACTGCCTCACCTCCTATCCGGTCCCTTCTCAGACTGCAGGCTTGTCAGCCCCCGAGGGGGTGGAGCCTCCCTGGGCAGAAGCACCCAATGCTCAGCTTGCTTGCTCTCTCTGGCGCTTCTCCAAGCTTCAAGCAGCATTGTGCCCAGGAAGCGGTCCAAGGGCTGCCTGTGTAGCAAAGTGGGGCAGGCAGGACTGAACACAGACACCCCAGCCCCGACCCCCGTTCCCTGACTCCTATTGGTCTCTGGGCCCCCAGCAGGAAGGCAGCCACCTGCACGCCCTGGCCTTTGATGGACGGACGGGCCATGAGCTGACTGACGGACTTGTGGAGGATGAGACAGGCACCAACAGCGAGAAGAGCCCCGGAGAACCTGTGCGCTTCGGCTGGGTCAAGGGGGTGATGGTGAGCGGCCGTGGACCGGGGCTTGATGTCTAGACAGGGCCCGGGTAGAGCCCCATTCCGCCTCAGCTTTGACTCTCAGGCCCTAGTGAGCAGTTTAGACCTTGGGCTCAGTTCGCGCCTCAGTTTCCCCATCAGCAGTGACCTCCAATTAATTGTATTTGGTGTAGGCTTCCCAAACTTCTTGTGTACTCTTGGCCAAGGCCAACCCTGAGAAGATCTCTGCTTAGCTACTCACTAATGTTGTAGCCTTAGGAAAGTTACTTAGCCACTCCCTGCCTCGGTTTCCTCACCTGTAATTCTGAACATTAAAATAGTTGTTAGGTGTGAAAATTCTTGGATCAAGGCCTGCTAGTGGGTTATTAGAAGAAATTCCCCAATATGGCCACTAGAGGGAAGCACTGACATACAAATCTACAATTCCTCCCCTCCACTCTCATACCGCGCTACAGCCTACTGGAAGAGGAGTGTTAGCTATAGTGTAAGCCTTCAGGTAATAAAGAATCAAGTGCCCTTGACTTTGAAAGACAATATTAGGTTCTACAAAGATGTGTGAATGGGGTACAGGAGAAAGCAGAACCAGAGCTTTCACAAGGTATGTGTGTGGGGGTCGGGGGTGGGGGTGGTCGCAATCAGAGTTGGAACAAGCCCTGATCTGTGTTGTCCAGAACCAGGCATGTGAGAACCCCAGAAATCTCATGAGTGTGAAGGCCACACGTCCTTACCTGGCCCTAGTAGTTGGCAGGGCCAAAGGCTGTATTTGAACCTCCCACTTGGAATTTCAGCCCCAATGATGACCTCTGGCTTTGCCTTTAATATGGAAGCAACCTGAGCTTTGATTTTTTTGCTCTATGTGGGGTGCTGGCTTTTGCTGATGCTTCCAGAACACTATGCCCAGGGCCAATAACTGCCTAAGGCAATGGCTGGGACCTGGCAGACACAAGGTCTTGGGCTTGGAACAGGTGAAGGGGAAGGCAGAAGCCATTCCCCAGGTCTCCTTGGCAGAGTGGGAAGAGGTGGGATGAAAATTGTCTTCCCCTTTTGCCCCCAAGCCAGGCAGTCTGATCCCATGGGAGAGAGAGTACAAGAAGCATCAGGTGTCCCCTAGACCTGGGAACAAGCACACGAGGCTTTGGCCTTGGGCATCTGGCCCTCAGGAAGCCTCTAACTCCACTCTCCTGCCAGATTCGATGCATGCTCAACATCTGGGGTGTGATCCTCTACCTGCGGCTCCCCTGGATTACAGCTCAGGCGGGCATCGGTGAGTGCCACCTCAAGGAGAAGGGAAAGTATTACATGCTTGGGTTCTGGTCTAAGCCCCTTGGGCTGTAGAGAGTCCAGGCTAGGCCTGTTCCTCCCCAGCACACCCTCAGATGGCAGCAGCCACGGGCGAGGGTGGAGCAGTAGAGACTGTTGGATATAGAGTCAGCAGTGTAGGGTACCTCGCTGAGCCAACTTCTATCGCAGAGTATTTGTGCTCAGAACTGGGACTCTAGAAGACCAGGGTTCAGATGCTGGGTAGCCTTGAGTTCCTAGCCTTCTCTGAGCCTTGGTTTCCTCATGGGTAAAATGTGTCTGCAAACAGTTCCCGCCTGAGCAGTTGACAAGGCGCTGGAAATCAGCATAGACTTTGGTACCTGGAGGTGCTCAGTGCATGATAACTATTGCTTTCTTTTTACTGTCAAGGGAGGTGCCGTCCTTTCCATGCCTGGAAACTAGTCACACATCGGCACCTGAACTTCCTATCAGTCAGCTCACTGAGGAAGGTAGACAGATCAGTCTTAACTTAGTCTGGGGAAGGGTGTGTGTGTGTGTGTGCGTGAAGGCATTCACATGAGCTCATGTGCATCTTTGTATTTGAATGTGTAGAGGCCAGAAAAAACCTCAGGCATCTACCTCAGGAGCCGTCTGCCTCCCTTGAGATGGGACTTTCATTGGCCCAGATGTCACTAATTAGGCTAGACTGTCTGGCCAGCAGGCCCAGAGATCTTCTGATCTCTACCTCCTCCTCTACTGGGCTTGCAGGGCCTTGCCACCCTGCCTAGACTTTTGTGTGGGTTGTGGAGATCAAACTCAGATTTTCCCGTTTGCAAGCCAAGCACTTTACTGAGCACCCAGGCACCCTGGCTTTCTGTTTTCATTTTGAGATAGAGTCCTGTATATCCCAGGTCTCAAACTTACTCTGTAACAATCAAGCTAGAGACCTAGCCACCAGGATTTCTAGCTACTAGGATTAAAGGTGTGTGCCACCATGCCTGGGTTAAGTGGTACTGGGCTCAAACCCAGGCCTCGTGTTAGGCAGCCACTCTCCCAACTGAACTGCATCCCTGGTCTTCATTTTTAATGAATTTTATATTGGGGGTTTGTGGGGGTTGCTGTTGTTTGAAGCAGGGTCTCTGTCTCTCTATGCAAACTTGGTTGTTTTAGAACTTGCTATGTAGATCAGGCAGGCCTTGAATTCGCAGAGATCCCACCTGCTTCTGCTTTGTGAATGCTGGGATTAAAGACATGTGCCATCATGCCCAGCTCCTTCTTTCTGCTTTGACCCAGGGCCTCTCTCTCTATTGCCCAGGCTGGCCTTGAACTCTCTACCTCCAAATGCTGGGGTGACAGGCCTGTACCTTGGCCTCTGGCTGAGACCCACTGTTCTTCAGGTGACAAACTGAGGCTCAGAGAAAGGGACTCAGGTCACATGGGGATGGAGGGGGCTGACCTGAGAAGTGTGTTGATTGAGTTTTGAGGTGCTCCCATTCACCCCCACACAGTGCTGACTTGGCTCATCATCCTGCTGTCGGTCATGGTGACATCTATCACCGGCCTCTCCATCTCGGCCATCTCCACCAATGGCAAGGTCAAGTCAGGTGAGCTCTGGGGCCATCTTTACCAGGATCCCATGCTCTCTGAGCTACGATCCCAGCCCTGGTGCACCCCATCAAGCCCACCTCGCTTCAGATGGGGACTTGTGGGGGCTCTCTACCTCTCAAGGTGGTCTCAGTTGCCCACCCAGTGGCCCTTGGTCCTGTCCCCTTGCCCTCTACTCTGCCTCCACTAGGTGGCACCTATTTCCTAATTTCCCGGAGTCTGGGACCAGAGCTGGGAGGCTCCATTGGCCTCATCTTCGCCTTTGCCAATGCTGTGGGTGTGGCCATGCACACCGTGGGCTTTGCAGAGACCGTACGGGACCTACTTCAGGTGAGGGGCCGGGCATGGGGCAGAGGGAGCTGGACAACCTCCCCACACTGCTCCACACACTGGACCAGGCCTTCCTCCTCCTGCCTAATCTTTCCTACCAGTGACCGTGTCTGGCCACTTTGAGTGACAATAAAAGTCTATTAAGTATAGAGCACCCTCACAAGACCCCCTTTAGGGTGCATGCTGCCTTTGGGCCATGTTGTCCACGCCCACACAGTAGTTCTTTGCGGGAGGGGTGAAGTATCCTCTCGGGTATGCCTTAAGTGAGGTGGGGGTGGGGGTCTGGAGGAGTAGAGGTGAAGACTGGACACACGGCTGGTCTGCTCCCCCCAGGAGTATGGCACACCCATCGTAGACCCCATCAACGACATCCGCGTCATCGGCGTGGTCACGGTCACTGTGCTGCTGGCCATCTCGCTGGCTGGGATGGAGTGGGAGTCCAAGGTGAGGAGGACGTGCTCGGAGTGAGAGGGGGGCCTGGCTCTGGTGCTGCGTCTAGACTATCCACAGGATCGAAGTGCAGCTGCTAGGACACAAACAAACAAACAGCCCTAAGACAGACTTTGTTCTGTCTCCGATAACCCTCCCAGGAACCTGGTGTAGGGCTAGCATGGTGGTTTCCGCGGGGCAGGGGAGAGGTGTGAAGATTCCTTCCATTCCATGACCTTTCCATCCCTGAATGTGGCCCCGACGGACCTGGATCACAATGGCCACCATCACCACATCTGTGGTCAAGGCAGAGGGACGGGGAGGAGTGAAAGAAAAGCAGAGAATTCTCTATCCATACTTTTAGGCTGGAGCAGAGGCTGGGCATATTGCTCCTGCTCACACCCCACTGGCCATACAGAGCGGCAGAGGGAGGCAAGAAACTGTGCTCTTCAATCCTGCTAAGTCCCGTATTCAGCCAAATGTCAGAGGTTTCATATCGCGAAACCAAAGAATCGCTGGGCTATAGCCAGCAGGCTGGACCGGAAGGGAGCCTTTGACTTGGGAGGGGCCTGGCCTGCTGCCTTGCTTCTCCACATCGTCGTTCTCTGGCCTCCTGGTTCTTCAGTTTCCAGGAGGTTCCTCTTCCTGGAAGGATCTGCAGCTGGGCATTACCACTCCAGGACACCTTGCTAATGTAGCCCCGACCTGACCCCATCATAGCCCCTGTTTCTAGTCTCGGGCCGACTTCACTGTCGTGTCCCTGACTCCTCACTGTCTGGTTAACGGAGTGAGGGACCACGCAGGTCGCTGAAGGCCGGAGTGGCCATCTGACCTCCGGTGTCCTTTACTCCAGGCCCAGGTGCTATTCTTTCTTGTCATCATGGTCTCTTTTGCCAACTATCTGGTGGGCACGCTGATCCCAGCATCTGAGGACAAAGCCTCCAAAGGCTTCTACAGCTACCATGGTACGTGAGGTCAGGAGCCCCGGCGGTGGCTCTGTAGATGGGGACAGTTGGTCTGCGTATTTGACTCCTTAAATGGGCACAGGAGGCCGGGATCTCCTCCCACGGCCACAGGCTTCCAAGTATCCCACTGCTGTTTGACTGGGCCCGGTTAGATGGCCAAGCCCTGTGGGTGGCTGACTTAGGCATTGGTTTTCCAGGGGACATTTTTGTTCAGAACCTGGTACCCGACTGGAGAGGTGTTGATGGTAGCTTCTTTGGCATGTTCTCCATCTTCTTCCCTTCGGCCACCGGCATCCTGGCAGGGGCCAACATCTCCGGGGACCTCAAGGTAAGCAGAGGCTGTCCTAACTATCTGGTACCACAGAGGACCCGCATCCCGGAACCCTGGTATCATTCCCAGGACCCCAGCTCTGCCCTAAAGTCTGACTTATTTGCTCATGACAGGGCTTTGCCTAAAAGACCTAACATGTTCTGTTCTGTTCCTGTTACTTTGCAAAGTTCTGCGCCTCTTTCAAATCCCTCCTGCAACATCTCTGCCTGACCTTCCATTCGCCACGGTGTGTTCCCAGCATAAGATGTCAGCTCCATGTCTCGGGCTCCATTTCCAGCTTAGAGTCAGACATGAGCTAGGTGCTTGGTGTGTTTGTTGGTTGAATGGCAGTGAGCAGTGCAAAAGGCAGTGCAGCAGGGGTAAGAACAGAAGGAACAGCAGATCTTTCGGGTGGGAGTGGCCTAAAGCCTTTGTAAGGTGAGGCAGCTGGATGGCCTTTGCCATTAGAAACCAGAAAGATGGGGGTGTGCCAGACAGTGGGCCAAAAATGGTATTGTGTTGAACTCTGACCTTAGTCTCCCTCCCCCTTGAAGGCATTTCTCAGTTGTGCTTCTCACAGAATTTGGGTGTGGTGGGCACTGTGGGCACTGTGAGCACTGTGGGCACGGTGGGCACGGTGGGCACGGTGGGCACGGTGGGCACTGTGGTGCTTTCTTGGAATCCCAGCCCTCATAAAGTTGAGATGGGAGGATCAGGAAAGTCAAAGATCATTTTTTACTACACAATGAGTTCAGAGCCAGTCTGGGCTCTGGGAGGCACCTTTTTTTTCCCCCCAAACCAAACCAAGAGAAAATAGCCTGCTCAGCTGGCTGGGCCGGAGCCTCCTATTGAGGGAGGCCTGGAGAGCAGGATGCTTGCTTAGCATACTCTGTCAAGAGAGCAGCTGGCAGAAGGCCTTCAGCCTGACCCCTCCTCAAGCCCTATTAACTGTCAGTGACACTGTCTTGGTTACGGTCTCACTGCTGTGAACAGACACCATGACCAAGGCAACTCTTACAAAGGACAACATTCAATTGGGGCTGGCTTACAGGGTCAGAGGTTCAGTCCAGAATCATAAAGGTGGGAGCAGGGCAGCACCCATGCAGGCATGGTGCAAGAGATGCTGAGAGTTCTACCTCTTCATATGAAGGCCGCTAGGAGAAGACTGGCTTCCAGGAAACTAGGGTCTTAAAGCCCATGCCCATAGTGACACACCTACTCCAGCAAGGCCACACCCCCTAATAGTGCCATTCCCTGGGCCAAGCATATTCAAACCACCACAGTCATCAAGTTTCTCTCCCCAGTGCTCAGCGTCAGGGCCAACAGCTATCCGAGAGCCCGGTGTAGTGGCACGTTGTAGTGCCCTCTGTCCTTGGGCCTTTAGTTGGCTCTTGGACTTGGCTCTGCCCTTCCTGTGGGATTGTGTTCAGCAGCAGAGCACTCCCTGTGAGACTCTGGGCAATCTCTGTAAGCCTCATCTTCCCTTGCTGTAAACTGAGACTAACAGAGCAGGCACAGACTCAAAGCGCCAACTCTTGTCAAGCGCTTAGAACAGAAAATGGGAGAGCAGGGAGCTGGCTGTCATCTCTGCCCTGTTACCATCATGCCAGCTAGTAAGCCAAGCACAGAGAGGGTCAGAGGCTGACCATGGCCTCACAGCAGTGTAAGCTTGTAGACTAGAGAGGTCTCACTTAACACTATCTGTGGCTTGAAAAATGATTACTATGTGTATGTGGTGTGCATGTATGAGTGTGGTTGTGCGCATGCTACAACATGCATACAGAGGTCGGAGGATGGCTTCAAAGAATCTGTTTTTCCTTTCCATCATGGGATCTAGGGATCAAACTCAGGTTTTTAGGGTCTGTACAAGGCGCTTTACCCACTGAGTTGTATCGCTGACTCCATTTCCTAGACCTTCACATATTTTGTGTGTATATCATGTGTGCATGCTCATATGTGTAAGCTTAAGGATGTATATACAAGGTATATGTAATAGAATTCAGGGATGACCTTGGGTATTGGCCTTTACCTTCCACCTTGTTTGAGACAAGACTTATTTACTGTTTACTCTGACATACACTGGGCTCCCTGGCTCATGAGTTAGAGATTCTCCTGTCCCTGCCTCCCATCTGGCCTTGGGAGCCCTAGGACTACAGACGCAAACCGCTGAGCTGAGCTCTATGTGGGTCCCCGTACTTCCCATTTATGAGCACTTTTACACCAGGTGGGGAAACTGAGTCTCGGAGATGTGGAAGGGCCTCCCAGAACACACAACTAGGAAGAGATGGGTTGGATCTGCAAGCCAGCCTGCAGATCTCAGACCAAGATAAGGGTGGCAACTAGAGAGAGGCTGAGGGTTAGGTGTTCTTCCTGTGGCTGCAAAGTTCCCACAAACCAGGGGCCTTCACACACGCATCTGCCAGCTCAGGAGACTGGAAACCTCAGTAAAGGTGTTGACAACATGACTGTGCCCCTCTAAAGGTCTGAGGACGGGTCCTCTCTAGCTCTGTCCTAGCTGTATGGATCCTGATGACGCTGTCCTGAACTGGTGGCCATTTTAACTTGTGTCACTCTAATGATGGGTGACATCTTCTTCTAATATGACACCAGTCATCAGCTGAGGCTCACTCTAATCCAGCATGTAGCACGACTGGCTATCCTTGGGTCCAGGAACCCTGACTAGGGTCAGTGAGGGAACAGAGGGAGGACAGACACATGCACAGGGAAGCTGGAGTCTGGTGGAGGATTGGCACTCCAGTGGAGCACACCTCCTATCACCAGCACCCCAGAATCTCCATGTTACAAATTTGTTGAGTAGAGCACAGAGGAGAGGTTACTAGCCTTGGTAGGAGGTCTTTGTAGGTGAGCATCCTCAGTTTGTAAGCATCCCAAAGGAGGAAGAAGCTTCGGATGCTTCCGGTCTTTATGCACACAAGTGTGCACTCACTTAGACTCCCAAGTAATGCTTTGTCATCCCCGTAGAGCCTCACCAGGCTAAGGCTTTGCCACTTCCTTGGGGCTAAGGCCTCGGAGTCCTTGACACAATCACTCAAGATTTCAGTCATTCAGGGAGTCCCTGCTCCCTACAAGAATGACCTTATCTCTGTTTACACCTCCAAGGACCTCTTAGCAAATCAGGGTGCATTCTGAGGTCCTGGGTGGATGTGTACTGAGGAGGTCAGAGAAGGCTCATCACCGTAGATACTGGGTTAAGGCCACCGCTGAGGCCTAGGAAGTTCTTTGGTGGGAGAAACCCCAACAGCTCCACACTCAGGTGGCCATGGCCTTTTGGAATTGGGGCCAGGACTTCACTGGACACAACTCAGGTCATTGGGCATCATTAGTAAAGCTAGGGTCATAGGATTCCCTAACAGAAACCAGCAGATTTAAGTCTCCCCAGGGCTGCTGCTCCCTTCCACTGTGGAGATCTGCTTTCTCCTCAGCCTGTCAGCCTGACTTTTACATTGTGATTGTCTATTGGGCCTCATGGAACACTGGAAGGTTTGCAGACAGTCTTTCATGGCAGGCTTGGCCTTGCCCCCGGGTTGGGCCTGGGCCTCCGGAGTGGAGCAGTAATGGAGCTTGCTGTGGAAAAGTAGCCTCTGTGACTGCTCAGGAATCAGCTCCTGGAGTCTGGATCCGGCTACAGGCACCCGAAGCCCTGTAGAGCCGACCTCCTCCCATCCCACCACCCTCAGTTCCTCACTAGCTGGGTGGGATCGTACAGGCCATATCTCAGGCAATTGTGTTTGAAAAGGTGCCCAGAAGGAGGGGGCTATGATCTGTGGGGGTGGGTGTAGGGGGTGGAAATGGGTGTCAGTACTGTTGGGAAAAATCTCTTTCTTGGAGCAGGAGAATGCATGGGGAATGTCTTCTGTCTCTTTATTGCTGGAGAGCCAGACAAATTAATTAGTTAATGGTGATTTACTGTGACACATAGAGCTAGGTGAAGAGGATTTGCCTGCATTTCCAGCTGTGGCCGGCTGCCGCAGGTGAGTCTGAGGTGGAGAGCCAGGCGCAGGCCCCCCTCCCCCCAAAACCCCAGTGAGTCTTACCATGGGTCCTCTGGGTGTGATATGGAGTTGATGAGGTTTCTTACCTTACCGGTTTCAACCCTGGGATCCTGGGGTCATGGCCGTCTTGTAGGTCCTTAGTCGTGGACCCTCTTCTTCCAGGGTTGGACAGGTTCTGAGGATTCAAGGGTGGGGTCTGCTACTAACCCCGGCCTCTGCCAAGGCACTGAGGCCCTAAGGGATTGCACAGGCTGCCTGATAATACCATGCCTCCCACAGGACCCTGCTGTAGCCATCCCCAAGGGAACACTCATGGCCATTTTCTGGACCACCATCTCCTACCTTGCCATCTCGGCTACCATTGGTGAGTAGCCAGCACCACACGGATGGCGAGACTGAGAAAAGTGGATCCGCCCTGAAGTAGGGCTGGAGGAGGCTGCAATGCGGGGCTGGCTTCTACCTGGGAGAGTTCTGTGGGGCGGCCCTTGAGCTTCTTCATGTTGAGGGACGCCAGACCAGGCTCCTCTGATACCTCAAGACATTGAGGTTCCAGATCCCCGTGTGAAGACCATGCACAATGTTTAATGATCACGTTTAATCTGGGCACTGCCATTGCCTTCGCCTTAGAGAAGCAATCCAGGGCTTTGAGTGGTAGAAACTCTTGTTTCCTTGGAGGCGAGCTGTTCACAGGTGGCCAGGGAACTTTCTTATGGGATCTCGGGGATTGAGAGTCAGGTCTCTGCTTTAGGGACATAGAGCCCATCCCTTCAGCTCTCCCTGACTTGGGCTTAAAGGGGACAACAATAAAAATAGGGGCATCTCCTTGCTGGGATTGTCAGGTACCCCCAAAATACCTCCATACCTGCTACTATCATTAACACTGTCACATGATAAGCTGGCCTGTCCACAGTGTCTCACCCTCTGCAGAGGTAGCCAGCATGGGGGATGAGGAGAGGGTAGAGAGAAGAAAGAACACACATACACCACACACACACACACACACACACACACACACACACACACACCTCAACATCCCTCCCTCCTTTCAGGCTCCTGTGTGGTGAGAGATGCCTCTGGGGATGTGAATGACACCATGACTCCTGGCCCAGGTCCCTGCGAAGGGCTAGCCTGTGGCTATGGCTGGAACTTCACAGAATGCTCCCAGCAACGCAGCTGCCGATATGGCCTCATCAACTACTACCAGGTATAAGGTTATGGGCCTGACTGTGGGACACCCAAGGCCAGAGAGGTCGGGGAGACTGTGGGGGCTGAGATGTCAGGACTGCAGCCTGCTGTGGAGAAGGGATGCCCAGTAGTGTTCCTAGTTCAGCACCCCCACATTCCCACAGACCATGAGCATGGTGTCTGCCTTCGCACCCCTGATCACAGCCGGCATCTTTGGGGCCACCCTGTCCTCTGCATTGGCCTGTCTTGTCTCTGCTGCCAAGGTCTTCCAGGTAAGGTTGCAGAAAGGGGTCACTGGGAGTAGTGGATTATGACTGGGAAGAGCTGGGTAGGAAGATTCCCCGCTCTACCCCTTCCCTTGTCCCTGCTGCTGTGAAGTGGGTCATGTGATATGGGTCAGGGTGGAAGGGAAGGGGAACAAGCTAGCAAACTCTTAAAGGAAATCCTGTCTCTGTGGTGAAGCGAAGGCCGGATTTTAAATGTTCCCAGAAATCAAAACCTGCTGAGGCCATAAAGTGGGCCACACAGAGTCAAGGGCATAGTTGGCCCTGGGAAGGGCAAAGGGGGGGGTCCCAGCTAGGGTTTGAGTGTGCTGTTCACTGTCCACAGTGCCTGTGCGAAGACCAGCTGTACCCTCTGATCGGCTTCTTTGGCAAAGGCTATGGCAAGAACAGGGAGCCTGTGCGTGGCTACTTGCTGGCCTACGCCATCGCTGTGGCCTTCATCATCATTGGTAAGAGGCTCCTCCTCCTGCCCCCTGTGAAGGTCCTTGGACCCGGTCCCCTTACCCCTGTGTTACTTAGCAAACAGCATTTATTAGGTGTTGGGGATGGAACTAACCAGGGCCAGGCACAAACTAAATACTCTCTTTACTATCGAGGCACACCCCAGTCCCAGTGCATAAACCTTTGTATGGGTGAAGCCCAGCCTGGAAGGCCCTTGGAAGGCTACACAATCCTTTCCCACTTCCAGACAGGGTGGCCTACCAAGCCACGCCAGGTAGTGTTGTCAGGAGGAAATCTCTATTTCTTTCCTTCTTCTGCATTCTAGTATCCTGCAGGCTGGGCCATCACCCTACCCCCAGGACACCAGTGGTGATGGGCCCAGCTGTCACAAATGACTAGCTCAGTCATTATCCAAGCACATGCATAAACTAGATAAAGCCAGCCTCTCACCCGGATAACAGTTAGGTGGACTGGCCTCTGCTGGCTCTGCCCTGCTCCTGCTATATGACTGTTAAGTCATTTCTCTGAGCCACAGTTTGCTCAGCTGTAGAGCAAGCTGCAGTGCGTAGCTCTTAAGCCACAGACGGGCAGAAAGAGAGTCGTGGGAGTGCACAACCCCATACAGATAGATGCACATACCCATATACCCTGGTTAATTCAGCCAAGGAAGCAGAATTCAAAAGAGGAAAAAGACTATAACATCCCCTGCCCTGCTCCCGATGCCTTCTGTGGAAAGCCTCACTCCCTCCCTTCCCCCCTCCCCACTTCCCCTCCCACAAGCATCTTCCTGTTAGAGCCAGATCCCTGCGGCTCAGGCTGGTCCCATTAGTCACCCACCCATAAGACTTGCCCTAATAGTCTGGTTGCTGTTGCCCAAAGGAAGATTCTAGATACTAGATCCTGCAAAGACGTGTCTCACCTAGGAGAAGTCTCACGGTCTGGCCTTCTCAGGCTCCACCCCTGTCTCCTGCTGCTTGGACTCAGGCCTATCTCTTCTATAGCTATAGGCTTCTGGGTGGTACCTTTGGCCTGATGATTCTGACTTAGCCAAACTGAGGAATACTCAAGGGGACCTAATAAGATTATGTGCAGAAGTACCTGTCCCCAAAGAGCTGCTTGTCTTTCTCTGGGCTCCCCAGAGAGACCCTAAGCTTGACATACACACATTTATGTGAATGTACTGGGGCCAGGGAGACAGGGAAGAGAAAGTCCACTGTGGACAGGACTGGGAAATGCTCTCAGGGGTCCTGGGTCACATTGACAAATGTATTCCTTACATTTATTTGAGGTCAAAAAGTGTCATGGCCATTGCTGTTGGTCACCCAGTAGCCTGAAAAAGTCCATTCCCCTGTCTTCTATCTTCTAAGTATTTTTATACATTTGTTATGGGGGAGGGGATCATGTGAAGGTCAGAGGACAGCCTGCAGGAGTCGCCTGCAGCACATGGGTGATGGCTTAGGCCAGCAGGCTTGGTGGGAAGCGCCATTACCAGCTGAGTGATCCCGCCAGCTCCCTCAGTCTTCTCAAAAAACTGACACTTAGGTTTTCTAAGCCACTGACCCTTGGGACTTCACTACCAAAGGATTCGCTTCCCAGATGAGAAGGTTGAGTTGACTGGGCATCCAGGCCTGACCGTGGCTTGTGAGTGGTGCCAGGCAGCTCCTGTGCTGGAGCCCAACATGTGGCCCCTCTCTCCCTGGGTCTTTGAAGCTGAACTCAACACCATCGCGCCCATCATTTCCAACTTCTTCCTCTGCTCCTACGCCCTCATCAATTTCAGCTGCTTCCATGCCTCCATCACCAACTCACCTGGTGAGCTGACCCTCTCCCAACCACAGGAAGAGGTGGGGAGGAGCTGGGGGAGAGACAGGGAGGTGTGGCTGGAGGTGGGCAGTCTGCGGTCCAAAGCCGCCTTAGTTTAGAACCACATGAAGGGGATCTCTGTACCCTAACAGAGCCAGCCATCCTTTACAGAGCACAGTGCATCCTTTACAGGGGATGGAGGTTGTTTTATAGTTCCACCCTTCACCAATTTCTCGGATGTCAGAATTCTTGATTCTTCAGAAAGGGATGATGAATTTCCCACTTACAGAAGGTGCAGCTGTTTGTGCACAGATCACCTCTAGGGGGCGCTGTTCATACTGCAGCAATTTAATTGCATAGATTTTTGGAGTGGTGGTGCTGTTTCTGCTGCTGCTGCAAACCTTCTAGCAGATGGCAGTAGAGAGCAGAGGAATACTTTTGCTGATGAATCCTAGATCTTCAAAGGGCTTGTTATCCCTTTCCATACAGCCCACAGTGTGTCTGGCACGCTTAGAGATGCGCTGGTACAGTGGTCACTAGAAGTGGCTCTAACCTAGCACAGAGCTAGGCAGAATCAAGTCTCTTTCCATCCCTTTAATCCCCTGGGTGCCACAGGACCCTTGAGATCTGGTACTGTTGCTGATGTTGGGGCTGTGTTTGACCAGGGCTGGATATTTCCTTCCTGGTATAGTTTGTCACCATGGTGAAATAAATGCCCAACAGGCTAGATTGTGGTACTCCCTAGAGCCTCCCTACCCCACCTGGGGAGTTAAGGCTGGTGGGGCCCTAGGGGGTAGTGGGTACAGGCCAGGACCACAGCGCTGGGTGTGGAAACTTGGCGATTGCTGTAGTTCTGGGAGGGAGAAGGCTCCTGAGCATGCGCATGTGCACTGGCCTGGCCCCGCCCAGGATGGAGACCCTCCTTCCGATACTACAGCAAGTGGGCAGCGCTGTTTGGGGCAGTGATCTCGGTGGTCATCATGTTCCTGCTTACCTGGTGGGCAGCTCTCATTGCCATCGGAGTCGTTCTCTTCCTCCTGCTCTATGTGATCTACAAGAAGCCAGGTGTGTGGCCAACGACCCCTGGGATCCAACTCCCTGCCTGGGCAGCCCTCCTTCCAGCTGGAGCCTGGCCTTGGCCTCACCCTTAACTGGGACTCAAGGCTGACCTCCACCACAGCCTTCCTGAGCTTGGTGCTCAAAGGAGCATGCCCACTGAGAGGCAGACTTCTACTGGCAGATTCCTAGAGGGCTACCTGCTAGTGTGTACGGACAGTGCAGGGTGACCAAGAGTGATTGTGCAAAGGTGGGCACTGAGAAAGACTGTCTACCTGCACGTAGCAGGGTCCTGGTCGGACTGCAGTCTGAGGGAGGTAACCCTAGAGCTCTACATCTGAACGTGGCCTTCTAGATGGCGGCAGAGATCTGCTTGTCCAGTGGGAGTTCAACCCATAGCCCATGACCTTGAATTAGGTGACCATATATGTGGCATTTGGCGTCAGACTCATTAGGAACCGAGCTGCCAGCTGTCCATCCATCCACGGCCTTCCTCCCAAGGTGCTCTGTGCCTAAGGAAGATGGACAGTCCCTTTCCCCTCACATGACTGGTTGCTTCCAACCTTTTTGAGTCTTGTTCTTGCCTCTCCGCCCACAGAGGTGAACTGGGGCTCTTCGGTGCAGGCTGGCTCCTACAACCTGGCCCTGAGCTACTCTGTGGGCCTCAATGAGGTGGAAGACCACATCAAGAACTACCGGTGAGCAGGGCTTCTGGGCCAGCCATGGTCCTCTGCCCTGGTAGGTCCAGGATGGTAACATCAAGGTGGAAGGGCCAGTGCAGCACTGGGGTTGGCACTGCCAGATAGGGTCTCAGCTCCCACAATGGAAGCCATGCTGTTAGGATCACATGGTCCGATTCCCATGACACAATCCTGGGTTGGTGGCAGTGACAATTCTGCCCTGGGTGCCGCCTCAAAGCTGGTTCCCAATGGTGAGGGAAGATACTCATCTTCCATCTGCCTCTCGCCTGGCTGTATTAGATTCAGTAAGATCTATGGCCCACCTACTGTGACCCAGACACTCATGACAAATCTCTGAGGGTACTAACCTCAGACTCAGAAAAGGACAAATGAAGTTTGGAGATGTTAACTACCCCTGTTTGCCCAACTGGTAAATAAACCATTGAGTCTGGCTCTGATTGGCAGGAATGTTTAACCTGTGCTGCCTCTCAACACAAAGGTTCGGGCACCTGGCCAAGGTACAGTGAGTTTGTAAACAATGGCCTCCTCATGACTGATCTTTACTCTGCTTTTGCCATGCCGGGGTTGGCGGGGCAAAGGAAGTAGGTAGACTGGTGCGTCTGATGCCCAGGCAGGAAGGACAGGGATACTTATAGTAACATAGCCTCAAGAAATCCAGAAAGATCCCTTGAATCACAGCTGGAAATATGTGTCCCAGTGTACAAAAGTTTCTTCCAAGGCCATCAGGATTCAGGAGTCCGGGAGCATCTGCCTTTAGCACGAAGGCCCTAAAGGGTCTTTCTTGAGACCTCACACTGTGTTTTTCCTTCTCCTAGCCCCCAGTGCCTGGTGCTTACAGGACCCCCCAACTTCCGTCCAGCGATGGTGGACTTTGTGAGCACATTTACCCAGAACCTAAGCCTGATGATCTGTGGCCACGTGCTCATTGTGAGTGCTCCTCGGGGCTTGGGAGGGACACCTGTACCCTGGGGAATGGGGGGGGGGACCTGGATGCAGTATCTACCCAGGGATAGGAGGGGCAGAGGAAGTGGACCTAGTAGAATCTGACCTGGTCCTTCTTTCAAAACACGGTCTCAACGAAGCCCAGGCTAGCTCAATTCACTGTGTAGCTGAGGCTGACGCTACATCTACCACCCAAGTGGTCTAGCTTCCATTCTCCTTCATTTTCCCTTGTCCACTCTAATCAAGAACACCACTCAGTGCTTCCGAGTCTCAGGGGAGCCCCTCGGACAGGAGAAGGACTGAGCAGGCTGGATGGTGAGGACAGCTATAATGCTACCTGTCCCTCACCCACAGGGACCCCGAAAGCAGAGAGTGCCAGAGCTCCGGCTCATCGCCGGTGGACACACCAAGTGGCTGAACAAGAGGAAGATCAAGGCCTTCTACTCTGATGTCATAGCTGAGGACTTGCGCAGTGGCGTCCAGATTCTCATGCAGGTGTCCTGGCGGGGCTTCCTACAGGACTTAGTCAGTGAGGCGGCGTGCTCAACAGACCTGCTGGTCTAGCTTAAGCTTCAGTGGCTGCAGTGGGAGCCCCCCCCCCCCCCGATTTGCTTATGTGTCAAGTTGTGCTGACTCAAGGGACCCCTGAACCTGTGAGGACTGTGTGGCTTTGCCCAGATCCTGTTTCTGCCTTAGTTTAGTTTAAATTTAGTTTAGTTTTAGTTTTTTGTTTTGTTTTGTTTTTCTCTTTCAGTATCAGTATAGGGCCTAGGGCCTTAGTGCCTTTTTACTAAACAAACAAACCAAAACGTGTCTGAGTGCAAGTATCACTAAATTATCCCTGCTGGCCTTGAACTCGATCTGCAGCCCAGGTGGGCTGTGACTTGCAATCCTCCTGCCTCACCTTCCTAGTTAGCTGGGAAGCCTTCCCCCCTTTTATTTATTTATTTTTTTCAGATATAGTTTACACTTAGCAAAGTGAAAACCATGAAGTAACAAATGTTTGCTTACGCGGCCACCACACAGTGGTGTAGAAACATCGCTCAGATTGACATCTAGAATGTTCCGCTGGGCAGTGAGGTCACTACTGCATGTTTCCATGGGAAACATCTGAGAATCCTTTTCAATAGCTTTAGCTGTTTCTCAGCTTGAAAAAGATAAGTGAGAAGTCTCTCCTGAGTTTCCCAAAAACGTTTTAGAAGTAGGTAGAGATAATGACACAGTTAAGTGTGCACTTGGTATTTTTTTTTTATGGGTTTCTTTTTTCTTTTGTTTTGTTTGAGACAAGTAACCACCTGTAACCACCACGCAGAGCGTGCCTGGTGTGCCCCAAATTCCTCCAACTCATGCAACGAACCTCCTGTCTTAGCTTTGGGGGGATGGGGAGGCTGATACTTGGGGATCAAGTACAGGGTCTCCTGAGTACTAGGCAAGTGCTCCAGCACTGAGCAAAACTATCGTGTGCCTCAGCTTCTTGGTAGCTATGACTAGAGGCAAGTACACCATGCCCAGATGGATGGATGGATGGTAGATAGATAGATAGATAGATAGATAGATAGATAGATAGATGATAGATAGATAGATATACCATGCCCAGATGGATGGATGGATGGATGGATGGATGGATGGATGGATGGTAGATAGATAGATAGATAGATAGATAGATAGATAGATAGATAGATTGATAATACCATGCCCAGATGGATGGATGGATGATAGATAGATAGATAGATAGATAGATAGATAGATAGATAGACAGACAGATAGAAGATAGATAGATAGATAGATAGATAGATAGATAGATAGATAGATAGATTGATATACCATGCCCAGATGGATGGATGGATGATAGCTAGATAGATAGAAGATAGATAGATAGATAGACAGACTGACAGACAGACAGACAGATAGACAGATTGATAGATAGACCTATATAGATATATATAGAGAGATGTGAATTTGTTTTGAATTATATACTTTTAAATGGTTAATTTCCTTTGGAGACAAGTCTCACAGTATGGCCCTGAAGATCTATGTAGATCTTCAGGTTAATCTCTTAACTCACAGAGATCTGTCTCCTGTCTCTTCCTACGCTAAGATGGTCAATTTACTATATTGATTTCACTCCAATATTTTAAAGAATTCTGACATAGAAGAGGGAGAGGGAGAAGCAGGGGGAAACAGAGGGAGGGAGAGAGGGAGGGAGGGAGGGAGGGAGGGAGGGAGGGAGGGAGGAGGGAGCAAAAGGGAAGACCTGGCAGGATGTAGACTTCTGTAACTCCCACACTTTGGAATCAGAGGCAGGAGGATCGACAAAAGAGGGAGGGAAGGAGGGAAGAAAGGGCGAGAGAAAAGGAGGAAGGGAGAATATATAGACGAGGTGGCCCAAGGGTCCTGTAACTTGATGTACAAACTCAAGTCTCATGCTTTGTTTATATAGAACCCTGATCCCCTTGAAGCCTGGGGGGTGGTGACTGAGAGGAGCAAGAGCCCCTCCCTGGTCATTTGTCACAGGACAGAGCCCCTGCTGATCCTAGGCCTCAATGCCAGACCACCTTCTGACTCTTCTCCCCTGCCCTGCAGGCCTCAGGGCTGGGAAGAATGAAGCCCAACATTCTGGTGGTTGGATTCAAGAGGAACTGGCAGTCTGCTCACCCAGCCACAGTGGAGGACTACATTGGCATCCTGCAGTGAGTGGGCATGCAGGTGCAGCCTGCCAGCTGTTGGTTTGGGCCACTGGGGCTTCCTGGGTAGAGGGAGGCAGAGCAGAGGCAGTGTTCAGACACCTGCGTCACTTGGTGAAGGCTGAGGTGGCCCTGACAGAGGGTGTCTCCCCTTGACCTTCACAGACCCTGAAATCAGCAGAGATTTGGCAGCAGAGAGTGGAGTGGGCCAGGTGTGAGACTTTGGGGAGCAGTGGGGACTGTGGCAAACTGGAGAAAGCACAGGCCAATTGTGCTCCCAGGATGCAGGCTCCGGGTCACGGGAACTTTCAGCTTTTCAGAGGAGCCGAGAAGGGTGGTTGAAGAAAATCCTTTAAGGCTCAGTTACCAGGCTCACAGCTCTGAGGTGGGGCATCAAGCAATGATGGGGAACTAGCCCGAAAAGCTTCAACATTGACTGTCAGCCTCAGCACGTCCAGCTCTTGCCCTGCCATATGTAGGGAATGCCTATCTGGATTGTCTTTCCACTGTTGTCCCACACAGAGGGAAGTACCATCAAAATAAGGCCCTGCAACCTACACCTGGGTCTGCTGTTAACCTACTATATAACTCAGCTCTGACTGTAGCTGCTTCTAACACGATTGTGTCATGGGGAAGAAAATCTGACCCCCAGGCTCCCTGAGGGCTTCAGTGTCCAAGGAAATTTGAAGAGTCTAATGAGGGTCAAACATAGCCCAATGGGTCAAACCCTCAGGGAGGCCTTGTTGTGATCAGTGAGTCAGTAAATACGCTCTTGGGTCTAAGTCTTTCAGACATCCTTTATAGCTGGCCTGCCATTGAGGGAGGCTATTCCTATGTGCACACCTGTCCGTTGGCTTATAGTCCCAGCCACATAATCTTTGTCCCAGCTACTTGGTTCCTACTCTATGACCGTGAGGAAGCTGCCCCCACCCCAGGACAGGTTTTCCTATGTAAAGTGGAGGTTAGAGTCACCAAGCCCCACTCCTGTGGGCAGAGAGGCTGACAAGACAACTCATGAGTATGACATGAATCAGGACCCAATTTGGTTTTCCCAGGAGTGCTGTGGATGACTTTCCAGTTCTGCCTGTCTATTACACAGATAGGGAAACTGAGGTCCACAGACCGGATCTCCCGGGAGCCAGGTCACAGGGCCAGCAGCTTGACCTTACATCTTCTTTCTAGTGATGCCTTTGACTTCAACTTCGGGGTGTGCGTCATGAGGATGCGTGAGGGCCTCAATGTCTCTGAGGCGCTGCAGACGCACAGTGAGTACGAGTACACGCTGCATCTGATTAGCCCCCGTCAAAAACCAATGCCTTTTCTAAGCAGTGGAAGAGAGGGAAAAGTTAGTCAAGTCACGGATGCGGAGATAGCTAGTTCTTAATGGTTCCTTGGAGTCCATCAGTTTCCAGATGGAAGTGAGTTCCAGAGAAAGCAAGTGACCGACCAGGCAAAGGTCATACTTCTAGCTAGGGCCAGAAAGGAGACCAGAGTCAATGTTGTGCTCTGATAATCAGGTGGATCAGATAGAGGAAAGGCACCTAGAAACACCACGAAGAAAATACCTAAAGGCCATGGACTCTGACCATTGGATCTCAGGTCTGTCCTAGGTACTCAAAACAGAAACGTGTTCTGCAGCATTTGCACTGACTGAAAATTCTGAATTAGTGATAGAAGTGGGGAAGACAAAGGGCGGTCAGGACTGGCAGTCGTGCAGGCAGGACTCTGTTCCTTGCAGGCAGGGGTATTGTCACCCGGGACCAAAGCCATTCCTATGTCCACAGCATCTAGACAACAAATGTTATGCAGCCATTGTGGCAGTCAACAATCACGCTCTCTGCAGGGAGCAAAAAGCTCCCAACCCAGGGTAGTGAGGCTCTAGGGACAAAGCCGGTGCTCAGCGTAGTGGACACACAGGTCCCCTCAGACTTGAGAGCATCCTGGGGAGATGGACGCTCTGAGGACAAGGCTGATGCTGAGGAGGGCAGAGCTGGGGAAAGAATGGCTTAGGTGGGGCACCCTCCACCCTGAGGCAGTGTGTCTGGTGGAGCAAGACAGAACAGCTGGCTTATGGGAAGCCAGGGCAGAAGCCAGGGCAGAGGGACACAAGTACCAGCCAGGTCCCCTGGGGGGGGGGGGAGAGACAGAGAGCTTTCTTACAGTATGAGAGGAGCCTTGGAAGATGAGGAGCCCAGCATGGTCTCTAGGCAGAAGTGCCTACAGGCCAGATGCCCCTCCCCCTTTGCAGTTAATCCCATGTTTGACCCCAGAGAGGGAGGCAGGGGAGCCAGCAGCAGAAGGGCTAGGCCATCTGTGTCTGGCAGGGGTCAGTCGCCCTCCCCCACCTGCTCAGATCAGAGTAGTCTTGTCCTATGGGGATGCCAGTGTCAGGTCATCTGGGAATTTGGCCAAGAGTAAATGGCTTTCTCTTGTGACAGTGGTGTCCTAATAGCCAAGGCTGGGTTACTGTAGGTTTTGGTTTCCTGTTGAAAATGACCAGCCAGTGGTAAATTTAGTTCCACCCTTTGTAAGACTCCCTCTCAGTTGTTCAAATGCCGTGTGCAGAGAGGAGCAACATGCAGTTGCCTTCTTTCAGGGAGGTGGGGAAAAGTAGCAGCTGGTAAGGGGATATCCTGCTACGTCTGTGAGGGGAAGAAGAGGTACAGGAAGATGGTCAAGCTCCATCTGCACAGGGATGCTGCACAGGGATGCTGCACAGGGATGCTGCACAGGGATGCTGCACAGGGATGCTGCACAGGGATGCTGCACAGGGATGCTGCACAGGGATGCTGCACAGGGATGCTGCACAGGGATGCTGCACAGGGATGCTGCATAGGGATGCTACAGAGATGGAAGAGTGTTCTTCCAAACAATGGTCCCCCAGTGCCCATCATATCAGCATCCAGGGAGAGGGAGCTGGGATCCAGGAAGGGGTTCACATAGCACTATATGAAGCATGGGAAGGGACATTAGCTGCGTCTGGCCAGGCCTGCGGGATGCTTCTGGCCACTGCATGCTCACCTTGGTGATGATGGCTAGCCCACCTCTCTGGGAAAGCTGGCTATTTTCAGGTGGGTCTTGGCAGCGAATCTGCTGGCTCTGCTCTGACCTTCCCCTTCTTCAACAGCCCCGGAGGCATTGGTACAGGAGGAGCAGGCCAGCACCATCTTCCAGTCGGAGCAAGGCAAGAAGACCATTGACATCTACTGGCTGTTTGATGATGGAGGTCTGGTCCCCTCAGACCCATCTGTGTCCCCTGGGAGTTTCTGTCCTCTGGGTCTCTGTATCTCCTGGCATGCTATTCTGCTTACTGAGGCCTCCGGTGGGACCCAGAAGCCAGCAAAGTGGACAGATGCTGTAGCCTGTCCTGGTTTTAAAACACAACCCTCAGCTTTAATGGCTCTGCCTTTGATAGAGTAAGAAAGAGACCATAGCCCTGCCCTAGTTGAACACATCAACCCTCTGTGTGTGCAGGTTCCACATGAATCCTGTCCTCCTGTAGACCAAAGTACTGAAAAAGAAAACCATGTCTGATTGGACATACATAAACTAATTTTCCCATCACCTTTTCTGCCACAGTAAAACCCAGGAGCAATTTTCATGGTACCTGCTCTGTGGCAAGAATGATAGGAGAGGGCCCAAGGGAGATTCGAGGCCAGGTGTAGGGTCCAAACAGATCCCACACCATTCTCTAGAAGGTATGCAGCACCTGCAGATGTGGGCATCTGAGGGCAGGTCTTGGAGCCAATCTCCCTGTGGATACGTATCCAAGGGTAACTGTGTAGTTTGTCAATGGCATCTATGCAAGCTGGGATATGTGTATCTGTGCCTGGCAGCAAGTGCTCTTGTGGGTTTAACCTAATGCAGTGTCTTTCTCTGCAAAGAAGGACATTGAAGCACGGGGGAAGACACATTGATCTCATGGTGGCTGGGCCTTGGCCTTATATGGAGAGACGACAGGGAGGGTGGCTCCTCCTCTTTGGTCAGGTGTTCAGTTTTCAAGAAATAAGTGAAGATCATCCTGATCTTTACCTGCAACCACCCCACCCTACTCACGTGCCAAATACTCAGTGCCAGCTTGCTTGTTTAAAACCACATCATTGGCTGGACAAGGTATCATATACCTACAATCCCATCACTTGGGAGATAGAGGCAGGAAGATCAAGAGTTCAAAGCCAGCCTCAGTTGCATAAGAAAACTTTGTCTCAAAAAGGCCAAATAATGACAATTCTGAAACATACAGAGCCAAACTCCTGCATTAGTCAAATAAACCACAGCCCGCCAAGCACCATGGCCAGTGGGTTGGTTTAGTCTGCGGAGCTCCTCCACTGGTGAGGAGCTAAGGTCCAGAGAGAGGAGAGTTCCGCTGTGGCAGTGTGGGGTGGAAAGACGCAGAGGGCTCTGTCCTGAGTCCTTTCCTCTTGGCTCCTGGGGACATCCCTGCCAGGCCTCACCCTCCTCATCCCCTACCTCCTGCACCGCAAGAAGAGATGGAGCAAATGCAAGATCCGAGTGTTTGTTGGGGGCCAGATCAACAGGATGGATGAGGAGAGAAAGGCGTAAGTGGGGACCACAAGGGCTGGGCTGACCTTCCATCTTGCCTCCCTGAGGCTGCCAGACTCTCTGTCCCTGTCCCTTCCAGCTCTACCCATGGGTGGCCCTGAGGTTATCCCAAAGCGTAGGCCAACCTCTTTCCGGCTCACAGTAATGGTGCCTGGGGCTCACGCAGGAGCTCTCTCCATTTCCGAAGGGCTGGCTTCCGGGCCCACCTTAAGGAGACCCAGGTGTCCTGGTGTTTGCTCTGATAGGAACATGCGGTAAGTGCTGAAATCGCAAGACTCTCCACGGACAGACTCACGGAACGGCAGGACGGAGGTAAGTGAAGCAAGATTAGAATGCTTCCTGACAATGTCCCCAGAGTAGGGATACAGGCTCAGGGAAGACATGAGGTGACCGGGAGACACAGTAGCAAATAATCGGAAGGTCACACCGAATCTCATGGCGAGAAGTGACTTTTAATTCCCTCTCAGTCTCTGGATGATTTGCAGGAGATCTTGCTGTGAAGCTGGCCCCTTCTTGAGTTCAGTTGAACTTCTAAGCAAACAGAGCAGGCCTGGCCATCTGGCCAGAATTTGGTGACACTGACATTTTTATATGGGTTTCATATAAAACCTCTTTGTAACCTCTTTCTGGCAATAAATGCTGTTTTCTGCTTCAATTAGGAGATAAAATTTGCTTCTGAAATACATCTTACTTAGCCCCTTTTTAATGACTATAACAAAACACCCGAGGCAGTCTGTCTCATAAAGAAAAGAGGTTTCTTTTGCTCATGGTTCTGGAGGTTCAGTCTAAGAGCCATGTCTAGTGACATCCTTCTTGCTGATGTGATGGTGACACAGGGTATCATATGGCAAGGCACTGGTGAGTGTGTGTGTATGTGTGTGTTCCCCTTTTTCTTGTTGAACCCTCCACGGAATGCAACCTCAGTGACCTGGCTTCAATCCTAAGCATGTTCCAAAGTCTCTATCCATAATCACCAGTACAGGATTCTGTTTCCATGATCTCACTCCCACACACTGAGGATTAAAATTTAACCTGAGTTTGTGGGGTAAACTGTATGCAAATCTCAGCACTAAGACAGAATGTGACTTGCCTTAAATAAACACAGAAGTACAGGGAGAGGTGTGCCCATGGAGGTGTCAAGTTGGCCTGAGTTGTAGGGGAGGGGTTGGGGCAACAGCGACTTTTCAGAGAAGGGAAGTAAGATTAAAGGTCATAGATGAGACCTGTTCAGACAAACAGTGGTGGTTTGTCCATAGAGAACAGCCTGGTGCAAGCTCTACCATGATAGGAGGTGACCCTTGGCCTGTACCACTCTTCCAACACCAGGATTCCACCCTGTTCTTTTTTCTGCTCACCCTGTGAGTTCAGGGAGGCCCAGCATACTGTCCCTTCCTTCTCCCTCAGCCCCTGTACCCTGTAAGAACTTTACCACCAAAAGGACCTTTGGCAAGGTCACTGACTGCATTGAGAAAAGCAACCACCTGGCTTTCAGGACTTTTAAAGAGTAAACAGACCAGAAGGCTCTCTGGCTGTCTGTGCTTCCTGTCCCAGCTATGGGTGGCAGCTGGGTTCCTTGAGGTTTGCTTAGCTCAAGGTGGCCCCATTGGGTGACAGCATGTCCTTCTCACAGTGGTCATAAAAACCCTTCTGTCCCAACTGCCACTTAGTGGATCACATGATCTACTGGACCTACGGCCCAAGGACTGCTGGGGCTTCTGACAGATACCAGGATGAAGCTGCTATAGCTCTGCTTTTAAAATCCTGCTTCTAGCAATGGAACACTGGTTATGTTTTCTGAGTGTGCATGAAGCCCTGGGTGTATCACACAGTGCCGAATGCAGAGTGTAGCAGTAAGCATTGGGGAGGGGGATGCAGAAATTCAAGGTCAGTGATAGCACACACCTTTAGTACTAGAATTCAGGAGGCAGAAGTGGGCAGAGCTCTGAGAGTTCAAACCAGCCTGGTCTACAAAGCTATCTCCAGGAGAGCCAGGGCTATATAAAGAAACCCTATGTCAAACCAAGTCAAACCAAACCAAAACAAAACAAAAAAACCAAACCAAACCAAATGAAAAAAACCAAACCAACAACAAAAACCAACCAACCGACAATAACAAAGGCATTAGCAGGCTGGGGGAGGGGGGCTGGAGAGGTGCTTCTCCTGTTTATTACACTGGCTGCTTTCTACAACTCCCAAGTTGGAGTCCCAACAGCTTGCATTATTAGAACTTTAACTCCAAGGGACCTGGCATCTTCTGGCCTCCTCAGACACCCTTACACACATGCCACACACACAAATACATGCACATACATGTAAATAAAAAAATAAATCTCAGAAAAAAAATTTAAGTCCCACCCCTAAGTTCAAGAACCAGCAGGAGCTGTCTGTGGAGGCCCCAGCCTGGGCCTTTAAGCTCCCCTTCCCAGCATGCTCCATGCCACCCCAGCTGCTTCACCCCCTACCTTTGCTCACTGGCTTCCTCCTCCAGTGAGTTGGCCTCATGGGCACATCACATCCTGGAGGTATCACCCAGACCATGCTTTTTCAGGGTTTCTGGCCCAACACTGGACTGGAGTCCCACCGATGCGTTCTGCAAGCATCTTGGGTGATTCCAATGTGGACATTGCCCTACCCCAGTTCCTTGGGCCTAGAGCAACCTTCCCCAGCATGCACCAGCCCGCCAGATGGCTGCGTCCTCTGTGAAGTCTTCCATGACTGTGCCCTCCACAAGTGGGCTTCTCCATCAGATGCCAAGCCTGTGCCGTCTAGTACACGCAGCTCCTGGTTTCCCCCTTAGCTCGTGTGTGGTGGGGTCTTTGTCTCTACCCCCTCTCTTCAGTTTCTCTCTTCATCTTCTCCTTCCTTCAACCTTCACTTCACAAAGTGTGGTCCCGAGCCTAGCGATATCTCAGGTTGCACCCTAGCCAGCTGACACTGGTTCAGAGTTAGCCAGCGGATACTTGGGAGAGTCTGATCAAATAGATTTCCCCATTGCATGCACCTATTCCACCATACTTTCTCACTATCGCCACTCCCCCCACCTCCCGTCAGCCCCTTCTGTTCTGTTCATTGCGATGCAGTCAGCAGGCACTTAATGAACATCAGAATGAGTGGATACTTTAAAAACAATTTCTACATCTGTCTTCCAGAATCATTTCTCTGTTGAGCAAGTTCAGACTGGGATTCCATGAAGTTCACGTCCTTCCCGACATCAACCAGAAGCCCCAGGCGGAGCAGTGAGTTCTGTGTTGCGGGTTCCAGACAGAAGGGCTGGCACTGACCCTGTAGATCCTTCTGCTTGCTGCTTCTTTTTTTCCAGCCCCATTGGCTTCTGTGCTGCCTTTCACGTAGGCCTCAGGACCTTTGCACATACAGCTGTTTCTCCACCCAGCACCTTCTGCCTTATGCACACAGCCGGCTTCGGAAGGACACACTTCCTTCAGCTAACAGAGAAGCCTCTCCCACCTAGTCCTTGTTACAGGACTCAGGGCATATCTTCCTAAAACACCTGCCTCTGTTTGTTTGCTGCTCCCACCAGGCTGATCAGGAATTCAGTGGGGATGGGGTCTAATCTGTCTTGCTGATATAGGGGCAGCAGCACTTGAGGCTACTTGCTGAGTGGGGGGTGGGTCTGGGACAGTGGACATCTTGTGGACTTTTGTTAAATGCCATACCTAAGTGCTAAGGGCTGACGGCACACGTGAGCAATTCAGTGCAAATGTCAAGGTTGGATGGATTCAGTCTGAGGAGTATGTCCTTGTGTGTGGTAACCCTAGGTATTCCTTAAACTTCCTCCAAGTCCCCGCCTCCCCTGGAAACAGGGCCCTGTCACCCAGCCTCATTGGTATTTCCTTTCCAGCACCAAGCGGTTTGAAGACATGATTGCACCCTTCCGCCTCAATGACGGCTTCAAGGACGAGGCCACTGTCACTGAAATGAGGAGGGACTGTCCCTGGAAGATCTCAGATGAGGAGATTAACAAGAACAGAATTAAGGTGCAAGAGAGGGATTGGGTTCACCAGGGTTTGGGGTCCCAGCATGTGTCCCCATCCCTGGGCTTCCGGAATCCCCACTTGCCCCACCCTACTTGCCCTTAGCAATGTCTGAGGTGTTCTTGGGCCACATGAGAGGGCAGAGCCTCATACTGTCCTCGGTGGGGAGACTGACCTCCTACAGTGTCAGTGGTTCTGGCCATTGGTGTTCTTCCAGAGCTGTGTGTGTGGCAGCTACGAGGCTCTTTAGACATTGTCTACAGTGATATTTTTAGTTGGAGTAAATAAAATAGCAGGGCCAGCCAGGCACCCAGGGGCAGATCTCAGTTTTCCTCTCGGTGGTCCTGAACTGGGGGCCGCCTGCCACCCTCCTTCAGGAGGGACAGTTTTTCAACTGTCTAGAGATATTTTTGGAGGTCACATCAAGGGATGTGTGCTACAGCTGTTATGTATCACATGGAGACTGGGGGCACTGCTAAGTATTATGTATTACATAGAAGCAAGGCACAGGGCAGCCCTCAGAGTGAAGAATTGGGAATCCAAGATGTCCACAGTGAGACAGTGAGAGTCCCAGACTGGGCTAACTCACTTTCTCAACAGAAAGTTTCTATCCACTCTCAGGTCCGGAGAGTTGACCTCATTTCTGAGGGACTCGGAGGTAGCCTTAGGTTAAACTGTGTCTCCCAGCCAGCCCCACACACCCTGGGACTTTGGATATTTCCCAGCCTGGCACCAGCTGGCTCCTTAGAAAGTACTAAATAAGTCCGGTGTCTAAAGACACCCCTCTCCAAGTTCTGCCACTGGGGAGACTGAGTCCCCCAGTCTTTTATACAGAGGGCCTTCCATGTGCCAGGCTCTTTGCCTGGCACTGAGCTGTAAGTCCGCTCATTTGAATTCTTCCACATGCCCCGGGGAGGACATTATCATACCCATTTTGCAGAGGTACACACTGAAGCTCAGGGGGACACTGTACCTTGCCTAGGGTTTCTGCCAGGAAGCTCTGGGACTGAAGTTTCAACCCAGTAAAGAACTTTCTTCCCATTATCACACTAGTCATGTCAATAAAGTCAGGCAAGGAAAAAACAACAACAAACCAAACAACAAAACAACAAACAAAACCAAACAAAGGAAAAGTGCATTTGGTACTTAATTCCCGTGAGTGTCCCTTATTCCTGGGGGTGGGGAGTTGAGAATTGTTTAGGGGAGTTAATTCTGTATCCAGTTAAGATGGGGGTGGGGTTGGAGTGCTGTTAAGAAAGTAGGGATGACCTTGGCTTTCCCTGGCCCCAGTCCCTTCGGCAGGTGAGACTGAATGAAATTCTCCTGGACTACTCTCGGGATGCTGCTCTGATTATCCTGTAAGTCATGGGCGGCGGGAGGGGAGGCCTGTTGGGATGATGGTAGCTGCTCAGAGGGGCCCCGCATGCTGCAGACTCCGCCTGGTGGATTCTCAAAGAACATGGCCAGTCCGATGCAGTCCGATGTCTGCCTCACGGCCCCGGCCTGAGTGTGTGTCCCGAACATTGCTTCTCTTCCTTGTTTACTTCTTTTCCTGCCAAACAGGCTTGGCAGACGGAGGTAGCTTGTCGCAGAAGCCAGTGTGTCTCCTAGCTTGGAAACTGTCCATCTCTCGTTGGCTATTTGCCATCCCCTTAATGATGTGAGTACTGAACCTGGACAAGAGGAATGGAGACTGCTCCGGCCACACGGTTCCCCTGGCACGACACCCAGTCCACGCTGCCCTCCAGGGTTGGCCATGGCAGCGCAAGTGGACAGGAACGGTGGCAAGGAGGGTTCTCTATGTGGCTTTAATCTCTCTGGGGCTGGGAACAGGAACATGGCTAGCCAAGACCTCCACATTTGTAGCTTAGGGTAACACGCAGATTTGGTTAAGACATTTCTCACACTTGCCGGGCGGTGGTGGGCAAGCACTCTGTCTGCTCAGGCAGGACATCACACTTGGAGGACTTCTACCACATGAAACCTTAAAGCCCTAGCCTAACATCTGGAGCTTGATATGAATCCCTAGATGGGACTCACACCAGGGATCCTTCCACCAGGGATCCTTCTATGGCAGCCAGCAACAAGGAACATATCAAGAAGTGACCTTTTTTTCAAGGCACGTTCTGAGATAGACCTCAGGGGGTCTTTTTCCTAAAACCCTGAGGTAGTGGCAAGGAGGAAGGTCAGAGGCAGACTTGATGGTCATGACAGATGAAGTGTCTATGTACTTTTAGCATCCTCCTTTGTATTGTGCATGAATCTAAATGGTTGTTGAGCCCTGATGCCAGCAGGGTCAGGTCCTTGTCTGCAGACTCATTGGGGTTCATATGGCACCAGCCAGTCACTGTGTGGAAGGCAATGGTGCTTTAGTTCTACCAACAGAGTTTGGTCAACGCCAGTTTAGAGTTATGAGAAACTTGCAGGGGTATGTCCCAGGCCAGACTGTGGGGACGGTGTGTGTGTGTGTGGGGGGGGGTTCTTGGACAGTACGCAGTCAACCAAAGTTCAGAAATCATGTCTTAATCCACTCAGAACTATAACAAAATACTACACACTGGGTCTTTATAAACAACAGGAACTCGCTTCTCAGTTCTGGAGGACTCAAGGTCTAATATCAAAATGTTAGCAAATTTGGTACCTGGTAAAGTCAACCTTCTGTTCCCAGATGAGATTCACGTGTCATTAGGAGAGCCCTTGTCATTGTGTCCTCACATAGCAGGAACTCTCCAGAGACATTTTGTACAGAGGATGCTAAGCTCTTGACCTATCACCTCCCAAAGACCCCAGCTCCTAAACCCTAAACCCATCACCCTCTAACCCAGAGGGAAGCATTTCCACAGGCTGGATTTTAGCTGACCACATATATTCAGACCACAGCAAATGGCTTACTAGCTTTGTTTCTGTGAGTTACTTCACATGTGCCCAAGGACAGAAAGACATACAGGACCCTTAGTGATTTGTGGTGTCTTCAGTAGAGGGGTGGTCAGGATCTCAGACCAATTAGCATCAAAGCACAGAGATCTGAGCTGAAGTAGTTACCAGTCCTTCCCTGGGCCACTCTAGAGGACATGGGAACCTACATGCTTTTCCTCAAGGGCTGGCTCCCTGTACTCAGCTCCTGGCAGCCAAAGGGTGCAGGAAGTTGAATTCTGCCTTGGAATGCTCTCCGGTATGACTTACAGCATTGGAAAGGTCAAGACTGAGATACCAAGGTGTTAAGCCAGATGTAGACCCTCTGAGGTAGGGCCCTATGTGACTACACTTCTGCGGTTCCATGATACCCATTGTTGAGCACCTCCCAGGGCCTGCAGGAGGTCATGTTTTCCTACTGAGAAAGTGCTGAGGGAAGGGGTTTGCTCCATCAATACTTCTCAGAGAATGTTCCTAAAGCGAGGCTGGGCTCAGGGTGTGGCCTGAGTCAAGACGGTGGAGGTGACTAGACATCTAACCATCTGGGGACTCTGAGGTGTGAACTGTCCAGGGTGCATGGGTGGGGCAAGCTGCAGCTTCCATAGTGCAGTCTCTCTTCACAGACACACACTTGCAATTATGACCTGCTGTTAACTCACTGTGTGGCCTTGGTACGGAACGTCATGTCTCTCTAGCCTTGATTTCCCTAATGCACACTGAAGCAAGTTCAAGGTTCTCTTTCTTCACACTGCAATCCCAAGTTCACTTGCTATAAAATGAATCCATATCTGGACAGGCGAGGGGGAGAAGTCAGGGCACAGACTTGATGAGATTTTACCTGAGTGGCATCTCTTACCCCACTTTCTTCTCTTCCCTAAAAATTTCAGGAAAAGTCAAAAGCTCACCAACTACTCTTGCGGGATTAGCTGAGAGCAACAGTGGTGTGTCTGATCACCCTGCAGGTGATACCTGCACACACCCCACCCTAGTCAGCTGTCACCCAACAGGGCCCCAGCTCTTGGGTCAACTCCACAGAGCAGCTGTGTGTGTCCCAACCCTCCAAGTTGGAAACCAGCCCAGATAGATTTCTCAGGATGTAGTCAAGGTCAGCTTCATTAGACTTGGAAACCCTGAACATGCAAATTCTAGTCTCTTCCAGAAGGGGGCTTGGAGGGGCTCAAGTCCCCTGTCCCCAGACATTCTAAGGATGACAAACAAGAAGCATTCCTCAGTGGAACCAGGCGGAATGGATGTCTAGTCTAGCTCCAGCTTGGGGCAGAACCTGGCTCTGTCTGTCTCCTACTCAGTGGCTTAGCTGATGACCCGCCCCCAAACCTCCCCCCCATGTGTGAGCGCAGCTACACCGGCACTGCACAGTAGCTGTCCCCTCTCCTCAGCCTCTGAGCAGGTTAAGAGCCTGCCAAAGAGTAATTCATTAAGGCATCCTTACACCAGTGCCTGTGCCGGGGAAGATGCTGTACACATGGGCTTGCTTTAAGGATGATCATAAATAAACTGTGTTCCTTGCGACAAGGACACTGCCATAGGAGCTGCGTCTTCTACTCAGGGCCTTCCAGATGGCGAGTGGACTGGCACTCAGCCTGGATTGGTTCCATTCAGGGACTTAACTTCTGAATCTAGCATTTACCTAACATTGCCCTGCAACTTAGAACAGTACTTGTTTTGTTCCCAGCATTGATCTAAAGATCAGGGGTTTAGGGAGATCACATCCTGTTGGCAAGAGTAAGCGTGTCATTGGCTAGTGTGAAGAGAGTTAAAGGTGCTGTCCTTGGGCCAGGGCCAGGGCCACAGACCCCACCCAGGGAGGGAACTTTGTGTTGAAGCTTGCTGCAGGAACTGTGGGTGTTTTCTGGCTTTGAGCAGGCAGGCACCTGTGCCCCTGTGGCCTTTAAAGTTGGTGAACTCAGTTCCCAAAAGTATTGTAGCATTTCCCACAGGGCAGAGTCCTCAGCCTCAGGAGTGCCTGTGAAACCTAAACTCGGCTTTTCTCCTCTGCTTTTGCCATTTCCATGGAAGATCTCTAACCACTTTCAGCTGAAGGTGACAGTTGCTCAGTGACATAGACATTCTTGTTCCCACCCATCTTTCCTGATCCTTGGGACCTTTCTAAAAATAGGGCAATGGTTACCCGGCCGATGTTCTGACCCTGTGCTTTAGTTAGGGCCACAGGCATGGTGAGGTTGTAGCGAGCAGATGCAGAAGGTAGAAAGATCTTGGAACCTGGTTCGAGACCCGTCTCTACCGCCTACACCCCATGTGTGTCCACAGACAGCCAACAAGGGCAGCACCTCTGTGATTACTCTATTTAAAGAACTCTGAGGCTCAGTGCCAGTCAGGCACTTTGCCAAAGCCACCAAGTTGAGGGCATTGCATGGCCAGCACTCAGGCAATGTCTATGAGTTCAGATTCTCTGAACTCTGAACCCTAGTTCAAATCTGCCTGGCTGTCTGCTCCAGCGAGCCAGAGTTCAGTTGGGTCACTGTCCACTGCTGGCCTGTATTAGAGCTCAGATGGAGGGACTGTCAAGGGTACAATACCTTACAGTGCTGTGTCAGCACTGGTATCCCAAATTCACGCACCGTAGCTGGTTCCGTGGAATGCTGTATTTTCCAGAAGCTGAACCCTAGGCACTGGGACATGGTCCCAATGTATCTTTAGAATTCTTGAAATAGCAGAAAAGTCACTTTCTTATCTAAACAGCCAAACACGACTGAACAGCATTCTAGGATATCCTGTTACTTGCATGGTGTTTTGCAACCAGGACAAGGGGCCCCCGAGAAACCATGCTGGAATCTTCCCTGATATCCTTCGTGGGACAGGGGGGCAGGACAAGGACATGCAGCCTCATCACTGGAGCATATCACACTGTGGCTTTGGGAAGGTGTATGGCTGGAATGGCAAGCCTGGCAGGGTGCTAGTGACCTGGTGGGGTGACCTCACCCACTCAGCAAGCATGCTTTGAGCCTGTCTATCTCAGAGTGTATTTATGCACAAAGGGAAGGGCAGACAAAACTCAGCCTGCAGGTGGATGAGCACATATTGCAATGAGGGAGAGAGACAACACATAAACCCAACTAAAGATGCCTTTAAGATTGTGGAGGGCTATGAGAACAGCCAACTGGGGATTGGATGGAAAGGTGTGGCCAATCAGAGGAGCTGCCCTCAAGCCTGGATGATTCAAAGGAGCCACCCAGAGCTGGGCATGGTGGTTTACCAAGTCCAAAGGTCTTAAGACAGGAGCAATTTACCACCATGGCTATTCAGGAATTATATGATTAGGGCTGAATGAGGTTGGAAGGTGTCTTAGTTAGGGTTTCATTGCTGTGAAGAGACACCGTGACCAAGGCAACTCTTATAAAGGAAACAGTTTAACTGGGGCTTATAGTTTCAGAGGTTTTAGTCCATTATCATCATGGTGGGAAGTATGGTGGTGCTGGACAAGCCAAGAGTTCTACATCTTGATCTGAAGGCAGCAGAAGGAGACTGTGTCACTGGGCAGAGCTTGAGCATAGGAGACTTCAAAGCCCCGCCTCCAACAAGGCCACACCTACTCCAGTTAGACCACACCTCCTAAATGTGTCACTCACTGGGGGCCAAGCATTCAAGCACATGAGTCTATGGAGGCCAAACTTATGCAAACTACCACAGAAGGGTTGCAGGGGACTGAGTCATAAGGGAATGTGCAGGCCATATGTATATTCAGAAATACTTTGTGGCTGAAGATATTCTTTGAGGAACTGTGAAAGACTGCAGGGAGGTCTTAAGGTGAGTAGAAAGGAGTAATGAGCAGGCAGGACACTGAAGTACTGTTCAGCAGACAAGCCCTGAGCTGGGCTGTGTGGGAAAGCCTTGGGTAACTCCTCTGCTACTGCTCTTCTTCCTACAGTACCTTGCCCATTGGAAGGAAGGGGAAGTGCCCCAGTTCACTGTACATGGCCTGGCTGGAGACCTTGTCCCAGGACCTCAGACCTCCCGTCCTCCTCATCCGAGGCAATCAGGAGAATGTGCTCACCTTTTACTGCCAGTGATGCCCGGTGTGGTGGTTGCCACCCAAGGCTGAGGGCTTGGATGGAGTCGGAATTCATCCTCTCCAGCGGGAGAGGAAGCCTCAAGCTCTGCCGTATCATCATCTACCAACCAGCGCCTCTGCAGAAGACGGTGTTTCCAGGCTGGCTGAACCCCATCAGACACACTTTCTGGACCTTGAAGTTTCATGGAAAAGTCTCTGGAAGATTCTTATCTCTTTCTAAAAAGCTTTTATTTGTCTTGATGGCCAAAGTGTTAGTCATTGATTCAGTCTTTGATTTGTATACAAATTGAGTCCCAGCATTGGGTGCGCAACTTGGCAGTATCTCTCGGGACCATCCCTATAACTGCCCCTAAAGCTGTCTTATCACCCCCCCCACACACACACACCCCAGGACAGGAGAGCAGGAGCCCATCCTGAGGACCCCTGCAGAGATCTGATGACCACAGTGTCCTCTGAACTGCACAGCAACACACATTTCTTCAGCCCTAACTCCTTTTGCTTTTCAGTGATGGCTTCCTGGTGTCCTTATGTATTATTTAGAGCAGGGTCCTCTAGGTTCTTTGATTACAAATTCTGTGGTTTTCCCAGAGACTCAGAACACACAGAACAGCAGGAAAGCATCACAAAATGGTTCTCCCTCTAGAGGGTGCCCTCCAGTAGTTTCTGTTCTGCTTTTCTCTCTCCCCCTCTTCCCCCTTTCTTTCCCTCTTCCCACCTCCCTTTGTCCCTCCCTCCGTCCCTCCCTCCTTTCTAACAGAGTCTTATGTAGTCCAGGTTGGCCTTGAACTTGCTCTGTAGCCAAGAATAGCTTCGAACTTCTGACCTCCCTGCCTCTACTATAGAACACTGGGATTCTAGTCACATGCCGGTAGGCATGTTTTATGTGGTGCTAGAGATCAAACCTATGTGTTTATGGGTACCAGCAAGCACTCTACTAACTGTGCAACCCCAGCCCAGTCTCCATGCTGCTTCTTTTTAAGTTGATTGCAACCTACTAAGTGATTTTCAGACCCACTCATGAGCAGTGAGCCATGCTTTGGAAAACAGGTTTAATTTCTGCAGGTTGTGCGTAGGGTCTGTTGCTGGTTAATCTCTCTGTTGTTCAGGAATTTTGTTTTCAAAATTTCAACTTGACAGGAGCTAGGGCCATCTAAGCAGAAAGAACCTCACTGGACAAAATGCCTTCCTCTGATTGGTCTGTAATGATTGATGGGGGTGGGGGAGGCTAGGCCACTTTGTTGCAGTGCCACCATGAGCAGGTAGTTCTGGGGTGTATAAGAAAGCAGGCTGAGCAAGACAGTACGAAATCTTCCTCCATGGCTTCTGCTTCAGTTCCTGCCCAGAGTTCCTTCCCTGGCTTCTCTTCATTATGAACTATAAGCTGTACGATGAAATAAACCCCCTTTTCCCCAAGTTGCTTCTGGTCCTGACATTTATCACAGCAATAGAAGCCCTGCCTAAGCCTGGGCACTGCAGAGTCTCACAGTCATATCCCTGCCCATTGCTTGGGAAAGCAAAGGAAACCAGCAAAGCTGGAGAGAGGGCCCCAATGGGGGCAGTGTTGAGAAAGGAGACGTAATATTCAAGGAACTTAGTGAGAGGGTGTTACACTGTGGAGCTGGAAGAATGGAGAGCACAGATTTTAAAAGCAGAGAGGGTAATGAAGATGGCAAGACAGGTGAAGGAAGAAAGGAGGAAACAGATTCTATGCAGCCCAGAGGTGGAAGGATCTTCCAACCCAGATGAAAGGTTAGCGGATGGCCAAGAGCATCAGGGTGAGGTAAGGTGGTGGAGGGAGCTGGGCGGGTGACTTACACCCAGCTCAGGGTGTGGACCAGAGCTGCTACAGGTTGGGTCCCCAAGAATGGTGGCAGCTGTGGTGTAAGAGTGGGATGAACAGGATCATGCATCGAGAATAGGGCACATAGGAACACTTATTTGGGACACCAAATACAAATCACAATGGGCTTTGCTGTCTTGACGGACAGAGGCAGAAAGTTGAGTTGTTTGGTGATGTAGCTGGACCTGCGCCTCTAATGCTGAAGAAGACAGCAGAATTGGGCATTCTTGGGTTTTGTCACTCCTCTCTAAGGTCACTCAAGGTCATCTGATCACAAAAGCTATGCCCTTCTTGATGTCTTCTTGCCCAAACGCCAGGGCTTCAAGCCTGGAGGCTCTTACCAAGCCCTCTCTGCTCTCAGGGTATACCAGGGCTTGCTGCACAAGATGGGAGTCTGGCAGAGTTTAGCAGGGTCTGTGCTCTGCTGTCTCAGGACCCTGTACCCAATTCCCAGCCCTATAGAAAGTCCACTAGGCAATATTGACTTTCCTGGTAAATGGTGTCCTCCTCCAGACACCAAAGAGTCCTTGGCTTGAGATTACAGAATGTTTTGGCTTTGTGTATTTAAAAAAATACACAAATGTTAAATATGTTTGTGCTGGCTAGTTTCATGTCAACTTGACACAAACTCGAGTCATCTGAAAGGAGGGAACCTCAATTGAGAAAATGCCTTCATAAGATACAGCTGTAGGGCATTTTCTTAATAATAATGGATGGGAGCAGGCCCAGTCCATTGTGGGTGGTGACATCCCTGGGCTGGTGGTCCTAGGTTCTATAAGAAGGCAGGCTGAGCAAGCCAGTAAGCAGCAGTCCTCCATGGCCTCTGCATCAGTTCCTGCTTCCTGTTTTCCTGCCCTGTGTGAGTTCCTGTCCTGACTTCCCTCAATGATAGACTACAAAATGAAGTGAAAGTCAAATAAATCTTTTCCTCCCCAACTTGCTTTAGGTCATGGTGTTTATAAACCCCAACTAAGACAATGTTCAACAATAATAAAAGTTCTACTTTTAAAAGAAAAAAAAAACATTAAAAATATTGATTGATTGATTGATTGATTGGGAGGTTTTACTAAACAGGCTAGACTGGGCTTAGGACTTTGATTCTCCCGTCTTACCTTCCTGAATGCTGGGATTACAGGTTTGGGCCACCTTCTTTCTCTTACACCAAAAAAGTTTTTGGGTTAACATCAAGTGGGGTTTGTTGTTTTGTTTTGTTTTCTTCTCACCCGGATGGAACTTTTCTCTTGGTCCCTGAGGTCAGACGGTCACGTTGCTTAGGAATATTTGCAGCTGTTTTTTCCCTCTTTTCTCCTCTTACTATATTTGCAGTCAGGCCACAGAGAACACATTCTCCTCAGCCCCTGACACTACCCAGCTTTTGGGATCTTGCCTCAGCCGAAAGGGAGGTTGAATACAAAGACCTGTGATGTGGCCGCTTGAAAACCCAAATCTGAGTTTCTGATACTCTCCATTGTGTGACTTCAGATGCACTCCCTTAATCTTACTGGACCTCCGCTTACAAGATGGGAGACTGGGTCATAGTACACGTCCCCAGACAGTTTACCAGCCAGTGAGTGTGGTTTGGTCCACCATGGCTGACCAAATAGTTTCTACAGCAAGGATGGGCAGGTGGGGCCAGGGTAGACTTTCTCCAGCCCCCACTTCCTCCCCATGCCTTCCCCTTCCAGGTTCCCCACTGTAGGAGCTTTAGGACAGGTCTCTAAGGCACTCCATTCCCCCATGAGGCAGCAGAAGGAGAAGAGAGGCCGGTGCCTGCTACAGTGTTCTTTCTGTCTTCAGGTAACAAAATGCTTCACCAGTATTACATTAAAAAAAAAATTTTAATTCTAACTTTTAATTAATTATGTGTGTGTATGTCTCTGTATGGGTATGTACGTAGGAGTGCTGATGTCATCAGAGACTAGAGGTGAAGAATCCCCTGGAGTTAAAGACTCATAAACCAACTGCCTGGTCTAATTGCTGGGAACCAAACTTGGGTCCTCTGGAAGAGCAGATACCTGCTCCTAACTACTGAGCCACTCCCCAGGCTCCACTTCACCACATTTTACAGCCAGGGGGTATTGTTTCTGATCCCTGCTTTTGTTTTGAAGTTCCCACAAGGAGGTACTGCACAGGGGTGACGCCAGCTCTAGCCACTATTGAAGGAGGTTTCACTTAGCTCCCCTGAGGGCACTGCTCCAGTAAGTAGCTCTCATTTCTCCCTTGGCCTTTCAGCCTCCAGAGTTACCGCTACCCAGATAGATTTCTTGTGGCTTTGAGGTAACTGAGTCCAGTCCACTCTCTGCCCCGTAACTCTGTCGATGCTATGGACCTCAGTAGCACAGAGTGAGTCCTACTCAGAACCGAATTCCCCTTCAAGTACCTGCCTGGCCTCTCCAGTGTGGTCAGGTTGAGATGGGTTTCACAGACATGAGAATATTTCAGAACTGATGGAATATTCCAGAAGAACCACCGGCCTGGGAAGCCCCTAACACATATGCAAAGCAGCCAGATTGGCCTCGCACAGGTCATGGAAAGCTTCGAGAATGTTTACAGAACAAGAAGCCCAGCCCCTGCCTGAACTGGTAATAACGCAGTTTGTGGGAAGTTTAGTCTTGTAACTGAAAACACAAGTGCCTCAGAAGGACCTGCTTCCTTAGACACACAGGAGCAGTTTACTTCTGAAGACACTAGAGGAGAGCCACTGGCCGGGAGGCCTGCAAACAGAAGTCCTCTGGGCACACACAAGACATTGGTTAGTGGCAAAAGCAAGCGCTCTTTTTTTTTTTTTTTTGTGAGTTACAAAGAAAAACATTTCAGAAGTAAAAGATACAGGAACTCTTGGTAACAAAGCCAGGCAAGTCCCTGTGGAGAATATGGCACCGGAAAGAGGCTTGGAGGTCTCGTGTGGTGGTGTTAAACCCACTGATCAAGAATAAGACCAATACCACTAGTTTTGAGCCAAATTTGAAGCAAGACTTAGTTAAATACTGGCCATGATAATACGCTCTGGCAGGACCATTCTAGAGTTCCTAGAAAATGGGCACCAATCACATTTAGCAGAGGCTTATAAAGGCACACCCATTAGCCTATCATATTTCCCATCAAGTCCAATGAGGAGCAAGCATATATCCTGATTTATTTCCCGCCTGTGTATCTTTCAACTCCCTGTGATCAAGCACATGAGGTACAGTGGGTCAAACAAACTTGTTTAGGGAAGTGAAAACATGTGACTTATAATCTTCCATAAACATTGGCCTCCAGCATTTCAGGAACTATCTGTTCTTGGGCAAGAGGTTTACAAGTTATAGACATTTTTTGTTTATGGATCTCTTAGGCACAATGATTAAAACTTAAAACGTAACTTTGGATCTCACAGAGCCCTTTCTGTAATCCCAGCTCTTGGGAGGCTGAGGCAGGAGAATTGCCCCTCTGAAAGATGGGTGTGGTGGGTTTGGCCTAAAGTTACTTGCATTCTAATGTTAATTTGGGTCCCCAAAACTGCTTACTCAAGTGTCTGCACAACTGCCCCCAGTTGATTCTGACTGGTAAATAAAGATGCTGGTAGCAGACTGAGGCAGGACTTGAGAATTCCTGGGCTTGGGACTGGGAAGAGGAGGAAGGAGACACAGAGTGTGGAGGAGAGGAGACCCACCATCCCTGAGAAGAGTGCTAAACAGACAGGCATAGCTGCATGGAGAAGCCAGGAGAGTGGGACCCAAGAGGGCTGCCCAGCTGGGTCCAGGGTAGTCAAGAGAGAATATACCTGGGATTATTGGAGGGAGGTGGATTAACTGGGTGGAGTTTAGAAAGCTGGCCCAGCTATTGTCCTGCTTCAGGTGAACCCGCCGCTGGGATTTATTAATTATTAAATTCAAAAGATGGGTAAGATTTAACAGAAGAAGGGAGAAGCAGAAGCTGGGTTGGGAGAAACGTGCTATCAGGAGCAGGAGCTGGAGCAAGGGTCAGCAAAAGAGCAACTCTAGATGTGCTGGGAGAACCAGAATCAACCAGTTTTCCCAGAGTGTGAGAAATGTGCACCTAGGCCAGTAAAAATGGCAGGGCCAGCGAGTGCAGACCCCAGGTATAATGCTGGCAAGCAACTGGGCACGGCAAAGACTGTCTGTAATCCCAGGAGAGGCTGAGACAAGTTTGTGAGTTCAAGATCAGCCTGCGATATGTAGAAGACTCCGTTTTAAACTATACAAGGTGGTGGAGGGTAAGTTTCCAGATAACCCAGAGGAGCTCAGTACTGAAGGTGAGAAGGGGCAGAATCAAGCTTCAGGAAGTATGTTAGCCAGATGGTGAGAGTGGGAAGGAGGACTAGGTGAGAGGTCCAGGAGGACCCAGCAGGAAGCTGAATGGAATCCCGAAGAAGACAAAGCTCAACATTCTAAGCAAGATGGACGGAAGAATGAGGAGGAAGGATGCAGACCAGGGTAGGAAGAAATGGACATGGGGATTGCCTGGATGCATGCATGAATAGACAGGGTCCCAGATGCTGAGCTGGGGCAGCTCTAAGAATGAAGGACATTGGGACCATGGGGTCAGGGTGTCGAGGCCTACATAAAATGCTAAGGCCTGGGTAACTGTTACCTGACTAGCATGCCATTATAAAGAAACTTCCTCCTATGTTTCTGTTGTTACTAGGAAACTTTCTAATGCCAAGTTGTTACATGTTCTGTTATGTTCTGTGCCCTTAGAAACTAATCACAATAGAAGTCAGTAGAACTGCTTTGTATAGTTACAATAAGCTTGGACCCAAACTAACCAACCAGCAGCACTTCCTGTACCTACGTATAAGCTTTTATGGTATTTTCTTTTATAAGCTGCTCCTAGGTTGGAGCCCAACATAAGAGAGACACATGCACCAACATAAGAAACTATTTGGAATAAGATTTCGGTTTTAAATAGTGGTGGAGTAAAATTTAAGTTCCCAAGGCCTCCCTGGGAACTGATATCCTACTTGGCAGAAAGAGACATATACTTGGGTAACTGACATCTGGTTAGCAAGTTAAGACATGAATGTTACAGGACAAGTCCCATCCTGGTAGACAAGTTAAGACATGAATGTTAGACAAGACAAGTCTCCTGCCGCAGTTGAATACCCCAACCAATGGGTATACAGGCTACCCATACAACAAAGTATACAACAAAGACATGTTCCTAAGGAAATGCCCTATTTCTAAATCCTAGTTGGTGGGATAACTCAGCATAGATATATGTAGATTTCAGGCTTAAAAAGCCCTATCATACCTTAACTCAGGGTCACAGTTCAGTTCCTGAACCTGGAGCACCGTTCTGGGGTGGATGCTCAATGAACTATCCCTGTCTGACTAAGATTGGTGTTCTTGTGGTTTGTGAGGGGACTCCTGGAGCTCAACACAGGGAACAGACTTAATGTTGTGGAAAAAGACTGAACAGATTTGTACTGTTACATTGGTTACTTTTTTTCAGTTATGTAACAAAATATCATGAAAAAAAAAGGAACTAAGGAAGAATTTTGGCTCTCCATCTGATTAAATTGTCCATCACGGCCAGGAGGTGTGCTCTCAAGAACCCAAGGCTGGTCAGGAAGCAGAGGGAGATAAACATGGTACTCAGTTTGCTTTACTCCTCTTAGTCAATCTGGGAGCCTATCCTACCCAGGGAAGGAAGGGTGCTGCCCACTTTGCATGTGAGCCTTCTTTCTTCAGTTAGACTTCTCTGGAAACATCCTCACAGACCTGCTCAGAGCTTTGTCTCTTAGGTAATTTTTAATCACATTGGATGGATGGTCAAGATAAACTATCCCAGGTATTTTATGTGTTAGCGCAAGCACATCCATCAGAACTGTGATCCAGGAGCTCTAGAAGAGCTTGGGCATTTCACCACTGGTTGGAAGCCATGAGCAGGAACAGACCCAAGAGACAAACTAATGATCAGGACACGGAAAGCGTAGCCAGACATCGTAAGCCCCATCTTAGATGAGATGGAGAGGGCACGGGGAACAGAGAGAGATGCCAGAGCTTGGGAAAGGCTCCATTTAGCAGGCAGGAGAGGCAGCCATCAATGGAACTTTCCAAAGAACGTCAGAGGGGCTGCAGAGGCGCCTCAGTGGTGAAGAGCAATTGCTGCTTTTCCGAAGGACTCAGGTTGGGTGCCTGGTGCCCACATGGTGGCTCACAACGGCCTGCAATTACAGTTTCAGAAGATCCGACACACCAGGCATGCACATCACACACACACACACACAGGCACTCAAACATACCTAATTTTTTTTTTCAAGACAGGGTTCCCGTTTATGTCCTAGAACTCTCTCTGTAGACCAGGCTGGCCTCAAACTCAGAGATCTTCCTGCCTCTACCTTCCAGGTGCCGGGATTAAAGGCGCGCACCACCACTGCCCAGCTATATATTGAAACTTTTAAAACGGTAAATTTTAAAAATTAAATTAAGAAAATCCAAAGAGCGCTCGCTGGTGGGGCAGGGAAGCAGGTGGTTCAGGAGGCTCCAAAGAAGAAGCTGAAGGGCTGGGGAGACTCTCACCACAGCTGCCTAGCTGAAGCCACAGGCAGCTCTGCGGCTCCCTTGGTGCCCTACAGAGAATGGTGGAGAGGACTGAGGAGTGGAAGCGCCTGCCCTTCCATCCCCACTTTGCCAGTTCTGTGGCTGGAGCAGTCACTTTGAGCTTCACATTACCTCCATGAAGGAGTAGAAGCTATGTCTGGTTCTTCCTCCTATCCCTATGCTTCCTGAAATAAGACTCAGAATAAAAGAATAGATTTAAAAAATACCTTGCCATATAGCGAGGCTCTTCTCTGACTAGATCATAATTTAATATATCCCATTTATTCTGATCTACATTCTGCCAAGTGGCTGGGTACCTGTGCTCAGGTACCATCCCTCCGACTCATCTTCCCCGGTGAATCTCCCACACCTCAATCTACCCCAGAAGCCTCTCTGCCTCCTGGGTGTCCCACCTTCTATTTTACCCTTGCCTATAGGCCATAGGTTTTTAAATTGACAGGCGATGCCTCCATACAATACACAGAGATTCTCCCTGCATTCAGGAGCCCTGCCAGGGGTAGGTCCCCAGGGTATTGTCCTGGCTGATTTGTGACTTTGCATTGCGCACTTCACCTCTGCCTTTCCCAAAGCCACATTTTGGGTTTACTGTTCCTCTCTCTCCCCGAATGGAGCCCCCTATCTCCTCTGCCGCTTCCTTGTCTCTCGAATCTCTCCTTCTGACTTATCGGCAGCATCTGGGCTCTTCTACTCACCTGCAGTCTGGAATGGAGAACTGTAATTTAAGGTCCATTCTCATGTTTCCGCAGACTGCCCCAGCCCCCTTGCAGTTGGGTAGAGCCAGCCTCCTCATGCAGTTGGGTAGAGCCAGCCTCCTCATGCAGTTGGGTAGAGCCAGCCTCCTCAGTTAATAGACTTTGAGAAAGAGCACATCCCTGTTGGGCTGCAGTACTGGAAGTGGAGATTACAGCTCCCCAGTTCTCTCCCATTATCAAGGAACAGGAAGTTGCTGGTTAAAGTTAGACTTATAAGGTGAGGGCAGTTTTGATCCTGGAGCCCAGAGGGATCTGAGGAGCTGCCTGACCAACTTAAGAATATTTGGAAAAGAGAAATACATATTTTGCAGATCACAAACACTTGGTGGGCCATTTGTTACTGCAGCAGAGCCTGCCACCATCCTGACTAATATACTCCCTAAGACAGCAGCAATCAGACACTTCCTGTAAAGGGATAAATTCCTGTGACTTTCTACCTCACTTTCCCAAATCTCTCTGTTGCTGGCTTACTTGAACATAAAGTTGTATCCGTGCCTTCTGTTTTTCTTTTCTTTCCACACTTTCGTTTCATCACAGGTAGACATTCAATAAACATCAGAGCAGTGGGTAAGTGAAGAATGAGTGGATTACACTTGAAGGGGTGGGGATAGACGTCAGCAGAACAGTGCATTGTGGGAGCAAGTGACAAGATGGACTCCTAGAAAAGAGTCCTGGACGTCAATAAGTCATTCCTGTAGACCTTTAGGAAATGAGACACAGCACTAGCTGAGAGGCTGTAAGATGGAATCAGGAGTATGTGTGTGTGTGTGTGTGTGTGTGTGTGTGTGTGTAACCTCCTTAGTCGGGGAACTTCAGGGTCTTTTCTTGGAGGAAAGCATAATTGGTTAAAGTTGAGAGGTTTGGGGTAATAGCTCAAATCTACTAGTCAGCTTTCATCACTGTGACAAAATACCTGAGATGCTGAACTTATAAAGAAGAAAGGTCTATTTTCACTTTTGGCTTTAGAGGTCCCAGTCCATGGTCACTTAGTTGCATTGCCTCTGGGCCTGTGGCGAAATAGAACCTGGTGAAAAAGGTGGAGTACAGCAAAGCTGGGAAGCAGAGAAGAGTGACAAGAGGGTCACAGGTCCAGTGACCCCACTTCCTCCCACCAGGCTCCACCTCCCATCAATAGCACGAAAGGTTATGACCAAGTTTCTTCTGTATATGACTTTTGAGGGACATTACAACCCAAACCATAACAGCAAGGTACAGGAGGAGGGGATCTGAGCCGGTTCACAGAGACCCAGACCCCAGACCCACGGTTAATTCCTGTAGCCCAACTAGCTACCATGGACCTGAGAAGAAAAAATCCTGCCCTGACCGGACCAGCAATGAAAGACATGGAGTAGCAGGCAGAGGCATTTGCTTGGGCCGGAAAGACTGGAGGGAGAGTCTGGGGTTGAGCAGGAAATTCTAGAAATAAACACCGGAGACGTTCTGGAAGGTCCTACCATTTTAACAAGAATGACATTTGAGCTCTTTCTATGGTCTCTAGTCCTTGCTGGAGCACTGGGTCTAGTGAGAAACTGATTTCAGGAAGGTAAGAGTCTCTTCCTTGTTTGTTTGAGGTTCTGGCACCACAGACACTAAGCACATGCTCTATCACTGGGCTCCAGCCCCAGATGGAAATGGGACTTTTTGCTGGGGTAGAGGTGGGCTGGGGGAGAAAGAAACCAGCCTGCAAGCATTTCAACTACATGGCTTCTCTCTCTCTCTGTCTCTCTCTCTCTCTCTCTCTGTGTGTGTGTGTGTGTGTGTGTGTGTGTGTGTGTGTGTGTGTGTGTGTGTGTGTAGTGTTGTTTTGTTGTTCAGAGTCAGGGTTTCTCTGTAGCCCTGGCTATCCTGGAACTCACCCTGTAGACCAGGCCGACCTTGAACTCACAGAGATCCACCTGTCTCTGCCTCCCGAGGGCTGGGATTAAAGGTCTGCACCACCACTGTCCAACTTTGTTTCAGTCTCTTCAAAGTAAAATGCTGAATGGCAATCAAATATTTAGCCGAGGGGTGGGTGGGAGGCCGCTCCAGGATGAAAGGTTAACTTCTGTGCTTACCTGGGGCTGGTGTTCGGCTGTGATTATTCCCTGGATGCTGGCTGGAGTCCACATGACTCTTACACACATCCTGAAGCCAAAGCAAACACACTGGAGCATCCAGGGACCTGGTCATTCCTGCAGCCTGAGCTGGGCCAGCTGCTGTTCTGAGGGACAGGCAGTTTGATCAGATAGTCCTGCCCACTACTCCACTACAGTCCAGTCCCCTGCGGAAGGAGTGGGGAGGGCGGGGAATCTATAAGCATTTGCTATGTGGCAGCTGTTACTTTGTTTTCTTCTCTCCGCTGGAAAGAATTCAGGCTAGGAACTCAGATCCAACAGAACAGCAGCAACAATATGTCGTTTCCACTGTGTCCCAGCGGACCCAGCACCTGGCCAGTGCTTGGGAGTTTCAGAGCCAATGGTTTCATCACCCTTTAAGAGAAGTTCTGGATGGGGAAGGCAGTCACTCCCAAGCCACTCCCTGGCAACCACTGATCTGCTCTGTCCCCATGGATCTGCCTATTCTGAATATTTCATATCAATAGGCGTAACCCGGGCCCTCCTGTGTCTTGTTTCTTTCTCTCAGTCCATTGTTTATGAGGGTCGTCACATCGCCAGGGGTTCACACTTGACACTTCTTGATGACTGGGTAGGATTCCCTAGTGTGCTCTCCCGCTCTTCCCCCCCCCCTCAGGTTTTATCCATTCTTCAGATGACAGACACAGGTTGTTTTCACTTTGGTAGCTGGTGGGAGCTGTTGTAAATCATGCTGTGATGAATATTCATAAGCAATTTGTTTTCTTTTTCTCTTAAACTGTTTTCAGTTTTTGTTTTCTATTTATTTGTTTATTTATTTAATGTAACCCTAATAGCGAAATTGCTTAGATCAGAGGGTAATATTATGTTTGACTTAAAGCGAAGTCTGGGTACATTTTTAAACAATATCAGAGTGGAGGTTTTTGTTTTTTTGTTTTTTTTTTCTTTTTTTTGGCGGGGGTGGGGGGGTTAGAATGTGTGTATATTCTTTTATGTGTAGGTGTGTGTGTGTGTGTGTGTGTGTATGTAGTGTAGTGTGTATAGACCAGAGGTCAACAGGGAGTCCCACAAGTCCTCTCCTGCTTTAAAAATTACATGATGATGATGGTGATGATGATGATGGTGATGATGATGATGGTGGTGGTGGTGGTGGTGGTGGTGGTGGTGGTGGTGGTGGTGGTGGTGGTGGTGGTGGTGGTGGTGGTGGTGAGTGCCCACACGTGTGGAAGTGCACAGGTACCCATGGAGGCCAGAAGAGGTATTTGTGAGCTTCCATATATGGGTCCTGGGATCTGAACTTTGGTCCTCATGATCGAGTGGCAAGTCCCCTTAACCACCAAGCAATCCTTCCTCTCTCTCAAGTGGAGCAGTTGCCTAGCACTGGCCACAGTTAGGAGAAGGATCCGACTGCAGAGCAGCTTCTGGTAAGGCAGGTGGGCTGCAGAAAGATGGATTTCAAGAAAGGGGAACATGACATGGGGAACGTAACACCCTCTTCCTGGAGACAAAGATGCTTTTGCACGTGGCTCTGCTGACCTCAGAAATGACCATAAAAGGAGAAGTTCTTGGGGTTTTGATTATTTAGGGGATTTTTAGAAACCAAATAAAAACAAGGGTTCCAAAAATGAAATGCAGAAGTTTGACCAGGCCAGTGACGCCAGATGGTTTGAAATAAATCATGCACAGGCTCAGTCATCTTCCAGTTCCGGGTTTGTGAAGACCTCGTCTGAGTCTCAGACATGTGCGTGAGCCAGCCCAGGGTTCCTTAGCACTTTTTATACATGTTTAGCGTGTAAACTGGATTAGATCTCAGCACAGAGAACATCATCGTAGCAGAGCCCACATGATCGAATTCTAACTGGTCACAGCCCTTTCATTTGCAGATACCATCTAAAAACACGGATCTTTTTCATCAGCTTGATGACGTCTTCCCTTGATCCACTTGAAGGCCTGTCTCTGAGGGGCACAGAAGCCAACCAGTGATGGGAGAGAGGAGTGGCAGGAGCCAGGAGTCAGGAGTTTGACTGGGAAGAGACAGGGACGCTGAGGAGTGCAGGGTGGGGGGCGGGGACGGGGAGGGAGGAGCAGGAATGTTCTGTGTTCCGGGAGCGGGAGCGGTATGGGTTACATAAGCAAAGACAGTGGTCAAGATATATGGCAATCACAACTCAGACCTAGTTAAACACCCAGTTTAAAAGAGCTGCTAGCATCCTCAGTGCTTCGGTTTGCCTACTGTAGGGTGGAAACGGTAATGCCATACTCTCTAAGGCAGTGCGGGGCGATTGAAGGATGAGGCCTCGCATGCTTCCTGAGGCTGCGCTATGCTGCCTTGTGTGTGGCGGCTGTTATCTTTAAAATTTCTATGCAAAAGGCTGTCAAGCCCTTGTTCCTCCTGTCTTCCCTCCCCACCGTGGTGTTATTCCATCTGCCTGCAGATCTGTATCTCTTCTTCCTTTGACGAGTGGCGTGATCCAGCCTCAAGTCTGTCCCTCTCTGTAATGGCTTTGATCCTGACTACCCCAAATTCCCCAAATGCTCACACTTCCAAGAGGGACCACAGTTTTTGCTGAGCTGGCTCCAAGACTTCTTTCCATTCAGTCTTACTGATATTAACATGACTATTATTATTATCTAAAAATAAACCCTGTACTTGTTGCCACACTTGACGAGTGGGGCCTTTGAATGTCTATCCACTTGCACGTATCAGGCCCTACCATGTAGATCTGAGAGGTTTCGCAAACATCTACCCTTGGTGGGGGGTGGGGGGCAGACAGGATCTCACTGAGTAGCTCATGCTGACCTAGACTTGAGATCTTCATGCATGGATCTCCTGAGTTTCCTGTGCCACCATACCTAACTCATCTGTCCTTTGTAAAGTATGTGTACTTTTAAGCTGAAGTTGTATATAAATGCAGTAATGGGCACAAATGTATTTATTTATTTGGTTTTCAAGACAGGGTTTCTCTGTGTAGCCTTGGTTGTCTTAGAACTCACTCTGTAGACAAGGCTGATCTCGAACTCACAGAGATCCACCTGCCTCAGCCTTCGGAGGGGTTAAAGGCTTGTGCACAAATCTTAAACACACAATTTGATCATTTGTTTGTTTGCAGTGCTACAGATGTAATGCAGGGCCTTGTGGGTGTTGGGTAAATGCTCTACTATGGAGCTAAGCCTCTAGCCCTAATTTGATTAGTTTTGACAAACTTAGATCACAGAGTAAGCCATATTCTAATCAAAACAGAGGGTAGGTCCTCCCCTAGATATGTCCCTGGTGCCCTGTAGTATGCTGACAGAATTGTAGCCCAGATTTCTAGGGAAAACAAACTGATGATCTCTGTAACCATTTAAATTAACTAATATTTATAGCAATCAAGGCACGGGAGGCTTAAACTGAGGTAAACACCTGTTGGCTTCCTGAGGCAACTTGTTTTCTGAACTATATACAAAATATCTATTTACAAGCCTGATTCTACAACTTAACAGCTAGCTCTTTAGAAATCTCTTTCCATCTATGTCATTCTACAGAGCTAGTCTACCTTTCTCTTGAGAGCCTCCAAACCCAAGCAGTCCTTTCCTGCCAGCTACTTCTCTGTTGTTACGGCAAGCCCAGAGAGAGAATCCCCATCTCTTACCTGGAGCTCCTTCTGTAAAGGTTCTTCAAAGTCAAGAGCAAGAGAGAGAGAGAGCTTCAGAGTGCAAGAGAGCAAGAGAAGGCAGGAAGGGAGGGGGCGGGGAGGAGGAAGGGAGGAGAGGGAGGAGAGGGGGAGACAGGGAGAGAAACAAAGAGGAAGAGAGTGCTCTATTAAAGGTCCAATTGCTTATAAATAAGCTCCTAGCTCCTCCCCTCACCTTGGTAGGCGGAACCACATCTCCATGGTGATGGGGGAGGGGACATGACTCCAAACCAAGTGGTGGGGTAGCTCAAAGCCACCCAGCTGACTTTGCCTTAGATCATAGAGCAAAGGCCACAAGACCTCTTCCAAGCAACTTGCCTTAAAATAGGCAGGAACTTTCCATTCTTTAGCATTTTTATCTGTGGAGGCTTTTAGAGGCACCCCCACACTGCATCTCTTCAGGACACACCTAACTGCATCTGACAAACACAGTATCTATTTAGGCTTTTATATGTCACTAACAACTAGGTCTTCTATGTAAATAATCAAATGTCCTGTAACAGATCTCTAGTGCTTGTTGACCTCCCTGGTACTCATACTCTGATGTGGTCAATCTCCAGCTATCAGTGTGCCAGCACTGAGTCAGAGTTGGGCAGAGAGACTCACAATGAGTCTTGATGAACCAGGACAACTGGGACCATAACTGTACCCCACTCAAGTCCATGTCCCCTGCCCTGTCTCCTCCCAAGGGAGCTACCATTTTCTGTCATCCTAGGCTACTTTTGCTTCCTCAAGTTTTCTCTGGAATGGGGTAGCACACATGGGGACCTACGTTATCCGTTAGTACCCATGGAGAATTTGCTTCAGGGTTCCTTGTCCTGAAATCTGTGGATGTTCCAGTCCTTCACACAATTGACAAACACACATACGGATCCTGAGCACATCCTCCTGGAAACTGGCAGTCATCTCTAGATTAGTTAACAATATGAGGTCACAGAAATTGTTTAGGGAATGATGACAAAAACGTTCCATACAGTTCAGTACAGACACAAGCTATTTGGGTTTTGCTTTTATTTTGGAAACAGGGTATTACTTTGCAGCCAAGTTGGCCTTGGACTTGTGATCCTCTCGCCTCAGCTTTTCAAATGCTGGGGTTACAGGCGTGTACTACTATGCTTGGCTCCAGACACAACTTTTTAAAAAGATGGGTTTTTGCTGGCCACTCCTGGCTCGCTGTCCAGTGATCTGCAGCCACACACTAGGACAGACCAGTCCAGTCAGAAGGTTGCTTGGAGCATCTCTGATTGCTCCAGTGTCACAGCAACTCTGCCCAACATCAAGGTGACAGTGTCTGGCAGGGGTCTTCTCTGAGTTACCTCACATGGAAGAAGAGGAGAGAGAGGAAGGGAGCGAGATGAGGTCATACGCATGGGAGGGTGTGAGCCCACAGTGAAAGAAGGAGCCCAGGCCTGTGACCATGGAGTCCTGTCAGTTCACATCATGGCATGATCAGATCTTAAGGGCCACAGCTCTCAGTATCCTCCAATGGCAATTAAGTTTCAAGATGAGTTTGGTGAAGATAAACTTTCAAATCCTGGCATCCCTGTGAAGAAGAATCCACTGGGTGACTTTGGTGTCAGAACCAATGGGCTGAAATCACTGCTGCTCTCCCAAGACTGATGGCGAGTATTCACTGAGCACCCACTAAATGTCAGGCTCTGTCTCGAGAACCTAATAATGGCATCCTGTTTCAGTCTCATGGTAATGCTACGAAATTTTAAAAATTAAAATTAAGTAGCTAAGAAAAATTAGGTACGGAGAGGTTAAGTAACTTCCTAACGTCACACACTTAATTAGTGGCAGAAAGTTGGGCTTAAAGACAGGCAGTTTGGCTCATTAGTTTAACCACAGAGCTATACACAACCCCCTATACAAATTCTGTATAAAGTTGACTAGCCCCATAGTTATTACACCTCATTGTTTTATATATATGATAATATATGACATATAATATATAACATATTATATAATGATATATATATATGTATAATATATATGATTGGAGGAATCATAGCTCCTCCAAAAATGAGTTGAGGACTGGAACGATGACTCAGTGGGTAAGGTACTTGCCCCTCAAACACAAGGAACTGAGTTTGAATCCTCAGAACTCAAATAAAGCCAGATGCTGTATCTAGTGTCTGTAATCCCAGTGTTCCCACAGAGAGAGGGGAAGCAATGACAGAAGAATCCCTAGAAGCTCACCTACCAGCTGGCATACGCATCAGAAACAAAAAAACCAAGAGACCCTGTCTTAAAGGAGGTAGAAGGTGAGGACCACCCTCCGAGGTTGTCCTCTGACATAAGTCCCGTGGTAGGCCCATATCCGTGTTCATACACATGAATGAGTACATAGACACATAGACTCACAGACAGACAGGTACATGCAAGCACGCGTGCGTGCACGCGCGCGCGCGCACACACACACACAGGGAACCCTAAGAAGCTGAGGCTGGAGGGCACAAGTTCAAGACCAGCCTGGGCTACACGGTGAGTCCCTGCATTCAAAACAAAACAAAACAAAACAAAATACACACACAAAAAAACCAAAAACCTGAGGTTTTGCATTCTCTTTTTGTATTTCTATTATCACTGCACCCTGGCTGTTGCCCCTTGGAATTGTAGGACCATGAAGAGCAGGGTCACATCACGCTTATCTTTCTGTCCTTGGTAATTTATTGAGCTAAACTCAGTGTTTTTCAAAACACATTATAAGCAGAATCTGGCCTTCAGAGAGGGCTGTTTCACAGGGAGATAAAATTCAAGGCAGAAACAAATTGGATGTGCTTTTCTTCTTGGGGTGAGGGAAGGTAAAGTCAACAACACAGACCCCCCCTCCCCTTCGCTGCCCTCTAATTAGTTTCTGAAGATCTGCCTGCTTCTGCCTCCAGATGCAAGCATTTATGCTGTAACACTACACCTGGCCTCAGTGATCCTTAGCATAAAACCTGAGAAGGAAAGCATCTGGGTTTCTGTGACATGTTTCCTCGTGACCACTGGCAAATGCCCAGCTGTGGTGAGGTGCAGCGAGTCCTCCCGAGAGATACTGAGGTCTCAGCCCCAGAATGTGATGGCATTTAGAAATACAGTCTTTGGGAAATATAATTGTTAAGATGAGGTCTTTAGCCACTACAATACGGATGACACCCTTATGAGGGGAGGGGGCAGGATTGGACAGAGATATGTATAAAGATGATGCAGATATATTCACACACGTGTATGTGCATACACACACATACAAACCCGGAGAATGCCATGTGATCAGAAAGGTTGAGACTGGAACAATACTCCCCAAAGCTAAGAAGTGCCAAGGACAGTTAGCAAACCTGCAGAAGCTGGGAGAGTGGTACAGATTCTCTCCCAGAAGGAAGCAGTACTGCCTTACTCCCTGGTCGCAGACCTCCAGCCTCTTCCACTTCGAAATAAATTTCTGTGGCTTGAGCCCCCAGTTTCTGACACTTTCTTATGGTTGTGTGGCAAACTCACATAACCAACTCCAGAACACACCCCTCCTATCACCCCTCTGACTTCTGTAAGCTCCTGCCATGGCTGAAAACCCAGGTGTCGGGACAGGATTGGGACAAAGATGGGTCAGGGCGATGCCAGTTTTGATTTTCAAGCTCAGAGGAAACACTGGAGCACTGACAACACGAGAGGCCTCTCTGGTCGTTTCAGGTATCTGAGACCACTGCTGTGCTCGTCTCAACCCTAATTTAAAAGCAGCAGATGTTGTTAGGCCATAAATGATGACCTTTTCCAGTGTCTCCAAGAGGGCTTGTCAATCAAGAGGCACTTAGTGACATTCTAATAAGGGGCATGTCCCACACTTGATGCGTAAAGACCAGGGTTGCAGGCAAATTGGAAAGTGCCCGAATCCTCCATCCTCTCAGCTCAGAGCAACACAGGCCTGGTTTCTCTTTGCTGCTAAGGCGTCAGCTCAGTCTGGCTAGTTTGTAAGGCTTCCCTGGATGCCAGGCTGCGGAGCAACCCGGGAAAATGCAAAGGACAGACGTATGTTCAGGAGCCTGGGGTCAGAAAGGGCGGAGGGCCGCTTTGTGAGGGCACAATTTGCAGAGACTGCTGATCTGAGAGTCCGGTAGGCCGCTGGGCTCAGGCACCGCACGCACCCCGCGCTAGGGAGCCTGAACCCGACCAGCGCCCCAGAGGGCACCCTGACATGGCCGCCGAAGACCGGCTCCCGCGCCGCTGTCTGGACTCAGGATGACGCAACCACGGCGGGTTGCATCAGCCCGCACCCTCGCGCTTAGCCCGCCTCTCCGCCGCTTTTCCCCGGGCGCTGATTGGGCCACGTTGGGCACTGACCTCTGTCTCAGCCAATGGACGGCAGCCACAGAGAGCGCTCTCTGCGGAGCCCTGGCACGGGGCGCCTATAAAAGGTACCCGAGACGGGGGCGCGCGTCCCAAAGACGCCAAGTGTCGTTGTGTGGTCTCAGACGGCTGCGTCGCCGCCCGTTCGGCTTCCCTGAGCGCAGTCGAGCCGCCAGCGCCGCAGACATGGAGCCCGAGCCGCAGCCCGAGCCGGTCACGCTGCTGGTGAAGAGCCCCAATCAGCGCCACCGCGACTTGGAGCTGAGTGGCGACCGCGGTTGGAGTGTGAGTCGCCTCAAGGCCCACCTGAGCCGAGTCTACCCTGAACGCCCGGTGAGTGGGACCCCGGGGTGCCACGCCTGCAGGGTTGCCTGAACTCACCTGTCACACACCACAGGGCGCGGGTCTCCTTCCTGCCGGACCGTCTCCTGTGCCCCTCTGCTCGCCCCAGCGCCTGTCATCTCTTCTGGGCCTCCGCGCTGTCCTCTTCTAGTCCCTCATCACTTCACCTCTGGATACACCTAATTCCCAAGGCTGTCACACATCTTCCCCACGTCCCTATACCCTCTCCTCATCCTCCCAGGTAGCATAAAACCCTCGACAAGCCAGGGAAACAGTAATTTGACCTTAATGAGTCATTTCCCCATCCGAGTCTCAGTGACCCTCTACAAACTACTAGGTGACTGGGTAGTCCCAGTTCGGCTTGTATCTGATGGGTTGAAATAAGAAAAGTTAATGTTGCCAAATGAGACTTCTGGGTGCACCGAGGACAGACGAGTATATGTGCCAACTTGGGCCATTGACTAGCCAGCCACCAACTTCTGAAGGTCCCACGCCCAGAGGCTAGACATAGCTTTTCTCCTGCAACCTTCCGTTGGCTGCCCCTCCCTGTCGCGCAGCCTTAGTCTCGGGGAGGAGCCCCCTTAACTTTCTAGCGAAGGATGACTGAGAAAGGAAGCCAGCAGCTGGAGTAGCCCTGAGTCTGATTTGACGACAACCGTGGGTCAGTTAGGAGACTTTCTTGTTTCCTGGGGTTTCCAACACCTCCCCCCCCCCTTTGGTTGACACATCTGTCAACAGCTCCCTAGCCCCGCCCACCCCTCCGGTCCCTGCCACGTGACGGAGGCTGTGCTCTGGACCTTCCTGTATTTACTTTGTTCTCTGATGTTATGTAAGTGTCCACGAGTGCAGTTCTGGATCAAACAGGAGAGGGCAATCGGGTGACTGTAGATGGGGACTTCGAACAGTGGCCTTAGAGCTCCAACCGGCAGTGGCGCGTGGGTTTCAGTTTGGTTTTGTTCCGAGTTGTCGGGAATGTAAACAAAACTTTTCCTTTTAGAGTTGGCTAGGAACTTTATCACTTTGGGTGTAAGCTTCTAGTCCTCTGGAACTGGTCGGGGCAGTCTGCAGGATCTCCGTGGATGTTTTCAAGAAACCAGGTGTCCTTGTTGGTAGGTGGCAGTTAGGTGCGTCAGTGATGCTTCTGTCGGGTCTGGTTGCATCATTTGTAAAAGCTGTTTTGAGACCTGTTTTCCTCAGGCGAGGAACATTGGGCCCCTTGGATTTGAAGACCTAAGATGGTAAATACCAGTCTCCTGGGTATACAAATCTGTACCTTAAAAATTACCGCGGAATGGATGCAACGGTGCACTTCTGTAATATGTCACTGGAGAGGCCAAGGCAGACTGGGGTATACACAGTTAGAGTCTCTCAGAAATTAAGGAAGAAAGCAGGCTCATCTTTTTTTTTTTTTCTGTAGTAGTACTTATAATTGGGTGATGATAATAGTTTATACTAGTTATTTACTTAACATTTTATTTTCAAATTGGCCTTCCAGTTGAGGACAGAGTGTCAGTTTGGTTTTTTTTTTATCATTTGCTGGTGGTTGGCTTCACATTTAGAACAGCATTTTGCAAATAGGTGTGCACTGCATTTATCAGTAAAGCAGTCCAAACAACATCACAATATGCTTTTTGTTTTAGGAGTAGTGTCAAAAAGTCCTTATGGATGTTGATAAGAAGATGAAGGTTTTGTGTGTTTGAGGCAAGGCTTCCTAACACAGGCTAGCTTGAGCCTATCATATATATATATATATATATGATACACATGCATATATATGCATGTATATATATGTATATATATATTGTCATATTGTGGGCATGTGCAACCATGCCTAGGTGGATACAGTTATTCCTGGTCTTTGGGGGTCAGCATTTTGAGATAGGGTCTTTCTAGCCAGATTTGCCTGCAGGACATTCATATCGCAGACTGACCTCAAACGTCTGCCTGAGCTACCTTTGTGCTGAGAGTCTAGATATGAGCTCAGTTTGTTTGTTTTTTTAATTTAATTTAATTTTAGGCTGTTTGGAAGGAACATCTTAATTCCAAGTTTTGCTTAATGGGTTATTCTGGTGTGCAGGCTGGTGATCTGCAGGGTGGTATCTATTATTTGAGTCCATTGCTTTTAAGTACATATTTTAACAATATGATTTAAGAGAAATTTAAAAATTGATTTTAGAGATGAGAATTATATAAACGTATATGGACTCTGTTTTTACAGTCACTGGTATAGAGGAGAATCTGGGTTGGAATCTTGATTCTAGCAGCAGGTAACCTCGGGTGGCATGGATGAAGACTAACCAAAAGTAAATTGAGTTTTCTCTGGCTTTAGAGTTCATTGCTGCCGAAGTCCTAGATACAATTTGTGTTGCGGAAGTCCTAGATACAATTTGTAATTTTAGTAGCAGAAAGCAGTTTCCCTCTGAGTAAGAAGTAAAGTGTGTGGCCATAGTTCTTACAAACTCATTTGCCTCCCAAATTTATTTGCATATCTGAGATTAAAGTCAAGCACTTTCTAAATAAAAGTTTTACATATGAGAACTTTTCAAAAATAAAAAAGGTCTTCCTGGGGAAAATCCTCGTTGGGATCTATGCTGATGCCTGCTTTTCTTTCCATTTATGATCAGCGCCCAGAGGACCAGAGGTTAATTTATTCTGGGAAGCTGCTGTTGGATCACCAGTGTCTCCAAGATTTGCTTCCAAAGGTATTTGTAGTCCTTAGCTCCTGCTTTGGGGTGTTGTCAAGCACTTGCACTTTGAAGTCAGGTCCTGAGGTGTCTCTTATTACATTCAGCAGGAAAAGCGACATGTTTTGCACCTTGTGTGCAATGTGAAGAATCCCTCAAAAACGCCAGAGATCAGCACAAAGGTATGGCGTCTTTCTATGATAATAGCTACTGTGTCTCTGATTCTCGAGGGAGAAAGGAAGTTGAGTAAAACTTAAGAGAGGCTTTATAGTGTTTCCCCCAAGGCATACCAGAACTTAGAGACTGTGTTCTCAGTACGGTGAGGGCTGTGTGCCGTGTGCAGAAGCAAAGTCACACCTCTCTCTGACCTGAGGTCACTGTGTGCCCAGGACACAGCACCAGAATGACACGTGAAAGTGGTGTTTATAGAAATGAACACATTTCTCTAAGGAACTTTATTTATGTTCAAGACGGGGTCTCTCTATGTAACCATGGCTGTCCTGGAACTTGCTCTGTAGATCAGGCTAGCCTCAAACTCCCAAAGATCGGCCTGCCTCTCCCTCCTGAATGCTAAAGTTAAAGGCATGTGTCAAAACAACCTGGCTAGGAACATTGATTTTATAAGGAGTAGAAAAGTAAACATATTTCCTGTAGAAATTTCTGACAGGATTACTTGGGTAGGATAAGACCACTTATCCTGTAGACTGGGATAAAGAAACCTTATCTTCATTACTTGGTCTCTAAAGACTTTGGTTTGACAATAAAATACATTTGCTTTCCTTCTTGACTGTATTTGCTTATGTGTGCACTATCCATATTCTAGTGTGGTATTTGACTTAAATTTGTATTTCACTTGTATTTCTTGCAACTTCTGAGTATCACATGGAAAATTCTCTTTCTTTTATGTTGCTGCCTAGTTATATGTGCACATTCTGTCTGTCACATTTGATTTCTAGGCCTACTGTGTTTAACACCATACATTTTAGCATCAGTGGGGAGTTTTCTCAGCATGATAGCTGCATTTGGAAGATTTTCCTGAGACTACAGTACTTATTCTTAGAATCCATGTAAAGAAAAACATGAATTATCTTTTTTTTTATTTTTAGTGTGTGTGTGTGTGTGTGTGTGTGTGTGTGTGTGTGTGTTGTTTGTTGATATTGGTGTCTGTATAGAGAGTTTTTGCTGGAGCTTGAACCCAGGGCCTAATGTAGGCAAGACAAGAACTCTACCACTAGCCCTAGTATCTGTATGTTCAAAATTGTTGCAATGAATAAATTCAGAATTTTTTTCTATAACATTTCACTTAATTTTGTCAGGTTGAGGGGTGGGGATAGGGATATAAGCCACTGGTAGCAGAATAACTTTTTAGCTTGATTGCAAACAGTTGCATCAGGCCCTTTGTTCTGACATTTGTGTTACTCAATTTAGGGTGCTGAATCCACAGAGCAGCCGGACACCACTAATCAGACCCAGCATCCTGGGGATTCCTCAAGTGATAGTTTACGGCAAAGGGAAGTTCTTCGGAACCTTTCTCCCTCCGGATGGGAGAACATCTCTAGGTGAGTGTCCGTGAAGAACACGATTGTACTTCATTTGTGTCAATTGAAAAATAAGGTGTGTTTAAACTGGGCACTGTGGTGCATGCTTTTAATCCCAGCACTCAGGAGGCAGAGGCAGGCAGATTGCTGAGTTTGAGGCCAGCCTGGTCTACAGCTTGAGTTCCAGGACAGCCAGGACTATATAGAAACGCTGTTTTGGGGGAGCAGGGAAGGAAAGTACACAGCACCTTAGCTTCTCATATGCTTGCTCCCAGCAAGAGAAGGCTGTTGCATGCCTGAAGAAGTGAGGCTGGCCCAGCACAAATGTGTCAGAAAGTCCAGGCCTATTCCTTTGGCTTGTGAGCTGTGCAAATCCCCTAGTTTTCTGAGCTATATGTGGGCTTTCTCTGTCAACTAGGGTAGAATCTTTCTACAAGGCTGATGGGTATCTACCAACCCATGTGGGATACCAGATGAGCAGTAAACACACAGGAAGGGGTGTCACGGCACTTAGAACTGCCACAGTGTAGATTCTTACCTGGGGTCAGGGAGGACGGCAGATTTCTTTCAGGAAGGACTTGGCGATGTGGCTTGGGCACTCCCCTCTAAAGCATGATCAGTGGATTTAATCCCCAGTGAGGCTTGAGAGGGAAAGTGTTAGCCTGTTGCACGACTGTGCAGAAAGCATGTCGCATCTCCCTGCCAACACAGTGAGAACCTAGAGCAGGACGGGCCTCTTGTTTCCCATCAGATCTGATGAGCCCCAGTGCTGCCGTCCCCGACTAACATGGTGCATCATAGAGTTGACTATTGTAACGTCTGTCCTGTCTCTTTGACTATTATTGCTGATTATAACTTAGTATTACTATTAAGTTCGTCATCCCCAACCAACTCGAAATGTTCCTTTGTTTGAATCTGCGTACAGGCCTGAAGCTGTCCAGCAGACATTCCAAGGCCTCGGGCCTGGCTTCTCTGGCTACACAACCTATGGGTGGCTGCAGCTCTCCTGGTTCCAGCAGATCTATGCAAGGCAGTACTACATGCAATAGTGAGTCCTACTGTGGGTGTGGCTGCTGGGAATGGAGAGAAATCCTATCACTGCTGTAAAGTACCAAAGGGAGAGGGATGTGTTTTCCTGACTCCTAGAACCCTGTGCTTTGTGGTTCTGGGTGTAGTAGGGTGGAAATGATAGCAGCTTCAAGGCGTGAGTATTGATGTAGAATTAGTTCCAGATAAGCTTTGCCATACAGCTCTTCTTAGAAGACGTTTTATAGACATTTAATACTGCCTAGCCCTCCAAGAGCCGTTTGTATGACAGCTCTGCACCGGCCTTCAGCCGCATCTGCTTCTGTTTTTATTTTAGTTTAGCCGCCACTGCTGCATCAGGAGCCTTTGTCCCGACACCAAGCGCACAAGAAATCCCTGTGGTCTCTACACCGGCTCCAGCCCCTATACACAACCAGTTTCCGGCAGAAAACCAGCCGGCCAATCAGAATGCAGCTGCTCAAGCGGTTGTTAATCCCGGAGCCAATCAGAACTTGCGGATGAATGCACAAGGTGGCCCTCTGGTGGAAGAAGATGATGAGATAAACCGAGACTGGTTGGATTGGACCTATTCAGCAGCGACGTTTTCCGTTTTCCTCAGCATCCTTTACTTCTACTCCTCTCTGAGCAGATTCCTCATGGTCATGGGCGCCACCGTAGTCATGTACCTGTAAGCACATGGGTTCTCTTTTTACCGTTTCTGAAAATGACACTATATTGTCACTTGAGTACAGAAATTTTCTTTCGGTCTGTGGCCCTTAAAGGAGGTGTGCTTAAATTTTGTCATTCTGACACTTCCGGTTCAGAGAGCACTAACCCAGAATGCAGAAATCCTGTGTTAGCGGAAGAAGAGTATTGTCATTGTCTGGTCAGTGGATAAATGACCTGTCAGGCTCATGGACTTGTGAAGTACAGTACAGGACCGTCCTGAAGCATAAGAAGCTGTATTTGTTTCCAGAAGGATAGAGTGCCTTTTATCAGGCTGTAGCTCCTTGCAGGACAAGGTTCAGACAGTCGTCACAGCCATGAAGGGCCAGTGACCCTTTACACACTTTGGTTTTGCTCCAGCTGCCAACTGGAGATAATTCTGCATCTTCCCCCAGGGGACATTTGGCAGTGTCTGAAGGATATCCCAGTTAGAGGGCTGGCTGTGGTTAAGTAGGTGATAAGAAGGGATGCTTCAAAGTCTCTAGCAGTGTACAGGAGAGCTCACCTGGAGAATACGGCCCCAGAAGGCGTTTGGTTTGCTTTGATTCTGTGGTGCTGGAGTAGAACCCTAGGCCGCCTCTATCCAGGGAAGCGGACACTTCCCACTAAGTTACACTTTCAGCTTGCTGAGTTGACCTCACTCTGTAGCCAAGGCAGGCTTCAAACTTGGATTCTTTCCTTAGCTTCCCAGGGGGCTGGGATTCCGGGATTACCAGGCCCCATGACACTATACCCTGGCTCCACTGAGGTTTTCAAGTGCCAGGTTTAGTTCATACCAACAAGCATTTATTAGCACTCGCTGCATCCAGATGTTATTTATTGCCAGTGAATAAAACACACCCCTGCTTTTAAGGACCAGAGGGCTGAGAGAATCTAGGGACTGACAGACTGGCTGTACAGGTGGTATTGCGTAAGCTTTGGGGCCTTAAGATTCTTGTGTGAGTCCCACAGTGACTCAGCAGAGATGTGCCTATTTGTGCTTTCTTCAAAGGCACCACGTTGGGTGGTTTCCATTCAGACAGAGGCCAGTTCAGAACTTCCCAGATGATGGTCCTCCTCGAGAAGCCGCCAACCAGGACCCCAACAATAACCTCCAGGTACAGGCCTCACTGCCCTGCCCGTTCTCATCCTGAACCTTCAGACTTGTAAACTAGTGGTTTGCCGCTTTTTAACGTTAAGTATTTTATGGTTTTTTAAAAAACTATTCTTATGGCAGCTATATTTAAGACTTTGAATATTCCATATAGGCAATTGGGACTTTTGCATATGTAACGATGGGGTTGACCCACATTTTGAGAATAAGAGATATGTAACAGTATACTTAACTGTGGAAACTGCTGGTGGATAGTTATTCTAATTGATTGGGTACGTAAACACATCTCAGAACAGAGTTTCTCCATAAGGCAGATTAATGCCTTATCCTGAAGGATATACTTTATAACAGAAATTGCCTCGGTAGTCTGCTTTTAGAACACTGAGTTGCCAGGTTGGTTTCTTAGCTCAGGGCACCACCCAAATTAGAGGATTGGTTAGCGTGCCGCCGAGTTAATTCCTATTTGATAGTAACCCAGGGTCACTTCCTCTGACACTGGCCAAGAGGAGTGTTCTGAACTGTGGCAGATGTGCTGTAGAATTGGAGATGTGCCTCCTGCAGCCAAGGACTCATCCCCAGGGATTGTCAGCTGCCAGGCTTCACCCTGACCTGGCTTCAGGATCGGTGTTCCTCTAGACCCTAATTCTTTTTCTTATTGTCTTTGCCTCTAGGGAGGTATGGACCCTGACATAGAAGACCCCAACCGCCTCCCCCCAGACCGTGAAGTGTTGGACCCTGAGCACACCAGCCCCTCGTTTATGAGCACAGCGTGGCTGGTCTTCAAGACTTTCTTTGCCTCTCTTCTTCCAGAAGGCCCACCAGCCCTAGCAAACTGATGGCCCTTGTGCTCTGTCGCTGGAGGCTTTGTCAGCTTGGACTGGATCATCTGGTTCCAGCTCCTTCCCTCCCCTGGCGTGGACTCGATAGAGTCATTGAGAACCCACAGGATGACAATGTGCTTCTGTGCCAAGCAAAAGCACAAGCTAAGACATGAAGCCGTGGTACAGACTGAACAGGGCCCCTCATGTCGTTATTCAGAAGAGCTTTAATGTATACTGTATGTAGTTTCATAGGCACTGTAAGCAGAAGGCCCAGGGTCGCATGTTCTGCCTGAGCACCTCCCCAGATGTGTGTGCATGTGTGCTATACATGGAAGTCATAGACGTGTGTGCATGTGTGCTCGACATGGAAGTCATAGATGCAGAAACGGTTCTGCTGGTTCGATTTGATTCCTGTTGGAATGTTCAAATTACACTAAGTGTACTACTTTATATAATCAGTGAATTGCTAGACATGTTAGCAGGACTTTTCTAGGAGAGACTTATGTATAATTGCTTTTTAAATGCAGTGCTTTACTTTAAACTGAGGGCGGTGACTTAGCCGAGGTAAACCGTTGCTGGGTTTTCTGTCCAATAAAGTTTTGCTATGAATGACCGTGGCAGAGACTCCCATCGTCCTGGCAAGTTTGCTGTGTCTCTTGTCCCCGGAGAATCAGCAGTTCAGCTGCTGGTTCTTAAGTAACTCCAATACTTCTTTCCTAAAGGGCTGTTTGTGCCAGCAAGGGGTGAGGCTGCAGGAGCTCTTGGTAACTAGGGCTGTGCCTGTGCGTGGCCCCATTTCCTACCTTTAGTGACATTTATGTCATTATGGCATCATATGTTTGGGGGAAGAGAAATAGCCAGAATCTAAGTGTATACTGATTAGACCTTGTTCATAATTATACTGTGGTGTATACTAATTATATTCTGTATATGCTGGTTATGGGCTGAGGCTGGTGGTTCAGCTGGTTGGGCAAAGACTCTGAGGAAACATGATTGAGAAGCTGGTGACAGGAACCCTGGAAAGAGGCCTAGGTGGACCTCTGAACAGCCAGAGATAACATGGTACCTATGTCCTATGTGAATTCCCACTAAGGAGTGAACTCCATAGGAAGACTTTTAGAAAGTGGATGGGGGACCTATTTGTGGATACCAGCCAGGCTCACTCTAGCCAGGGATGGAGGTCTTGCTAGATTCAACAACATGAGCTCTTCTACTAATGGTGAGTGCTCAGTCTGCCAGTCACAAGGATGGCTATCAAGTCCTTTGTGTGTGGAGAGCTGTCTTCTCTGTGCAGTGCTTCATGCCAATGCTGTTCTGTCTTCGTGGTATTCTGTGCAGTACCACTTCTGATAAGAACCTCCTTCTCAGTACATGCAGGGGGCAGTGGGTCAACACTCAGTGGGATTTGCTGCCTTATCCTGTTTCCCATCACACAGGACCAAATAGTGTTCACTCAAACATATCTACCTGGAGCCTGAGAACATGACCTGATTTGGAAATGGAGTATAAACACAGATAATCTAGTTAAGATGATGTCATATACTTGACAGCGTTCTAGGAACAGGAAAATCTGAACACTGAGAGAGAACAGTTTTATGAAGACAGGCGAAGACTTGACTTACCCTGTCGAATAATAATAATGCGAGTATCGCCAGCACCATCAGAAGTCAGAAGGAATAAGAAGTGATCTTCCATGGAGATTTCAAGCACGACCTGACCCTGCTGCTGCTATTTCACACTCATCTCCTAAACTGTGAGATTATAGGCCTGTGTTGTATTGCAATGGCCTCGTGATGATTTGTTCTGGAAGCCTGTATTCTGAAGCAGCTGTGGAATGGCCTTCTGTGGACTCAGTTACAGCACCACCTCGTGGCAGTGCCTTGCAACGTGCAGACAACATCCACTGAGGGGTTGCATGTACAGAACCAGCCAGGATTGAAAGTGACTCTGCCCTAGTGAAATCTTTGCACCTTGGCCCAGCCTCTAGAGGGCATAGGTCATGTGGCCTCAATCCCCAAACCAGGTGGCCTGATGACATTCTTGAGTTCTGGAGGCTTGGAGTCTGAAGGTGTTGGCAGGTGTTCCTAACTGGGGGTTCTGATGGAACATCCATTCTGGACCTTTCACTTTTAGAGTCCCAGCAAGCTGATGCTCTCTGGCTAAGTAGCTACACCCCCTGCCCCCTTCTCACTGCACGGTCACCTGGCCTAGTCCCCTCTTTCTGTACCTCTGCGTCTTCGTGTTGTCTTATAAGGATACCAGTCATCGGATTTAAAACTGAAAATGCCCTGTTTCCATAAAAGCACACATTCTGAGGTTCCGGATGGACGTAGATTGGTGGATGATAGGTTCTGAGTCTGTTCCTCTCTAATTTTTGTGTTGAAAACAAACTCCAAATTCATATATTGATGATCTTGGGGGGGGGGTGACACCTTTGGGAAGTAGAGTTAACTGAAGTCATGAGAGTGAGGCCTTCTTGATGGGATTTGTGGCTTTCTGAAGTAGACCCCAGTTCATAGCTCCCCAGTTCTGTCCATGTGAAGGTCCTTCTCTATATTATCATGTAACCAAATGCCTTCCTGACCAGGTGCTGGCACCTTGACATTGAGTCCCCTGGCTTGCTGAACTGTGAGCTACAAAACCCTCTATTCTGCACAAACCTTCAGGCTGTAGTATTCAGTTATAGCAATAGAAACAGACCAACGGCGCAGGGAGCAATTCAATTTTTTTGTTTTGTTTTTTCAAGACAGGGTTTTCCTGTATAGCCCTGGCTGTCCTGGAACTCACTCTGTAGACCAGGTTGGCCTAGAACTCAGAAATCCACCTGCCTTTGCCTCCCAAGTGCTGGAATTACAGGCATGCGCCACTGCCCGGCAGCAATTCAATTAATCAACCTACCACAGTGAGTGATTAACCCAGGTGCCAAGCATGACATGGCCTGGCTGCTTTGGGCCCCCGTGCCTCTGCAGTGACAAGAAGGAAGCTACTCTATTGACTGGAGTAATAGATCCTGGTGATTGAGAGGAAATTGGGCTGCTTGGCAGAAGCAGAGGGGAAGATGAGATATGGAAGCCATGTCTCTGTACCATCTCCCTTCCAAAGGGGCCATTGCATCTCAATTCAGGTAGGACTTAGAAGAACTGGATCCCCTCAACAGGGAGTGAAGCCTCCAGGGCCGTGGTGCTCCCTCAGCACAATGGAAAGTGGAGGACAGAGATGAAAACCCCACGTGCAGTCCTGTGACCAGCTTCGTGTGAGCAATGCCATTGTCAAGTGTACATTTGTTTTGATGTGAATAGCTGGTGGGAACTTGTAGGAAACACATCCACGTCCCTCTGTTTCCCTCCCCCTCTTACTCTTTATCATCTAACATAAGATACTAATTAATAGTTGTTTTATGTCCCAGAATCTCAGCCCCAGGTTCTCAGGGAACAAAGCAGCCATTTCCAGGGACTCTGCATATCCTTCTGCGGAGAAGGTCTGCATGTTTCTACTGCACAAGGAATAACTGTCATTTATCTGGGGGTTAAGGATGGTCTAAGGAGATGTGCATGGGTGTCAAGTTGACAAAAGAGAACTTCACTGGTCCAACTCAGCCTGCCTGAGTCCAGGTTTCCAAACACATAGACAGTGCAGTCTGGCTTGTACACATAGAATGCTTGTGGCCAGGTACCTTTAAATCAAGGGTGGTCCTCCCTTATCTGGGAAGGCCCACTTAATTAGCTCATGGACTTGAGGTCTCTTCAGAGAAGAGAAATTAGGCTGCAGCCTTAGCGTCCACCTGAGGCCGGCTTGCCCAGCCTCAAGCACAAAAGCCCAAGAATGATATGCACTCATCCCAGCCGCTTCTGCTTCTTTGGCAGTTGAGACTGCTGAAGTCTCAACTCCTTGTCCTTGGGTGTCATGTTGGCCAACACGGGATGCGCCGCAGGCTGGGACACTTGTTGCACCAGGGGCTCTTCTCCTGCTTGTAATTGAGAACAAAGTATGTGTGGTGTCTCCAGCAAAGGCTGAGATTTCCCTGTCTAGGCTGGAGTCTATAGGAAGAGACAGGCCTCAACCCACAAGATTTAAATGGATCAGAAGATTTAAATGGCAAAGGGTATCCATCCAGTTGGGTAGATGTCTGTACCCATTACCTTGGCTGGGGAGGAGGCATGTCAATCAGCCTGTGACAAAATACCCAAGAAATTCAACTTATCAGCAGGAAGTATTTTGGGGGTTTCAGCCTACATCTGCTTGGCTCCGTTGTCTCCGGGCCTATGGTGAGATAGAACACAATGGCACAGTGTATGTAGGGCAGAAATGCCCACTTCATGGAGTCCAGGAAGCAGGGAGGGAGATGGGGAAGGAAGAGAGTGGGAAAAGAGGTGTTACTAGGAGGAAGAGGGGAGGGAGGAATGAAGAGAGGAAGGGAGGGAGAAGAAAAGAAGGAAGAGAGAAGACTAAGAAAGAAACCAAGGATAGCATATATCCAAGCGACAGAGGGCTCACTGTTCTGGGATCAGCTTACTCCAAGTAGCCCAGCTCCTAAAGTTCACATCACCTTCCAGTATCCTAGTAAGCTAGGAATCCATTGATGGATTAGTCCACCAGTAAGGTCAGTGCCTGCATGATTTAGTTACTTCCCAAAGGCCCCACCTCTAAACACTTCAGCAAGTAGATATAGAACATGGAAGGAAGAGGAATTATGATTTAGTGAAGAAATGGTAGTGATTTGGAGGGGGGGTGGGGGAGATTAGACAGAGGTCCAGGAAAGCTATGAGAAAACTGAACAGACTGAAGACTTGCAAATGCCCTGGGGCAGGAGAGAGCTTGGCATGAAACACATCTTGCATGATAGCATGTGCTTGAGGCTGAGCCAAGAGAAGTGATAGGAGATGAGACCTAGAAATGGGCAGGACAGCTCATGTGAGACACTATCAGTGGGGAATGAGAAGTTGTAGCTAGGGACTGGAGAGATGGCTCAGTGGTTAAGAGCACTGACCGCTCTTCCAGAGGTCCTGAGTTCAATACCACATGGTGGCTCACAACCACCTGTGATGGGATCCAATGTCCTCTTCTGCTGTGTCTGAAGACAGCTACAGTGTACTCACATACATAAAATAATTTTTTTTAAAAAAAGTAGCTAAGGCAGACTGGGGTCATTGGAAGAGCAGTGAGCAATGAGGTTTGATGGTGGTGTACTCCGTGGAGCTGGGCCTTAAGAAGGAAGAAGGAAGCTAAGCCAAGTGTCTTCAGTGACTCATGAAGGTGCTTCCTCCACTTCCTCCCTCCGTGAGTGGGTAGACAATGACAATCCCATAGACTGTATCAGCCAGCACCATAGCTCTTAGGTCATGAACGCTCTTGTGTTTCTCTTTAAAAGAAAAACTTAAAAAATAATGTGTGTGTGTAAGGGGGACAGCATTGTCACAGACAGTTGTGAGCTTGCAAACTCAGGTCCTTTGCAAGAGCAGTATGCACTTAACTGCTGAGCCATCTCTCCAACTGGTTCTTTTATGTTCTTAATAGTCACCGAAGAAAGCATATCCCAGCATAGCTCCCTTACGACTGGAGTAAGGATGTGCAAGATCGGGCCTGCCACATCCTCACAGAGCAAGGTACAGCAAACCTTCTCAGAGCCAGCTCATGGAGGGGGAGCAGACAAGACAGCAGAGAGTGCTGACTGAGGCTGATAGACAGCGTTGGGAACAGGGGTGGGGGGACACTGTGACATAACCTTGTACTAGCAGCAGAAGACACTGGGAAGGCAGAGGGTTGTTCTGATGACAGCTGGTTGGCTGGGGCTGACCTGGGATTGTTCCCACAGAAGGACAGTAGAGTTGACATAAGAGGACTTGTTGGTATCCAGCAGGGTGCCTGAGGGAAATCACACTGCCTCCAAGTTCCTGTTCCGCATAGATTGACAATCTCTACATGAGACACCAGCTCTGCCAATACCGAGCTCACAAGACTCCCTCACGAGGCTCCAGGGAAGCCACACATGCCTTCTAAAGGTCTCCCTGGTGGCACAGGTGCAGGGCAAGCTGAATGAAAGACACATTTGTTTACTATGATTTTTTTAAGGTATTAAGTAAATGTATTCTTCTATTAAAGTGAGGACATACAGTTCTCCCTTTAAAATTCATTTAACTAAAAGAGCAAGTGAAACGTTCTAAAAAGTTAAGCAAGCAGGAGCCAGTTGCATAAGCAGAAAAGACAACCATCCAGGCTCTGGTTCCTGCAAGACTGACTAACAGGAGACACTCACTACCCCTTAAGGTCTCTGTGGACACCATAATCAGATGAGGTGAATTCTAAAATGTGTGCATTGGGGTGCTTGCTGTGGGTGGGGCTGCATGTGTACTAGTGGTGAGTGTGCCTCACATCCAGATTTCTCTGGATGTCTGTGTGTAGTTGGCATGTGCATATCTGTAGATGGACATACTGTACACACAGGTGCACTAGGCTTTCTGCATTCAAATGTCTGTCTGGGAAGGTGTGTGGACAGAGTGTACCAGGTAAGTGTGTCTTGGGTAGCTGCTGTCAATAGAGTCATGGAGGTGGCAAGTGGAGTAATTTTCTCTCAACACTCAGCATTATGGTAAGGGATTTGGCTTGACTGGAAGCCAAGATGGCTGACTATCAGAGGACAAAACATGTCTGGGCAGAAGCTGATTCAGCCTGTCCCAACTGTCCCATTTTTTTTGGGTCTTTGGTAGATAAGATGAGTTCTGAGCCTGACTCCAGAAGCCTTGGCATCTCTCTGCCTCATCTCCATCTCTCCTGACCTCCTTCAGTCCTCTGCCTTATCCAGTGATCCCCGGCTGAACTTTCTGGAAGACCCAGGGTTCAGAAAAAAAATGGTTGTTATAGTATGGTTAGGAGCTCGACTCAACTTTGGGTCCTTTGGAATGCAAGGAAGGGTCCTCCTGGCCCGGCCATCTTGGATTCCTGAAATACAAATGCCAAGGAGCAGGGCTGTCTTAGACCTTCTGGCTCCTCCACAGTTTGGGCTCTGTTGGGAGGTCCTGCGCTGGGTACTGTGGAGCTATCTGCCATTCCTTCTCCGGCCCTGGGCCTGATCAGAACATCATCACGCCTTGGCCCTGACTTGTTCTGGGAATTAAGTAGAGTGTGGGGATTCGTAGTAGGGACAGTGCCTCCATAGAAACACCCCAGCATCATTTTGGTGGTGACTGCAGTGATCAACAGGGAACTCTGGTCCTCCTTAAGTTTACACAGTTTGCTGAACCTCTGCTCTGTGATGAACTAGCTTTCCATGATGGACAGTTCATCTACTGGCGGCTCTTAAGCCTGACTGTTGCACAGACACTGGTTGGCAGGTGCTTCTTCCAACCAGAAAGAATGACGGCACACATTAAGAACAGAGCAGTGAGCTGTGGACCAGGCACTGTGTTCAGTCTTCCCCTACCCACACAATGGCTTGTCTCATCGAGCATCACCTGTCAATAAAAAAGTAGTAGCCAATGAGCTGAGGCAGGAAATAGGAGGTGAGACATCCGGCTGGGAGAAAGAGAATTCTGGGAAATAGGGACAAAGGAGATTTCATCTGGGGAACACTGAGGAGATGGACATAAACCAGCCACACAGCTGAACTTGGGTTAGAATAAAGGAGATAATCTCCCCAGAATTCTGGGGAGACGGACATAAGAAGACAAGGAGAGGAACCCAGCCAGGTAGCTGAACTCAGGTTAGAATAAAAGGGAAAATAAGTTAGGAGCTAGTCGGAGATCAAGCCAAAGCTATGTTGTAAGCACTTATTAATAAATGATTAGTCTCAGAGTCGTTATTTCTGGGAATTAAGTGGTCAGGAGGAAAAACGAGATCTTATAATCCCTTTGAAAGAAAGACCCTGAGGTTTTGAGAAACTCCACAGCTGCCAGCTATGCGGTTCTTACGTGATCAAAGCTGGGATCCCGCAAGACTCTGGCATCTGGGAATTCTGCTGTTTCTTTAGAGATCCTCCAAGCTCATAGCCCGCTGTACCTATGCTCCAATGTGATGGACTTGGCAGTCCTGTGGCTCTCAGGGGTGACAATAGCCCCACCCCAGTCTTTCAACTTAATAATTTAGGGTCTGCCCTTCCAGAAAGTTTTCTACAGAACAACATACACACACCCAGGGCTGGGTTCTCTGGTTTATAGAAATGAGAATATGTCCTTATCCATGCCACCACAGATTCAATAACCTGCAGACAAAATTTTGGACTTGATTCCCAGAACTAATATAAAACAAAACAAAACAAACAAACAAAACAAATCCAGGAATGGCTGCTACTTGCTTGTAATACCGACACTCAGAAGGCAGAGGCAAGAGGATCTTAGGGACTTGATGACCAAGTACACTTGCCTACTTAGTGGGTTCCAGGCTACTGAGAGATCTTATCTTAACAAGAGTGGGAAGCCAGGCAGTGGTGGCACTTGGAACTAAAGCTAAGAGGCAGGCAGATTTCTGAGTTCAAGGCCAATCTGGTCTACAGAGTGAGTTCCAGGACAGCCAGGGCTACACAGTGAAACCCTGTCTCGAAAAAAACCAAAAACAACAACAACAACAGCAACAAAACAAAACAAAAAAGAGTGGGAAGGTTGTCCTTTGAAGATGGTGCATGACTGTTTCCAGCACTAAACAGATGACTGCAGAATGCGGCCTTTAGAGTTTAAGCCCTGTGACATCTTTCAGTTGTGTCACTTGGAGGAACCTCTCCGAGCTCAGATTGTTGAAGGTAATAACTCTCGCAGTGTTCTCATGAGACTGGAATAAGATGTGTATGAAGGGTGATCTAGCATGCTTGCCAGTTCACACCCAATTCGACCAGCATTTACTACGCACTTACTATGTGCTACGTACCTGAGAGCCTACTGTGTGAAGACACACCCCAGCTATGATCCCAGATGGATATGCTGACCACTTAGTAGGGGTTTCTAGCAAGATCTCTCAGAGCAGTGGGGAATGATCATGCAGGCCGTAATCACATGAACACCTAGGTCAAAGAGGTGGAAAGAGGCCCTCCATTGAATAAATGTGCAGAGGCGCTAAAGGCTTGTCATGCACACCCTATCTGATAAATTTGCTTTGGGGTGGAAAGACTAACAGATGAATTGATCTCTTTTTTAAAAAAAAAGATTTATTATTTTTAAATTTGTGTGTGTGTGTGTCTATGTACGAATGAGTGTGTGTGTGTGTGTGTGTGTGTGTGTGTGTGTCTATGCACGAATGAGTGTGTCTGTAGATCTAGGCAAACATTCCACCAACTGAGCGATATTTCCAGGTTTCCATTTGCATTTTTAAAATAATATGATAAATATGAGAATTTTCAGAACCACTGGAACTCTCCCAAGGTGAACAATGCTGTGTCAACTGACTGTCAAAGGACATGGCCAGGGTGGGCTCTGACCATGGGAAACAGGCTGCAGTAGCTGAGGTCTGGGCATACCCAGCCTCCACTGTAGTTGGCAGCTCCTGCTATTATCCCAGAGAATGTGGGGCAGAGCTTAAGTGGTCAGTTTAAAAAAGGCTGCTGCCAACTGCTTTGTGGCCTGTGCCAGCTCCCCTCCCTCTCTGGGCCTTATCCTCATCCTCAAGACAATAAAGGTGTAAGCAACAGAGCTTAGCGTTCTCTAACTGGAGTATCTCTAAGTGCAGGTTGTGTAGGCAGCTGGGAAGGTGGTGTTCTGGTACCGAGGAACGGTTTGAAACCTCCAGAGAGCCACTGTCAGGCTATCAGAGGTCCTTGGTCTTACTGAAAACCGAGAAGGAGAGATTGGTGTTTAGGTCCTTACCAGCCAGGACGCTCATCTACCCCTTTGATGTGCAGCAGCAAGCCCCAAGCTTAGGTCACTGTGGGCAGCAGGAAGCCGGGATGCCCACTGTATTTTGATTTCTCTCTTTGTGGCAATAGAGAGATAAAAGTTTAACTGAGCTTATTTAAGGAGGGAGAGAAGATAAATTCAAGAAAGGAGGGTGTGGGTGCTTTTGAGGGCGGATGAACAGAGCGTGGGGCACTATTCTTGGACCTTTTACAGTGTGACCAGCTGTATGTTGGAAAGGGAATCTGCCCCTCTTTAGAGCCACTGTGGTGCTGGCAGTGCTGGAAACCACTCTGAGGACAGCTACAGCTGCAGTGAGAGGGACGTGAGGCAGCCAGATCTCTGTATGACTGTGTCACTTTCTCTCTGTGTATAATGAGAATAATGACATCTTGGTCCTATGTCACAACAGGCCAGAGGCTGTAAAAAGTGCCTTGGAAATTGTTAAAGGAGATATGATCTTGCCAGGTGTGGTGTTGCTCAACTTTAATCTCAGCACTCGTGAGGCAGAAACAGGAGGATGTCTGAGTTAAAGACCAGCCTGGTCTACATAGCAAGTTCCAGGATAGCTAAAACTACACAGGAAGAACCTGTTAAGACAGAGACAGAGACAGACAGAGACAGAGAATCTTTAACACATTGGCGGCAGTCCAAACTAGATTGTCAACAATAGATTTTTATTCCTGTGTAAGTGTTGCCCACACAGGCATGGTTAGATGACTGGGATCAGAGATCGACTGTGACTGACATCATTGAGTACAGTGAGGATTCTTTACCGTATTGTCTATGAAAGGAACAGAACAAAATGTAACAGACCTGGGAAGACCCCTTGGTAGAAAAAGTACCTACAAAACACACACACACACACACACACACACACACACACACACACATGAGCCTGAGTGGCAGCATCTGGACCACCTTGTGGCCCACATGCTCCAGCAGACCCTCTGGAGAGCAGGTGTGGCTAAAACATGACGTTCCCAGTGTCCTGCTGTCCTACAGATGGTCTCTGTCCTCTGGTCCCTTTTCTCAAGGTCCCCCTGAGGGCTTCCTCTGACCACACACATGTACTCCTCAGGTTCACCCTAAGCCTGGCTCCTCTCTGTGTTCAGGGTGCTTCCAGGCCTGCTGAGGCCACCTTCCAAGCAGAGTGCCCCTGCTCCTTCCATCACTCACCTCCAGGAAGCGTCTGTGTTCATTTCCAGTTTGCCATCAAACGGTGAGAGTTTGGTGTCTTTAGGCAGTACTTGCTCATTATCTTATAGTTGTAGTGCAGATGTCACTAGGATACAGTCAAGGTGCTGGCAGGGGACTCTTCTGAAGCTAGAGGGGATAAGAGGTCCCCTGCTTTGTGTGCTTTCTAGAGGCCACCCCAGGTGAAGACTTCTGACCCCTGTATCTCTGAGACTCGCAAGGCTGTGTCTCTGCCCGTTGTCCCTGGTCACCCGTCTCCACTTGCCCTCTTTTGCCACTGTCCAACATTGGGCTGGTGATGAACTTACACCCACCCAGGTGACTTAGGTTCCTCCTTTCCCCTCACATACATAATGTCCCTACACTTGCATGGTCTCTTCTGTGGACTAGGAGGTGAACATCTCAACTGGGGGTGGCCAGTGGCCACTTACCTTAGTTCTCACACGGCTGGTTGGCTCTCTCTCTCCTACAGCTATCCCACCACATCCCGGCGGTCCTCTGTCCCCTTTCTCATGCATCCTAGGACTCTCAGGGTCCTGCTCCATCTCCCCTTGCCCTGTCATTAGCCACTGGCAACTTTAGTGATCAATCCCAAACCAATCAGGGGCAAGGACCTTTAGCATTTGGACACGCAGATTCCCGATTGAATCAAAACACTAGAACCATTCTCCAACACTCCAGGGGAAATCTAAGGTAGCAATGCGGTTAGTGCTTGAGTCCCAGGCATTCCGAGGTTCAGCGATCTCAGCTGTGACACGAGAATGACAACATCTACTTCCTGAGAGCTTGGAGGATTCTGAGGGCAGTGGAGCCCTGATTGTTGCTCAGCACACAGTAGGTACTCCATGCATGCACATGACTGAGTGGAGCATACAGTAGGTACTCCATGCATGCACATGACTATACAGAGGCTTTCTGTGATGCTTGGTCCCCTCAGGCCTGCATGGATTAGACAGAAACGCATGAACTTCATCTCCTTCACCTTGAAGCTAGTCCTGAAGGGACAGGTAGGTGAAGGGTTCTAGTAGGCCTCAGCATAGCAAACACAGCATAAACAAGCCTTGGATTTCCTCCCTATTCCTTTCCTTTGCTAAAACCTTTACATTCCTAAAGCTAGCCTCCAAGGTCCCTTCCCTTATTTGGCCACTGACTCACTCCTGAGACAAAACACCAAGGTCCAAAAATCAAAATTCATTATTTGGCTAACATGTCCAATCAGAATTTACTAACTCATCCTAGCATGGACTTTCTCCTTTTCTTCTTAAAAACTCACTCCTGCAAAAATCCGCTTGCTTGCTTGCTGCTGCTGCTGCTACTGCTGCTGCTTTCTGTCTGTCTTTACAGCCCCCGCCCCCTCTGGCCCCTCCAAGGTAATAAATCTCCTTAATGCTGAGAATTTCTTCTCTGGGTGTGTCCTATACCTATTTTAAGGCCAGGTGTCCTGCCTTGCCTGAGTCATGTCCCGACCAGGCTTCCTTCTCTCTGGACTCTTCCTGCACCCATTCCTCCCAGTGGAGCCATCCTGACAGCTACACAGGGGCACCGGCCTCTGCTCTGGCCTCCTTGCATGCCCAGTAAAACAGCTTGAGCTCTCTACTCCAGGTCTGAGAGGAAATCAACATCATGGCTGACTTGAAGCGCTGGTGAGTTTACTGTGTAACATTAAGACAGTCACTCCCCTATGTGGATTTTGCTGACCTGGGAGTCATTTCCTCTTAGAGATGCAGTTGTATAAGTTGACCTTGGGTAAGACACCAAACCTCTGAACCTTAGTTTCCTTGTAGGTAAGAAAGAGACGACAGGGCTGGAGAAATGGCTCAGAGGTTAAGAGCACTGACTGCTCTTCCGAAGGTCCTGAGTTCAAATCCCAGCAACCACATGGTGGCTCACAACCATCCGTAATGAGATCTGACGCCCTCTTCTGGTGTGTCTGAAGACAGCTACAGTGTACTTACATATAATAAATAAATCTTTAAAAAAAAAAAAGAAAGAGACGACAAAACACCTTACTTTATAGCCGTGTCTTAGGCATAGAGTCATTACTTAGGCACTCTTTTTCTTCTCTCTTTAAGGATCGAACCCAGGTCCTTGTGCACGTTAAGCAAGTGCTCCCCCACTGAGCTCCATGCTTAGCCAGAGTTTTTTATTCTAATATCGTAATGTTTACTCCTCACATTATTTAATTCATTTTCAAATCTCGTATCTCGGCCCCTTCAGTGTTATCACCCCATTATGGTTCTCATCATTCAGTTGCTTTTAAATCTTATCTTGTACCCCTGGGTCATTCTCAAGTCATTGGCTTCTTACCCTCTGCTCTGGTTGTTTCTGGCTAGCCACTGCCAGTGGTGACCTCCCTGTGCGTCCGTCATTCTTCTTTACCTCTAAGGTCTTCTTTAGTGGAATTTGGATCTTCTGTGGATAGACTGCTCCCTAGATTAACTAAATTTTCTAAGAAGAGAGTTTTGCATTTATTTATTTATTTATTCGGGGCAGGGATAGTAAGACATTCAGTGACTGGGTGTGTTTTTATGTTAAACATTTCAGCTAGGGAAGCCCTGCACCATGTCAAACTCAATTATAAATATATCCTTCAGTCCTGGTGTTCACAGGTTGCTCCTTGCTCAGTTTAAAGTTCGTGTTGCTGCTGTTGTTTGGAGACAGGGCTTCACCCTTTGACTCATGCTAGCCTCAGATTTTATACATAGCCCAGGTTGCTCACCAAGCTATGATCTTGCTACAGCTGGGATTGCAAGTGTACACCATCATACGTGGGTCTTAAATCTACACCCCACATGCCACCCCAAACCTCCTTGTGGCTTCCTTTGGTGAGGGTAGTTTTCAGTCTTCTTTCCATGAACAGGAAATGTCTTATTTTCAGCTGTATACCTCACTGATTTCTGAGAACATCAAAGCTTGGAGATGCACACCTCAGTGCCACATCCTCTCCAGTTTCTCAGAGGCTTGCTGCATACAGTTTCACCTCTCAGCTGCTCTCCAGAACCTAGCATCGTCCATTTCTTTATTTCTAAGGTACTCATTGGCTGAGCAGTTAGAAGCTGCTGATCCAGGCCCACAGCTGTAGGTCCCAAGAGGCTGACCTGCCACCTACATTCCTGGTGTGAGCTAAACTCCGCCCACGGGGCCTTGGCTCTCTCTGATCTCTCCACCCAGAGTCTTCCCCCACCCTCTTCTCATCTGACTCTTTCTGGGCTACAGTTTCTCTCTCCTTCCACACACTCTCTGGTTACAGCTGTGCATTTTGTTTGGGATTCTCTAATGGATACTGAGCTTTGCGGGCAGAGATTGTGTGCTTGGCTTTCTGCTGAATCCGGCTTCTGGTCATAGCTGAAGTTAGTAATATCCCCACAAATATCATTAGAAGCAATAGCAGCTGTCAAAATCTGTCTCTGTCTCTGTCTCCACCTCTCTCTCTCTCTCTCTCATGTGCCTGTGTATGTGTGCACACATGTACATGTGCGTGTGTATGCATTTGTTTTCATAGCCCTGACTGTCCTGGAACACGATCAATAGACCAGAATGGTGTTGAACGCAGAGATCCGCCAGCCCCTTCAGAGATTAAAGGATATAAAGGATGTGTGCCACCATGCACAGTTAAAAAGTCTCTCCATTCTTTTCACCACCTCTGCTGGGTCACCATAGAGTAGGACAAGCTTTCAGCTCTGCATGTGGAAGATCTCATTTATTCTCACTGTTGTCACCCCATTTCACAGACCAGGAAAGTGAGGTCCACAAAGCTTAGTGCATGTGTCCCTTCCACACCCCCCGGAGGTGGGCAGGAAAGCAACTGTTTTGCTGTCCCCCACACAGATGACAAGACTGAGATCCTGAGGGGGCAAGACTCTTCTTTTTAATTTTTTTTGTGTTTATTTATTTTATGCATATGAATGTTTTTGCTTGCATGTTTGTATGTGCAACATACGTGTGCCTGGTGCCCATGGAGTTCAGAAAAGGGAGTCAGATCCTCTGAAACTGGAATTACAGACTATTGTGAATCACCATGTGGGTGCTAGGAGTCAAGCCAGGGTCCCCTGGAAGAACAGCCAGTGCTCTTAACTGCTGAGCCATCTCTCCAGCCCAAATCCTAACTTCTTGCTGCATCACTGTTAAGTTAGTGTTGGGTTACAGCCCGGAGCCTGAGCCCCTCCAAACTGCTTCTTGCCCACCCAGGACGGCAGTCAGCCTGATCCCACTGAAGGGAGTGGCCCTAGCCCTTCTGATGGCCACTGTCCCAATCATATGATCCCTGTCTCTCCACAGCTGTTTAGTGACTTCCCCACCAGCCCAAGCTGGGTCATTGTCTACTGCCCGAGGAGGCCTATGATCTCCTTCCAGAACAAGGGTGTTATGCTCAGTTCTCCTGTAGTGATGGAATTTCCTTTCCCACAAAGGGATGGCAAGATCGCCTTCGAAGAGGTGCAAGACTTTGGGGTACCAGCGGCTGCAGGGCTCTGCCTGTTCTTTCCATCCTCTCAGCTGGGATTCACTGTTTCCTACCCATGGGTCCTGCTCGTCAAAATCGTGGGATGAGAGGCAGGAGACGGTCCACAGGATGCCTCAGCTCTGCTGATGTCCCCCTAAGCAGAGCACTGAGACACGTCCGTAACACTGCCCAGGACCATCGGCCTCTGTCCACAGCTACCATATAGATTTCCAGTTTCCCCACATTGTAGGTCTTCGGAAAGAAGCATAGTGTGTATATATGCTGGACGTGTCACTAAGAATCCCATGTAGGGTCTGGGGTGGCACTTACAGTCAAGCACAGTGACATCTCCTGTGTCAGTAGCCACATGAAGCAAGACCATACTAGGTACCAAACTCCTTCTGAGTGGCTAGGTTTTATCCACTTAGAAACAGGAGTTTGGAAGCTAGTATAGTTGTAAATAAGAAACCGAGGGTCAGTCTGGTCTCCAAGGCTCTTCAAGGTCTCCTTCATAGTTTTTCATACCTTAAACTCTAAAGATAGGAGGCATGATGTCTATGCCTATAATCTCAGTGTTGGGAGGCTAGGCAGGAGAATTGTGAGCTCAAAGAAAAGTAATCCTGTGCTATACAGTGGGAACCTGACTGAAAAAAACACCCCCCCAAGTCAAAACAGTATTCATCCCCTACCCCCCCCAATAAGTCTTAAAGGCAAAAGTAGTGAAAACCTATCCTGGAAATGACTGGCATTTGAAGGAGAAAGTGCAGGGACCAGTAGGCCCGGGTCCCACGGGGTCCCCTACCTCTCTGTGGAGCCTGGAATGGGCTTCCTTTTAGGAATTTCCTTAACAACAACAAACCGACTCCTTATTTTTACATTTTATTGATTATTATTATTATCATTATTGGTTTTTTTGAGATAGAGTTTCTCTGTGTACCATTGGTTGTCCTAGAACTTGCACTGTAGACCAAGTTGGCCTTGTATTCACAGAGAACCACTTGCCTCTGCCTCCCAAGTGTGGGCCTTAAAGGTGTGTGTAATTTCTGAAAAATATTTTTATCAGGCCAAGAAAATGACTCAGTTCAATTCCTGTGACCCTCATGGTGGAAGGAAAAAGTCAATTCCTGTAAATTGTGTCTGACCTGTATACATGCACATAGCATGCATGTAGATGGACACATGAAGTAAATAATTTCATGATTGCACGTACACACACACACACACACACACACACACACACACACACACACCACTATCGCCTGCATCTGGAGATCAGAGAACAACTTTTAGAGTTAATTCTTTTTCTACCATGGGGATCCCAGGGATTGAACTCTGGCGGTCAGGCTTGGTGAGAAATTCATTTATGCCACTGATCCATTCTGCCAGCCCCAATGTCGGACCACAAAAAACAGTCTGTGTTCTGGTTGAGCTAGGTTTAAACCCTGGCAAGCCAGTAGAGATTAATCTACGAGGGATGGAAGGTCTGTTTGCCCATGCTCCCAGACACTAAGCTCCTGACACCACGAGGCCCTCAACTCCATAATTCTGTGGCCATCAGTCACATAGGGCCACACCCCAAGACCTTAGTATTCTGGCTGGACCCCACCCCCACAGTTACCTGGTTACAGCCAGGTTTGCCCGTCCCACAGTTACCTGGCAATAGCCAAGTAGACCAGTCCACTATAAAAGGGGCTTCTTGGCCCCTCCCTCTCTCTTATTCTCTCATCCTCTTACTCTCCTGTCTCTCTCTCTCTCTCTTGTCCCCTGCTCCCCCTCTCTCCACATTCCCTTCCCCCTCTCTCCATGGCCGGCTTCTACTTCTCTACCTTCCCTCTCTCACTCTACTCTTCTACAATAAAGCGCTAGAAGCAATAGATTGCCTCTGAATGTTTCCAGCCGCCAGGCCAGACCAGACCAAGAACTCGCGATGCCTGAGATCGAGAACCTGTCGCCCCTGGCCTCTGTGAGGCCTAGGAACCCCGAGACTGCGCGCTTTACACATACACACACACACACACACATATACACACACACACATACCACGACCACCACCACCACCACCACTACCACCACCCCCACCCCCCTGCAGGGTCCAGAGACCTCACACAATCTGATGCGATGCCCATCCTGCGGCGGCAGCCCACGGGGTCATGCGGCAGTTTCCTGTGTCTGCCCCGCCAGAGCTAGAGAGCTCTGGTGAGATGTGGTTTCCCCCCCCCAGTCCCCCTTTTCCTCACACTGCACGCCCTACAAGCCTCTGCGATGCCCTACACCCCAACTCCTTAATTTTTTCTAATAACTTTAGATTTGAATAAAAGTTGCAAAGACAGGACAAAATGTTCCATAACAACTGCCCCTGTCTGTACAATATTAATCTTTCCATAAATGAGCTGTTTTTGTTGTAAATAAGAGAGCACCACTGCTGAGCTCTTAGTGACTCCAGACTTCATCTGAAAGTCATTCATTTTGTCCACTGATCTCCAGACCATGGAGCATATGACCTTCAGAAGTTTGAAAAGTCCTCAGGTTTCTGTCTTGTTCTGTTTTCTTAACTTTATTGTGTTTTTAAGAACCTGAGAAGTTCCCAGTACTTTAGGAAAAAAAATCAATGATGTTTGTTTAATGCCAGGGGTGGGGGGTGGGGGAGAGGAGTGTCTGTAAGGACAGGGGCCACTGCAGTGTCTTTAAGGAACTGGGTAATAGATAGCTACTGGGCTTAACTCCAAATAAGGCTTGGCCAAGTGGGAATTGATACCCAAGGGTAAGGGCAGGGAGTTGGGGAAGAGCCTGCTAGAACTGACCCAACAGGGTCCTTGCTGAAGGTGGCCAGCATGGTTAGATATCACCCTCATAAGAGCAGGTAGAGGATGAGTCACCCTGGCCAGATAGGAGGGTGGCCTGAAAGTGAGTGTAGGCAATGGTTCTTAAGAACTTGTCCAAAGTCTGGCGAAGCAAAGACCACACTCGGCACCATCTCCCCAGAAGTCACACTTCCTCCTCCTCCCCTGACTTCCCCAGTTCCTTTCTCCCTCTCTGCTCCTAGACCCTCCCTCCTGCTTATGGACTTGGCTGTGCACATTAGTGGCCTTCAGGAACGGGTATTGCTCAGGATGTTGGGTGGGAGCACTTCCAGAAAGCTGTACTAGTTAGATTGTCAGGGACCGCAGGTTAGTGTCTTGGTGGCAAGAGATCTCCCAGTGTGGGTATTTGGGCTGTGCGTAGCAGATGAAGCTGAGGGTGGTCTAAGCCTGTGTCAACAGGCTCAGAGGGTGAAGGAGGAAGCTGCTGGGTGGAGCCAGCTACATGGCTGGCACTGGTGTAGTCTGACTTGATAGAGGGGACATTAAACTGAGTTCTGGTGGGAGTAGTCCTAGAGAGATAGTGGGCTTGTCCCTTTCCTGGATAGAGATGGTTCTGGAGGCAGAGAGCAGCAAGGGAGTGGTTCAGGGTCTCGGTTTTCATTTGTCCTTGAGTCAATATACTGTGTGGTCTCTACACACTAGTCCTTTTCTTTTAACACCATGAGGTTCTTACTGTGGCTCAGGCCATATGAATCCTGATTTCATGAAGTATATAGCCTGGGAGTCAGAGATATAGTCTTTCCATGTGAAAGACCATCCTTTTTAAAATTTCCCCAGAACTTTAAATTTTAAAAATATGGCCAGTGAATGTACAGTAGGTACATTCACATTAAGTCAACATCAAGGCTATTTGAAGGCCTTTTGGTACCTGGGTCTCATGTATTGACATATTCTGAGCATAACCCAGAGAGACTGGCAGAGCACAGATTTCTGGGGATGCGGGTCCATCCCCAGAGTTTCTGGCTCATAGTTATTTTGTACAACCCAAGAATGTGCATTCCCAATACACTCCTGGTTCCTAATGCACTCCAGACCCTGGGAACAGTCCTGGAGATGCAGCTCTCCAGGGTCCTGGATCTCCAGAGTGTGAAAAACATCTAGCTACCAGCAGAGGATGTCTGAGTGCTCTTGGGAGATAGCTTGACTTTGGAGGTGGAGGATAGAAGCCATTCAAGTCCTGGCCATTAGAACAGGAAGAAGCAGCTGGGTGTGTGGACAGGGGCCAGTATCAAAAGTCCCCGCAGATGCTGGGGAACTTTCTTCAGTTTTGCCTTTTCAATTTCCTCCCACGCACACTGTGGAATCAGGGCCTGTGTGTCTTCAGCAGGTTCCATGGAACTACTCCAATCCTAGCCTTTATCTTTTCTCTATCCCTCTGTCAAAGCAGACAGAGGCTTTAAAGGAAATCAGGCAATAGGACCCTTCCAGATCTCTTGTCTAACTTGTCTCCTACTCTCTGCCAGAAGAAAGATTGTTTGTGCAGAAATGAGAAGTCAGGGACAACTGGATAGACACCTCTCCCAGACACCAGCTTCCCTTCTTGAATGGGATAACAACCGTAGCTTAGAGGGGAGCTCCGTGAAGAAGCAGAGGGTCTGGGTTCAGATGCACACTCTTATGGGCACATGAACAAGTGCTTACTGAGGCTTTGTGACCATCTGTCTCATGGGCCACTTCTGTGATCCCGGGAGCACTCACCACTGGCCTCTGATTGACAGAGCAGCTCCAAGAGTTTCCTGCAGTTGATTATCTCCACAGCTGGTATTCCTGAGGTTGTCTTGTAAATGTGGGCTCCAAGAGAAGATGGGGTGACTGTCTGGCTTTACCTTGTCTCCACGCCTACATTGTTCACTGCAGAGCTCGCTCCCCAGCAGGAGCCTGAAGTGCCTCTGGTTCTCAGGCTGGTTGGGTGTCTTCAGTCTCTTCCCAGGTGGCAGTGGGTGACGATCAAGTGCACGGAGCCCTGATTCAGGTTCACACTGAGAGTATTGCCTCTACCACCTCACCGTTGGCCAAAACCACTTTAAGGACATGGACCTCACGAGGCATAATGGTGCCCGCCTTTAAACCCAGCACTTGAAGGCAAAGGCAGGTGGATCTCTGTGGGTTCAAGGTCAGCATGGTCTACATAGTGAATTCCAGGACAGCCAGGACTATGTCTCAAATAAACAGACATATAAAATAAGAATTTGTCTCTCTATCTCTCTATCTCATCTCTCTGTCTCTGTCTCACTCATCAAATGTATATGTATATGTATGTGTATGTGTATATGTGTATGTGTATGTGTATGTGTATGTAGATGTAGATGATGTATATGATGTATATGTATATGATGTATATGTATATGTATATGATGTATATGTCAGAGAAAACCCTGACATCTGGGAAGCTGCCAAGTAGTGGAAACCTAGTACAAGCCTCAGTTTCCCCTCCTATAAAATGAGAACATCAGACTTATTGATCCCCAGATTCTCTGTGAACCTGGACATTGTAGGATCTCTGTCCATATGCAGCCACTCCAATGGTAGCATCACACAGGGGTATACAGAGTGCACTTTGAACAAGGGCCTATGGGGAACTCTGTTCCTTTCCTCCTGGGAATATTTCGTAGACTGCATCTTCATTTTGAACATCTGTTTATCCACATGGCTTTGGTGGACACAGAAAAAAGTAACTAGACCTAACCTGACTGTGTGTCTTGGTCTCTCTCAGCATCAATTTATCCCTGTCAATACCATGATGATAAAGCAATAGGGAAAATGGGTGTGATGGTGCAAGCCTGTAATGACATCTATTTGGGAGGCTGAGGCAGGAGAATTACAAGAACAAACCTCTGTCTGAGTTATGGAGCAGGTTCAGGCATTGGCTGGGCAACTTACTGAGACTTAGTCACAAAGAAAGAGAGACAGATACAGAAACAGAGGGAGAGAGAGAGGAGAGAGAGATAGAGAGAGAGAGAGAGAGAGAGAGAGAGAGAGAGAGAGAGAGAGAGAGAGAGAGAAAGAGAGAGAGAGAGAGAGCGAGAGAGAGCTATAGACAGACACAGACATAGAAACAGACAGATTGCAGTGTTGCAGTGATAAAGTAGGAAGTGTGAGGCCCAGGTACAGTCCCTGGTACTATAAAACTAAACAAGCAAATGAATAGAACAGATGATGAACTAGATGGATAGGGAGGATATTCTGTGTGGAGTGACCACTAGGGACTGACACCTGCATCAGAGTGGCTCACAGAACACCATCAATTCCAACATTTCCCACTGGAGCTCCACAGGTGGACCTGGGGCTTGGTTCTGTTCGCTAAGAAGAGCTGACATGACTCCCTCCTCTGCCTAGGGATGGAGGTGGCCTTGACAACCCTCATGAACAGCAAAGGCCTGGACCTCTTTGACATCATCAACCCTGAGATCATCACTAGTAAGAAGTTGTACCTAGCCTCATCTCTTGGGCAGACAGTCAGATAGATGTTTGATCTCTTGCTGTGATGGAACACTCAGGCCAAAAGCAACTTAGAGGAGGAAAAGGTTCCCTTCAGCTGATAGGTTACAGTCCATCACTGAGGGGAGTCAGGCTGGGAGCTTGAGGCAGAAACCATGGAAGGATGTTGCTTACTGAGTAACTCAGGCTCAAGCTTAGGTAACTGTCTTATATAGCCCAGGAAATGATGCTATCCACACTGTGCTGTACCAACTTACATCATTTAACAATCAAGGCATCCCCCTACAGACATTCCCACAGGCAAATCTGATCTAAGCCATTCCTGGTTGAGATTTCCCTCAGATAACTCTAGACTGGGGCAACTAGATAGCCATCCTGAAGTGTTTGGTAGCTACTAGAAAACTCTCTTCTGGTGTCTTAGAAACATAACCTGCCTCTGGCTCCTGCAGGGCTTCCTGCTGCTGCAAGTGGATTTTGGTTTCCCAGGGCACCTGCTAGTGAACGTCCTGCAGAGCTGAGATAGGAGGCTTTCAGAATCAAGGCCAATGGAACTGGATGGAAGGTGTGACCCCAACTTACAATGGAACAGGAACATTGGAAGGCTGGATCTCTTGAGTGGGGCTCAGAGTGGGGACAAAGAAATGGGGACTGGCTTCTTGGTTCCCTGATTCCTGATGCCATAAAATGTTCTGCCCAGGATCTGAGTGTACTTCTTAGGAAGGGGACCAAGGGAACAGAGCATGGAAGGACCACATCTTACCCATCCTGTTCATATGTTGAACAAATCTATGGCATCGCCCCTCTGGTAGGTGCCCTTATTTGCAACCCCCAAGGCCCCTCCCCCAAAGTTAGATCAAGGCCACCCTCTGAAGAATCTGACATCAACCCATCCTCTGGCAGCTGCCTTCCCAGCTCACATGCGCATGTGCACCACCCAAGGCCCTTGACTCAGGCGGGAAGCTGTGAGAGACACCAAGAAGTCAAGACACATAACACATCCATAAGTGTCCTCAGGAATAAGGCATATACTCCAATCTGAATGCAGAGTAGAAAAGGCTGTGAGTAGTTCAGAGACTGGGTGAGCAGAATGCCACCGTGGAAGACTTCATCACAGCAACATCCTGGTACCACCAAGGCAGCAGAGATCCCCTACCTGAGATGTCATCTGCTGTCTCATGTCCAATTCTCCCCTCCCCCTGGGTAGCCAGGCCTGTTGTGCAACCAGGCCAGACTAGAGGGAGGAAGCTCAGCCAGGCAGGTGGGTGCAGGTGAAGAACACACAGGGAACAGCTTTGGACAACTGGTTCAATTTATTAGGGGAAACACAGACTATTTAAACCTTTGCGTGGGGGTGAGTAGAGGTTTTCAGGATGAGTGTACATCATTGACTGGGTCCAGTGTGCTGGGGATGCCTCATTTGCATGAGGAGGAATTCTAGGAATTCTGTTGTATTCTGTTGTAGCCAGCAGAGGGTGGCTGGGATCTCTTTTTGAGTTTGATCCTTCTGTTGACTAATGTTAATGTGGGTAAAGACCAACTTGGAGGCAGGGACGAGCTGGCAAGAGATGTGTAGGTTGGCTATAGGATATGGCATAGCTGTTAGGGCAGAGCTTACCTACAACTCCATCCGTCATCAATCGTCCCAGGGGTCGCTGGTGGAAAGCTAAAAGTGAGTGTGGGGTTGGTGAACATGGTGCCACCGTGACTGGTGGCTTTAATCTGGCAACTCCAATATCTGCAACCTCCATATATAGAGGCCTCCTGGAGGCAGTCACCTGTGCTGTGGTAAGGAAAGAAGAGGAAAGGGCTGGGGATGGAATTGGTGTGTAGAGGAGTCTCAATCCTGGCCCCGCATCCTTCAAGTGGGCAGTCCTGGACTCCTATGATTTTGTTGTGTCTGTCATAAGTCTCTCTAGCTAAGACTCTCCAGTGGTGGGTGCTGGGAGGGTTGGGAAGAGGCTGGGCAGAGTTAAAATAAAGAATAACAAAAACAGCCATAGAGGAAAGGGAAGCCTGTGGAGGCCACATGGCCTGGGTGACTGCTACTAACTAGATCATGAATGTCCTTTCAGGAGATCTTGTTCTGTTGGTGGTTCTGCCTCCTCAGTCCTTGATCTGTCAGTGAGAGGTAGGCCATCTTGGTCAGTGGGATGTTATCAGACATTTCTGCCTGGAACCCAAATAGGCCTTGACTGGTCCTGTGGAAAGACACAAATAAAACCCTTTCCAGTTATAAGGAGGGGGGTTGGTCCCTTACAAATCCTGTCCAAGGGATAGCACCATCACATCAGACCGGAGAAGTTGGGTGAGTGCCAATGGAGAGAGTTAGGAGAGTGTTTGGAGCTCTTGTAAGTATTAAATAGATTTAGGGTAGTCAGAGCCATCATTAGAGGCATATTAGGGGACTAGGCGTCTGTTTTCTGCATTATAAGTTAGGCTTTAGGGTTTGATGTGTTCTTTCTATTATTTTTAGGCCTTGGGGGTTGTAAGGATGGTGAGTTTTTCCCATTGTGAGCAAAACATTTTGACTTGGGAGCTGGTAAAGACCAGGTCATTATCAGTTTTTATCTGTTGAGGAATGCCCATGATGGCCAAGGTGGAGAGCCAATGGAGAATTAACGTTTTTGAGTTTTCTCCTGTTTGGGTCATAGCCCATGTGAAATTTAAGTGTGTGTCAGCAGAAACAAAGACATATTTTGGGGAGCTGAATTGGGGAATGTGGGTGGTATCAATTTGCCAAAGGGTATTGGATTTGAGACCACGGGTTTAGTGCCCATAGTTTGTAAAGCTGGGTTGGTAATAAGGGAGGCACAAGAGGAGCATGTTTTTATTGTCCTCTTAAGTTGAGCAAGAGAGATGTGGAGAAATGGGCATGAAGCCCTTTTGTATTTGTGTGTGTGTGTGTGTGTGTGTGTGTGTGTGTGTGTGTGTGTGTTTGTGTGGGCGTGAGCATGCATGTGAATGGAATTAATCTGCTTGCTCAACAGAGGTTGTGAACACTCTGATCAGTGAGGGCATTCCCTCAGATATCAGACCAGGCAGGGGATTGTGAGATCTGACATACTGGATGTAGAAGGAAGCGGCTCTTCCCTGTAAGAGAATAGAAACATGGATGAGCAGAGGGAACAGTGGGTTGGCCTCTAGTTTGACAAAGGATCTTGATAACCCAGGAAGCAGATTAACGGCATATATAATGTCTGAGGAAAGATTAAAGAGTCCATTGACTTCTTTGCGGGCTAAATAGATAGCATATAGCTCCTTATACTGGGGGGAGTGCTGGGGTAACTCTCTGAATTGAATAATGGGGAGTTCTTTCCCAGGGAGCTGTATATTATTGTTGCAGTTCCCCTTTTCCTCCCATCAATAAATATTGAGGGGGCTCTGGTGATTGATTTCTTTGCAAAGATTTGTGGGCAGCCACCACAACAGAGGGAGGGCAAAAGCCCATCTTTCATTAGGGTAATGATTATCAATTTGTCCTGGGAATTCTATAAGGTTAATTGTAAAGCAGGAGTGATTTCTTTCTGAGTAGTCATTGAATATTGGAGAGAGAGAAGGGGGTGATGGGGATACCGAGCTCTTCTCCTAAGGTTTACAGACCCTTGACATTTCTAATCATGATAGCGTGTATCTATCTCACTTATTCTAGGAGTACCGCCCACTGGTGTGTGGAGCCATTCCAGTACTCCCTGGGGCTGATATGGGGCTCCCATAAGTGTGGGAAAGAAATTGAAGATAAGAAGCTGTCCGGGCATTGTCAGGTCCTATCTAGCAAGTGCCATCATGCCTTTTAGGGCCATATTGACAAAATGTAGAGCTTGATTGTCTCAGAGAAAAGTGTTCACAGGGAGGAGGGGTTTTTATTTCCTTTTAAGAGGTCAAAGAGAGGCTGGAACGTGCTTGTGGGAAGGGAGAGCACCAGGGTCAAAGCCAGTTAAGGTTTCCCAAAACACTTTGGAGGAAGGTGAAAGTTTTGGGAAAAGGAAAGGGTTGGTTTAAGGGGGTGTATTGAGATGAGGAAAATTTCCATTCCCAGGAATTCGATGGGTGGAATAAGCTGTATTTTGTGAGGATCTATTTTGAATCCTAGGAAGAACAGGGAAAATATTAATTGATCCTTAAGTGGGTTGGGGGGTGGGTGGGAGAATTTTCCCACACCAGTATAGGGAGACTCAATATTTACCACTGGTCTATGTAAGGTTTCAGTGGAGTGGCCATGGCCTCTTGGGAGAGGGATTGTTGGTTATTCCCTGTGGAAGAACAGTCCATTGATATTGTGAGGCTAGCCCAGAGTTGTCAATGGCGGGGGTGGGGGGATATACTGAAAATGCAAAGCAAAAGAATAGAAAAAGAGCAGCCTCTGGTATCTATTGCCACTAGAGGGACATTGGCAGGCGTGGTTGAGACATGGGGCATCCCCCTTTGAGGAGAACCCCAGACTCACATGGTTTTATCAATTACCTTTAAATCTTGTAATAGTCTCCATCCCCCATCCCTCTGAGCACTTTTTTTTTTAATAGTGAACACAGGGGTGTTCCATGCACTTCGGGAAGGTCAAATATGTTGGAGCAGAAGCTTCTCTTTTACTAGTTGTGTGAGGGCTTCAAGTTTCTCCGCTGATAGAGGCCACCGTTCTATTCAGACTGGCTCGTTAGAAAGTCAGTCAAGGCAGGGAGTATTAAATTTAACAGTGACCCTTAGAATTGGGAGTGATTTGGAGAAGAGTTAATAAGGCTTTTAGGGAGTAAAATTTTCCTTATGGGTACATTCATCTATCCTGATGCAATTCCTTTCTAGTTGGCTAGTGAGGACCACTTCTAGGGCTTCTAAGTTATCTCTCCCTGGAAGATTGATTGGCAGTGATATTGACTATTAGAGGGTGTATCAGACTGTTAGCTCCATCAGGGTCTTCCCATCCATAGGCCTGCTTAGTGATAAGTGCAGGGGCTCCTCTTCCTAGAAGCTGAGACCCAGGGATTAGTTGCCAATTGTGTGGGATCTCTTGTTGTCTCAAAATTGTCTTGTCTTCCCCAGGTATCAATAAAGCATTTGAATAATTTGCCATCTATTTTTATGATGATTTTGAGGTGGAAGCCTTCTTAGATGCTGGACACCCATAAAGTCTCTATGGGAGTGGTGGAGTCCTGTAGAGTGCAGGGTCGGTGGGTGGGAGGGAGAGGGGCTGGTGGGGCTGAGGGTTTATGGGGCAGTTTCTCAGAGGAATTGTAAGGAGGTGGGAGGATACATGACTTTAATTTTATGTTTTAAGGGCTGTAAGATCTGGAACAGGGCATTCTTAGACTCTGATCCTCATCACCTGACTGGGAAGATGCAGCATCCTCAGTGGGTCCCATTTTAAGATCCTACGCATTGGTAGATTGCAGCTATGATAGTCAGGGAATGTGGAGAGAGCTTTTCCCTTTTTGGGTGTCTCTGCATCTGGGTAAGGTAACTGACTTTAGTCTATGAGTCAGGGATGTAAAGATCATCTGTGGAATATACACGGTGCTGTTTCAAGGACTTTCTCCCAAAATGAGGAGGCTTGCCTTTCGGTGTGTCTTAATCCCCTGAATTTTTAAAGGGCAAGTATTTCCTTAATCTGAGGTTTCTTTTGATGTAATGAGGTATTTCCCAAGATTAAAAAAAAAAGTTTTGAAACATGGATGTCAGGAGTCATGCAGTTCCTGGGGAGATTCCCCAAAGACCCCAATTGTAGTCTTCCTGAGGTTGTAAGAGTTGCAGTCACCACCCTAGTGGTGTTTGTTTACTGGTCACTGTTACAAGTTTTTGCCAACACCCAAGCAGGCTGTTGGGGTCCAAGCAGAGGTGTAGGGGCCTTCTACCAAGGCCAAGGAGTCACCCTGGCCAGAACGTCAGTTGCCCTGTCAACGTGCATGAACCCAACACAACCTTACAGACTGAAAACAAGGGAGGAAAGGATAGACCATCAGTCCTCAGTGTGAGGAGGTTTAGGGCCTTTGAGCTAATGCCAGAAGGCACGAGGGTGGCGGGGAGGAACTCACCTATCCCCACTTATACCAGTGTAACTAATTTTTTCAAAACCTTGCTTTTAATGATGGTTCTTACATGCTTTAACCTTACTTCTGGTTCACCACCCACCAGAGGTAGTGGAAAAGAAAGGCTATTAGGATACAGGGGAAGTGGACCTGTTTAGAAATGGTTCTTTGGAACAAATTCCATCTGCGTTATCAGGAAATCAACAGTACAGTTTACTGGTCAACAGCTTAGGCAACTGATATATGAATACACCAGCAGTCCAGTTCGGTAGATTGGGAGAGCAAACACGAATCAGCAGTGGTGACAAGACCTAGCAGAGAGAGTCAGGCCTCAGCTGAATTGGCATGAGTCGGCAGGAGGGACTGGGACCAACAGGAACACCAGGAGAAGGTCTCTGCCGTGCCTCTCTCAGCAAAGCAAAGATGATCAAAGACCCGAGAGCAAGAAGTGTAGCTAGCTCTATTAGCAAGCCCTCTCATAGTCCGGTGAGTCCTATTTATACTGCCTCCAAACATCACATGTCCTCCGTGGGTCTCGCCCCAGCACGTGAGTCTGACTTAGCAAAACTCCACATGAGTCTGTTTCAGCTGACATCATTCTGCCAATCATCCCAAGTCTGTAGAAGTAGCAAGAACCCGCAGCATGCCATCATGGTTTTTAGGTGTGTTTCTTTCTATGGAGTCATGACAAATGGAGCTCAACTATGCAGTGAAAGGTAGACCAATGCAAGCCTGTCATTAGCATAGAATCCTCCGTCCTATCACGTGCTTGAATACTTTCACATGTTTGCTTTAACAGAGCATCCTTTCACCTGTGTCTGCTTCAGTAAGCTGTTTCTTCACGAAACTGCCTTAGCAAAACATCCTTCTACCTGTGTCCACTTCAAGAAAACACTCCTTCATGTGTTTCCCCCAGCAAAACATCATCTGACACTACTGACTTTCCAAAGAACCCTTAAATTTTCACTACATACCAGAGGCCCTGAAACAACCAGGTTGGACACCAGCTGCCCCCGCCTGGTGGCTGCTTCTTCCTTCTTCCTGACCAAGCCAGGCCAGTTGAGCAAACTTGTTGGAGAAAGGGAAGCTTAGCCAAGCAGGTGGGTGCAGGCAGAATCTTGGGTGGCAGTGAGTGTCTGACAAAGAACACACCTGAGAACAGCGTCAGGGAGCTGGTTCAGTTTATTGTTATTTTGGAATAACAAAATCTATTTAAACCTTTGCGGGATGAGTATTAACTATCAGGATGAAGTGTACCCAAGGTGCTGGGGATGCCTCATTTGCATGAGGAGGAATTCCAAGTGCTGCTGCTGGACATTACCTTATACCGGGAAAGGAAGTTTAACCTGGCTAGCGGCTACTGTGATCTCTGGTGAGGCAAAGGTTGTGGGCACAGGGATATGTGAACTGGGACGTGCAGGCCAGGAGTGATCCTACTCCTAGCGATCTCAGGATGAGATTTTCAGGGTTTAGTGAAGTGCCCAATCCCTGACTCTGAGTTATTTTGATGGACAGCAGGTTTTCATACCAAGGAAGATCACACAAACAGCATGGAACCCGCATTTCAAGGCACACCTGCATCTTTTGGTGGTCAGTGGTAGAGAGGCTACTTCAGCCACATTTGAAAGGCTAAGCAGGACTTAACTAAGTAGTTGTATGAGAAAAGGTGCTAGAACCAGTGGTGGTATGTGTGGGGTCCAGAAACATGCATTCACTCCCTGACTTGGCAACACAGTGGTCTTTTCATTCACTAACCTCATCATTTTCACTGTGCTGATTTCTCTCCAGAAGCCTAGATTCTATCTCTAGACTCCTGGGCACATCCACCCCGCAGCCGCACCATGGTCAGGCAAGAGCATCTCCAGTCCTAGTCTCTCCCTCATCATCCAAGTATGAGCATTGACAACCCTTTGTTCCACACCCTTAAAGCTCCCATGCCTTGCCCTGACCAGCTTCCTGCCTGAGTCCAAATGGACCATCTGACTCATCTGCTGTCCCATGTGGTTCCCACACTGCGGGGTGAGGGAGGCAGGAAGTGAAGTGGAAGGAGAGTCTGAGGTGGCTAGGGAGTATAAGGGCCTTGCAGATGTCTGGTTTCTCACAGAAGAGAATTATAGAGTCTCTGAATAGGCAAGTCAATTCAACTTTAACGCCAAAGGTAAGGTCCCCTCAGCAAGTTTCCAACTTCCTCATCCTCCCCACCCCTAGGATCCAGCACAAAGGATGCCTTCATCTCAGTCCTGGACGGTTTTCCCAGGCACGGGCCACTACACCGGTCCAGTGGAATGGTATGTCCTCACAGCCCTCAGAACACACACTGGAGCAGTATTGAGAAATGGAGTCTTTGAGAAGCAAGTGGGATTTCTTCATTTTTTTTTTCCGGAGATTCAGCTGATTCTCAGGGTCGTGAGCTCCGATCAATCAGGAGTGACTCCCAAAGCAGACTGTTAGAAAGCCGTTCACCCCTCGTTTTCTCCCCTTTCCACTTGGCCCCTTGCCTGTTTTCACTGGGAGTCAAAGCAGTATGATATCTTCTCTGATGACATACTCATAAGATTTTCCAGCCTCCAGAACAGGCTGTTATGTGTACCGTGAGATGAGTAAAGTTACCTTTTTAAAAATGCATGTACAGCCAGGCGGTTGTGGCACTTGCCTTCAATCCCCACACTTGGGAGGCAGAGACAAGCAGATCTTTGAGTTCAAGGCCAGCCTGGTTTATGGAATGAGTTTCAGGATGGCCAGGGCTACACAGAGAAACCCTGACTTGACAGGTTTGACAAACAAACAAACAAACAATGCATTCATATATGCATTTGTGAATCTTTGTGTTCATGTGTGTGCAGGTGTGTATGCATCTTTGTGCCTGCTTGTAGAGACCAGAGGATAAATTCACTTGTCCACTGCCTAACACCTCTGAGACCAGGACTCTCATTGGCCTGGATCTCACCACTTAAGCTAGACTGACCATCGAGTTCCAAGCCTCTCTGCTCCCTTTTCACAGTCTAAGCTCTCCTTATCCCTTATCCCTGTTCTCTTCTGCCTTTGGATCTCAGAGCATGAGTCTGATACTAGAAGCAGCCAGGATCATGGGGAGGGTTCTTGAAAGGCCCCCCTGCAAAAAAAAATGCTTATTAGAGGCTGGAGAGATGACCCAGCAGTTAACAGCATTTGTTGCTCTTGCAGATAACCCAGGTTTGACTCTAAGCACCTGCATGGTGGCTCATAACTGTACCTAACTCCAGTTCCAAGAGATCCAATGCCATCGTCTGTCCCTGAGGACACCAAGCATGCACTTAGCATACATACAAACAGGCAAAGCACTCATATATAAAATAAAAATCTTAAAAAACCAAAAGAGCTTGCCAGCCCCAGATATCTAATGGTAATTCCAGGCTCCGCAACGGCCTCTAGGGCAGCAAAACTGGTTAGAAGCTACAGTAGACGTCTCCCTTAAGGATCCCTGAAAGTCCAAGGCCTTCTTTTAGTGCTACAGAGTTAATCCAGGAGAGTTGGCCACCCAGGCAGCCCCTATGCCATGACCCAAAACTCTTACATCATTAAGAACATTCTGAGAAGTCCTCTAGAGTGTCACTCTTGCAATCCTCACACCCTAGCTGGGACCTTGGAATGCATCCTTAGCCATAATGGAAAGCAGGTGTAGCCCCACTCCCACTCCAGTATCCTTGTCTGTCATTGTAGAGCAGGTCTCCAGGTCTGTTCTGGGGGGCACTTTACAGGTCACCAAAAGAGGTGCCCAGAGAGCATGTAGCAGGATCTATGGCAACCCAGAGAGCAGAGGCTTCTAAGAACAAAATAGACAGAAACCGCTCACAAAACTACTCCTCCCTGACTTTCCCCATCCCCTCACTGCCCTCCCCCCAGAAGCTGTGCATTGGGCTAACCTCTAGGACCAGGACAACCTTGGCCCAGGTCAGATGCTGGCAAACCTGATTAGAATCCATTGCCTGGAGGCTGTGACTCTTCAATACTTCCCCCAGCCAGGGTTCTGAGTAGTATGTCTTCTCACTTCGGCTGCTGGTCCCTGGAGTGAATTGGGACTAGGCCTTAGGTAAAGGGGACTTTTTTCCCCTCAAATGAAGGACCCCGTCTACCTCCTTGGGGTGTGAGGATCCACTTGTCTTACAGTCACCTAATACTTTTATCTCTAAGTGTGGGGTAAAAGGTCCGAGTCCACTTCCAGGTTTGAAACCTATCAAACCAATCCCTGGGCTTGACTTGAAATCTCACCAACCCATGCCTTGGAAATCTCCACTGTGGATAGATATAGATATAGATATAGATATAGATATAGATATAGATATAGATATAGATATAGATATAGATATAGACACAGATATAGATACAGATATAGATATCTGTATGTATGTACATATGTACACACATATATTCATACATACATACATACACCTATGTCTCTTCTCAGTTCCCTGCTGCTTCTTACCTGAGTAATAGCAGATAGCATCATGCATGAGGTTTGCTACACAGTGTGTCTTTGGTATTCCTTGGCTCCTAACTGCCAGGATATCTTTCCCTTAAGAGCTGCAACAATTGTGCTGGGGAAATGTTCCCCCTCAGAGCAGAGCTGTAACACTTCCACTGGGGAAGCAAGTCCCCAGTGAACTGTACTCTGTCCAGGCCTGGGTCTGTTGACCTTTCTTCAATCTTCTGGGCCAGTTCTCATACACAGGGACCCAGCTCTCCAAAGTGGATAACCATGCAAGCCACCAGAGAAGAACCATGTGTACTTTAGCCAAGGGAACCTGGAATTCATGGTATTCACGCCGTTGGTTGGGCTGCTGTGAAAGTCTTTCCCTGGCGAGATATAAACAGCATCTATCCTCCCCTCCTAAAGTCCTAATTACAAACCAAAGTTCCATTTCACCACAGTCCTCCCCGTGGAACCAGTGGGTTTATTGCACTTTCTTACTTACAGAGCACAGTGACCCCAAAGCAGTGCACTGGAAAGTCTCCAGCATGGATGACAGCTTCCCCAGAGCTGTCTAGGTGGACCTTCTCCCAGACTCTATACTCTTGCCCCTTCTAGAGACCTCATGCAATTAGGGCAGAATTGCATACAAATGATTGGGAGGAGAGGGTCTAAAGACCCTCCTGACCTAATCTCATGAAGATGGCAGCGTCTGAGCTCATAAGATACCTTATAACACAGACTGAACTCTGGGAAAATGGTTTTCCCAGAACCCTTATTGGCAGGCCTGTTTGCACAACAGTGGACATGGAACTGGGTTTAAGATCCCATGTTTCTCATTGCCATGTGACCTTGACATCTCTGGATCTTATTTCTTCTTGCACCTAATGAGATGTCAACCTCTGCCTGGTGCTTTCATAGGACTGTGTGAAGTTAAGTACATCTAAATATGGCCAGTGCTTGTCTCTCTGGGTGATGGCTACTCGTCTGTGTCCACTCATATCTCTCTGTCAGGATGGAAGGGGGTAGGTTCAGCAACACGTAATGGTTGGAGGAATATGAGCTGAAGCCTACTGTTGGGCTATAACTCTTCTCACACAAACAGCTGACGGCCCACCGTGTACCACAGGCTGGGACTCTACCATCTGACAACAGGAAGTGTAGGCTGGCTAAAAACAAGGCATTTATTTGTTAGAGGCGAACCAGGTAGGGATGGGAAAGCTAAGAGTCACACACAAGTAATCAGTGAAAAATAATAACGCCCCCCCCCTTGCCTGTCAAGAACTTTCTAGATTTCCCCTTGGTCCTGGGAGGGAGGAGGTTAGAGGGTCACAGGAATTTGATACCCCAAGAAGGGGACTAACATAGATGGGCTTCTTAAGAGTTTTGGGCACACACCACATCAGCACTAACTTCTGGTCTTCCATTCTTATGAAGGAATGGGAAGGTGCTACTTTTGTGGTCCTCAGGACAGATGCCAGAACTGAAACTCAGAGAGTCAAGACTTTTATCTAGGGCAGTGTTTCTCAATCTGTGGGTCACAACCTCTGGGGAGTCCAATGATTTCATTATGATTAATGACAGTAGCAAAATTACAGTTATGTAGTAGCAACAAGAATAATTTTATGGTTGGGGGGTCAGCACAACATGAGGCTGCAGGAAAGTATTAAAGGGTCCCAGCATTAGGAAGGTTGAGAATCACTGCCAGGTGATGTAGCCAGCACTTAAGAGGAGGACTTGAGCCTGAGGTTTTGGGGTCATGGGTATGCTCCTGATCCTGCCGTTCAGTGATAATGCATTATCCCTGTCTCCCCATTCCTCCCCCAGAGCATTCTGGGAAAGTTGCTTCTCTGTGGAATGTCACAGAAACCATCCTCAGGAAGAGCCTGGCCTCCTGTTCTGGGACAAAGACAAAAGGCAGGGCAGGCTGTAGAACTTGGAACAGAGACAGGAACTTTCCAGGGCTGAGTTTGGCACTATAGTCCCTTCCTTACCGCCCACCTCTCTCCATCCTCCCTTATCTCTGCGCCCAGCTTTCTTCTGTAGCCTAGGCAACCCTTGCACCTGCAGAGACACAACTGGAGACCTTTCTTGTCCAGGTCAGGTCTCAGGTGATGAGCGACTGCCGCGCACAGGAGGCCAGGAGTCAGGACCCTAGACCCAACTCCGCGAAATTTTGCTCAGCGGCAGCTCCTGACTCCATCCTACACAGTCTCTGGAAAGTGCAGAAAGAAGGGTTGTGCGGGTCCTGCGGCGCTCTGGCCCCACCCACTTCCTGGCAGATGCCCACCTTATCCTGTCTTGGTAGTAGTCCGAGAGGCAGATCTCCAAGCCGCGGCGGATTCCGAGCACCCTACCCGCGCACCCTGGGGCTGGCACTTTGAGTCCACGTGATTTCTCAGCAGCGGCAGCAAGTTCTATGAACTGGAGAAGAGCGCTCTCTCGGCGGCCACTTTCAGTTTCACAGAGCACGATTGGAGCAGGAGCAGAGCGGGTGAGTTACCTGCCCTGGCGGGGGCGCGAAGGGACATTACAGGTTAGGGATCTGCGCCTAGAGAGAGGAGGGGGTGTCAGAGGCCAGATGGATAGACAAATGGACTGAGGGGCCGGTGGGCACTTGTGGCTTAGCAAAATGCCGTCGGACAATCTGTAGTTTGGGGACCACAGAAGGAGGCAAATTGGGGGGAGTGACTCAGTTTGGGGGAAAAAAACGCTATATGTCTGTGCGCCCCCTCTCTTGGGACACTAGTCATTCCCCGGAACCATACTCGCTGTTTATTCTTTCTTTTCAATTTCCTTTGCTTTAATAATAATCCAGAAGTCACCATTTGTTACACACAATTCCGAATTTTCGGCCAAAACAACAAAACAAGCAAACAAAACGTTTTTTTATTAGACAGTAGCAGTAGAAAGAATAGAGTTTGGCTGAACCATAGCGACTTGCTGCTCTCTAGAAGAAAGCTGCGTTCTCTAACAGTTGCCAACCTCAGGTTGGTGATGTCTGCCTCTCCACTTTGTGTTGGAACAGATACCAGTGTATTAAGGAGTGTACAAAAAGACAGGCATCTTTGAAAAACAAAACAGAATATTGTGTTTTAAAAGAGAACGTGTTTCTTTAATGTTGTCTATCACCTGTATTTCCAATGATCATTGAAACTCACCAGTCACAAGGGTAAGCCTGGGCAGCCTTTTGTCCCTGGCCTACCGCAATGCCATGTGGGGTTTAAATCTTTTTTTTTTCCATTCAGAAAAGCTGAGCTGGGAGTTGTGGGAGGTTCCTGGAGAATTCTGGGTCTTCAGTACTATTGGTATACATTGTTGGGATTCTTCTGAAAAGGCGGGCTGGGGGGCTTCATACAGAAAAGGTATTTTGAAAATTGACCTTCATGATTGGGAAAAAGGCCAAAGAATGACCAAAGGATGGGTGTAGCTGAGGCAGAGGCCTGGAGCTTTCTCTATCTGAGTCACTTTCTTGCAAGGAAAGGAAACCCGGAAACCTACCAGTTTCCCTCTGGGGTGTAGCTCAGAGACAGGGGGCAGACCCTGTGTTGAGTCCTCGGCACCACAAAAATAAAGCACTAGGCCTGAGCTCCCACCAGAGAACAGAGTGGGTGAGAGCTGGTGACTCAGAGTTCATAAGGCCCCCTGCGGTGTACTTCCCACAGACCAGCGACAGAAATTATGCCTTGCCTGCTCTGTCCCCAGGACCAGCACCCGGCCTGTCCTGGAGCGGGGATCTCCAGGCGCTCACCGCACTGTGCACTATGACCAACCTTGAGTTAGGATTTCCTATCTTGGAAGCTTGATTCCCCATCTATAGTATAGGCATAATGGATAGTTCAAAATTGATCTCCTGAATCGAATGAGATAAAATAGAAACAGTGCTTGGCCCCAAGAGTGAGGAGCCTGGGGTCCTGATAACAAATGCATAAGCTTAGGGAATGCTGCAATCTGCCTAGTCCTGTCTGCCCAGAAAGCGCAGGTCGCAGGTCGGCTCCATCTCAGAGCTGAGTCTGCTCAGCCCTGCATCGCTTGCATGGGAATGTCTCCTTAGATCTGTTCCTGGACCAGCCCGAGCCCTAACGCCTCTCTCTCTCTCTCTCTCTCTCTCTCTCTCTCTCTCTCTCTCTCTCTCTCTCTCTCTCTCTCTCCCTCTCCGGCTCCCCCACCCCTGGAATTCTCATTTCCCATATGTTGTGCTGTGTGTTGGGTCTCCTAAAGAAGACATCGCCACTGCCTCTGAATGTAGACATAGGGTGGCTGCAAACACTTAAGATGAGGTTGTAGGGTGGACCCTGTAAGACTTCTGCCCAATAATAGAGGAGATCAGCATGTCCAAACAGCTACCTCAGGAAGGCGGCCATCTTGGGGAGGTAGAGACTGCAACTACAAGCTGAAAGCCAAAAGTCCCAGCAACCAAACTGCCCCAATTGGTAAGAGGAAGGGCCCTTTTCTAGCACCCTCCGAGGATGCAGACTGCAGAGAATAAAAAGCTCATTTCTGCCAGCCCTTAATGGAACTTTTTTTTTTCCCACATCTGATACATCATCCTGGCATCTCTCCTCTACCACCAACAGAGAATTGTGGCAAAGGAGGTTCAAAAGGGGGAAGGTGTGGCTTAGAGGGCAAGAGATCTGCCTAGCTTTCAGGAGTTTCTGGATTCCATCTTTACTACAGAAGACAAGCAAAAACCTCTTTGTAAGTGTTCTCAGGATGCAAAGCATCACCTCTCTTCACCAAGTGTGTTTCTGTGAGTGTAGTTGATAGCCTAAACCTTGTTTAGCTGGAATGAATTCTGCAGAAAAAACATGATTTAGAAGCAAAACAGAATAAATCCTGCTGGTTGCTAGTGCAGGAGGTTCAGAGAGCAGGATCTCAGGCCTTTATACACCCTCCCTGGGGAGTCCCGTGTAAGATCAGGCGGACGCTGGAAGCGGGTGACACTGACAACTTATAGGACTCTGTCACCCGTAAAGGAGTGTGATTGTACAACTCACATGGTAGCTCCCATTCTAGTCCCTGAAAATGGATAGAGTTAGCACAACCCCCATTCTTTTCTTTAGGAGAGCCTTGAGTCTTCCATTCTGTGAATCTTGGAGATGTGGGTAGGGGACTCTGTGATTTTGGTCACCCGTGACTTCAGATTCTTCCTTTTCTCTGTCATTGCCTCAAATCATAGCATAGACATTCCCATTTCTCCAGATTGCTCCCTCTTCCTGATCATTTAACACTGGTGCTCCTCCTAACTACTCCCAGGGGACTCTTCTCCAGAGAGTCACTGGCCACCCTCTGTCTGGCTCACCCATGACTTTCATTGAAGGGTAATTACAAGGAGCTGATATGCAGAGGCCCTCTAGGACTAGGTTTTTCTATGGGGTTTGTTACCATATTTTAATGAACTCGGATATGTTTTTAAAAAGTCACTTATTAAACTAAATAATATGTATGATAAAATAATATGTATGATATGTATGTTAATATAAAACCAAAGCCCAGGTGTGGTACCACACACCCAGTACTTAGGTGTTGAGGCGATGAGAGTTGGGACCAGCCTGACCTATGTAATGAGACCCCATCTCCAGCATTTTTTGAATAAATAACTTAACTAAGTAACAAATACATCCATATAGTAAAAATCTAGTCACTCAGGTTTGATCTGTGAAGACAAGCAGTGTGATTGGGTTTCTGTGTCTTATTCCAGTGTCTATCTTGGACTTTACAGACAAGGGTATCCAGTGTTTTCCCCTACACAGTCAGTCTCAGATAAATAGACTTTAGATCATACACATGTATACACATACAAATATGCCGGCGTGCATATGTCCTTCTGTGGCCATATACACGCATGCACACATGTATTCCCTCTCTCATGATGAGAGTGTACTGCATGAAGTGTGGACAGGTTTTTTTTCACTTAGTGTAATAAATAATCTTTTACTTTCTCTATATATTTATAATTTTTTTGTGCTGGGGATCAAACACAGGGCCTTGTGATACCTAGTGAGTGCTTTTCCACTAAACCATGTCTTCAACCCTCTTTATGGTTGTATATATTCTGTGCATAGAAAGACCTATTTATGCAAGTATATCTGTACTTTGATACATACATATATACATGCATATACATATATATAGTCAAATATATAAATTGTATATAAATGTATATTAGATGCAAAAGTAATATATATATATTATGCATTTATAAAATAATGTATTATTTTCTGCATCTATATAAAATCCAGGATCCACAAATGAAAGAAAACATTCAATGTTTGTCTTTCTGAGTCTGTGTGGTAATCTCCAACTGTGTCTATTTTCTTACAAACACTAGCTTTCTTTTTCTTTATAGGTGAACAAAATACCATGTGTGTATGTGTAGATGTGTGTATGTAGGTATCTGTGTAGGTGTGTGTGTGTGTGTGTGTTTGTATGTTTGTCTACACCATGTTTTCTTTATCCACTCCTCTACTGACAGACACCCAGGCTGATCACACAACTTGGCTATTGTGAGTGGTGCTGCAATACCACGGATAAATAAACATGGGTATGCAAGTGTCTCTGGGATGTATTGTTTTGGAATCCTTCAGGTGGACAGGAAGTGGTGCAGCTGGATCATATGGTGATTCCGTTTTTAACTTTTATTTTTAAGCACCTCTGTATTAATTTCTATGCTGGCTAAAATAATTTACAGTTCCAGTGAGTATACATGCACAGACACATAGACACACACACACAGACACATAGACACACAGACAGACAGACAGACAGACAGACACACACACACACAGACACATAGACACACACACACAGACACATAGACACACAGACAGACAGACAGACAGACACACACACACACAGACACATAGACACACACACAGACACATAGACACACAGACACACAGACAGACAGACAGACACACACACACACACACATAGACACACAGACAGACAGAGAGACGGACAGACAGACAGACAGACACACACACACACACACACACACACACATAGACACACAGACAGACAGACAGACAGACAGACAGACAGACAGACACACACACACACATCTATGTATGTGTATCTAATTTCCTATTCTTGAATCCTCAACAGTATTTGTTGTTTTCAGACTGGGGTGAGATGGAACTCATTGTTGTTTCAAGTTGCATCCTCCTGATGACTAAGGAATTGAACCTTTTTTTTTGTATGTCCATTGGTTTTTTTGTACCTCAAAACTTTGTGGGGACTGTCTGCTCATTTCAGGAGCTGATTTACTGTGTTGTTTGGTTTTCTAGTATTTAGTTGTTTGCGTTGCTCAGTCTAGCTGTTCATCAGCTGCCCCACGTACAGGTGCAGCAGCTTGCCCACCATTCCTTCAGTGTTAATTTCACGCGGTAGATTCTTCGACTGCACACAAGTCTTTACATTGTGTACGATCCCATCTTTCAGTTCCTAGGATTGTCTTCCATATCTAGTTTCATTCTTCTCTATGTGGATATCCAGCACCATTTGTTCAAGACCCTATTTTTAATCCAACATATGTTTATGGTATGTATCTTCGTCAAAACTCAGATAGCTGCTGTGTTGTCTTGTGGGTTTTTTTCTTGATCCTCTGTTTTATTCTCTGATGTGTGTGTCCCGGTACCATGCTCTTTTTGTCACTATGGCTCCACAGTATATATTAAATCAGGCGTGTGACACCGCTAGCTCGTCTCTTTTGCTCAGGATGCTTTGGCGTCTTTTGAAATCTTGCCTTTGGGGATCTTTTGTATTTCTAAAATTTTACAATTTATTTTTTTTTAGTTCTGTGAAGAATTTTAGTGGAATTTTGATGAGATTTGCATTGAATCTATAAACTATTCTCTGTAATACGTCAATTTTCCTGTATTAATTCTACCAATCCATGAGAGTAGGAAGTCTTTCCATAGCCTCATATCTTTGATTTCTTTCTTTGGTGTCTTAAAATTACATTGGTAAATGTAGAAGTCTTTGTTCCACTGCCCCAATTAGATTCATTCTAAAGTTTTATTTTTAAAGCAATTATGAATGGGATACTTTTTCAATTTCTTTCTCAGCACGTTCATTATTGGATATAAAGTCTGCTGACCTCTGTACCATTTGTATCCTGCCTCTTTGCCCAGGATTTATCGGTTCTAAGAACTTTCTGATGCATTTGGTACGGACTCTGCATGAGATTCAAATTGGGATTATTTTCTTTCTTATTTGCATTCTTTTTTTTCTTTCTCTTGTCTTGTCATTTCAGTTAAGACTTCTAGTACTATGTAAATTAAGAGTGGAGAAAGTAGACACTCTTACCTCGTTCCTGATTTTAGCAGAAATATTTTGAATTTGTCATGTAATGTTGGCTGTAGTTTTGTCATTCATATATATATATATATTTGTATAACTATATATATTATGCTGAGATATGTTCCTTTGATTCCTAGTTTTTTATAGTTGTTTTTTTTTAATCATGAAGAGAGACATTGTATCTGTCAAAGGCTTTTTCTGTATCAGTTGATATGAACCTGCAATTTTTGATGTAGCGACTATGGGTTCATTAAGTATCAGATACAACTTGATCATGGTGAATGTGCTTTTTGTGCTACAAACTTTGGTTTGCTAGCATTTTTGTTGAGAATTTTTATACCTATGCTCATTAGAGAGATTAGCCCCTAATTCATTCTCTCTCTCTCTCTCTCTCTCTCTCTCTCTCTCTCTCTCTCTCTCCCTCTCCTTCTGTGTGTATCCCAGTGAGTTTCATTAGGGTCGGTTACAGGAGCATGTGTGAGACTTTGTACACAGTAGCATTTACCAGTGACTCAAATGTCTTCTCCAGCCTCATCTGCCATTAACTCAGGAAGGGGTGGGGCCCCATCAGCTCCACTCCTCCACCTGCTAGCTACTTCCTCTGACTCTTACATTCTTTCTGCCTCTTCTTTCACAATCCTACCTAAACCTCCAAGTGCATGTATAGATGTCCCATTTACGACTGGGCACCCAACCGTAATTTATTTATTGTCATTATTTTTGGCCAATGAGTCTTTGAAGCCACCACTGGCCAAAGCTGACAGCAGCATTAATTATGATTATTATCATTAATCTGATTATGGGCTTTCATCAGGACTTTTGCATTCTTTCCCCAGCTTCTACAATGTTCGATTTCCTTGATTTCTCATGCTCTTGGCTTGCGTCTCCTCCTCTGCCTTGTCCGTGATTCACAAACTTGGGTTTTTAATATTGAAAGGCCTGGGGAAGTCTGTATGTGGGAGAAAGGCTGGATATAGCCTTCTCATTGGGGACACGTGGAACGTTTGGGAGAGGAGAAGAAGGGAATGGTGACCCACAGTGACTGGAGGATGACAGAAGGAGGCAAAGCAAATGGGAAAGATGAGTGAGGGGAGGGGAAGACGGGATAGCAGAGTGGAAGGAGCATTGTTCAATGTTTGCCTTTGTGTTCGTAACTGCTTCTGCTGTGTGGATCTTTTGCATGTAATTTTACAAAGGAACAGCACCTCTGGGCCACGGCAGGCAGGGCCACCACCCCTCCCCACAGTCCAGAGCCCCTTGGAGATGTTACAGCCTCCTCTGAGTGGTGGTGTGGTGGGCAACTTTCCCAGTCCCGGGGCATTTCCATCTCAGAAAAGGCAGATCCACCCTCAGACATCTAGGCATGGATGTGGTTACAGTGAACTCGCACAGCAGTCAGACCTCTACTCTGTATAGGCACTGGATCGCTTTCTCTGGCTGGTTCTGAAGGACTTCTCAAGGGAGAGGCTGGCCTTTATTTTTTAAAATGTTTGAAACCATGTTGCTATATCCTGACTATTATATCAATGGATTGCTGCTGTGAGCAGCCCAGAGGCAGCCCTGTCCCCCAGAACCCATCCCATGGGCAGAAGGACGGAGCCATCCCCATCCCCATCAGCATTAGTGATCTCAGGGTCTTGTGTGAGCAAAGAAACCACTATCGGTTTTACATCCTCTCATTGAGATGGACAGGTCAGTCTCTACCGAAGGGCTTACCCAGAAGATGTCTTCAGAATGAGCATAGAAGTCTTGGGGACAGAGCTTTGGGCTAAATCAAATCATAAAGCAAAAAAAAAAAATTGTTCTCTTTTCAGTTCCTGTGTCTCCTATCCTGATTAGTCATGGAGAAATTTCTCAGCCAGGTGTCTACGAAGCACTGCTTTCAGAAGTATTAGCCTGATCACAAGGGCAGCCAAACTTTAGGTCAGCCCTGAGATCAGCAACACAACCCGCCTCCCACTTTCACACCTGCACTGCCACGGCACGATAAAGACCTTATTGTATGCGATGTCTAGGTTGTCCAAACATGGCTGTGAGAATCTGCTTAGCCCGGAATCTGGTGCCTGAGTGTGTTTGGACTACTGTGACAAAATTCCATAGCCCAGGTGGCCTATATGCCACAAGAATGTATTTATCACTGTCCAGGAGGCTAGAGTCTGAGGTCAGGATTCCAACATAGAGTCTCTTTTCTGGGCTGCAGACTATGAACTTTTTTTTTTGTATGTTTGTATGATGGAAGGAGCACTGTAGAGTATGCTAGGCACTTCAATCAGGAACAAATTCTATTCTCAGAACCCCACCCTTGTGAACTAATTGCCTCACCCAGAGCCACCCCAAACCGTTGGGGGTAGGGTTGCAACACAGAACTTGGGGGATGATAAACAGACTGTGTGTACAGTCCCATGTACTCTGGCTATTTGGCATTGTCTTGCTTTCTGCCAAGTTGAACTGTGTGGTCCAAGAATGGACAAGCTTTAAGACTTAGAAGTCACAGTGTGCCTAGATGTTAAAGTCAGCAAGCAAGTCTGCAAGCAAACCTGCACCTGGGTATGTATTCCTCTTTCTTGAATATCTGAAACTTCCCCTGTTCCCTGTCTAGCCTCCCACAGAAGGGCTGGACTCCTCTGGTCAAGCTGACTTCCCTACCTAAAGGAAGCTGAGGAGGGGATTTCCAAATTTTAATTTCATTTTTGTTTGTGTGGGACATTCTGTGCCCTGCCTGCAGGATAGAACTTGACAGAGCCATTTGTGAGGACCTGAAGGGTGAAGGGACAGCAGAAAGACTAAGGTAGACATCTTCCTTAGCAATACCCTTGGGGTCCTGATGTGGACAAAGATGCCCAAATGGTCTTCTAGTCACTAGGGTCTTTGGAGTCTCACAGAAGTTCAGCATAACTAGGACATGGATTTCTGGAGGAACAGTGCCAGATACAGGGACAAAGAGCCAATCTCTTCATACCAAGAGTGGAGAGCTGGTATCTTCATGGTCTGACACGGTGGTTCCCAGATATGAAGGTGTAGTGGCTGCTCCTGGACCTTCCAGAAAAGCAGTTGACTGAACTCCACCCTCAATATTATGCTGCTTTATGGCTCACTGGACTTGCTAAAGGACACCCTGTCCCCCATGTAAGTCAATTGTGAAGACAAGTTTTGGATGTCTGGTCTGGAAGAATCAAGGTTACAGCACCCAAAAGCATGTGAGGAGTCTCTCTGGTCACCAGCCACTTTTGAATGATGGACCCAAGAACCCAGGACTGAGTAGTAGATTTCCCCAGCTATCTGTTCCAGCCAGGCTAGAGTCAGCACCCTGGTCCCAAAGGAGAGCTCATCTGGATTTCCTAGGGGCCTTCAATTTCTCTAGATGATAACAACCACTAGAGGGTTTTGAAGTGAGGAATATCTATGACCTATAGCGCTGAGGCTCAAGCAGACTGCCTGAGAGGTTCTCTTCTTTTGGGATGGGACTCCTACTTACCTCTTCTGAAAAGCGCTGTGATCCTATGATTTAACCACAGGATCTTTTGGTTAGTTGGTTGATTTTATTCATATAATGTATTATGAAGTTCAGGTTGTTCTCTGCCTCCTTCCCTTCTTCCCTTCCTCCCTCCCTCTCTCCCTCCCTCCTTCCCTCCCTCTGTCATTCCTTCCCTCCCTCTTTTCTCCCCTCCCTCTCCCTCTCTTCCCCCCTCCTTCTCCCTTTCCTTCCAACCTTTAAAGACTGAATCCAAGGCCTTGTACATACTAGGCAAGCACCAGATGGCAGCTACTTCTCCAGCCCTGGCTTCAAGCTTATTTTTTTCTGCCTCGGCCTGCCTGCTTGGCTCGAGGTAGCTTTTCTAAAGGGAACAGTCACACACCTACACACATCATTACCCTACCAAATGGATTACCATACCAAATGTATGGATCAAAGATGTTTCTTACCTGTTCCTCTTGCTTCCATGACCAAGGGGAATAGGATTTCTGGCACACACACACACACACACACACACACACACACCAGGCACTCTTCACCACAGGGATCATGAAGGAAGGGAGAGCCTTGGACGACAGACCTGGCCCCATCTTGCCAACAGTGCTTTCCCCTCTTAGGATCTCAGTTTCCCATCTGCGCACCTGACAGCCAGGACACTTCCAACCCCATCTCTTTGATTCTCCAGAGTCCAAACAGCATTAGCTATCCTAATGAAGGCAGAAACCCCAGGTTCTCTGCCTTTACTCTTTGTAGGCTGGGCTTGGCATGGAGGGTTCCAAGGCTGGCCTCTGGGTTCCCAGACAAGTAAGGACTTGTCTGCTCAATCTTGAGAAAGTAACACCAGCAACTCTTACTCTTCTGAGGAGCTTCTGTCTGAGTGACTGTAGCCGTGACTAGAGGCGGCTTTCTGGCTACCTCGGGTCCACATCCTTCCAGTTCCTGAAGTTAGCATTTGAGGGCCTTTCATTTTGGCCCTCCTTCTCACTGCCTATTCCTATGTCCTCTTTCCAGCAGGCACCACAGGGTCAAGGCTTTTCAACCTGACCTTTTAAAGAGCACCCTTAGCACAATAAAGGAGGGTGGAAACACCCTTAATCAAATGAGGGTACGAGGTTCTGTGTTTCCCACCCCACAGTTCATGCACACATGTACAAGCCCGGGGCCTGGGGCGAGAGCGAAGTCAGAGGGACAGCAGCATCGGTCGGTGACACACACCTGTGCCCTCTCACATCCCTCCCTTCCTTTTTCAAACCCAGCCCAGGACTAATGTGGGGTGGAGCAGGGAAGATAACAAAGCTAGCAGTGAGACTTGTTAGCATGGGCAGGTACCCGTCTCACACAGCAGATACTATGTCAGATTTGACATGCCTCACAGCAACCTGACCTGGGGCCTGGCATTATGACCCAGTGATAGATAACACTGCCCATTCTTGCCACATCCATGGCACTAGGATGCTGACTTCTGTGTCTGTCTCCAAAAGATGGCCCATAGCTGATGGTTTGCCTCACTAGAGGTGCCTGGTGCCTGCCTTCCCTTAGTAAGCCCAGCCTGGAAACTGTGACTGACAGACATAGATGTCCATCATCTTGTATCTCCTGGAAGGACTGGTTTTTCACACCCTGATAGAAAGCCAGGCTTTCTCCCAAAACACTCTTATGCATAGCTTCTGTAGCTGCCCTATCCTGGTTCCCTGATCCTCTTAATAAACAACTTTTATAAGGACCTGTCTTGGGTTCTGCTCCTATGACTCTGACCCAGAGCATCCCCCACTTTGTAGATGATGGCATTGAGATTCCAAGAGGCTGAGTAACACACGAAGTCTCACAGCTGGTACCTGGCAGACAGGAGTCCAGGTCAGTATCAAATGATCAGATCGTATACTATAATATGAATAATCAAAATAATAATTGAAAGATCATTTTTTCATATCTGTAATAAATAGCAAGTACCAGCACTTGAAAACCCCGATGAGAAAAAGACACAATAAAGTAAATTGCATTAAATGTGAAGACTTGAGGTGATTCTGACTTAGAGGAGCCAGGTGTGGGGCACATGATCTCAGTTTAGGAAACTGAGGCAGGAGGATCTTGGATGTGAGGATAGCCTGGGCTTCTTAATAAGAATCTGCCATAGACAAAACAAAAAAAACTAAATAAATAAAAGAAAAAGCAATAAATAAATGAAGCAAACTAAGTAAAAGGAAAAAAGATAAAGAAGGTGCTGAATCCACAGAAATTGGGGTTACAGGGGATTGTGACCCACCTGCAGTGGGTGCTAGTAACTGATCCTGCATCCTCTGGAAGAGTACCCAGTGCTCTTAACCACTGAGCCATCTCTCCAGTCCCACAATGAGGAACATTTTAAAGTTATCAAGTTGGTTTTTACAAGTGTGCTTATAACCTGAGTTACTCAGGAGGCTAAGGCAAGAGAGTCATGAATTCAAGGAGACCTGACTCAAAATAAACCTTCAGAAGCTGACTTGGTCAAATCAGGAAGGATTCTTGCTTGTATTTTTGACTGAGCAGTGTTGTAAGACAGGCAGAATGGAAGCCAGGCAGGGTGGCACAGACATTCAGCTGAGAAATGGTGGTGAGAAATTCGGGTGAGAAATGGTGTAGGCAGAGGTCATGAAGAAATGTACTTGGATGATGAAGCCACACAGGCTGTGAGGCCCAGGAAGTTGCTGCTGCCCTTTCCTGAACTGGAGAGCAGGGTGGGCTGGTGTAGAAGGGTGAGCACGAGCTTAGTTTGAGACCTGGGAATATTGAAACCCATATGAGGTATCAAGATGAATATGAGGATTCTCTGTTCCTTTGCTAGTACAACTCCAATGCTGATCCCATAACTCAGCTATTTGTATAGCGTCTCAATAAGTACAGATATGCAACTGTCTCTACGGTTTGTTGATTAGCATCCTTTGCATACATGTGTGGGAGTGGTATCACCACCATACTGATGCCACAGTTGCTACATCACTCTCCACCCCCACCAGCAGTGCATTCTGCATTCCCGTTCCTGCTTGCTCCTTGCCTGTTTTCCCAAAGACAGCCATTCTGACTATGGCCAGATAGAATTTCACTGTAAGTTTTCAGCTGTTTTGTTATTCACAGGGTTTCTGTGTGGCCCTGACTGTCCTGGATCTAGCTCTGTAGACTAGGCTAGCCTCTAACTCAGAGCTCCGCCCACCTCTGCCCTCCTGAGTGCTGGGGTTAAAGGCATGCATCACCACACTGACTTCAGTGTGGTTTTAATTAGCACCTCTCTGCTAAACAATATTTCCCATCCTTATTAGCCATCTGCACTTTACCTTTTGGTCAAAGTACATCATATACTCAAAATAAATTGTCTTGATGAGAAATAAAAAAAATAATTTTAAGTGGAGTGTTGAGAATTAAAACAGGTAATCCTAAAGAACATTTGTCTGGTGTTGAGCAAATATTCGACGTATCATTGTAGAATAAAGTATTTTCTCGGTAGGTTTGAATTGCTTTTTGGTTTTAATATTCATTCCCAGTCAGTGAAAATTTTTATCTTCATTATTACTTCTACATTCCCACTTTAGGATTTCAAAACGGGGAATTTTATTTATAAATTTATAAACATCGCCAATCATTTCCTGTGTTTACATCATGAGTCTTCTTTATACATTGAAGAAATAGATATTCTAGTTTTTATTTCTGTGTGTTGTTTGTTTTTTAGAGAGTCTCATTATCTAGCCTTGGCTGTCATGGAACTCACTCTGTAGACCAGGCTGTCCTCAGACTCATAGAGATTTGCCTGCCTCTGTGTCCTGAGTGCTGGGATTAAAGGTGTGCTCCACCACTCCTGGTTGATATTCTAGGTTTTTAATCCTGATGATTATATGATTTTTAAATCAAGTTGCACATAACAAAATTAGGAGGGCACTGTAAAAATGACTCAGTGGTTAAGATCCCTTACTGCTCTTTCAGAGGATTTGGGTTTGGTTCCCAGTACCCATATGGTGGTTCACAACTGCCTGCAACTCCCATTCCAGGGATCTGATGCCCTTTCTGGCCTCCATGGCCTCCTGCATGCATGTGGTACATAGACATGTGCTCAGGCACACATACATACATATAAAGTTCAATAAACAAAACAAAATAAAATTAATGGTGCAAAGTGACCAAAAGAGTACAGTGGAAGTCAAGCAAAGTGGTATACACCTGTCATTCCAGGTCCTGGGAAGCGAAGGCAAGAAAATCTGGAGTTCAAGGTCATCCTCAACTACACAAAGTGTTAGAGGCTAGCCTGTGCTACATGAGACCCTTTCTTAAACAAAAAAACAGTATGTGGCCATTCAGGCTCTGCCTCCATATCCTGCCCCATAGAAGTATGATAGGCTGGAGATCACAGCAGGTCGATCCAGAAAGGAGAAGTGGAGCGCCAAACGGGAGCAGAAGAGAGCTCAGTTGGCAGTGGGTATGAGAACAGACTCTCAGGAGACAGCTTCAATGAGACAGCTCATTTAATGAGGGAGAACAAAGGCTACATAAATCTTTGGAGGGTGGGTAAGGGCTTTTGGGGTGAGTGTCTATCATTGGCCAGGGCCATTGTGCTAAGGATGCCTCATTTGCATAAGGAGGAATTCCAGGTGGTACTGGACATGCTCAGGGCCTGCGTTACCCCCTCCCCAGTCCGTGGATTCCTAGCCCCACACAATGGAATAAAAGGTTCTCCTCCCTCTGTGTCCCCCAGGATCCATCTCTAGATGTAATTTGTCACTAGTTTCTAGAGTTGTCCTTCAGGAGTTTTCCATTTATACATACACACATATATGCATTAAAAATAATAGTTGTTACCGGGTGATGGTGACACGTGCCTTTATTCTCAGCACACAGAAGGTAGAGGCAGGTGGATCTTTGAGTTCAAGGCCAGCCTAGTCTACAGAATAAGTTCTAGGACAGCCAGGATTACACAGAGAAACACCAAAGAAACAAAACAAAACAAAAAACACAGTTGTACAACTTGTAATCAGAGCACTTGGGGGGCAGAAGTGGGATTATGAGTTCAAAGCTTATCAGGCAACCTGAGTTACTTAGTCATTTCAAATCAACCAGTCAATTGTCAAAGAATTTTTCTTCCAAATCTTTAAATTAAATATAATTGCATTATTTCCCCTTCTGTCCTCTTGCCAATCTCAAACAACCCCCAACCTCCACTTGCTTCCTCCTAAATTCATGACCTCAGTGGAAGTTGTGGTACACACACCTTTAATTCCAGCATTTGGGAGGCAAAGGCAGGTAGATCTCTGTGAATCTGAGGCTAGCCTCGTCTACATAGCTGTTTTAGTTAGGGTTTCCATTGCGATGAAGAGACACCATGACCAAGGCAACTCTTATAAGGACAACATTTAATTGGGGCTGGCTTATAGGTTCAGAGGTTCAGTCCATTATCATCAAGGCAGGAGCATGGCAGTGTCCAGGAAGGCATGGCACTGGAGGGGCCGAGAGTTCCACATCTTAAACTGAAGACAGTCCAAAAAGAAACTGGCTCTTCCAGACAGTTAGGAAAAGGGTTTCAAAGCCTACCTCCATAGTGACACACTTCCTCCAACAAGGCCTCCTAATAGCGCCACTCCCTCGACCAAGCATATTCAAACCACCACAATAGCCAAGGAGGCTACATAGACTGTGACTCAAAAAAAGAAATTCATGGCTTTTTTTTCTTTAATTATTATTGTTACATATATATGCATGAATATATAAATGCAACTTGTTGGATTTATTTAGTGTTATTTGTATGTATATGATTTCAGAGCTGACCATCTGGTATTAGGTAACCAGTTTCAGGGCTCATCCCCAATACTCCCTATCTTAGGATTTTATTGCTGTGAAGAGACCCCTGACCACAGCAACTCTTATAAAGGAAAACCCTGGTTTGAGCATTTGAAACCTGTATTGACCACTCTAAGAAGCCAACACCTGCTCCAACAAGGCCACACCTCCTAATAGTGCCACTCCTTATGAGCCTGTGGGGGCCATTTTATTCAAACAACCACATTCCACTCCTTGTCCCTCATGGGCTTATAGCCATATCATAATGCAAAACTACATTCAGTCCAACTTAAAAAAATCCCCATAGTCTTTCAGAGTCTCAACAATGTTTAAAAGTCTAAAGTTCAAAGCCTCTTCTGAAACCCAAAGCAATCTCTTAACTTTAATCGCCCATAAATCAAAATCAAAGAGCAGATCACATACTTCCAACAGACAATGGCACAGAATACACATGACGATTCCAAAGGGGAGGAAAGGGGGCATGGTGAGGAAATACTGAACAAAAGCAAGACTGAAAACCAGCTGGGCAAACTCCAAACTCTGCCTCTCCATGTCTGATGTCAAAACACTCCTCAGATCTCCAACTCCTTTCATCTCTGTTGACTGCAACACACTTCCTCCTTTTAGGCTGGTTCTACCCTAATAGCCACTTTCCTCGGCAGGCATCACCAAGCTCTGGTATCTCCAACATTCTTGCACCTCCAAGACAAATCAATGCTTCACAGCTTCATGCAGTGACCTCTCTAGGCCACAAGGACACTCCTGCCACACACCTGACCTCCACAGTTTTCCTTAGTATGGAGGGGCATTCTGTAACCCCTTTCTTGACTCTAGAGCCAGAAGCATATGGCCAAAGCTACCAGGTTCTGATGCTTGCTTGGGCTGGAACATGGTTCCCTCATTCAAACACATATTCACCAGCTTTCTGGGTTTGATGGCTTCATTCACTGCCTAAGCTTGAATATCCTAGAACTCAATCTGTAGACCAGGCTGGTGTCAAACTCAAAATCTGCCTGCCATTACGAACATCCCTAGGTGTTTTAAAAATTCCTTTTCACAGTTGAAGTTTAGCTGGGTGTGGTCTCGCCTTGAGGTCACTGCTCCCTTTATTCCATTTAGCATCAGGTTTTTCTTTAATCTGTTTATCTCCGTGAGCATTGGACATATAGCTTCATTACACTTTCTGCTGCCCCATTTTCTCCTCAAACTGTACATTTTATATTTTTCCTTGCTCTCCTTGCTCCTTTTCATTATAGATCTCCATAAGCATGACCACTAAAAACCAAGTAACACAGTCAATACCAGGCTGTCTGGAAATCTCCTCTGCCAAAGCTGCTTATCTATCCCTTTCAATTTAACCTCAGGCATATTTATTTATTTTTTGGACAAGGGCAGAAAGCAGCCAAATTCTTTGTCAAAATATCACAATAGTCTCAAGGTCACATACTAACATTCTTCTCTGTAACCTCTGGAGCCAGGCCCCCACAGTTCAAATCGTGCTCAGCAACACTCTCTCCTATGCTTCTACTAGTTTGGCCCATTAAGTCCCACTTATAACATTCAGCTGCTTTTCTAATCCAAGTCCTCCAAAAAAAAAAAAAAGAATGGACGATCATACCAATACTCAGTCCCTCATCCCAACTTCTGCCTTAGTTAGAGTTTTGTTGCTGTGAAAAGACACCATGACCATGTAACTCTTATAAAGGAAAACATTTAATTGAGGCTGCAGTTCAAAGGTTTAGACCTTTATTATCATGGCAGGAAGCATGGTGGCATGCAGGCAGACACGGTGCTGGAGAAATAGCAGAGAGTTTTACATCTGGATCCACAGGCAGGAAGAAGAGGAAGTGACACTGGGCTTGGCTTGAGCATTTGAAACTTCGAAGTCCACCTCCAGTGACACACATCCTCCAACAAGGCCACACCCACTCCAATAAGGCCACACCTCCTAATAGCGACTCTCCCAGACAGACTATGGGAGTCATTTTCATTCAAACCAACACACTCCGGCTCTCAGCATTTCTTAATTGCCTGCAGTTGTCTATGGGTAGATTCCTGTGACATTTACCCTTCTGGGTTAGCATGTCTACTGGTGGTGTAACTTGTTCAGGTTTTGTTTAGTAGCCACATTGTTGGGGTGTCATGAGTGTAGGAGACTCAGACTCAGCAGACTTTCCGTTCCTCTGTCTCTTATAATCCTTCTTCCCCTCTTAGTCACTGACCTATTTATTACTCTTGAGAGGCACCATGACCATGGACATTCTTATAAAAGAAAGCATTTTGAAGTGGAAACTTGTGGTTTCTTTAGAAAGTCAGTTATGTCAAAGAACATTTTGCTGAAGTAGACACAGGTTGAAAGGATGTTTTGCTAAGGCAGACATGTAAAGGGATGCTTTGCTGAAGAGGACATAGGTGAAAGGATATTTTGCTAAATGAAAGGACTCGTGATGAAGGATTTCTTAAACATGAAGGGACTCGTGATGAAGGATTTCTTCACTAATATCACAAATGTATTGGTTTGCCTTACAATGCGTAGCTGAGCTCTGTTTGTTGTAATGCCACAGAGAGAAACACACCAAAAAAACTTCTGGTGGCGTTGCAGCAGCTCATTGCCTCTTGTTGTCTCTTCTGTGGACTCTGGCCAATCGGAAGACTGATATCAGCTGATATAGACTCACTAAGACAGTCTCACATGGTGAGGCAAGACCCATGAAGGACACATGATGTTTTGAGGGAATGTAAATAAGACTCAACAGACAGTGATAGGGTCTTGCTTACATACCTAGCTTTACAACACATTTTGGTCTCACATCTTTGCTGAGAAAGGCACAGCCAAGAACTTCTAGTGTCCCTGCTGGTCCTGGTCCTCCTGCTGACTCTTGCTGATTCAGCTGAGGCCTGGTCAATCCACCACTACGCGTTCATATTTGCTATCCCAACATTACCAGACTAGACAGCTGGTGTATTCATAAAGGGTTTGCGAGCCGGTCGAGCTGCCACTGCTGACTCCTGAACAAAGCAGATGAGATTTGCTCCAAAGAACCATTCTAAACAGGTTCACTTCCCCCAGATGCTAATAACCTTTCTTTTCCACTACCTCTGGCTGTTGGTGGGCTAGAAGGGAGGCGAAAGTGTTTAAGAACTCATATTAAAAGTAGGACAATAAAAGAATTTAAGACTACAGCATTTAATTGGGAGGGGGCTTGCTTATAGTTTTAGAGGGAGCTGAAAGCTTTACATGCTGATCTGCAGGGAGAGATAGAGAGACAACGACAGAGACAGACAGAGACAGAGAGAGGGGGAGAGGCAGTCATGCAGGTAAGCAGGAGGCTGGGCTTGGAATGGACCTTTGAAACTTCAAAGCCCACCCTCAATGACACAATGTCGCACCTTGTAATCCTTCCCAAAACAGTTCCACTAACTAGTGACCAAGCATTCAAACACATAATGGGAAGCATTTCCATTTAAACCCCCATGCTCTTCTTCTACAATGTTCTCAGAGCCTTAGGTGTGGGAGTTGTGTTGTAGATGCATCGGGTACCATACAATCAGTTGTCCTGAACATTGTGAACAGTTGTGTGATGGTCTCTATCTGCTACAAAGATATGTTGTCTCTTTGATTACTGGTGAAAGCTACATTCATCTGTGGGGTCTAAGGATACGTACTTAGGATGCAGTTAGAAATTATGCTGGCTTAATCAGTACTGAAGTCTATGAGGTCAAAGCTTTTTAAATTTTATATTTCTTTAGTAACATGCTTTGGAATACTTTCCATATCATGACCCATCTAACCACTGTCTTTCTGGTAGCTGCATTATATGTGTGCATCATAATTCATCTCCTGTTGATGGACACTGCCCCCACTCACCCACCCCTACCCCCACCCCACCTCCATCCCTGTCCTCAGCTGCAGTAACAAAAGATCAATCACCATTCTTGTTGTATACTGGAATTCTGACAACCTGGATTGCAATCCCTTGAATTTGGGCAAATACACTATTAAGCCTCTTCCCCTGCTCCCAGCTGAATGACACACGTTGTAAATATCTGCCTTGAAGGCCAGCTCCTGAGCATTTCCTGTCTCTGTCCCTGAGAGTCCTGTTACTATGTGCCAAGGATAGTTCAAACCTTTTACAGGACAGCCTGTATACCCTTACCTCTAAACAGATGTAAGTCACTAATGGCATTTTACTCTTTGTATGCCAAGTACACTACTGTATCTCACAGTGGTTAGCACTACAAAGCAAATGCTAAGTGGAAGGGCATTTGTCTTATCCACATTGCTGGATTCCTGTTGTGGTTTGGATTCCTTCATAAGTTAACCTGGAGACAAACATAGCTTTAGGAGGTGATCCTATGGGGACACACACTATGGGGATAGGAAATGGAGATGGGGGAGGCCAGGGGTGTGTCACTGAGTAAGTACTATGGGTCATGGGAACCTGCCTAATGAGGAGGGAGTATGATGCTCCCAGCATCCCTTGGCTAAGGAGCCAAATTAAATTCTTTCCCTCCAGCTGATGTGTGGTTGGTCAGATGCGAATCAAGTGCATACAGACGAAGCTGGGGGTACTGGGAGGAGCTACAGGGCTTTTATGACATCCTCCATAAAAAGGAACCACAAGACTCACCCATCAATAGAGAACAGGAAAGTTTTCTCAACCATTCGGGGAGTATGAAGAACCCCAGGGATCTGTGATCATGTTACTCGGGGAGCATGGTAATTTACATGTAATGATACCTTATTGAGCTTTCCCCTGGAGTACTCTTAATAATCTCCTCTCCACAAACATAATGCACACATGTATTTGCTTTCCCCCTCAATCCTGTCATTATGTGTTCTTTGTCATGTTCTCTGTGAATTTGTCGTCTTTCCATGTTTTATTAGAATCATTGCTGTGCCAGGAAGATCAGCCAAGTCATATACAACACCTTTTCCAGTGCATTGCTTTCATTTTATCATTGTCTTCACACACACACACACACACACACACACACACACACACACACACACACAAATAGAAAACTTAGGGGATGGTAAAGAATGTTTTATTGTAACACAATTGTTTATATAAAATGTTTTCAGTAACTTTATTGAGGTGTGGAGCATCTCAGAATGAAAGTGAGCAAGCCGGTCTGAACACACAGGGACCAGTTGTGTGTGGGCAGTGTTTTCATAGCTCTTGGGTCTAGACCTAAGAATGGCACAGCCAGGTTTGTGATGAACTTCCAAACTGGCTTCCAAAGTAGCTGTATCATTCCTGCCAGCCATATATGAGGCTTCCAGTTCCTCCAAATCCCAATCAACAGAGTCCATAGATTTGCTTACTGCCAGTCTATATGGGTATAAAATGCTATGTTCCCAGGATTTTAAGTTCCAAGCAATTTTAAAACTGTTTGTTTGCTTGCTTGTTTGTTTATTAGAGAGAGAAGGCAGGCATGAGCAAGAGAGAGAGAGAGAGAGAGAGAGAGAGTTTGACGTAAGCATGTGGGTGCTGTGGTGGGCATGTGCAGATCAGAGGAAAACTTTGTAGAGTTTTCTCCTTCCAGTTTTACATGTGCTCTGGGAATCAAACCAAGGTGTGTGACAAGCACCTTTACCTACTGAGCCATCTCCCCAGTCCCACACAATACATTTAAAAAACACTTAATTAAAAATAATTATTTAGGGACTAGCGGCCCCGTGTTTAAAAACACTTGCTGCTCTTGTAGAGGATTTGAGTTAAGTTTTGAAAACTCATGTCAGGAAGCTCACTAACGCCTACAACTCAGCTTCCACGGGATCTGATGTCCTCTTCTGACCTCCAAGAGCACCCCACAGGCATGTGCATGTACACACACACACACACACACACACACACACACACACACACCACATACACAAATAAAAAGCAAAATAAAGTTTTATTTATAGTTCTTTAACTGGATGTGTTGGAAAATACCAGTGATTCGGGAGTGTTGTGTGAACAGGAAACTCATTTGGACTCTATTCTATTCTTTTGGTCATTTTTTTTTCTATTTTAACCCACTCTATAAATTGCTTTACTATATTTGGAAGCTTTCTCCACACACTTGCCTGCCTATCCCCCAAATGGCCTTTTGATAAAATTGCCTTCAGTTTTTCTGTCTTGTGTGTTCCTGTGGATTGACCCCAGGGTCTTATGCTTGCTAAATCCATACATATGCTCTGTATACAAACCTGCAGCCTGAGCCCTTAATTATTCGATTCTAACTGACAATGCATCACGCTGTAATATTTGCACCCGATTGCCACACATCCTGTTTGCTTATTTCTCCAGATGACTGTTCCCATCCTCAAATCTCTGGGGTGTTCGAGTCGACTTTAAGTGACATTGCCTTCTGCCTGCATATCAACTTAGAGATTTTTTTTTTCTTCTACATTCTGTGGTCACGGACAGGTGTCTCTTAGTCACTTCAAACTGCTGTAACAGAATACCACAGTCAGGATGTCAATTATTGCCCACGGTCTCGGAAGCTGGGAAGCCCCCATCTGGGTGTCAGTGCGTCCAGTGAAGACTCAGAGCCGCTAGCTATGTTTTTTATCAGGGTAGAAAGAGACAGTGACTTCCTGTATCTTCTCATAGACACATTTGTGCCACCTTGAAGATCTACCTCACAACTCGGTTACATCTCTGAATCTCCTGGTGCTGTTGTACCAAGTGCACTGTGGAGAACATTAACTTTGTATCACAGTAATACACTACCTCTTGGGCTTCACCCTGATGCTCTTCGTCCTTTAGACAGGGTCTTATGTAGGCCAGGCTGACCTTGAACTCACTCTGTAACTGAAGATATTCTTGAACTCCTGACCCTTCTGCTTTTACCTTGCAAGTGCTAAGATTACACACATGCCTGCCCGGCACTTTTTGCTGATTAAAAAAAAAACTTGAAAGAAAAGCTTTAAACTATTAAGAAAGAAGGCTTCCAATATTGACCTCCTGGGGACTTTGTGGGTGAGGACAGAGACTGGCATTTGTGGTGAGGATTTTTCCACTTTTGTGCAAATGAACAAGCTGGACCTGACTGTGGAATTATGACACCCAGGCTCTTAGTTAAAGGAGGTAGGGGCGGTATCCCACGTTCCTAGTTTGGCAAGATGGACGTGGGATGGCTGGGCTGTGCCAACTCCAGGAACATACAGAACTTCGTTGGGAAGAACTCAGTTGGTCTGTGAAGGTGAAGGACCTTTGAGGTCCAAGAGTCCTCTGAGGCAGGGACTAGAGTCCTGGACACAACATTACTCCTCTTGAGTTTGGAAGAGGGGAGAGCACCTTGTTTTCTCTCCCTTTAGGACCTGAGCCATAGAAACAGCCTATAAACTGAGGGTCAGAGGACAAAGCCCAGACACTCAGGAGACCCTCTACATGAGGACACCAGACCATCTATCATGATCCAAGAAGCCAGGTAAGTGGGTTTTCCTCCCCTTCTTTCTTTTCCTTTTTCCTCTGTCTATTTCTTCTCTCTCTCTCTCTCTCTCTCTCTCTCTCTCTCTCTCTCTCTCTCTCTCTCTCTCTCTCTCTCTCTCTCTTCCTGTGGCCAAGACTCCCAAGCCCACTTCCCTGTGTCACTGGTCAGTTGTACCGTTTTGCTGCTGTAGATGGAAACCTGGAGTGGACAAGGGATTCTGTAGCTGACATTTGCTACTTTGTGGATTCCTTTCTCTCTTCCACCCTTTTCCACCCCTTTATTTCTTCCTTTTTAACACCCTAATCCTAGCTACAAGAGAAGAAAGGATAGAGGGAAAAGGGGGTGACTTTATCATTAGACTACCTCCTGTTGATTAGGGGCATCGAGTTCCTTGGGGCAAGTTTGATCTTTACCAGTAGGATATCTAATTATTTCTTCTTTTTCCTCCTCCTCCTCCTCCTCCTCCTCCTCCTCCTCCTCCTCCTCTTCTTCTTTTCTCCTCCTCCTCCTCTTGCCTCCTCCTTGCCTCTCAGGACCCTAGCTAGCACTTGTATATCCTCTGAAGTCTCCAAAATTTCAAATGTCACACACTCACAGAAACCGTCTGCAGCTGGCAAAACCACACCTCTGCCAGAGCACGGGGCAAATCATAGTCAGCTGTTGTGAAGCAGCCCCACATCCCATGAAGTGATTACATACTAAACAAAAACATATTCCCATAACATTTCTCTGGTTTTTTTTTTAATTGCAAAATTCTTACTACAGAAGCCTTCTAGTCCTAGCTCCTGGAGTGCCAAAGATCTGGGCAGGGCTGACAAACACAGAGTTTACAGATCCAAGCCCTGAGAACCACAGCACTGGAAGCCCGAGACTTGGAGTTCTATGTATTGGAGTAGAGGCTTCGGCTTTGGGCTTGGTTCCTGGGAGCTAAGCAGCTTGTGAGGTCCTGAGCCCTCTGCAGCAGCTGGGGGCAGATATGGTTGATGTCAGCTCTCAAAGTGTGAAACACCTGGCTTTTACTAGTGTTAAAGCCCCTGAACCCCAGTCGTCGGGACCTTCAGCCTTTATGGCTACCAGTGTTATCATTCTTGATCTTGAGTATCCAGACCCAACACACTTGCCTTTGGCCACCATTCAGCATGAGAATGAAAGTCTTTGGCACAGACTATCTCGAGGAGCTTCAAGCTTCTAATCTACCCATTTAGAGTGTTCTTACCTTTTGAGTCAGCAGGGAGACACTATCTCATGCTGCCCTGGTGCTCAATAAAAGGCTTCTCAAGAGAGCTCTTTTCTTGCCTACTGTGGTTATTATCATTGGTAGAGAGGTCTGGGCTGGTGATATGGCAGCCAGCCAGGCAGAGGGGGAAGGTGGCGGCAGCTGCAGCCTTGGAGGAAACAAGTGTCTGCATCAGGAGGGGCGGGAACACTGCTGAAGAGTTCCAGCCAGGCTAGGGATGACAGAGATAGCAGCCAGCAGAAACGGCTGCGGAGATGACAAAGGACTGTCAAAGCAGCTGAAGCAGGGCCTCCTGGAGCAGGAGTCCGGCCTCTTACAACTGGCAGACTCTATTGCTCTCCAGGAGGCTGTGGAGTTTTCAGGCAACCCGGCTTCCACAATGGTAATCCTGCTGGTTGCCAAGAGCAGGGCTGCTCAGTGGTCAGGTTCCCACTCAAAGCAACCAGGCACAAGGGAGGGTCTGAAGGTCGAGGCTCCCTATTCACTTGGCTTATTTGAAAGTAAACTCGAAGACCAAACATTAACATTTCTTTTTTCCTCCTTTTTCAATTAATTTTTTCATATATTCTGATCATGTTTTTCCTTTCCCCAATTCCCCCCAGCCACTCCCCACCTCCCTACTTACCCAATTTTGTGTTCTCTCACTCTCTCTCTTCAAAAAAAAAAACCCACAAAAACCAAAAAAATCAAAACAAGCAAAAATCAGTAAGACAAACAATGCAAAAATAAACAAACAAAAAAAAACTACCTCCCCTTTTGCATAGATTCCTGTGCCTTGAGAGGAGAGCCGTGATGGTGCTGTCCCCATTTAGGGCTGAGAGTTTCAAATCTCACTCTCTACACATTGTCCAGTTGTGGAACATAAACATTCATAACAATACTTTAAGCATAATGTCCGTCTAAGTACCCTAGGGAGAGTTGAGTACTGGCATCTGCTTTTACTGATTGTAACACCTAGCCGAGAACACTTAGTCCTTTTGAGTGCTGTCACCTGTCTTAACTGGGTTATCCAGACCTAATAAACTTGCCCTTGGGGACTATTGAGCATAGGAATGAAAATTATTGGCACAGAACATCTTGAAGAACTTGGAGCTTCTACTCTACCCATTTAAAGATGGTATGACTGAGGCACATATCTTGCCATAATCTTGCTCACATCAACAAGACACACTCACCCAAGGCTTCCTCCACTCCCCCACAACAGTCAGGGGAGGAACTAGCTCAAGGTCACACTAGGTGTGTCAGCTAGGTTCTGCTGTGGTAACAAATAGTCCCCTAAGCAACATTTCCTACCTTTGCTTTCCTGATGTTTGAACGAGGGAGGGGGGAGGAGCTCTGGCCCACCTTGTCCTCTGGCCCAGACTCGGGCTAAAGGAGTAGCCATGATTTGAAATGCATCAGGGGAGAAGAGATCAGGGTGAGTCCCGTATTGACTCTGGAGCCATCTGTACAGACGTGACCTATGTAGTTTTTAAATGTATTTTGCCAGACAAAAGGAATTTCACAGCCACACCAGAATGCAAGTGAATGGGGTCCTGTGATACCATCAAGGGCCCAGAGAAAGGCAAGCTGGGCACTTGTACATGACCCTAAGGCCCACCAAGGAGACGTAGTAGTAAACTTGGCCTGTGATCATCTCCTGGCTCTGGGTCATGGTTCTTTTGCTGAAATTCTGTCCCCAAGGCTGTTTTTCACAGAAGTCACCATGTCTATAATAACCAGGCATGCCCTGTGTCCCAGCAATGGTTGGTCTTATTCCAAGGCACTTATGGGGAAACCAAGGTTCCACGATAGGCTGAAGGAGTCACACCAGTGTCACCTGTCCAGACTGGTTTCAGACCCCAGGACAAGGGACTGAGATGTATATTTTATATATTTTACATATCAAAGCAGACCTGGCCCCCAGGTTCTCTCAGCATCCCTCAGTCCCTACCTGGCATAACCTGCCTGCTCCCCTGAATTTTACAGCCCAGGGGCTGGGCTGCCCTTCCCCCAGAGGCTCCCCCCTATATAATCCAGACATTTTGCTCTCTCTCTCTTCGTCTCCTCTTTCCATGCACTTTTTCTCTCTTTCTCTCCACAGTGCCCCCCCCCATGGCAACTCCCTTAGCCTCAATCCTTGGGGCCAATGAATTCACCTGAGACCAGCGTCTCAATAAACCTACTTTTAATATATTCTAATCTGGCTTGAATTGGCTCATTTCACCAGTGGAGAAATAACCTATCACAGAGCTCCTTTTCATCTGTCACTCAATGCCCTGAGTGATTCTTTTCCAGGAAACATGGTTGTCAGACAGCATAGCCCAATAAGGAAGCCATACCCTCAAGTAGAAACAATCTTAGGGCAAAAATCACACAAAGTCTTTGTCTCATGCTACCCAAGGATCCAAGGCTTTGGAAGTTTACTGACCTGGGAGCCAAGAAATCATAGTTCTGATCCCAGCTCAGCCTGTGACCTTGGTATTTGACCTTGGGCACTTCCATCTCTCTTCCTTGGCCTGAGTCATTCAATCTCCAGGGACAGTGGTCCCAGCCTAAGGATCATGGACCTGAACACATTGTGTGACTTATAAGGTCTGTGTCTATGCAGAGACAATGCTAGAAATCTAATGGAGGAGAGGGCCTGGAAGGAGCTGGAATATAAGCCCAGTCAGCCCCCAGCACATGCACAGAATATACAATGGATGATGTAGTAAGGCCAGCCTCCCTCTCTCTAGAGTTAGAGATGATATTTCTGCAGATGTGAGGATTGGCTACCCTATAGTACAATCAGAGAGTACCATGCCTAACATAGTGTATATTTTCTAAATATTGCCACTGTTGATGGAGAAATATACCGAAAAGCAGTTTATTCCAACATACATAGACAACCATTTAATTAACCCACCCCAACTATTTGCTATTCATGTTGCTTCTGGTTTTTAAATATAAATAATCATGCCAGGAACATTTTCAAAACTGTTCATGAACAGTACAAAAAAGTTACACATCCATGATGGCTCCCTGTCGCCTATGGTATTACTAGCTTTCAAATATCGCTTATTATTTTAGGCTCCTGTTTTGTAAATGCCCTCTGCCTTCTACTGAAGCTTCCCAGCAGGCTTTTGGTAGCTTCAGTCTTGAGGGGGAGAATTAGACTGGAGAGATGGTTCAGCAGTTAAGAGTTCTTGTTGCTTTTCTAGAGGTCCTAGGTTTACATCTGAGTCCTCACGTCAGATGTCTCAGAACTGCTTCGGAACTCCAGCTCCAGAGAATCCAGTGACCTCTTCTGGCCTGTGCAGGTGTCCACACACATGTGGCATGCAGTCACACAGACACATACACATAAAAATAAAAAATTAAACTAAATCTTTAGAGATTAGCTTAGAGAGAGAGAGAGAGAGAAAGCAGATGTTTTGTGTTAGTTAAGACTTCAGACCACTAGAAGCAGAAATCCTAAAATGCATTTTGAATCAAATAGCAATGTATCTCTCAGTCATATAATAGAAGGCTAAAGTCACAGATTCCAGGGAAGATAAGCAGCACATTTCTCAGCACTGGCTTCTACCTCATGACCCAACATAGCTGCCCAAGGGCTAGCCATCCTGTTAATGTTCCAGTCACCAGGAAGAAGCAAAGGAAGGCGGATAACATTTTACTTGCATCCCACGGGCCAATCCCCCCACGATGTGGCCGTATCTAACTGGGGATCCAGTTTATTCTGGATGACCAGGGAATAGTTCGGAGTTACAGTACTAAGAAAGAAAGGATGGACGATATAAGGGGATGGCTAGATGACTTTGTCCTGAAGTTAACCAGACTGAAACAGCACATATGGTCTGTAGAAACAGCATCCTTATTGATGAGTTGATAGTGCATTCTGCCTAGCCATAGAATAGTTAAGGATCGGAGGCAGGCCCATCTCTGAAGTTGATTGTGAGGAGAGATACATCGGCACATGGTGAAGAGGCCAAGTTACTTTTCTGTTGCTTTAATAGAATACACTAACAATAGAGACAGGAGTCTTCCGGCTCACAGCTCAGGGGTGCAGTCCATCCCATGGGAAGTCAATGTGGCTGCAGTATGATGTTGCCAGTTACATTGAATCCTCTGTCAGAAAGCTGAGAGTGATAAATGCTAGCGCCCAGATCCCTTCCTTCACTTCGTATGGTCCAGGATCCCCTGCCCAGGGAATTGTGCTATTCACAGTCAAAATGGATCTTCCCACATCAGTTATGTAGTGCAGATAATCCTCTACCAGTTCAGCCGGAGGCTCACCTCCCAGACGATTCTGGATTCGGTTGGGTTGACAGCGAACATCACATAAACCTTCCCAGGCCACTCCCTCCGGCCTGCCTGCCCCCTCTTCCCCGTTCACCCGTTTGCCTTCGCCTCTGCAGGTCCAGCTTCTGATGGACTCCGAGAGCTTCCGATTGGGCAATGAAAACCTGTGGGCCTGGCTTGTGAGGCTGCTGAGCAAAAACCCAGAATGGCTGAGCACCAAGGTTAGGTTCTTCCTCCCTACCTTGGACCTGGACTGCAGCCACGAGGCCACCAACCCCAAGGTCACTCACCAGCAGCTCAACAGGCTGTTTGCCCAAGGCCCGGCCACCTGGAAGTCCTTCATCTATACTGTGTGCTTCGAGCTGGATGTGCCTCTGGAGCTGGAGGTACCACTGCTGAGCATCTGGGGCCAAAGAGAGGGTAAGGGCTCCCACGGGACCTCAAGGCTGCCAACACAGCCTTGTGGCCTGAAGAGCTTCAGAACCCACACTGGTCCATCTGGTCACACAGCCTTCCAAACGCCTTCGGTGACCAAAAGGCTTCCTTCCGCAGTGCAGTCAGAAGGCCTCAACCTCTTCTAAAAAGCAGGAAGGTTTAACTGGTCCATTCGCTCGGCACTTTCTTGACCATAGGAATGAGGAGCAGCATAGGATTCTAAGGGACAAGGAGTCCTTAGATTAAAAAGTGGGGCCGGGCAGTGGTGGTGCATGCCTTTAATTCCAGCACTTGGGAGACAGAGGCAGGTGGATTTGAGTTTGAGGCCAGTCTGGTCTACAGAGTGAGTTCCAGGACAGAGAAACCCTGTCTCAAACAAACAAACAAACAAAACAAAAAAACAAAAACAAAAAAGTGGGGACTCAGTCATGAGCTCTACCAGTGTAGAGGTGGGAGGAACATACTCATACAGACATAAGCAGACAGCACACACATGCATGTGAACACACATGCGTGTGAACACATACACACAGAGATTGATCTGTGTTTCAAGAAGGGTCGGGTGAGTAGCCAACATCACTGCTCTGCCAACTCTGCCAGCCGGGGCATGCGACCATGTCCGGGGCGCACTGGGGACAGTCCATCCGGCCCCATGGGCCCTCTCCCAAAGAGGGAGAGAGGCGACAGGGGTGTGGGGTGTGGAGTGGGGGAGAGCAGTCGTGCCATGGGAGAGGAGGCCCAGATTCCCCCCCCCCAACACACACACCCTGAGAAGCAGGGGGGGAGGGGTGAAGAGAGCAAGCGCAGTGATAGGTATCAACAGGTATCTGTCTCCCTCAGCGAGCGCTGCTGGCGGGGGGTGGGGGGTGGTGAAGGGAGGGGTTGGAGGGGTTTGAGCCAAATGGTTCAGCACCACGGGTGATGTCGCCCCCCACCCCCAGCCACCTTCCCCGCCCGACCTTCCCAGCTGTCCCAGAGCTCACCGCCATGGTGGAAATGTTGTGTGCAAACAACATCTTCACTGACATGTGTACTTGTGTATATACATATATACTTCTGCCCCTTGTTGCCTGCGGAGTGCACCACCTGCTTCCCTGGCAAATGACTGGGCATCAGTTTTATATCCATGGAACCTCTGGTTGTTCCCAGAGAAGACACCACTCAGAGCTACCCAGGCACACAATACCCTCCAGACACTGTATCCTACATCCTCAATGAAATATGTCCTGCTTTGTCTTACAGAATTCTCTAAGCAGCTAGGGGCATGCGAAGAGAGCTGTCCTGGACCTCAGCTGCACCATGGTGAGATTTGGGGCTCGGGTTTGGGGTTTCAGCCGAGCTACTCAGTTTTCACCTTAAGTTAGTGGTGGTTAGTGACCACCATGTCTACTCTACACGTGGACCAAGCTTCATTTCATCCCTGTCTGTGATTTTCAAGGCCTGCTGCACTGCCTTTAAAACAGGGATATAATTTGGAGCTCCAGAAGAGATTGAGTATGGCTGGTCTCATCCCTCCAGATCCCTTGTCAGCTGTCACCTAGGGAACCTGTTCTCATGCTTCTGCCCCGCCCCCCCCCCATCTCATGGAACTGTAGGAAGGCAGGTATCATTTCATGATTTTGATGTATATAGACAAGGACCAGTTGCAGGCTCAACTAAGAAATTGGAAACTTCAGTCTTACAGAACCTGTGCCTTCCCTAATGGACATGGTGCTTAGGATGCCCTGCTATGGGTCTGCTTAGAGCCTGGAGCCCACTGGTGAAACTGTAGGAATAGCCCTGTCACAACCCCATGGTGGCTCATACTTCTCTGCCTGGGCCCACTCGTGGAACAGAGCACCCCAAAGGTATTGCCCGAGTCCCCATTTTCTCCCTCATGACCTTACTTTTTTTTTCTTTCCAGGTGTCAAGCGTCCTTTTCAGAGCTATGGGTCCTCACCCCGTCGGAAGAACAGCAAGAAGCAGCAGCTAGGTGGGTTTTGGGGAGTAGGAACCCCAGCATAGGATAAGGTTGCCTTGAGGTTGATCACAATTCTGGGCCTTGCCCCTGGCTGAAAAGGCCCAGCAGCTTGTTTTCCAAGGCTCCAAGAGAGAAAGACTGTAGGTCCTGAATGAGCAGAGAAGGAGATAGGATATTTCAAGGCTCTTCCAAACTGTCCTCAAGGTTGTGGGAGCATGAGGGTGATAACTGATGTGACCTCTATGACCTTAGACCTGGATCTCAGTGTATGTTAGGGATGAGAGAGGATAGAGGGGATGAAGGTGTCTTGGAGAACCTTCAGGCAGGAGGCCCATGGAGACACAGGGCACTGCAGCTAGGCTATGGGGAAGAGCAGCCATCATCCTCCACCAGTGGTTAGGAACAGTCCTTGGCCCATCCCTCGCATGCACACACACTCCACTAGCCATGGGCATAACCAGAAAATTCACATCTGTACAAAATAGGTCACTACCTCAGTCCTTTCTGGGAAAGGGGTCAGGGCTGAGTCTTTCCAATGACCTAGGAAGGAAGAAATAAAGCACTTGGTATAGCAGGAACCCAGTTCCCACGGTTTGATTGACTGGTCCAAAGTCTGTAATTTGTTGGTACCTCCTCTCAAAGGAAGGATGCCCTTGCCTTTGCCATCTTAGAGCCAATTCCCCTGTTGTTGCAAAGTAAGCACCTCCCGCAGCTTACTGCAAACCACATCACCTGTATTGCCCTGGAAGAGAGAGGTGTGACCCAAGGGCCCATCCCCACCTCCCTGGGTAAGTGACTGCTATAGGGGCCTATAATGCTGTGCAACCAGTTCCTCTGGGAATATGGACAGCCTAAGACTCTCCATTGCACCCTTAACACTCGCCCCCATGCACGCATAGCTGGGGGCTAAAGACAGCAGCAAGCTGATCATGGGGCCCCAGGACATGTACTGAGTGTGAGAGCTCCTACTCTCATGCCATTTCTGTGCCCCTTGCAGAGTTGGCCAAGAAGTATCTGAAGCTCCTGAAGACCTCTGCCCAACAGCGCCATGGTGGTGCATGCCCAGGGGCATGGCATACTCTTGACTCCCCACAGACCTACATTCCCCCGATTCTCCAGTGGAGCCGGGCTACAGCACCCTTGGATGCTCTGGAGGGAGTCACTATAGGGGACCCTGAAGCAGCCGACGACATTGACGTGAGCATCCAGGATCTCTTCAGCTTCAAGGCCCACAAGGGACCTCGAGTGACAGTACTACTGGGAAAGGCTGGGATGGGTAAGACCACTCTGGCATATCGGCTCCTCTGGAGGTGGGCTCAAGGTCAGCTGGACTGCTTCCAGGCTGTGTTCCTGTTTGAGTTCCGTCAGCTCAACATGATCACATGGCTGCCGACGCTGCCCCAGCTCCTCTTTGATCTGTACTTGAGCCCAGAGTCAGAGCCTGATGTTATTTTCCAGTACCTAAAGGAGAACGCTCATCAGGTCCTACTGATCTTTGATGGGTTGGATGAGGCTCTCCACACTGATTCCATGGGTACTGACAACGCAGGCTCGGCCCTCACCCTCTTTTCTGACCTCTGCCATGGGAACCTCCTGCCAGGCTGCTGGGTGATGACCACCTCTCGTCCTGGGAAACTGCCTTCCTGTGTGCCCACAGAGGCAGCCATGGTGTATATGTGGGGCTTTGATGGGCTGCGGGTAGAGAAGTATGTTACCCACTTCTTCAGTGATCTTCTGTCTCAGGAATTGGCCTTGAAAGAAATGAGAACCAATGAACGTCTCCGGGGTATGTGTGCAATACCTGCATTGTGCAGAGTCACCTGCTTCTGCCTCCGCCGTCTGCTTCCTGGAAACTCCCCAGGGCAGTCTACAGCCCTCCTGCCCACCATAACCCAGTTGTACCTGCAGATGATGGAAACTTTTAGCCCCAGCGGGACTCTGCTTGACACATCCTTGTTGGGCCTTGGAAAGGTGGCCCTTAGGGGACTGAGCACTGGGAAGGTCATCTTCTCTATGGAAGACATCTCTTCCCAACTGATGGCTTTTGGAGCTGTCCACAGCCTCCTGACCTCCTTCTGTATCCATACCCAGCCTGGGCATGAAGAAATAGGCTATGCGTTTGTACACCTCAGCCTGCAGGAGTTCTTTGCTGCTCTCTATTTGATAGCCAGTGACACAGTGGACAAAGACACACTCATCGAGTATGTCACCCTCAATTCCCACTGGGTGCTGAGGACCAAAGGTAGACTGGGCCTCTCAGACCATCTCCCTACCTTCCTGGCAGGCCTGGCCTCCCACACATGCCATGCATTCCTCTGCCACCTGGCTCAACAAGACGAAGCCTGGGTGGGCTCCAGGCAGGCCGCTGTTATCCAGGTACTAAGGAAGTTGGCTAGCCGAAAGCTCACGGGACCAAAGATGATAGAATTGTATCACTGTGTGGCTGAGACCCAGGATCTGGAGCTGACGAGGTTCATTGCCCAAAACCTTCCCTTCCACCTCTCCTTCCACAATTTCCCTCTGACCCGTGCAGACCTGGCTGCATTGGCCAACATTTTGGAGCACAGGGATGGTCCCATTCATCTGGATTTTGATGGCTGCCCACTGGAGCCCCACTGCCCAGAGGCTCTGGTAGGATGTGGACAGGTGGAGAATCTCAGGTGAGTCAAGTCAGAAAAGAGGTTGGGAAGGGTGGGAGAGCACTGTGCTTTGGAGAGTGGAAGGCCAAGCAGTCTGGCCGAAAGACTGGACTCAAGTCTTGACTTTCAGAAAAGAATGACCCATCCTCATTTAGTGTGCAGTATACTGTGCCGTGATCAGACCGTTGGAGTCCAGTTGTACCTTTGTCTCTTGCCTATGGCTTCTTGACTCTCACATCTCCCTGGCAATCTGGATATGGGCTATGTTACTCAAGGTTGTTGACCTTGGACAAGTTTTGTATTACCTCCCTTAAGGGTGTTTCTCCATCTGTAATGAGTTCACAAGTCAGGAGGGCATTGGGAGAATGTGGTAGAATGATGGGTTCTCAGTGTGCCATCTGGTCCAAGGCTCTGTGTCTATATCAGCTAAAGAAAGAGCAAAGATGGAGCTGGAGAGATGGCTCAGCGGTTAAGAGCACTGGCTGCTCTTCTAGAGGTCCTGAGTTCAATCCTCAGCAACCACATGGTGACTCACAACCATCTGTAGTGGGATCCGATGCCCTCTTCTGGTGTGTCTGAAGACAGTGATAGCATACTCACATGTATAAAAATAAACAAATAAATCATAAAAAAAAGAAAGAGCAAAGTTATAGTCCCAATGATAAACCTTTCCAGATACAGTCAGGGGAAAGTCCTATTGGAGCGTCATGCATCTCCGTGATAGACAAGTCAGAAGCAGGTGATCCAAGTTGGTAGCTAGCTCTACCCCCATGTGGTCATGAGACTCCAGCATCCCCACAAGCATCCTAGCTGCAGGATCAAGGATGAACTATATGATCCCCTGTGTCAGGGAAGAAGGAATATGTTTAAAGGTCACCATAGAAGTAGGATGCATCCCTTCTAGTCACATTGCATTGCTGAAAACAGAGCCACTCGCCACTCTGTGTGTCACTTCTGACTGGAAAACTGCTTCCTGCTATGGCTCTATTTCTTGTTCTCCTCCAGCAGTTCATCACCAGGTTTTATTTCCAAGCATACTATATGTATCAATAGACTAAAAACACACATTAGACATTTTGGTATATAATATTAACATTGTAACAAGGCAGCCCAGCCTGCTAAGGTACAGTTTTATTACTTAAAATCCTTTAATACCAACCACATTTGAAACACCGAACACAAGGAAGATGAACAACATGGAACACAAAATAATCAAATAAAAGAAACAAATTCCCCTTTCCCAATTAAAGAAGCACACTAGATAACATTCTTTTTTTTTCTTTTTTAAAGAAAGAGGTTAAGGAAAAAGGATGATCTTGGTTTTGAACTAATATAAAGTTGAATTATTTTAGATCCATTTGTGAGATGAAATGTCCCTCTGCTAAAACGTTTCGGCCCGTTTTGATAATTAGTTCTTTGTTGTTGTTTCTGTTTCTAAGGAAAGTTTCTTGTATTTGGGGAGATGGCTCAGTGTGTAAGAGGGCTTGCTGTAAAAGCAACAGGACCTGAGTTCAAGTCCCCAGCACCCATGTAAAAGCTAAGCATAGCCACTCATGTCTGTAACTGTAGCATGGGGGAGGGGGGCAGAGACAGGTAGATTCCCAGAGCTCACTGCCAGCCAGCCAGTCCTAGGCTAAAGAGTGAGTTTGGAGATCCATGAGAGACAAAAAAAAATTGATAAAGACCATTGACATCCTTACTGACACGGGTGCATGTGAGTGATAGCATGTACACATGCATGTTTATGTTATGTGTGACTGTATTTCGACGGGTGTGGACAATAGATTTGGCAGATAATGAAGCCAATGCTTTAAGTTGTCCTTCTTCCTACTCCAACAACTACAGCGCTGACTCGTGCTACAGTGGTGCCCATTTGTCCCCATGGCCACCGCCAATTGTGCACCGCCAATCACTAAGCTCTGCCCATCACTGACCCATTCTGCTTCTCTCCTGCAGCTTTAAAAGCAGAAAGTGTGGGAATGCCTTTGCAGAAGCCCTGTGCAAGAGCTTGCCTACTATGGGGAGCCTGAAGACTCTGGGGTGAGCCAAGGCTTGCGAGCAAGATATGCAGCTGAGGATCCCTGGCACACCCTTCCCTGCTTTGTCCCGTATATACAGATCGCTAGCCAGCCCTCTTCTCCATCCCCATTTTTCTCTACCGCCTTGGCTTGCCTGTAGGTTAACAGGAAGTAAGATTACAGCTCAAGGCATCAGCCACCTGATACAGGCTCTGCCCCTCTGTTCCCAGCTGGAGGAGATCAGGTGAGTGGTCTTCAGGAGTGCTTCCTTGCTAGGAGAAGTATCACTTTCCAGTGCTTAGGACACTCCTGAGACCTGCGTATTCCATGAGAGACCAACGACAGAGGGAGGGAGGTGGGTCAAATCCAAAAGAACACCTCTCAGACTCCAGCAGGGTGCATATTTAGGGTCCCCTTGGAGGATCATGAGTTTGGGGCTCCCTTCCCGTATTCTGTGAGCCTAGGAAAAAGGATTCAGTGTTTAGGCACGTACTGTGGGTACACACAAGATGCACAGTTTCACATTCCTGCACTTGGGTACACACTTGCAAAAAAGTACTCACTAGCCTAACTGGAGGGTGTGTCATACGCATATTCACAGATGGGTATATGTGTGGCACATACAGACGTGCTTGGACACACCACGCACTGGCTGAGCACATCTGCACAGTATACTTCTTGCTTGTGTCTGAAATTGATTGCTTTAGAAAAAGGTGGGATAGTCTTTTTTTAAAAAATACTTTAATTTTTCTCATTGTTTTTCACAGATTATAATATAATTGCATCATTTCTCCCTTCCATTTCTTCCCTTCAAACCCTCCCATACACTCCTCCTTAGTCTCTTTCAGATTCATGACCTCTTTTTTCAGTTATTGTATGCATATATGTATATACATATATATTCCTAAATATAACCCACTTACTCTGTACTTGTTACTTGTAGGTGTGTAACAAGTACAATTATGTAGGTAGGGCTGACCATTTGCTATGGGATAACCAATCGATATGCTCTTCCCTGGGGATAACTTTTTCTCCTGTTCTTAGCATTCCTCAGTTGCCTGTAGTTCTTTGTATAGGGTTGAAGTATCATGGACTCTCCTTTGTCCACTTTAACATGCCTGTCTATGCCGTCCTTGTTAAGCTCATGTTTAGTCAGTCGTGTTGGTGAAAGTTTATGAGTGTAGCTTCTGACATGACTAGGAGACACAGTCTCAGCAAGATCCTTGATCTGCTATAGTTTTATATAGCTCCTTCCTGAGATTTAGAAAGGGATCCCCTGAATCCAAGCAGGCTCACACAGGAAGTAGGATACAGCACTTACAGGATGGAACATAGGCTGACTGGTTCCTGCTGTTCCCTCTGATGGGTGCCTTTGGGCAGTGGTCATTCTGGTTGGACAGGTTTAAACCATTGCTCTTGTTAAAACTTTCTTGAGTGACCTTAATCTTGGTCCCCATTATCCCATTTATTTATTTACTTATTTATTTGATTTCAATTTCCCCTGTTGCTCTCAATCATTCTCACACTGTTACTCCATCTGCCCCTCCAGCTGGGATCCAGGTAAGGACAGTGAGGTCAGAGTCTTGACCTCTGATGAGCTCCTGCCAGAGCTAAGACTGGAAGTAAAGTCTTTAGCCTCCCAGAAATATCTCATTCAGCCCCTGAGACATTGGTGAACTCAAGACTCAGGCACATTGTACACCTAAGCCCAGGGAGTGACTTCACTTCATAAGGCTGTCACCCAACCACCTGGGGCTTCCAAGTGCCCATCCCCACAAATGAAGGATTGGGTCTTGGTCTCCCTGCAGTTTGCATGACAACCAGCTCAAGGACCCAGAGGTGCTGAGTCTTGTGGAGCTGCTCCCTTCCCTGCCGAAACTCCAGAAGCTTGAGTAAGTGGTCTTACCACAAGCCAAGCCCCACCTTTTTTTGGCCCAAGTCACACCTTCCTTTGCAGACTATGTCAAGGGCATCAACCCGACACTATGCTACTATTATACAGCCTGAGCCGAAACAGCTTCTCTATGTCAAACCTCCTGTCCTTGGTGAAGGTGGCCATCACATGTCCTACTGTCAGGAAGCTGCAGGTCAGGTGAGCAGATCTTCCAGGTCTGGAGGCAGGAGAGTGCAGGATGTGAAAGGAGGAGGTCTCTAGCTTACAAGATCTGTGTGTGCATGCCACAGTCAGCTTACTTCACAGCTAGAATCTGTCTCAGGTCTGGTGCATAATAATAGTAAGTGGATGGAAAGATGCAATTGGATTGATGGGTGAACCAAATCATGGAGCGCAGGCATAGTAAATGGATTCATTTGGCACTCGTCACTCTCCATGGTGCTGAAACGAGACAAAAAACAACCTTCCATCTTGTCCTCCTGACCTTACAAAAGCAGGCTTGCTGCTGTGGAAGAGGATGTATGGCCACGCTGAGCACTCTTTCCCTTTCTCCTGGTTTCTCTATCAGTTAGGAAATAAGCTTTCCCTAAATGATTGGGACGGGTCGGGTGACAGCTGGGGAAAGTGGAGTGATGTGCAGACTTGCCGTTCCTGGTTATCAAGGCTTTGTGTCTGACTCTGTAGGGAATCGGACCTCATCTTCTTTCTGTCCCCGGTTGCAAAGACAGCCTCAGAGGAGTCAGGGTAAGTAGCTAGAGAGGCATGACCCCAGCTAGTCCTGAGAGGGGATCTAGGCTGGGAAGTGGAGGGTGATAACCTTGTAAGAAATGGAATGGGAAGATTCTCCCTGCTGCTGTGTGAATTCCTGCTCAGGGCTAGCAAAGGGTCCCCCATTCCTCCCATGTGTCTGTAGTACACCTAACCTCTGAGGGCTTGAGAAGCAACCCCAGGGCCACAGAGGGGCCAGGCTTGTAGGGAGGACATGAAGATATCATGCACTGAGACTGAAAAGTTCTTCAAACTGAAGAAAAGATAAAGAGAGAGAAATGATGGTGTCTACATCTTAGGGTTGCCTTGGGAATGGAGAGAAAAGTGCATCTAACATGCTTCAGACATTGGCGTGTCACCAGTGTTCAGAGCTGGCCATACACAGCTTTATAGCCGCCACACACACACATTTGGGTTGGTGAAGACAGGAACATTTCTGTCACTGAGAAAACACCCCTACTGCACATACTCCTCCCTGGCTAAGCTTCAGGCTATAACCCTAACCTGCTTTCAGTTTCAGTATCTTCATCTGTGTGTACCATGGCACAGTTGGGTCAATGTCACTTCCACCCTAGATGCCTAAAGCTTTGATGCCCAATGTGATCACTGCCAGTCACTGTGACTATTCAAACGAAGTGACTTTCAGTCCATCAGTTGCATTTACAACCTTTCCAAGGCTGCGCAGTGGCCACAGGGGTCTCCTGTAGCAGATGATACCGTGAAACTTCTGTTGTTGCTAAAGGTTCTGTTAGACCTGTAGCTCTCAACCTTGCTAATGCTGTGACCCTTTAATAGAGTTCCTCGTGTTGTGGTGACTCCCAATCATAAAATTATTTTGTTGCTACTTCATAACTGTAATTTTGCTACTGTTATAAATCATAATGTTATATACAATGTCATAATCACTGTTATAAATCTGTCTGATAGGCAAAATCTCTGATATGTGACATACATCCCCTCAAAGGGTCATGACCCACAGGCTGAGAACAACTGAGTTAGACAATTCCAACCTATAAGTTTCTCTACAGTCCCTGGCACTCCCTTTACCTTATGGGAGAGTCTGGAAGGGCTATAGCTGTCCAGTGCCTGGACTTGCCTAGGGAAGGCAGTGTAGGCTCCCCATCACATCTAAGAGATGTTATCATAATGACCTTCTGAAATCAGAACTGAAGAGTCTTGTGGGTGAAGTGGAGGAAAACTGCACAGCCACACATGGGGGAAGCCACATTTGAATAAGGCTCCTTTAGACCCCAAGCCCTTTGTTCCTGCTACTTTGCCTAGGCACAGCCCAAGCACCTTCCACCACTGTCTTTAGCACTAACTCACCATGAGGGTGCTGCAGGATCATCAGCCCTAGATGCCACGGGAAGAGGTCCAGTCCATCAGGTCTGACTCCTGAGCTCAGACTAGTGTATAATCTGTTCTTTTTCAGAGCATCAGATGTACAAGGCAAAGACAGCCTGAAGGAAGGACAGAGTCGAAGCCTGCAACTCAGGTACCTCAGCAAAGGATGATGGAGGTAGGGTCCTTTCCCGAAAGAGGAAGAGCAACCAGGAAGAAACACAGGGAAAGCAGAAGGAGGGACGAGGAAAGGTCATGCATAAGCAACTGTATCAAAAATAGCTCTGGCTGAGAGGACCCAGGCTATATATGTGGGGTACTGTATTCGAAGGTCTGTGTCTGCTACCTCATGGGAACCCTTGTAGGAGCCCCGTTAACGAAACATATTTCTCTACTTGATAGAAAAAGATATTGATTCATAGACAGATTAAGTGCCTTGAATGGGTTCACCCTACTACTTAGAGGCATGCGGATCCCAGAGCTGCTCCCTCAGGACGCGCCTGACTCAGAACTGAAAGGACCATGATTTTCTCCTGACACCCTCTATTTCTATCCCAGGCTTCAAAAATGTCAGCTCAGGGTCCGTGACGCAGAAGCTCTTGTGGAGCTGTTCCAGAAAGGCCCCCAGCTGGAGGAAGTGGAGTGAGTACCCTGATAAGTGGGAAGCCTGGGGCAGGAGCAGGCAGGGAGGCTGAGCAGGGTAGACTGAACATCTGTCACCTGTCCTGTATCAGGGGCTCAGCTGGAAGCTGTCAGGCATGTGTTTTATATAGAGAAGGAAATGAAGGCACAGAGGTAAATTTGCTCAGGATCAAACAGGAAGAAACGTCTGACCTGAGGGTCCCAGCCCATACTTGTGAATTCTGCCACTACTTCCGTGGCCATCAGTAAAGTGGGACTCCTCCTGTACTCAGGTGACCCACTCTTTACAGACTAAAGAGGTTCCCATGATGCCTGTTTCCTGAGCATGGCTTAAGAACTGGTGGTAGTCATTGCCTAGTGATATGAAGGGAATCCAACCAAGACAGTGCCAGGAAGTCCTCCAACAGATGTAAAGACAGAATGGGGGAGTGCTCCAGGTGGTGGAGGTGCACGCCTTTAATCCTAGCACTTAAGAGGATGATGCAGGGAGATTCCTGAGTTCAAGACCAGCCTGGTTTATAGAGTAAATTTCAGGACTGCCAGGGCAACACAGAGAAACCTTGTCTCTAAAACTGGGGGGGGGGGAGAGAGAGAGAGAGAGAGAGAGAAGAAATGGTGGGGTGCTGTGAAGTATTTAGGGGTGAGTTGGTCCCACCTCAGGGTGTGGTCCATAGGGTGAGTGGTTCACAATCATCTACTGGTTCATTACCTTGTTTCATTGGAAGACTAAAGGAGACAGGATTAAAATGTATCAAATATGGGCCAGCAAGATGGCTCAGCAGGTAAATGCACTTGCTGTCAAGCCTAGACATCTGAGTTCAATCTCCAGGACCCACATGGTGGAAAGAATGAGTCAATTCCTAAACTCCTACAGTCTGTTCAACCTCCATGTGTAGCGGCTTCTGGCTGCAAAAAATAATAAAATAAATCCAATATTTTTTAATGATTAAAGAATCTGGAGAGATGTCTTAGTGGCTGATTGCTTGCTGCCCTTCTACGAGACCTGATTTCAGTTTCCAGCACCCATGTTGGGCTGTTGTAACTGCCTATAACTCCAGTTCCAGTGGATTCGGAGACTTCTGGCATCCACGGAGACCCATACATGTGGTCAAAACACACACACACACACACACACACAGAGAGAGAGAGAGAGAGAGACAGACCGACAGACACAACACACATACAACACACACACACACGGAGAGAAAGAGAAAGACAGACAGACAGACATAACACACACACAGCACACACACACAGAGACAGACAGACGCGCACACACAGAGACAGACATACAGAGAGAGAGAGAGAGAGAGAACACAGAGAGAGACAGACAGACAGACAGACAGACACACACACACACACAGAGAGAGAGAGAGAGAGACTTATATAACAGAATTTTAAAACACAAAAATGAAGGCATGAGATATTTCTAACCCCCTTGCCACAGCTGAGCCTGTCCCTTCTTGGTGCCCCCACTCGCAACAGGACCCCAGCTCACCCAGCTACCCTTCCAGCTCTCTAATCACCCCTACTGCCAGTCCAACTTAATCTCAAGCCTGGCTCATCTCCAGTGTCTTCATACACTTCTGTTGTTAGAACCTGCATCTCTCACCTGCTGACCCATTAGCTTCTGCTTCACTATTTTCCCAGGTCCCCCATGGCATTCTTTTCCTGGCAGAATAGACAGTGTTTCACCACCACCTACACCCATCAGTCCCTCCCTCTGCTCAGGGTAAAGCCCAAACCCTCAAATCCTGTGGGACCTAGAAACCTGCCCCAAGCTCCCCAGCCCCTTTCTAACGCCCCACCCCCTGCTGTCGTCACTCAATTTCCAGTCTAAGCACACTGGCTCCCTCTGGAGGCTGGTATGTGCTATGCCACGAGGTCTTTGGATGTGCTATTCCCACTACTAGGAACAATCTTCCCAGATCTCTCCCCATACACTTACCTATGGAACTTCTGGGATTTCCAGCAAGTAATTAAAAAAAAAATCAAGAAAGCCTCTTTGACCTTATATTGGGTCAGATATCCTGGAATTAGGGAAGTGATCACAAGAAGCAATTATACATGTTGCAGAATACAGGAGTGGCCAAAGGCGGGGTCCTTCGACGCACGCTGTCTGGGTTCAAACCCAAGCCCACCCTTGAGCAAATTCCTTAAGGACTCTGTGCCTCGTTTACTCAGCAGTGAGATGAAGGTACACTAGCCGCTGCCTCAAAGACTGTGACTATGAAATGTGCACCAAGATCACAGCCACAGGCGGAGCTGGCAGCCAACCCTCTTTTAGCTATTCTAAAGTTCATTCATAAGAACGATGGCCTGACTAAAGCCAGGGTTGGGGTTGGGGAAGGCCCTGCAAGAGTGTCTCCACAGTGCTGCTACCTTAGTCTTTCAGGGAACCATCTGGGAGATAAAGGCTGTCAACTTGTGGCAGAGGCTGCATTTCACATTGCCCGGAAACTGGAGTGAGTTATACGTCCATCCCACTGTTGGGTAACAAGGGGAACCAGGAAGAGTCCCATCTTGTCCCTGCCACATCCTGCTTTCCACGTCGACCGTCAGCAATGGTAGCAGCATCTGCCCAGCTTCCTCTCTCTCCGGCTAAGTTGGGATGCTGACTATGCCTTGCCCTTGCCTCTGCCCTGAACCACCAGAGGGCTCACCATCTAAATCCATGCACTTAGCATGTCCATGGCACTTCTGGCTTACAAGCCAGGTCGTCCTTGCAACAACTGGCCAGGCTGGAGCCTTGCACTGGGCCAGAGCTGAGGTTCTGACTGGGTGGGTACTGGGCTCCCAGATCAAGGCATTAGGGGACAAAGTGGTATGTTTGGTTGAGGGGTAGGCATAGATTGTTGGAATGGTGACCCAAGAAATCAGGGTGTACAATGGTGCGGAGCTGGGGCAGAGATGGTTGGGTTGTACTGGGGTTTTAGGGCCCTATTGGGGTAAGGAGTAGTGAGGTTGGGGAAAGTGGTTTGGGCTTCAGCTTTATCTATGTCACTCCAAAACTTTAAAAGCCCTGGGAAAGTAATAGAATGTCTTTGGGCCTCAGTTTCTCCATTTGTAAAATGGAGTTAAAATGAGACCATGCATATCTAAAACCTATCTATGCCAGTCCTCCTTGTTTTCCATAGACCACAAAACTGAAGCTCAGGGAGGGGAGAACTGGGAAGCAGTGCTCATGGGTTAAGCCAGAAAACTTGATCCCCTGAGTGTGTGTGGTGGTGTGTGGGGGTCATACAACTCTTTGAGAGACACTGCTTGGGGACCCATGACGCCTAACAACTTTCCAGTCACAATGAAAGGACAGGAGCTGCCTGCCTGCTGACACTGCCTCCCTCTCCTCTCCGCAGCCTCAGTGACAATGGCCTCTCTCAGACTGGGGTGACCTATGTGTTGAAAGCCATGAGCATGTGTGGGACCCTGGAAGAGCTGCACATCAGGTGGGAGCCTCAAGAGAGCACCATTACGTCACTTTAGCTCAGGGCCATCTCCTCATACTTTCTGAAGCTCATGCTTTAGAGATTCCCAGAAAATGCTGCTGGGGACTTGCAAAGAAGTCACTCGGTGCTGGTGGTGCGACTCTCTTCTGGAGAACTGCCTGGGGCTGATGGAGCCAGCCGGGAATGGCAGTAACAGAAACCAAGAGAACAACTCTCTAGTTCCTTGCTCCATTTGGTACAAACTGACTTGCCCTGTGTGTCCCCGGCTCCTGTGGGCCCTTCTCATCTTCTCCTGAGAACAATCTCCAAGTGACTTGTGACCTCCTGTCCCCTGGTCTAACCTGAGTTCTATCTCTATCAGTCTGAGGAGCTGAGGACAGGGGTGAATGAATGTCAGTGCTTTCATGAGAGCCTCATTCTTGGTTCTCGACTGCGTAGAGGGTCTGCTTCATGCACCCCTCAAAGGGCTGGAGGGAAACCAGATTCCCTCACAAGATAGATTGGGGGCCTCATTCAACATGATCATTGAGGTGTACAGCATGTTGTGGGAGTCAGCCAGCACCCATATCCCAAAGTGCTGCAAGCATCCGAGGAAACTCCCACCTCCACCCTACCCAGGGAAGGCAGAGAGGGCATGCTGTAGATTGAGATGAAAACCAGAGCAGGTACAACCTGAGGCCTCTCTAGCAGGAAAGCATCACCCCACAGCCTCACAGGAAGTCATAGGAAGGGGCTTAGCTTGGGCAGCTATGATGCCTTAGTGGTCCCACTAACCTTCCCTTAACCCATCTCTCGTCTACAGCCTGCTAAGCAACACCGTGGTACTCAAGTTTGCCCAGGAGCTGAGGGAGGAGGAGGGGAGCTGTAAGAGGTAAGGACCTGGTATGTACATACCTCTTTGGGATGGAGACGTGCCCTCCCTGACCCAGGGAGACCTTGACAGGAACTCACAGAGTAGGGCTATCTACGTATGTCAGATGGTAGGGTGTTTGTGAACAAGAATTCACCAAGGGTCAGGCCGTGAGCAGGCTTGGCAGGAGACATGGGTCTGATGAAGGAGGAGCAGAGGTTTAAACCTCCGGGAGCTCTGTGATGTGGAATCCGGGTGGTACACCAGGCCAGGCTGGGGTGGCTAGACAATAGTTATCTGTCAGAAACTTGAGGTTTTAGCCTGAATATTGAGAGAAGCCAGTCTGGCCTGGAGCTCTGGTATGGTCAGAACTGCTACCTTCCTTTGGCACGAGGACCATTCAAAGGGGTGTATGCCTCCTTTCTTCAAGGGGCTTCCAGCACACGGCCAGAGGCTTCACTCTGTGTCTTGTGTGTCTACACAAGGCTATTACATATTGCATAGGGTCTGAACTCTGAAGGTTGGTAGGAGGAGATCGGCCATCTCTTCCATCCCCTGTCATGATAATGACAATGATATTAATGGTGACCATAACCAGGGTGAATTGAGCACTTACTCTGTGTGCATCTTGCTGGCACTAGACTGAGACAACTCACATGTGCCAAATTGGCCCCAGAGGGTGGCCTGTCCCAGTCACATGCCAGACTAAGGTCTCACTGACCCTGGCCAAGCACAGAGATTGGGGTGGACCCTGGAGCCAGAAGCAAGATATGTTCAGTCTGACCTCGCTATACATTCCTCCAGGAGGGCACCACTAACCAGCTTCATGTCTCCTGTGACCTCCGAGTTGTCCCAGAGATCTCGAAGGATCAGGTACGATGGCAATCTCCCTTCCTTGTCCCCAAGCCGCAATCCTGTCTCAAAGGCTCTCCAGAGGACACCACAACCTACTGTGTCAAGGAGTTATGTCTGTCAACGTCTTGTTCCCTGCATAGCCCATCCCTCTGTCACCTCCTACTGTCTGAACAGCCCCGTCCTGTATCCTGCATCTTGGGCTGGAGAGACTCCGAGTGGAGAAAAGAGGAGCCATGAGCCTCTGATCCCCAGTTCTGGGCATCAGCCTGGGCTCCCCTCAGCTCTGCATCTTCCCATCAACACTGTCTTCCTTTTGCCTGCCTGCCTGTCTGTCTGTTTGTCTGCCTGTCTGTCTACCTGTCTGTCTGTCTGCCTGTCTGTCTACCTGTCTGTCTGCCTGTCTGCCTGCTTGCCTATCTCATTCAGAGTTTGTTTCTTTCTCCAAGGCCCTCAGTCTTATCTCTCCTCTGTCTTTGCTTTTTGTCTCTGTCTCTGCCACTGTCACTCTGTGTCTCTTTGTCTCTGCCTGTGTCTATCTCTAACTACCCCTGCTGCCATCTCTACCTGTCTCTGTCTCTGTTTCTACCTGTCTGTCTCTGTCACGGTCTCTCCGTTTATTTATTTCTGTCTCTCTCTCCGGTCCCAGCCCTATGCCTCTCTGCTATCTGGGACCTGCTGTGTGTCAGTCTTCCTGCCTATCTCAATGTAATGTACCACAATCCCACCCTTGCCCACGGGGGGCAGCTTTCCTCTGGGTACAGTGTCTGGCGGGCACTGCAGAGCTGTGGGTCTTGTCCCTTACAGGCTGACGCACTGTGGCTTCCTGGCCAAGCACACAGAGAAGCTCTGCGAAGCTCTGACAGTCAGCTGCCCAACCCACCACCTGGATCACCTTGAGTGAGCATTTGGTTCCAGAAAAGCAGCAGTGGGCGCAGCGGAGGGTTGCTTGGCAATGGAAGCAGTTGTCCTGTTTCCTTTAGAAGAGTGATTCCCAGTTTTCTTTTCCATTGACATCCGAGACCCTGCAGAGACCGGGGGGCAGTGACTTGCTCCCCAAATACACATGCCACACTGGTAACCTTTGCTGCCATCCCTGGCTCCCAGAAGACCACAAATCTTGGAAAGAATGCTGGGGGTAGAGTGATTGATATGACCCATGTGTGAAGTGCAGAGATGGGACCTACTGCTTAGATTGGGTTCCTGGTCCCAGGAACCAGGTGACCGCCCTGCTACCAAAGCAGAACCCACATCCTCCACTAACCTTTGCTTCTTTCTTTCCAGCCTATCAGACAACTCTTTGGGGGACAAAGGAGTGATCCTACTAACCCAGCTCCTTCCAGGACTGGGTCCCCTGAAGTCCTTGAAGTAAGCAACTAACCACCCTGTAAGGCCTCTGGGTTCCCACCAGTGAGAGGGGTTACTCTGGGTCCTCTTCTGGGTACAGTAAAGATGTAACCAGGAAGTGCGTATGAACCCTCTTCCCATAGCAGTACATAGGCCAATGTTCCACAAGGGCTCGCCCCAGCTTGACTAAACACTGACTTACTTCCAAGAACCCAGGGCTCCTTTTGCTTCAAGCCTTCTCCAAGAAGTTCCTTTGTGTCTCCATGGAGAAGAGATAGCTTTCCTCCTGCTTCCATTTAGGAGTCCCCTCCCATTTTTAACTTACCCTGAGCCCCACCATTCCCTTATCAGGCGTCGAGGTAGAGTTCAGAGGGCACTCTGGGCTCCAGTTTTAGCTCCTTCACCAACACAGCCTGTCACCTTGAGCAAGTTCCTACCGGACTAGCTCATCTGCACAGCTGTGTGATGAAGTTGGGAGGTTTTGTGATGGTCACCTGGGGGTTCACTGGGGTCTGCCATCTGCTGTCAGAGACACTCCCATCCCTGGCCCTGGGCTCTGACATCATAGGGCATGTCTAAGTCCTTCACCGTTGTCACTGTGTGGTCCCCAGCCTCAGCAGGAATGGCTTGTCCAGGGATGCTGTGTTTAGCTTGGTCCTGTGTATGTCTTCCCTGCAGTGGGTGTTCCACCTAGATGTCAGGTGAGTAGCTGCCTTGTCCCGTACCCTCTCCCCCCTCTCCTAAGCTCCTACTGAGGCCTCATTTTTACAGGTCACTTTGGGTCATCCTCAGTGATACCTTAGATGATACCAGGTGCAGTGAACATGTGCTAGGAGTTCATGGAATGAATGAATGAATCAGTAAAATTCATCGCTCCATGGTCCCTGGAACAACAAATTTCTCCAAACTCTCCTTGGGACAAACGTCTTTTCACTCTCCCTTACTCTCCAGGTTGTCTTCAGATACTCCTAAGCAAGCTAGGATCTGGCTGGTGGCCTTTGGGGCTCAGGGACTGGCCTAACTGGCATCTCCAGAGTTTATGAAGCCGGAAGGGAGGCACCAGCCAACCCACAGCCCTGGATCTCCCCCATACAGAAAACCTGTAGTTTTAGAAGCACTCTGCCTATCTCGTCCTTCCCTGAGAATCCTAAGAATAGAGGTGTGGTGGCAGGTGGCCAATGCTGGTCCTTAACTTTTTAGGATCCTTATGTCCTTATTTGGATAGAGCATCGAAGCCGGCCTCCTCTCCTGGTTCGCCACGAGAGGGCGCTGAAATAATGGGCCAAGAGCCCGGCAACCGTGACTAACCGTGGCTAAGTCGATTGATTCATTGTTACTATATTCCCTGGGTGGCAGGCTATCTCCTGATCCCTAAGCCCTTCTGGGGAGGTTGCCTCTTCTCAACAGCTTCCTCCTCTTCGCTTTTAGCCTTGAGAGTGACTGTATCTTCCTTCGAGGAGCTGGGACCAGCAGGTGAGGAGAGGAGATCTGGGCGGTCGAGCTAGCCTGTAGCTCTGCTTCCTGCTTCCTGTGGATGCACAATCCCCACCCTGACAAACATCCTGGCGCCCAAAAATGACCGCCAGGTCTGGCGAGCTCTCTTGGGCAGCCTCGCTATCTAGTCTGTAAGCCCCTACGAAACCAGGCTAACTCCAATTTAGCACTTCACGGGCGCTTCCTGCTGCCCCCTAGTGGCAACAGGCGTCATGGCCACGAACCCTGGAGGCTGTCCTCACAGCTGGACTTAAGGAGGGGCCTGCAGGGCAGAGACCTCACCACAGCTAAGGCAAGGCGACAGACAATGCAGGCAATCTGAAGCCAGGCTAGCCCCGGGCTAGGTGCTCTTGGTTCCGCAACTTAGGATCTCTGCGGGATCTAAGGACAAAAGAATTGAGAACAAGGAGACAGAAATATGGTTTAGATCAAGTTGGTGAACGGGGAGGCACTCCAGTCTGTCTCCACTCACCTGGTTTGGGGCTGCCCTGGACAGGTGTGAATTGTCAATTTTCCTTGCCTCAGCTTCCCTTTTATGAATCTCAGTTCCTCCACATGAGGAATGAGGGGCCTGGCTGGAATCAAATCTCCAGATCCCTTCCTGGTGTGGAAGTCCTGAGGGCGTGGGACTCCAGAGGGCGTGGGAGTCCCACGGGTGTGGCTCAGGCTTTCTTTCTGCCATGCTTTCCTCCTCCAAGGGCTGCACTAGCTGGTGGACCAGAATTCCTTGCTGGAGCCCAGTTACTGGAGTTGAGTCAGCGGTACACCTCCAGGAGCTTCTGGTACTGTATCCCACTTTTGTTTAGAGGTCAGGGATTGGGCAGAGCCAGGGGCTCAGGGCTATAAGTTAAGGTAGAGGGGAGAGAGTTTGAGAGATGGGAAAAGAAAGAAGCCAGGGTGCAGGGGCCAGTGCTGGGGGCTGCTGGGCTCTTTGGATCACTTCAGAGGGGCTAAGGCCTGACACTCTCCTAAGAGAAGATTGTCATATTTCCGAAACACACTGGAAACCCAGCTATCCGCTGCCCTGGCTCATCGTCTGCTTTTGAGACTTTCATTTCTAGAAAGAGGTTCACATCATACCCCCAGAAAAGTCTGGTCTGGGAGTTAGGGGATCTCCCAACTAGGCCACAAGGGGGTTAGAAGATCTTTCTGGGACCTGACATTCTCCTGTCATTGGCAGTAACAGCTATTCACAGAGAGGCAGGAGAGGCACCATGAGCAAAGGCCAGGATGAGGGCATGTTTGGAAGCATCGCAGTGTAGCTAGAGCACACAGCAGGAGAGCTTGGGCAAGGCGTTCATGGTTGGTTTGTTTGTTTGTTTGTTTGTTTTCTTAAGAGTACTAAGGAACCCCTGAGGATTTTAAGCAGTGGAGAGGCCCCATTAGGTTTTCAGTGTTGAAAGATGAGACGTGACCGAGCAGTTAAGAGCACTCAGTTCCCAGTATTCACAGAGCAAGTCACAAACATCCATACCTCCAGTAGCAGGGAATCTAACACCCTCTTCCATGGGCATCAGGCATGTGGATACATGCAGGCAAAACACATTTTACAAATTAAAAGGATGAGACACTCAGAGGGTGGTGAAGGATTGTGAGAATGAGAGTGGAAGTCAGAGGTGATAAGGGACGCAAATGAGTAAGGATGGGGCCTGGGCTCAGGCAGAGGCAGCGGATAGAGAGGATTCACCACATAGTGCAGCTTTCAGGTAGATATCCTTCTGGTGGTCACAGGAGAGTTGGGAAGAGGAGTGTGCTCTGCAGGGCGTAGGAGAGGCGCCTGAGGCCTGCAGTTCTAGGGAGGATGTCTGTTAGAAGGAGAAGGGTATCCTAGGACAACAGGATCCACTCTGATTCCCCATCCTCTCTCCTTCTCAGCCTTCAGGAGTGTCAGCTGGAACCCCTGAGCCTTGCTTACCTCTGTGCCACTCTGGAGAAGTGCCCAGGGCCTCTGGAAGTCCAGTAAGTTATAAGACAAAACCCGGAGTGCACGGTGTGTGTGGCTGTGCAGAAAACTGGGTGAGGGCTTATGGGGGAGACTTGAGAAATCTTTCCCGGCCTTCTTCCACCAGTCCAGTCAGCCCTACTCTGGGAGTTATGAGATCACTGGAAGGTCAGTCCATCTCTCAGGAGCCTCAAGTGCTGGATCACATGGGGTTCTGTCTCAGAGCCCCACACAAGTCTCTCCCTCTCACACAAGTCTCTCCCTCTTCCTGCCTCTATGGCTGAACTCATCACCTTTGAACCCCTTGTCCCTGAAATATCTCACATACTTCAGAACAGCCAGGCCTGTGGCCATAATCAGGAGTTATCTCGGCCACACGGAAGCTGGCTGAGTCCCTGTACTTCAGTTTCTACTTCTGTGAATGGACAGTGAGCCTTTCCTTGGGAGTCAGTGCTGAGATTCATATATGAGAAAAACCTTTTAAAAACTGCAGGCTGGAGCCCCCTCGCTAATCAAACCCTTCCTCCCACGGAATCATGGTGTCATTTGTCACGGCCTTGTCTGCTTCTTGCTTATTGTATAGTCTGTTTTTACTTTCTGGTTGTGTAGTTCTTATCCAAGATGCTGAGGGCTGGAAGGGTTTTGAATTTTCTTCAGATTTTGGAATGTTTGCATATGCAGAATGAGATACCTTGGAAAAGGGAATCCGGTCTAAGCACAACATTCATTAGTTTCCTGTAAACCCTCTGACAGCAATATCCCGTTTCTATAATGGGCCTGCACTTGAGGCTGGGACCGGTCAGGACTGGAATTTTCCACTTTCACTGTGACATCAGTGCTCAAACTATTTCAGACTTTGGATTTTGGATTTTGGATTTTCCGATTAGTGCTGCTCCACCTAAGGCTGCAGTCCTAGACCAGGTGCAACCTATGTCCGCGGTCCCACACAGGGCAGATTATGTCCGCGGTCCCACACAGAGCAGACTATGTCCGCGGTCCCACACAGAGCAGACTATGTCCGCGGTCCCACACAGGGCAGACTATGTCCGCGGTCCCACACAGGGCAGACTATGTCCGCGGTCCCACACAGAGCAGACTATGTCCGCGGTCCCACACAGAGCAGACTATGTCCGCGGTCCCACACAGGGCAGACTATGTCCGCGGTCCCACACAGGGCAGACTATGTCCGCGGTCCCACACAGGTGCAGACTATGTCCGCGGTCCCACCCAGGGCAGACTATGTCCGCGGTCCCACACAGGGCAGACTATGTCCGCGGTCTCACACAGAGCAGACTATGTCCGCGGTCCCACACAGAGCAGACTATGTCCGCGGTCCCACACAGAGCAGACTATGTCCGCGGTCCCACACAGAGCAGACTATGTCCGCGGTCCCACACAGAGCAGACTATGTCCGCGGTCCCACACAGGTGCAGACTATGTCCGCGGTCCCACCCAGGGCAGACTATGTCCGCGGTCCCACACAGGGCAGACTATGTCCGCGGTCCCACACAGGGCAGACTATGTCCGCGGTCCCACACAGGGCAGACTATGTCCGCGGTCCCACACAGGGCAGACTATGTCCGCGATCCCACACAGGGCAGACTATGTCCGCGGTCCCACACAGGGCAGACTATGTCCGCGGTCCCACACAGGGCAGACTATGTCCGCGGTCCCACACAGAGCAGACTATGTCCGCGGTCCCACACAGGGCAGACTATGTCCGCGGTCCCACACAGAGCAGACTATGTCCGCGGTCCCACACAGGGCAGACTATGTCCGCGGTCCCACACAGAGCAGACTATGTCCGCGGTCCCACACAGAGCAGACTATGTCCGCGGTCCCACACAGGGCAGACTATGTCCGCGGTCCCACACAGGGCAGACTATGTCCGCGGTCCCACACAGGGCAGACTATGTCCGCGGTCCCACACAGAGCAGACTATGTCCGCGGTCCCACACAGAGCAGACTATGTCCGCGGTCCCACACAGGGCAGACTATGTCCGCGGTCCCACACAGAGCAGACTATGTCCGCGGTCCCACACAGAGCAGACTATGTCCGCGGTCCCACACAGAGCAGACTATGTCCGCGGTCCCACACAGGTGCAGACTATGTCCGCGGTCTCACACAGAGCAGACTATGTCCGCGGTCCCACACAGGGCAGACTATGTCCGCGGTCCCACACAGGGCAGACTATGTCCGCGGTCCCACACAGGGCAGACTATGTCCGCGGTCCCACACAGGGCAGACTATGTCCGCGGTCCCACACAGAGCAGACTATGTCCGCGGTCCCACACAGGGCAGACTATGTCCGCGGTCCCACACAGGTGCAGCCTATGTCCGCGGTCCCACACAGAGCAGACTATGTCCGCGGTCCCACACAGGGCAGACTATGTCCGCGGTCCCACACAGGTGCAGACTATGTCCGCGGTCCCACACAGAGCAGACTATGTCCGCGGTCCCACACAGGGCAGACTATGTCCGCGGTCCCACACAGGGCAGCCTATGTCCGCGGTCCCACACAGGGCAGACTATGTCCGCGGTCCCACACAGGGCAGACTATGTCCGCGGTCCCACACAGGGCAGACTATGTCCGCGGTCCCACACAGGGCAGCCTATGTCCGCGGTCCCACACAGAGCAGCCTATGTCCGCGGTCCCACACAGGTGCAGCCTATGTCCGCGGTCCCACACAGAGCAGACTATGTCCGCGGTCCCACACAGAGCAGCCTATGTCCGCGGTCCCACACAGGGCAGACTATGTCCGCGGTCCCACACAGGGCAGACTATGTCCGCGGTCCCACACAGGTGCAGCCTATGTCCGCGGTCCCACACAGGGCAGACTATGTCCGCGGTCCCACACAGGGCAGACTATGTCCACGGTCCCACACAGGGCAGACTATGTCCGCGGTCCCACACAGGGCAGACTATGTCCGCGGTCCCACACAGGGCAGACTATGTCCGCGGTCCCACACAGGGCAGACTATGTAGGCATTCCTAGACCAGGTGCAGCCTATAGTCTCACCTGCATCGAACCTGCTTTCCCGGGTTACAGCAATCTCATGTCCTGAGTGCTGGCTCCATCTCAAATCAATTCCAGGCAGTTGGACAAGCTAATCCATGTAGACCCCAGTGTGTCTTTCCTATGCACTTCTCCATACCAAACACACGCAGAAGGAAGGGTTCGAATTGTTTGACAGGATCTGGCCATGGGAGATCTCCCTGCATCTAATTACTAATCAGTGACAGTGTGGCTTTCCCTCAGGGTCAGGTCCTGTGAGTCCAATTCATTAAAAGCATTTTATTACATTTATTCATTTATTGTTTGGGGATGGGAGGGAGTGTGTGTACCCACATGTGCAGCGTGTGTTCGGAGGTCAGAGGAAAATTTCACAAGTCATTTCCCAGGGATTGAATTCAAGTTGTCAGGCTTGGTAGCGAGCAAGTGTCTTTGCCCTCTGAGCCATCTCACCAGTCCTCGGTTCATTTTTTAAAAGCTTATTCTATTTATTTTGCCTACATATGAGGGTGTGCGTGTCATGGTGCTTACTCTCAGGACTCAGTGGAACTCACGATTATCAGTTCTCACCTTCCACCACGCAGATCCCAGAGGGCATCTCACATCTCACCCCCCCAACTGATTATTTTAAACAAATTCCTTTAGAGTAAGTTTAGACATTGTTTCAAAAAAAGTTACAGAGAGTCAGCATCTGCTACATAGTGTGTTTGTTACAGTATTGCAGCAGAGAAGCCACCTGTGACAGACTGCTCTTGACTCAGGCTTTACACCCTTTCCACGGAGATGGAACCCTGCATTCGGGAGGAAGCTTGCATCCCCATTGTATTCAAGCTTTGCTTCTGAGCCTCTCTTTCCCCAAGAGCTTCCTGTTCTTTCTGTTTTCCATGCCCTCCTTGGTTTTGCGGGTCCCCAGCTAGATATTTTGTAAGCCATCATCTGGCTGAGTTTGTTGTTTTGTCTCCAGGTTAAGCTAGGGTCTGTCTGGACTTGGGGGAAGCATCTCCCAATCCAACTGCCTCCTCCTATCATTTTAGGGCTGCATGCTGTCACCTTGACTTTTGACTTCCTGCCCAAGGCTGTGTCTGTCACACTTTCTCACTGTAAGGTTGCGTTGTCATGTAAACAGCTCTCTTGTTCGAGAGACTTCTGGATAGAGGACCTTAGGCTCCTTCTCCCCCAGGAGTGATAGCTCATAACTCACACCCCACCGCTTTCCCCATACACCACAGCTCACAGCTGAGCACAGTGACACTTGCTATCTGTGCCCCAGCACTTGAGGCAGAGACTGGGGTATCAGGAGTATAAGGCCCATCTGGGCCACACAGCTGGTTCCAGACCAGTTGGGATTACACATCCATGCTCTGTCTCAAACAGAAAATACAAAATTTCATGTGTACATATATGTATGTACACTTGCACAAGTACATGCACACATAATTATTTTAAAGTTGTTTCCAGATACTTTATAATTTTATTTGTAAATATTTTTGGTATGAAAAGTTTTAAATACTCTTATGTTTATTTATCTTTTTTTTTTTCTTAAAGACAAAGTCTGACTGTGTAGCTCTGGCTGGCCTGGAACTTACTTTGTAGACCACCAGGCTGGCCTTGAAATCATAGAGATCCACCTGCCTCTGCCTCTCAAGATCTGGAATTAAAGGCATGCCCCACCATCCCCTGTGTTTTTAATTTTAATGTAAACCACAAAAATATCATCGAACCTCAAGTACTAATGATGAAGTCCTAAAATCATCCAATGCATCATTCAGTATTCAGTAGCCATGCCTGAGGTGTTTTTATAGAGTGCTGGCATTTCCAGGCTTTTGCACCTTGGCATCTGCATCAGGGTACTGCAAACCCATCTAGATATGTGCAAACAGACTATAACAGACCTTTTGGCGTTGTCACAGCAATGCTACCCAAAGCGCTCCAGCATTGTTTACTGTTAAGCACCCACTGAATATGAGGCTGTAGGTTGCACAGGGTTTGGGGCTGCAGGCACTGCCCAAGATCCACAAGAAAGACAGGCAGAGCTGGGGGTTTTGAGCACAAGCGCTATCTCAGGGTCCCCTCCCCTCAGCATCAATTGAGTGTCCTGGAACTTGCTTGGAGGTCAGAAAAGGTGGTCCGTTCCCTGATGCATACCCACTTCCCTCTCTACCTACTGGGACAAAATGGGTCATAAGTCAAAATGGGTCATATGTCCATTGCTTTAAAAAAATCTGTGTAGACCCAGTAGCCATGGTACTGTGTGCTTGGGATGTGGGGAACATGGGAAAATGCTGTGAAAAGACTCTTAGTGAAAGGCCCCACTCAAGACACTGTCCTGAGTCCTGGCCAGACAGGGCCAAGAAAGAGCTAGTTGGAGCCCCTCTACCCCTTACCCACATTAGTGGATCCCACCCCCTCCTCCCAGCCAACCAATGAGAACAGCAGGACTGAGGCCAGCATCCTTCAGGAACAAAGGGAAAAGGATAGAGGAGAAAGAACAGGGATGGGCAGAGGGAGTGAAGGCAGGAGGGAACCCCAGCCCAAAGGGCTCTGGGGACAGGAAGTGACTCCAGACCCTCAGTGGAGGGCGAATATGATTCTCTAGATATTTGGGACACACAGTGGCCCAAGGGCAGGTGTTAGGACTGTCTCCTGTTCTGTCACATTGTCTGCACCTGCAGTGCAGTGACTGGTGGGTTTGGATGGATCACAGAAGTGTTCATCTCTCCAGTGGGATGGTGGTTTACGGGCTCCACCTGCTTTATCATTGTGGGCCGGAGGTAGTTGATGATCCTCTACTCATAATCCTGCCAGTCCATGGAGCTTGTGAAGAGAGCGTCCTACGATCCCTTGGAAATCCAAAATGTCCAGCAGCCTGTTAAAGACACACAGAATACAACAATTTCATTTGCTCCATCCAGTGCTTCCCCAAGATGCATCTGGTTTGACCCTGTCTTCACAGGGGATGCTGTTGGCAACACATCTCATCTTATCATCTGAAGGCTCTGGCTGTGAAGTCATGCTGTCCACTTTCTAGAAGGTTCCCCTGCCTCATCAAATCCTTTGATTCACAGATTGTCCTGCAAGTCCCTGAGTGATGACAGCCTGAAGACCCTGCTGCAGTACCTGCCCCAGCTGCCTCAGCTCAGCCTGCTGCAGTAAGTCCAGGTTTCCAGTCCTACTGCCCAGCTGACCACATCCCCCAGGCTGTGTGTGACAGGGCTATCCTTCTTGTCCTCCACTTCTCTTCTCCCCACCACTGCATCAATTCATCTCACACAACTGAGACTCAGATCGTCCAACTTCACCCTAATGCATTGTCTCCTTTGGATCTGATTTGTGTTCTAACGACAGGGTCAGTATGTCAGCTCTTGCTCCTGGTTGGGACTCAAATAGGCCATGTACTCAGAAGGATGGGAGGAGGGTAGGCAATAGTCGGTCACGCTTTTGTTGCCTACGGAAAGGTCACCTACCCCTACGAAGGGCCCAAGGAGATGTAGGCCATGTATATGTCACATGCCATGTTTTTAAAGGTCACCCTCTAACTCTGTCAAAGGGGAGAAATTTAAGCAGCATCCTTCAAAGTATTTAAAACTCTGTTTTCTAATTTCAGTGCAGACTGGTTAGAATTTAAAAAGGATTTACTTTAAATATGCTTCTAGCAGAGGGGGTTGGGAAGAAACATCCACAGCTGAGATGGAAAAATACAACAGGAAATTAAATCATAGCATTAATAGCGGCACCGAGAGATCCACGGCTGAGCTCTGGACATGTCCAAGGCTGCTTACGTTGCCTCTGGGCGCGTGCTTCTCTTCTGATCCTCCAGGTGGTGGGGAGGGGAGCTCGCAGATGTGAAATGGTCGGAGATGGGATAGTCACCCAAATCACAGCTCTAAGTCACACAGCGTCAGCTGTGATTCCGCTTTTGTGTTTGGACCCTTGCTCGGCCTCAACTTCATTTCATTCACCCTCCATGCTGTTGACCAGGCACCGTCTGGGGTGCTATGGACATGAGAGCAAAAAGCTAACAACTGGGTCCTTGCCTTCTCCGTGTCTGCCTTGAGCCAAGCAAAAAACACAGTGATATGGAATGATGCAGCCAGGTGGTGTCAACCCACGTCCCTGGGGAGGCTGAGGCAAGAGGATCTCCAGTTCTTGGTTAGCCAGGGCTACAGAGTGAAGTCCTGCCTCAAAAACAAAACAAAACAACACACCCTAAACAAAACAATCAATACATGAATGTAACCAATAACAAGTTTCTTTTCTCTGAGTGCTAAGTGGCTGGAGCAGGGACACGAGTGACAATAGGCGTGGTCAGAGAAAACCTCCTGATCCAGAAGGACCACAGGGAGAGTCTGCCTTTGTAAGCCTGTAAAGGTTAGGGAACAACACTCTAGGCAGTGGGAACAGTGCGCTGGCAGCCTCGAAGGGTTACAGGAACAGCCTTGATACACATGAGATCAGAGGCAGTGGCTGGCAGGAAAGGGGCTAGGAGACAAGATGGAGGGAGATGTCAGGGCTGGTCACATAGGACCCGGCAGCCAGAGAGAGGGTTTGGGTTTTCACTCCCAGGAATTTGGAAGACAGTAAACATGGACAGTATGAACTTTCAAATGCTGAGATTGGCTGCTGAATGGAGACTGAGGGATAAGAGACAAAATGGGGAGAGAGGAGCTGAGTTGCAGGCACGAGGCACCCACAGTCAGGTCTTCAAGGCCGAAGTTTGCAGCTGGTTACCCCATTAGGATGTCTCTAGGATGTTTGTCCCTCTGTCCTCCCCTCACTTCCTGCTGCTCACGGTCATGTTGGTAAGAATACAAGTGATCAGACTAGTGAGAGTAGCCATATTGGTGAGTTCTGGCTTTAATGGAGAGACTCGGCTTTAAAAGAGAAAGGGACCTTGCGCAGTTATCAAACAGACCCCCATCAGCCTGCTCCTGCCCCAACCCCTCTTTGCCTCTCTCCAGTCCCTCTTGTCTTCTTTATTCTTGCTGAGGTGGCAGCCAAGATAGTCTCCTCTTCCCACCCCTCCAGCCTACCTGGGTCTTGCCCAGTGACCCTCCTTGGCCCTGCCCCTTTCCTTCTCAGGCTGAGCCACACAGTTCTGTCTTCAAGAAGCCCCTTTCTGCTGGCTGACATCTTTAACCTGTGCCCACGGATTCAGAAGGTCAATCTCAGGTGGGCATCATGCTGGTAACCCTAGGGCTACTCTTGGAGGGTGGAGCCTGGTATTTGGTGGGTGTAAGTGATCAGAAGTACCCAAGGTGAAGTCTGAGGGCGCCCTAAGACAATGGCCAATGCTAAGTGAGTGTTTGCTGTCACTACAGGTCCCTACGCCATGCTGTTCTGCACTTTAACGCCAATGAGGAACAAGAGGGTGTGTGCTGTGGGTAAGTCCCTTGAACCATCCTAGACATCCACAGGGGATCAGGGACAAACAGACCTGCCTCCTGGGGTCAGAGCAGAGGGCAGGTGCCTGCTGCCAAATGTAAACTAGTTCCTCCAACAAGAAGAATCAAAGACCCAGAGAGGGCTAGGCTGGACCCAGGGGCTAACCGAAAGTCTGTGTCCAAAGAGACTAGAATTCAGGGCTGGATCTACAGAAAGAGCTTTACAACCTGCCCACACAATCCAACTGTCCAGACCCAGGACCACCAGGGCCTGCAGCCTTGAGCAAGCTGCTTACCCTTGGACTGTTGGCTTCCTCGGGTATAGTAGGGAGCTATGAACAGCAGAATATTGGCAAAGCTGCACAAACCAATATGTAAGGCACCAGGCATGTACAGACATGAGTGACCCTGCCCTGCTGACCCTGGCAGTACTTAAGGTGAAGGCAGGAGGGCAGCCTTTGGATGCAGAGACACTAGCTTTCTGATGACCTTTGGGTCATCACCTTCTTTGCTGTGAAATGATGGTCCATGAGTAGCTAGGGCTTGCTGGGCACCACAGTGTGATCATAGAGTGGGCACTGAGCTCGGTCTGCAGACTGCTTCAAACCCAGAGGCAGACACACTCTTTCTTCAAAGGGTTAAATAACAAATAGTTCGGCCACATGTGGTGGCACACGCCTGTAATCCTAGCACTCAGGAGGCTGAGGCAGGAGGATTAAGAGTTCAAGGCCAGCCCCAGTTACATAGAGAGTTAATATCTTTAAAAAAAAAAAGAAGAAGAAGAAGAAGAGTCTTTTAAAGTTAAGGAGAGAAATAATGGGTTTTGAAAAATCAGCTGGAATTTTATTAACTCTCTGACTTCAGGGATTTTGGGCGTTAGAGGGCTCAGGCCTTTTTATGGCAGGGGTGGTGGTGTTAAGATTGCTGGCTAGTCAGGGCCCTTTCATTTAACTAATTATGAAATTACACTGTAGGCCTTAAAAATAGACAGGTCAACTGTCACTTTGCATGTCACGCATCTCGGGTTTTTTTTATTGGGGGTCGGGAGTCCAGCGACTAAAATTATCTAGAGGTCTTCAGCTTGTGTTGGAACCCTCCTAACCTTGATCTGGAGTTTCTGATCTGTAGGTTTGGTGGGGGACTCAAGATTCACATTCCAAGTTCCCATGTGATTTTGATGTGACCGGTTAGGGACCACACTAAGAATCCCCCTTCCCAAAGGGAACACATAGGCACCAAAAGGAGCCTGCAGGGAGCAGGAGCTATGGGTGTCCTGTGTTTTCAAACATCCCCTGGAGCTCAGTGGCCACACCCAGGAAAAGCTGGAGTAGAAGTGGTTCCAGTATCTGAATGCTTCCTCTCTTTCTCGTCCCCAACCGGACCATGCAGGTTCCCAGGATGCAGCCTTAGCCAGGAGCATATGGAAACACTGTGTTGTGCCCTGAGCAAGTGCAAAGCCCTCAGCCAGCTTGAGTAAGTTGGGAAGGAGAGGGGAGGGGGAGGGGGAGGGAAGTGGAACATACCTGGATGGGGCAGCACAGGTGCAAGAACATGAGTGGCGTCCATATAAGCAGGCACTCTCATGTCTCCCCCCCCCCCCTTCAGCTCAGGATCAGTTGGGGACAGGTGGGACTCTGGGTTTCATCTCTAAGTCTCCCCATGTGTCTTCTTCTCTTCTACCCTAATCCCTCCTAGGCCAAATTCGTTTCTTTTCTCATCACTGTGTGACCAAACACATAACCAAAGCAACTTAAGGAAGCAGGTTTATTTTGGCTCATGGGTGTTTGGGTTGAGTAGTTGATTGGTTTGGTTTTTAAGGTAGACTCTAATGAGGCCCAGATTGACCTCACACGTGCTGTGTAGTCAAGGATGATGGTGAGTTTGGATCCATTTGCTACCACCTCCAGGGTGCTAGGATTACAAGTGAACACTATTCCACCCAGCCTCAGCTCATGGTTTGAGAGAGCTATAATCCACCATTGTTGAGAAGGCACAATGGTATCCTCATAGAGGCATGAGGAAACTTCTCTCCTCAGCTAAACCTCTCTGGAAACACCATTACAGATGTACCCAGGGGTGTGACCCTTAGATGACTCCAAATGCAACCAGGTTGCCAGTGAAGATTAAATGTCACATCCTATAACTTGGACCTCAGCCATGTGTTTGCCCAGTACATCCAAGCTCTGCAGGCAGATCTTGGAAGGCAGGGTAGCTAATGAGAGGACCAAATGGCTAAGCTGAAGAAGAACTTGAAGCTAACCAGGGCAGGGACTTGTGAAGTAACGTGCCTATGATTTGTGTTGAGGGTCCAAATAGGACGGCCCCCATTCCTTAGCAGGAAAAAAACGATAGGAGTGAACATCTGTGGAGATTCCCCATATAGAGAAGGGCTCCTGGCACCCTCTCTGAGGTGCTCTTGTTACTTCTCAGAAGCCTAGGTATCATGAGTGACAGATGAGAAACACAGAAAATTCAAGAACCTACCTAGCATCACACAGCTATCCCAGCACTTACACTTGATGCCCAACCCAGAACCATTGGAAAATAAAAAGGTCTTCTATAAATAAATAAATAAATACTACATAATTTAAATTTCTGTCGAAGCCAGATATATAATCTCAGTATTTTGGAGCTGAGGCAGGAGGATTTCAAGTTCCAAACTATCTTGGGTTCCATAGAAAGTTCAAGGCGTCACATAGTGAGACCCTATCTCAACTAAAACAAATTTAGTAAGGATGTTGCCAGGAGGAGATGTGGCTGATGTGAACCATGTGTTTTAAGAAAGATGAATGTGTTGTGGTAGAGGGAAATTTGTCTTGTTTTAAAGGTCATTTGAGAACTGAGGGTGTAGCTCAGTGGTAGAGCACAGTACGCTCTAGTATGTACAAAGTCTGAGATTCAAACTCCAGTACCATGGAAGTCAAATGCAGGTCATCATATTAATTGACTTTGTGAAACAAGGCACTTCTTTTAAAAAAAATACCAATTTTCCTCCCATATATGCATATATGTGTATATGCATGTATGTGTATATGTGTGTATATGTGTATATGCATGTATGTATGTATGTATGTATGCACATGCATACATGTGCACCTCACACACATGGATACCCACAGAAGCCAGGAGGAAGAAGATGTTGCATCTCCTGGAGCTGGAGTTATGGGTGTTGAGCCACTCTATGTGTGTGCTGCAAAAGCAACAAGTGCTTTTAACTGCTGAACATCTCTCTAGCCTCTACAAGGCAAATTTTTAAAACAAAATTCTCCAGAAAATCCCAAAGAAACAAGTGTCAAAGGTATAGAGCCTGGGAGATGGCTCAGTGGGTTAAGAGATTTACTGCTCTTGTAGAGAACAGCGGATTCTGGTTCCAGCGTCCACATGGCAACCATCAGTCAGCTGGAACTCCACTTCAGGGAATCTGGCCTCTCTGTGAACACTGGGCACACAAGTAGTAGACATACACAGATGTAAGCAAACACCCATACACATAACAAAAACATCTTTTTTAAATGTCAGAAATGTAGATGGGAAATCAGATGATCAAGACACAGTGGTTATGTTTCTGAAGTTGTGGCTGATCAGGGATGCTATCGGGAGTGAGAGTAGGGGTGAAATTCAGGTATAGTTTCTAACATCAGATTCCTAAATCACAGGAGGAAATCTATTAGGTAATTGTATCCTCCAAACATGTGTCCCTTTCCTGGATCATTGTAGATTCTAGCTGCCATCAGCAGTGGGCAGGGGAAAACTCTAACTCCTAAAAGCCTGCTAGAGAAACCTGAGTCCTGTGAGAGTCACAGATAGTGGAAGGGGGTGATGAGGACACAGCAAACACTGGTTTATTGTGATGCTGGCGTGGGTACCAGTGGGGTCTACAGAGCTGTTGGTGATGCTTGTAGTAATGAAACAATGGTGGTGTGGTGATGGGCATGGTCACTCAGAATGATGAGGATGCCTCTGGTGGTGAGATGCTGTGGATGCCATGGTGATGACAAACAGCAGTGACAGCCAATTTAGTGGCCACAGGGACCTCCAGGAGCAGACAGAGCTATAGCTTGACCTACCAACACTGTGTCTTACTTCTTACAGCCTCACAGCTAACCTGCTGGATGACAGTGGGCTCAGGTACCTTCTGGAGTGCCTGCCACTGCTGCCCATCTCTGGGTGGCTTGAGTAAGTGAGCACCCCCAAGACAGCCATGGGGTCCCCCTTCAACAAGAGCATAAGTGGGGCTCCTTAGAGACCATCTCAAGGGAACCTGAGGACAAGAGCCAGTGATGGGATGGGGTGGCTCTTACCTGGACTTACCCCTGACAACCTCCTGCCTCATACGCACCTGGGGCAGATCCTGTGTCAGACACTCGAGTTAGGACTTGCGGTAGAATAGACCACCACCATGTCCCCTCACCAAGTTAGCTGGAGACTGGAAGCAACATCCCATCACTACCAAGTGATACAGGGCATTAGCAGCCAGCTCCTAGTTGACCACACTCCTGAAACCCCTCTAACTCCATCTACGGGGCACAAGTCTGGAAAGGATCTTTAACAAGGCAGGATTCTCAAGAAGACATCTGCCCTCACTGCATCTCCTCACACGGTCTGTTGCTAGACAACTGGACTTGGTACTCTGGGAGTTCCTGATCCAGTTAGGGCCGGATTTGCTTCATCAGGTCCCTCAGTGTCCCACCCCAGTCACAGGAACTGCAGTTTCAGTGAGGACAGCTCTTAAGGACTCAGTGCCATTTACCTTCCCTGGATAGGGTAGTATCCCTTCTGGCTCGCTCTCTCTCTCTCTCTCTCTCTCTCTCTCTCTCTCTCTCTCTCTCGGCTTCAATGTCAAAATCTGGAGAATGGGTACATGGGTACTTAGACATTGAAATGGGAGGGGGAGGCAAGAGGCAAGGGACTCTGCTGAGCCCAGCCTCGCTTCTTTCCCAGCCTCAGTCACAACAGTATCTCTCTGGAGGGGATCCTCTACCTGCTGGAAACTCTGCCTTCCTACCCTCGTATCCAAGAGGTCTCTGTGAGGTAGGCTGCTGACCACTGACTGGTGGTGAGCTATATGACCCCCATATTCCAGCTTTATATTGTGTGGTTTTGAGTCTAATCCCTGATGGGGTGCCACCAGGGCGGAGAGTGCCAGGTATACAGAACTTTTTTCTCACAGAATGAGGGTGGCAAAGACCTGTCTTGCCCTCTGTGGTCTCAGACTGGTCTCTTCTGCATGACCCTGGCTCCAGTGCCCTGGATGCCCAGACTGCTAGCCCAATGCCTCCCTGCCCCCTTTTCTCACAGTCTGGACTCTGAGCAGATCTTCCGAATGCGCTTCTCTGAAGAGGAAGGAGCCGGGACAACACTGAGGTAATCCTGAGTGAGCAGGAAAAGGACAGGGATTCTGATCTGTGAGGAACCCATGGCTTCTCCACTGGGTCTCTCCTCAGATGACCTGCTTCTAACAAACAACCCAAGTTTGGTCTCCAGTTGAGCATTGATATCTCATTCCATTCCCAAAACCACACAAACTACATTACACCATATTATACGATACATTCAGCAAACACATGTACTAAACACACAAAACGTACATACCCTACACATACTATCCCACATATCACAGACTATACAAACAAAATGTATACTCCCTGCTTATACAGTCCCATACACATGTACATACATGTATAGCACACACACGCGCACACACACACACACAGCCTTATAGCCTTTGCTCTCCATCCATCAGCACACCCTGCCTGATGCTGCTAATGATGGGCCCTGAGCCTGGCATCCTCTTCTCTTGCTGTTTCTTAGAGAAGATTCTCCCAACCCTTTAAGGCCAACTTACACGGCAGCCCCTCCTGGAGGCCTGTGAGTGAACCTCTTTGGAGTACTGCAGTCCCCTTTCAGGGACAATGACCTAGCTTACCTGTAGACTGAGGACAACAGGGCCACAGCCGATGCCCAAGCCGATGCCCAGGCTCACCCTCCACACAAGGAGCCTGAACTATCCCGTTAGTCACTGAGTCAGGCTGATTCTGCCAAACACCAGCTTTTCCTCCCCAGAGATAACTCAGTGGCTGCTTGTAGTGGATCATAAGGACTAAATGAAACGTGCAACAGGCAGGCACCGTGTACCTGGAGGCCTGCTATGACGGTGGAGCCATGCCCTATGAACTCACAGCTTTTAAGATGAGCCAATACCTGTCAGGCCCTAACCTAAGCCTATGTCCTCTGGGAGACTAAGAGGAGAGGTCAGCAGCCCAAGTCTCCTCAGGCCCTGTCTTCTGCCCTTAGGCTATGTGAATGCAGCTTCAGCCCTGAACAAGTATCCAGACTGGCTTCCAGCCTGAGCAAGGCCCACCAGCTGACGGAGCTCTGGTGAGTGACAGGCCCAGCCCGTGGGGATAATGATAGGTGGGGCATCCTACCTACCTGAACCATACCAATAACTGATCTCTGTCCCCAGGCTGACTAGGTGTTGCTTGGACCTGCCACAGCTGACCAAGCTCCTGAACCTGGTGAATCAACCAACAGGGTTTCTGGGCCTCAGGTACCTGCATGCATCTGGGAGGGGAGTGGGGTAGTTGAAGAAGATTGGGCCCTCAGTCACTGCCTGGCCATTTCCTGTATTCAGGAGCCCGGTTCTCTGCCCAAGAGCCATCCCAGGCACAAGAAAACTGTCCATGAGGAGAGGGAGGCTGTGCTTTGGGGTTTAAAAAAAACAAAACAAAAGTATGCTTTGTGTGTAGCTCAGTTAGTAGAGTGCATGCCTACCACGTATGAAGCTCTGGGTTTCAGCCCTAACATCACAGAAGAAATAATAATTAAAATTAATTTAAAATAATCAAAGAAAGTTCTGAAGGATACCTAATGGAAGATAAAAATAACATTAAAAATAGCTTCCATGTTCACCACAATGTAAAAGCATTCAGAAAAAGAACATTCTAAAAAAGAGAGAGAATAACCTTTTAAAATGCACATTCCATTTCTTGCGTTCGATAATTGCTCATTTTCTCCCATGTTTACTCCACATTTGTTTGGCTAAAGTACTTTAAAGTAAAATACAGAAGAGCTCATAAAAATATCACTTCTAAACATCTTACTGTGAATCTCATTAAAAGTAGGGGCTGGGAGGTGGCTCAGTCAGAGAAATGCTTGCCTTGCCTCACAAAGACCTGAGTTCCAGCCCTAGAACTGAAACCCAATGAAAGAAAAAAGGGGTATAACCCCAACATTAAAGAGATAGAGATGGGGGGTGTACCCAGGACTCCCCAGCCAGTTCCAGCCCTAGAACTGAAACCCAAAGAAAGAAAAGAGGGATATAACCCCAACATTAAAGAGATAGAGGGGGGTGTACCCAGGACTCCCTAGCCAGTTCCAGGCCAGTGAGACCCTGTCTTTGAAAACAAGATGGGTGATCCTGAGAAACAGCACCTGAGGTTGTCCTCTGACCTCTGTGTGCAGGTACGCACATGTGCACACACAATCACACACACACACACACACAAACAGGCACACACTAGGGTATAGCTACTTTTTTGTGATGGCGATAAACCAGCATGACCAAAGGCAGCTTAAGAGAGAGTGTATTTGGCTTACAGTTCCAGAGGAATAAAGTCCTTCATGGTGGGACACACAGCAGCAAGCAGCAGATGTGTCTGCTCCAGGAAGCTAAGATCTCACAAGCACAAAGCAGAGGAATTGTCTCGGAAGTGGGGTGAGGCCATGAACGCTCAAAGCCCGCCTCCAGTGACAACCTCCTGTAAGGCTATATCTCCCAAACCTTCCCAAACAGTGACAGCTGTTCAAAGGCCTGAGCCTATGAAGGACACTTCTTATCTAAGTCACCACAACATAGGGACATAAACACACATTTACAAATAAAGAAATAAAGATTATAGTTCAGTCAGGACACCTGAGGAATCTATGGCAACCCTCAGGGCCAGGCGTTATCTGGTTTAATATGAGATTCTCACATGGTACTTAAGTGTAACAGTTGGCTGTGGGATTCAGGTCCACACACAGGCTTCAGGGAATTCCCATCACAGTCAGGGCTGTGCCTCTTCCCTTCCTTATGTGGCCTAGAGCTAACTTCCAACCTTTCTAAACTTGATCAAAAGGCTCCATGAGATGAGCTAACAACTTGCTACCCCAAAATCTGGCCTCATGGGCACCACTGCACATGGCTGACTGTAGCCCAAAGAAAGGCACGAGAGCTGATTCTTCTCATTCTTGAAGATTTAAGAAATAACACTTGTGTTTGTTTGTTTTTAAAGACGGGGTTTCTCCATATAGCCTTGGCTGGCTATCCTGGAACTCACTTTGCAGACCAGGCTGCCTTTGAACTCAGAGATCCACCTGCTTCTACCTCCCAAGTGCTGGGATTAAAGGTGTTCGCCATCTCTGCCTTGCAAAAATAACATATCTCAAAATTATAGTACAATCAGTCAAGAGTACTATTATGAGCCTGAAATTCTTGCACTCAGGAAATAGAGGAGCAAAAGATCAAGAACACCTTTGACCACCTGGAATGTTTGAAGCCAGCCTGGTCTACATGAGACCCTGAATAGATAGATTAGATAGATAGATAGATAGATAGATAGATAGATAGATAGATAGATAGATAGACAGACAGATAGTGAAATAAAAAATTAACCATCATAACACAGTTAGGTGTACAGCTCAGCAGTATTAAAGACTTTCACCCTGGTATGCAACCAATCTTTATCTTACAAAACTGAAGTTCTGTCTCCAATGAACAGCTCCTCATGTTCCACTTACCCCGGCTTGGGGCATGAACTGTCTGTGAACCGGACTCCTTCTGTTACTTCCTGCAGTGGAATCACACTGTCCTCAGCCTTTTGTGACTGCCATCATTCATGTGGCATGCCTTCAAGGTTCCCCTACGCTGTTGCAGGCATGAGAACTTTCCACATAGGCTGACTAGCAGCTCTGCATGTGGGTAGCCCACAGTTTACTCATCCATCTGCTCGTGGACTTGGGACACTTTCACCTCTCAGCCATGTGCTGTGAATGTTGGTTCGCAAATAGGACTTCATGTCCCTGCATTCATTTCTTTCCTAGATTGCCCAAATAACACCTTAAAATAAAACTTTCCACACTTAAAAGTAACATTTTAAAAGTTGGCAGAAAATCCAGACTAGCATAAAGGAAAACAGTGTTTAAGAAAATAATAATGCAACTGAACCATAAAGCAGGAATGTTATTAAATAACTAAATTCATTTGTGCATTTTTGTACAAAGTTTAGAAAATGAGCCAGGAGGTAGAAGCTCATGCCTTTAATCCCAGCAGGAGGCAGAGGCAAGCAGATCTCTGAGTTCAAGACCAGCCTGAACTACAGAGTGAGTTCCAGGACAGCCAGGGTCACATAAAGAGACCCTGTCTGGAAAAAAAAAACCAACAACATAAAACAAAGTTTACAAAACATCGAAAACCAAAATCTAGGGCTGGAGAGACGGCTCCATGATTAAGAGCACTGGCTGCTCTTTCAAAGAACTTGGGTTCAATTCCCAGCACCTACATGACAGCTCACAACTGTCTGTAACTGCAATTCTTGGGGACCTGACACCCTCACACAGACATCCATGTAAGCAAAACACCAATGCACATAAAATAAGAATAAATAAATCATTAAAATAGAAAACCAAAATCAAAATAAAGGCGTGCATGAAAATTCAGCCATCTAACCCACACCAGCGATAGCCCACATATTTCCTCATATCTGCATCTACCTCTCAATCTCTCTCTCTCTTTATTTTTTGTATTTTCCTTTTTTAAAATATAACATTGGGATTATGGTTTAGGTATGGCCTGATTTTCTAACCTTTACCATATAATTACTTATGTTAGATCTGAAAAATATTATTTCAAAACATATTCTTGGGCTCGGGAGATGGCTCGGTGGGTAAAGCACATGATTTGCAAACAAGATAGCCTGAGTTCAGATCTCCAGAACTGTAAAGCTGGTTGCATAGTGTGCATGTGCCTGTGTCAATGTAGAAGACAAGGACCTCCATGCTTAGTCATATGTACTGTGGAATGCTCACAACATAGGAATGCGCGCACACACACACACACACACACAATCCTCCAGGCTTCTCCTCTCACCACTACTCCCCTAGATATAATAAGTTGATGCTCAACCCGGGGGTTTTTGTCTGTGTCCCTTCCATGACAGGTTGGAAGAGCCCTGGGTGGGTTCTGTCAGCTTACCAGCTCTAATGGAAGCCTGTGCCCAGACCTCAGGATGTCTCACTGAGTTAAGGTGAGTCCCATTTTTGAAGTGTCATTGCCCTTGTTTGAAGCTGGAGGATCTGTTGTGCCATGATCCAGGTCAGAGAGCAGACAGATACAGGCCAAGGCAAGCTGTCACCCATCTCTTCTTCCCTCAGCATCTCTGAGACCCAAAGGAAGCTGTGGCTCCGGCTGGAATTCCCTCACCGAGAAGACAATTCTGAGGCCATGGCTCTCAGGTGGGACCCAGCATCAGGAGCCTCAAGGGAGTGGCTGGTGGCACTGCTTGGACCAGTATTTCTCAGGCACCTGCTCAGCACCTTTTGATGTTTCCACATGCTGGGAGGTCCTCCTCTCCTTCTCTCTCCATCCCCCCACTCCAACTAAATAGCTCCACTTGTCCCCAACAACTTTTTTTAAAAGATTTATTAATTTATTTTATGTATATGAATACATTGTAGCTGTCTTCAGAAGAGGGCATCAAATCCCATTACAGATGGTTGTGAGCTACCATGTGATTGCTAGAAATTGAACTCAGGACCTCTGGAAGAGCAACCAGTGCTCTTAATCACTGAGGCATCTCTCCAGCCCAACTTTCAATTCTTCAAGCATCACCTTGCCCTCTCTGACCTTAGACTCTTTGCACGGGCTCTTCTTTCTACCAAGAATCTCTTCTCCGTGCCTGGTTTCTTCCTCTCTTGTCTGGTTATACTTTATTCATACTTCAAGTCTCAGCTTAAATGCCCCACTTCAACTGGGACCCCTGACAGCCAAGACTTGGCCAAGTCTCCCTACTTTCTACGTTTCACTCTCATAGATGCCTGCATTTAGGACAATTCAATCCGAATGTCACATTATGGGACGTTGAAATGTCACGTCTTTTGAGCAGATGCAGCTTGGCATGCATACATTCTAGGGAACAGAGCATGCCTGGTTCTGAGCCCCAGCTTACTTCCTTGTCTGCCTGCGCATCCTCATACAGTCAGTGATCTCCCTGGGTGTGCCAGCTGCCCACCCGGACCATTCTTCCCAGTGGATCTTGTAACTGGGTAGTAAACTCAGATCTTCTTTAACCAACATGTGTTTCCTATACCATGAGCATAGAAGTAGGGGCGGGACTTCCATCATGGACCAGGTACTGCAGCTGCCCTCTCTGTTTCCAGGTTGGCTCACTGTGACCTGGGGACCGACCACAGCCATCTTATGAAACAGTTGGTGGAGACATGTGCCAGGCTACAGCACCTGAGGTTGGCACTGCCAATGCCAATGGTGGCTTCAAGTTCATTGGCTACCCTAGTGTCTTCTCTGGGTCACATTCTAACTTCCCTGGGGTGGGACTCATACTTGGGCCAAGGGCTGGAAACTCAGGAATACCCAGGGAAGCTCTTAGAGGGACTTCCTCTCATGGTGACCCCCACAAGGTGTGTCCAGCATACAGTCATTTAGAATATTCTTGGCCTTTTTCAGCTTGTCTCAGGTTAGCTTCAGAGATGATGATAGCACCAGATCCAGGCTGCTGCAGAAGGTCCTGCTATCAAGCTGTGAGCTGAAGAGCTTCCGGTATGTGGACTTGCACTTTCACTAAGGCTCCAGTCTTAGTTGGGGTTTCCATTGCTATAAAGAGACACCATGACCTTGGCAGCTCTTATAAAGGACAACATTTAATTGGGGCTGGCTTACAGGTTCAGAGGTTTAGTCCTTTATAGTCATGGCAAGGAACATGGCAGCACGCAGGCAGATAGGTGCTGCAGAAGGAGCTGAGAGTTCTACAACTTGATCCTCAGACAGCAGGAGACTGCGTGCCACTCTGGGCATAGCTTGAACTTAAGAGACCTCAGGAGCCCACTCCCACAGTGGCATACTTTCTCCAACAAGGCTACACCTACTCTAACAAGACCACACCTCCTAATAGTGTGACTGTCTATGGGTCAAGCATTCAAACACATGAGTCCATTTCTGTTCAAACCACCATAGCCCCCTTGCCTGCCTGTTCCACCTGTTCCCCACCTGTTCTGTGCTCAGAGGATGCTGGTCCCACAACTGTACTCAGGTTCCAGGTTCCTAAAGATGATGCTAGGGATACAGGGGACCTAAATGTGGCCTTAGGAACACAGCCACACAACTAAAAATTTCCTTTCTCCACAATCTGTTCTATTTTGTTTTCTTCTGGAATAAACGCAAATAAAAAGTTGCTAAGCACTTAGAAGGCTAAGACAGGAGGATGTGGAGTTCAAGGCTAGCCCAGCTGCATGAGAAGTTGGAGACCAGCATGGAAATCTTGTCTCAAACACACACACACACACACACACACACACACACACACACACACACATCAAAACAAAACAAAACAAAGCCTTTTAGGATTGGGAATTTATCCCAATTATCTCTGTTGATATTTTAAACGTACTCACTTCTCCCTCCCCTCCTCACTTCCCTCTCTCCTCCTCTTATTCTTAACCGCTTTTTTGTTTTTTAATCATTAGAGGTGGTTCAGTGAATCTCTCAAGAATGAGGGTGTTATTTGCCATAATCTAGAGAAAGTATGAACTTCAGGAACTTAAACACTGAATACTGGTTACTATCTTATTTTCTTCTTTCTTAAAAATAAAATTAAAAGTTAATGTGTGGGAGGGGAGAGAAGGGGGGAGGGAGGGGGAGGGAGAAAGATGGTATTTACAGAGTCAGAGGTCAATGTTGGTAGTTTCTTCTCTCCTTCCAAATCAGGTCACCAGGTTCATACAACAGCACCTCGATCTGCTGAACAGTCTTACATTGTTTTGTTGTTGTTGTTTTGGGACAGGGTCTCAGTAGTCACGCTTGTCCTCAAATTATGTAGAGCTGGAGATGTCCCTGAACTCCTGACTGTCTTCTTCTGCCTCCTGAGTTGTTGGAATGACAGTCATGAGACTCCAGGGATTGCATTCAGAGCTTTGTACAAACTAGGCAAGCACTGTGCCAATAGAGACACACCCAGCCCTAAACACTACGTACACTCTCAGTTACAGCTTACACTGCGAGCTTCTCATTGTCCCATTAGTAGTGTTCATGGCTGATTTTGTGGCTTTCCCCTGTGTGTTCTGGACCCAGTGCAGGATGAAATGTGCATTTAATGTCAAGTGTCTCTCAGTAGCTTGTTTGACCCGGAGCACCCTCCAACCTCCTGTGTCCAGACACTCTCTGGGACCTACAGGCAGGAATCTCCTTAAGCCTGCATCTGCCTAGCTTTAGAGTCTGACTTGTAACAGGAATATCACCCAGGCCATTGTGTATTCCTCTTTATCTTCTATCAAAGATACTCAATCCTTGTGTCCCTTTGCTGTAGATGCTAACTGTGTCACCTATTAAAGGCAGTGTCTGCCAAGTTCCTTCACTTGCAAAATTACTCTTTTGGGAACTGACACACATCTTATAGGAAGATCGCTTCCAATTGTCAATATCCAGTTCTTCAGACTTTCATCCACAAATTTTGGCATCCATTGGTAAATATCGCAAGAGTTAATTACCAGAGCAAAGACTGCTAAATAGAGCTTTTGTTTGATTGGGTTGGATTTGATTTTGAGACAGGGTCTCAATATGTGACCTAGGCTGGCCTTGAACTCTCTATCCTCCTGCCCTAGCCTCGACTGCTGGGAGGGATTACTAGAATGAACCACGATGCCCAAAGCAAATGGGGTTTTTTTTTGACGTTTAGTGCGACTGATTACATCTAGGAACTCTCAGCTAGTGAGATGGGTCAGTGGGTAAGGGCGTTTCCTGCCAAGCTTGAGGATCTGAGTTTAGACTCCCAGAAGCCACATGGAGGAAGAAGAGAACTCCCAAAAGTTGTCCTCTGATAACACACATGGTGACATGCGCTTATATACACACAGATACACCAATGGACTAAAATAAATAAATAAACCAGAACTTTCAAATAATAGAGAAACTTGGCATTCTTCCCTTGGAAGCCCTCCCACTCTCAGTTTTCCTTACTTTTCCCTTTTTTTATATTTTTATATTTTCCCTTATTTTATATTTTTTTATTTTTATAAATAAATAAAATGTTTAAGTGGAGGGAAAGTTTTTAAAAAGAAGAAAAACCCTCATGAACTTGGGCAGAGTGTGGTGGTGTGTGCCTTTAATTTTAGCACTTGGAGGCAGAGGCAGGCTGATCTTTGTGAGTTAGAGGCCAGCCTGCTCAAGACAGCCAGAGCTACATTGAGATAGCCTGTCTCAAAAACAAACAGTCAACAAACAAGCAAAAACCCCTTTGGAGCTGTCAGACTGATTCAGAAGGTTGAGAACTATACAAACAGCACAGTCGGTTATTAGCATGGCATCCAACAGTGACTAAGGAGGGCTAGGGGACAGCTCCAGCATCCAGCTACATCCTGACTTAATTAGTCCAGGATGCAGCGATTCGCAGAAGATAGGTGTCCCCTAAGCACTGTCTCCGAGAGCCACTCCCAGCCTCTGCCTTCAGTGTCAGACTTCCTGAGGCTCTTCCTGACCTGCCACTCTTTGGTTCCCAACAGTCTAACCTTCAGCCAAGTGAGCTCAAAGAACCTCGCCAACCTTGCATCTGGTCTGGGAAACTGCCACCAACTGGAAGAGCTGGAGTAAGTTGGGATGGCTGAAAGAACAGCTGAGTCTCTGGTGGGGTGCAGAGACACTTGAACCTGTCTGTCCTCCCTGGCCAAGCCTAGGGCCAATCCCCAGGTTGAATGCTCTGTCCCTTGTCTTGGCTTTACCCATGACCCATGGAGTGTCTTTGGCTGGATTTTTCTTCCTCCCTCACTTGGTGGCTTGGAACTGCACATCTGTCAGAATGGGACTTGACTCTGCCCCGGTTGATAACAAATGCCAGGGTGCAGAAAACAAAAGGGACAGGCATGTCCTGAGTCTTCTCTGTAGCCTTCACCTGGCATCCTTCTTATCTGACCCAGCTGTGACTGCCACCCCTCTTGCAGGGACCTTAGAGCTTAGCCCTTGGGGCCAGGAATGCTCCTGGGGTGGCGGCTGGGAAGAAAGCCGCCCGCCCGGCCTATTATTTGCAATCCCAATTAGCCTCCCCAGGGCCAAGGGGCAAGGGACAAGTAGGGCAGTGTCTCTCCAGGAGACTTGCCTGAATGGAACCTTCCGCTTGGTCCCTACAGCTTCTCTAACAACAGTCTCTGTGAGGAGCACACAGAGCTACTGATAGGAGCCCTTCAGGGAACCTGCAGACTGAAGAGGCTACAGTAAGTGAGGGGAGGGAGGGAGGAGGAAGAGGAGGAGGAGGAGGAAGAGGAGGAGGAGGAGGAGGAGTGAATGGGAGCACATGGACAGGGGAGTGGGTGAGGATGTTTATGGAGAAGGGAGTGGGTGGAGGTTCTTGGGGAGTTCATGGGGAAGGGGGAGTGAGTGGGGTTCATATAGAGGGGTATATGGAACATGCCTAGGAACCCCTACATCTCCCTCTCCCTCCCTCTGAATGCACCTCAAGTCTCTGGAACACACACACACACACACACACACACACACACACACACACTTTCGCTTCACTGCCTAGCTGAGTGTCAGCAGGATGCCTGGTCTCTGGAAACATCAGAATGCCCCAACTCAAAGCCACCAAGGCAAGATTTGGTGGAGTTTTTTTTTTTTCTTTTTTTAATAGAAAACTTCTAGGCAACCTAACTTCAGGCATGGCCGGCTCCAAGGGCCAGTTCCTGGTCTGTGTTCTCCCACCCAGCATCCTCGGCAGCTTTCTTTCCTCTAATTTAGTGGAAAGGGCGGCCTCCCATTTATCCCTGTGATCAGCTGGAGACTTAGGAAATGAGCTCAGCCATGTGGTCATATGCCCCGCCCCTAAATTCTCAGTTGACTCCTTGGCTAGTTGGGATCAAAGGCCTACCTGTCCTCTGGACTTAGATGGAGTTTTAGATGCTGTTACAGAAGGGAGGATACAAACTCTGGGCAGAACCCTCTCCTGTGCCCCTGGCATCTGCAGTTCTCTTCCTTCTTTTAACATTGCGTGTGCATGTGTACATGTGTTGTTCGTGTGTGTGTGTGTGTGTGTGTGTGTGTGTGTGTGCACGCATGCGTGCACATGCTCATATGCTATGGTGAACATGCAGAGGTCAGATGATAGCTTTTGGGAGTGGCTCTTTCTTTCCATTAATTGGGATTCAGGGATCAAATTTAGATCCTTAGGCTTGGCATCAAACACCTTTATCTACGGAGCCGTCTGCCAGCCACAGTTGTTTCTTAGTAACTCTTTACTTTTACTCTCCTAGTAATTTGCAATCATCAAATTCACAGAGATGCCAGAAACAGCCCAACCCCCCCCCCCAAAAAAATAATAGTCCCATTCTGCGCAGACCCAGCTCAGGCACATTCTTGTGAGCACATTTAACTGCGTTTTTCTGCTTTAAATCTGTTTTTCTGATGACCTAGAATACGCCCTGGTTACAAAAAGCTCCCACAATTTCAAAAACATGTAACAAAGAGGGTGAAATCCCCTGGAGATGACACATCTTCAGAAAACGTCCCCCGACAGTCAGTTTGTGAACTGTTCTCCAGATTTTTCTCCACATATGTGCTCACACAGTTGGACAGTAGCCTGTAGTGATGACATGCCTCTTGCACATCGATGGGAGAACCATGAGCACATTAGGAAACCTTAGACCCTACAGAACCCACCAGTCTTTCTGTGGAGCTATTGCTTGGGTTTTCCCGGGTACTCACTGCTTACTCAGCCTTCTAGAATCTTCCCAAAGTTTTCTATGAGCGGTTAAAGACCCAATAAGGTCATTCATTGGTTTACTCATCTGTGTGGCCCCCAAGCCTTGGCCAAGGCTAGGGGTTGGTGGTTCTGTAGGGAGGACCACCCTGCCCATCATGTTTGGTTGTTAGTCCCAGACACTCAGGCTCACCACTTCCCTCCTCCTTGTCTGAAAGAAGGGCATGGGTCCTCAGTGTACAGAAGCCAGACCTGTCAGTGCCACGTCTTCTGCCACTAGCAGCTCTCCTCAAACCCAGCCAGCTTCTTCCAGCTGTCCTCACCCCCTCTCAGGTTAGGGGAGAGGATCTGCTCAGAACCAGAGATTTCAGGCAGATGGCTCTTGATGGGCTGTTGATGTCCTTTGCTGGCTGAGCCTGTGTCATTGCAGCACTGATTAGGTGTCCTTAACAACAGCATCCCTAGGAAACCGAGGCAGTTGGCCAAGTCCTGCTGCCACATCGCCATGCTGGCTTGGGCACGCACTTCGCCTCTCTAGGCTAAGTCTTCTTTCTGAGCTTTGATTTCCTGGGATTATGAGGATTAAGTGAAATGATGCTTCGTGAAGTGCTGTGAGCAGGGGAGGGCCTCATTCACTTGGGAGAAGCCCTGCCTAATACTGTCATTTGTTTCTCTTTAGTACTTAGGCTGGGGACCTTGAAATCACCAGCCAGTGGGGAACACATGGCTTGGGGCCCAGAAAGGGGGTCCTAAGGTTTTAGGTTCTATTCCTGCTGTTTCTGCTTCCTCTTATGACCCTGAGTAGGTCCCCTTCGCCTCAAGTTCTCTGAGCCTCAGTGTTCCTCATCTGTAGAGTGGACATGACAGTGCACCCACATTTCACGATGGCCTTAGCCCAGTCTTTGGCCCTTGTTTATGTGATCTCTGTTACTGCTCAGTTCCAGTCTAAGCATGTGGTTAAGAACACAGAACCGCTGGCCATGCAACTCAATAGTTCGTGCACAATTTATGGGTGCCATTGCTTTTCACGCTTTACGTTGGGGGGCTGTGGGTCTGTTCAGCACAAGTCCGTCTGGACAGGGCCTCAGACTGTGCCCTGGGCATGCAAAGTTCATCCAGCCTCCTCTCTCTAGCCTCAGTCACTTGCCACTGGAAGCCTCCTCTCTGAACTTACTCATTCAAGGACTAAGCGGCTTGACCCTCCTGCAGGACCTTTGGTGAGTAACCAGATGCCCATGGGAAAGAGAGAGAGGACCTCTGGTCAGCTCTGTAGAGGACCCCTGGTGGGCTCTGTAGAGGACCCCTGGTCATCTCTGTAGAGGACCCCTGGTCAGCCCTGTTTTGGGGATACCATCCAGGGAAACATTGGTCACCTCCCTTGGAACCTGTGATGGCTCCCTCTGGGGACATCCCTGTCCTCTTTCAGTCTGGTGCCATTGTTCTTGCCTCCTTGCCTCCTAGTGCCACCAGCTTCCTGGATACAGAAGTGACATAGCAGGGTGGGGTTGGAGTCCCATAGAAGCCCTTCAGGAACATAGGATTCTCTGCAGATTTGTGTTAAAATGAGAATTAGAACTGTACAAGCCCAGGTGCCCAGACCCTGTGTTTCCAGTGAGCAGCCCAGTGGTGGTGGTTTTAAGGGCCAGAGGCTGCACTTTGGGAGGTGAGGGGCTGGACTTAATCTCACCTGTGATACCACGCCTGCCTATTTGACAAGAGAATGCCACACTCTCTTAAGATGTGGTTTACCCCAAAAACTAAATATTGTGACTAAAACAAACCCCAGTGGTGCCAAGGGCATTCAGTTTTGTCAGAGGCCCAGCCTGACTCTGGCAGAACCTGTGGCTAACACACAGGGGGATGTGGCTAACACGCAGGGGGATGTGGCTAACACGCAGGGGGATGTGGCTAACATGCAGGGGGATGTGGCTAACACGCAGGGGGATGTGGCTAACATGCAGGGGGATGTGGCTAACACACAGGGGGATGTGGCTAACATGCAGGGGGATGTGGCTAACACACAGGGGGATGTGGCTAACATGCAGGGGGATGTGGCTAACACGCAGGGGGATGTGGCTAACACGCAGGGGGATGTGGCTAACACGCAGGGCGATGTGGCTAACACACAGGGGAATGTGGCTAACACACAGGGGGATGTGGCTAACACACAGGGGGATGTGGCACACAGGATCCAAAACCAACCAGCTGCAAGGTAGTTTGCTACAATTTTATCTACAAAACACACACACACACACACACACACACACACACACACACAACAGAAACCAAAAAAACAAAAAGCCCAACCTCCAGAAAAAGAAGGCAAACTATTAATCTGGGTAATTTAGTTTACTTTTACTTTAGCTTAGCTCTTGCTTCTCATACAGACAAGACCATTCCAGGTGCAGAAAAGGCAGCAGTATAATGAGGGTGGTGGTGGTGGTGGTGGTGGTGGTGGTGGTGGTGGTGGTGGTGGTGGTGGTGGTGGTGGTGATGGTGGTGGTGGTGGTGGTGGTGGTGGTGGTGGTGGTGGTGGTGGTGGTGGTGATGGTGGTGGTGGTGGTGGTGGTGGTGGTGGTGGTGTTAATGATGACGGAGGAAGTCCCTGTTTCAGTTCAGATGCCTTAACTGGGGAACCTACTTGCCATCCTGGGGAACTCTGTTGCTGGGGTCCAGGCAAACAAAGCAAAGCTGAGAGCCAGGCAGTGGTGGTGCACGCGCCTTTAATCCCAGCACTTGGGAGGCAGAGGCAGGCAGATTTCTGAGTTCAAGGCTAGCCTGGTCTACAGAGTGAGTTCCAGGACAGCCAGGGCTACACAGAGAAACCCTGTCTTGGAAAAAAAAAAGAAGCAAGGCTGAGGATTAGGATTATAACTGTTTCGGGCCAGGGGCTTTAAGCACCATGTCTGCCTTGCACGCAAGTCACTGTGTGTCTCTGTTGCTCCATTTTCTTACCCAGCACACTGGGAGTAGTCAGTATTACTCTGCGTACTTTCCTCCAGAGGACACTCATATGTGAGTGGCATATGAGTTTCTGGAAGAATATAGGTTTGGCCATCTGGAGGGTTCTGCACACGGCGCCTGCAGAAGCCTTTCTGCCCCTCTGAGCCTGTACTCTGCTTCTCTGGGCTGAGCAGGAATGGCATTGGTGACAGTGGCTGCTGACACTCTTTAGGGTTGCTGACAGCTTGGAGGAGCTGAGACAAGTTGCCAGCCCTTCCCCCAGATTCCATGCAACTTTGGCAGGAAAAACTGAAGTGGGTGGGGTGTCTCTTCAGGTATCCCTGTCATTTCTTACTCTCCCCCTTCGCAGGCTTCCACAGTGCATAAGCAACTCCAGGGGAGATCCTTGGACTCCCCAAGATAGTATGCAAGAGTGTCAGGAAAGATTTTAGGATGACAACAGGGAGAGTATCCTAAACAAACGCCAAGAGTTGGGAGTTCCATCCAAATGTGGGATGATGAGACTCCCGTGCGAACTGAGGCCTTTCTCCGTGTGTCTTAACCAGGAGGGGTGTGAGCAAGGTGAGATGGGAGATGGGAAGCAGCCTGATAGTTCTTCATCTTTGCTTTTGTCCCCAAGCTTGAGTCACAACCAGATTGGAGATGTGGGTACCCAGCACTTAGCTGCCACCTTGCCAAGGCTGCCAGAACTCAGGAAATTAGAGTGAGTCTCAGCCCCACTGAAAAGAGTCTGCAAAGGGCTATACCATGCTTCTGGGAGACACTGTCCCCGGGCCTAGGCCAGCACTGGAAAAGGGAAGCTCTCCCAGTCTTGGTGCCCAGAATTGTGATCTTCTATGCCCTGTTCTCTGGGTCTTTGTGTTCCATCAGGAGGGAGGCATGGCTGCATTATGCAAATGTAGTGGGGAGGGGTGAGGGAAGAGAGGCTCTAATAAGCTCCCCTTCCACAGCCTCTCAGGGAATAGGATTGGCCCAGCTGGGGGAGTGCCGCTGGTCAAGTCTCTCATCCATTTCGAGCACTTGGAGGAGATCATGTGAGTCTCTATCCCCTTGGACCAACTGCTCCTTTAGAACCGGGCAGAGTGGGATCCTGAGCAGGTCCCCACTCTATCCTGTCTTCTTTCAGACTGGGCAACAATGCTCTGGGGGATCCCACAGCCCTGGGGCTGGCTCAGAGATTGCCCCCACAACTCAGGGTCCTGTGGTGAGTGTTCCCTTGCCAATTTAGCATACAGAGCAGTGGAGAGGGGACCCAGGAGAAGTGGGATCCAAGCAAGCCATGGGTTGAGCATCTTAGCCTGATTAGCATGGCCACTCCCTGCTGCTGCTCCTCATTCCCCAAATTAAGCTTAGTATTGACCCTACCCATCATCTCTGGGAGCCCCTGGCCAAGTTTCTGCCCCTTCTGAACCTCAGTTTCCTCATTTGTAAAAGATGTCACCAACCCAAGTTTTCCTGCTTGAGAGCAAGTCTCTGATGTTTGAGTAAAATGTCAGCGAAAGGCCATGTACAAAAGCTACAAGAGTATTTTTCCATCTTCTACAAGTCAAATTAGTGGCTTCCTGAGTCCCATGCAGCCCTCACTCTGGGATTCTTCTATGCACCATATTCTAGAAAGAGAGCTAAGACTAAAAACAGTGTGAAAAACTTAACTTCCTAGTAGATGAAAAAGCCAAGCCTTGAACTTAGTGTATCAGACCCGTAAGTCAGGGACCTTGGCATCTACTGAGTCCTTTGTGGGCTGGGACAGGGTCAAAGGCCAGCTAAAGTTGCTACTCTAGTCCAAGGCACAACTTCAAGAGGCTTAAGGAAGTCTCCAAACCCCCAGAGCTGGCCCTAGGCTCCTCTCACCCTGCCCTTTCCACAGCCTGCCATCCAGCAACCTGGGTCCAGAGGGGACCCTGTGCCTGGCCCAGGCCCTGGAGCAATGCCCACACATAGAAGAGGTCAGGTGAGGTGGGGTCCTTCCTGGGCGGAGGGACAGGTTGGGAGGGCCTGGGACAGTTCTGACTAGTGTCTATCCTGCCCCATAGCTTGGCAGAGAATAACCTGTCTGGAGGTGTCCCACATTTCTCCAAGAGGTTCCCACTGCTTAGACAAATTGAGTAAGTAACCTTCCCTGATTGTCTGGGGCCCTGCAGAAGGACCATGACTCTCTTTCAGTGAAGTCTTATTCCCAGGAGGGCCACTGAAGTGATGGGACTTAGGAATGGGGGAAAGATAATTTTCTAAGACTTGCCCCTTGGCCCTGGCCTGGTCGCTCTGGTCCGTCCTGCTTTCATTATGGGGAAAGGAGACCTGCTGGTCATGGTCCCTGTCTCAGAGGGCCATCCCTATTCCATCCAAGCCTGATGTCCTGCAAGATTGAAGACCAAGCTGCCAAGCACCTTGTCACCAACCTCATGCTCTGCCCAGCCCTGGAAAAAATCTTGTGAGTGCTTGGGTGGGGCCTGGGTGGGGAAGAAAGGATGCCTGGGGAACCCGGCCTGTGAGCCACTGCTGTCCCAGCCTCTCTGCCAGTCCTCCCTTCTGGAGATGGGAAGCCCTTTCTTGCCTCATTATCTTACCTCATGCACTCCAGCGACACAGGGCAGAGCCAGTTTGTCTGTGGGATGGAAAAGGAGATGGGCCACTTAGACTGCAAAGGATTTTTGTCTTAGACCCTCCCTCTGAGGGGCTTATGGAGCCTCTACCTGTAACTAGTTGTTCTAATGCAGAAGGCAGAAGCTGGTAGAAGCCACACACACAGGTTGTGACCCCTTTGGCTATCCCACTGCCTCAGACCTCGGACTGTGGCAGCACTGTCAAATCATTAAACCTAAGTGCTGGGACTTGAGGCCCTGGGAAGAGAGAAGAAGAAAATTCTAACTTCTAAAGTACAGAGCACAGAGTGCAAGGGGATTTCTAGGTTTGCACCCTAAATAGTTTGGGGAGTTTTGTTTTTTGTTTTTTTCATTCTTGGGGATAGAACCCAGGGCCTCAGGCATGTCATGTGAGTATTATGCTACTGAGCTAAACCCTCAGTCTTCAAGGTTCTTAATCCCCCTCCTTATGCCACAGGTCAGCACCTGCTGATCTTGAACCCTCCCTTTATAACCAGTGACCAGCGATCCTCCCTTTGGAACCAGTGGGAATGGAGAAAAACACTGAGTACCCTGGGAAGGACTTAGCACTATGTCCGCTCTTTTCAACACTTTCCCTATAGAGCCCTTCACATGGAGATTCCACAAACAGTGCAGACATATGCTCCCATTGAAGATTAATTTCTTAAAGCAAAAACAATGTTGGGGGTGGTTTTAAAATTATGACACACATTATCACATGGGAAGGAGGCATCACGGCAAGGTGTTTGCTTGGTGTAGCTTGCATCTTATTGTGGTTTCTGAGGAACATGATGCTCAGGAATAGTGTGGGGGTGGATAGAGAGGAAGGAACCACCTGTACCCTGAGAATTCTCCAGGGGTAGGCACCCAAGCACCTGGCTGAGTAACTAACACCTCTTGTGATACCACTGGCACCTAGCGCTCCCTACTGTTCTCCTTTGACTCGGTGCCCTCCTGCCTCTGAGTTTGCCCCTCCTCCACCTTGCAGGCTGTCCTGGAATCTCCTTGGTGATGAGGTGGCTGCTGAGTTGGCCCAGGTCCTGTCGCAGATGGGGCAGCTGAAGAGAGTGGAGTATGACTATGCCCTTGGGTGGGGGTGGGTACAGAAGGGGTGGGACCCTCACCCCGAACAAACCCAGAAGTTACTGGAATACTCTTGCATCCCAGAAATCTGTCCAGTGTCTTGGAACACAGTCCTAAGCTGGTCCCAAGCCCTTGCCAAGCTTAGTTCTTCCCATGCTCTAGCCTTCACTTTCTACTGTCCCACCAGGGGTCAGAGTCCTCTGATAAATGCTGGTAGCAGGGAGAAGAGATGACTTTGTCTTGCCTGGGATGGGACATGGGGAAGGAACACCCCTGCCTCAAGCCTCAAACCTCATGCTTGCCTCTGTTTTCCTCTTCCCCTGCCTCTGTCCACTGCAAAGCTTGGAGAGGAACCGGATCACAGCACGTGGAGCCCAACTCCTGGCTCAAGGGCTGGTCCAGGGATCCTGTGTCCCAGTCATTCGGTAATGAATGGGCTGGGCCTTGTCGTGGAAGGCCCCAGAGACCCCTCAATTTAAAGCAACCTCCTATGGGGAGAGGCAGAGCCTGGGTTGAGGATTATCCAGAGAGATTTGGACTATTCCATCAGGAATTTGGCTGTCAGCAGACCTGGATCAAATCCCAGTTATACCATTTGCCAACTGTGTTAACTTTGCATCTGTAACCTTATGTCTCTGACCCTCAACTCCCTCATCTGTATCTACCTGGGAGAGCGGTGTGGACTAAAGGACTGGATAGGGCAGAGACTGGGACCAAGTTAGCTGACTCTCAATGGGGAGGGAGTATCATACTAAGGTTGCTACACTGGTGTATACAGCCTCCACTGGGTGACATGATGTCGTCTTTAGGCCGTGATCTCGAGCCCTGTAGGTAGGTTAGGAGCAGAGACAAGAGGATGAGGGAACAACTCTAGACTGAAGTTCATTGTGTGTCTTTGCCCACAGCCTCTGGAACAACCCCATTCCTGCCGAAGTGGCCCAGAGTCTGCAGAACCAGGAACCCAGATTGGACTTCTCCTTCTTTGACCAGCATTCCCAGACTCTTTGAGGAACCTGATGGACCTCTCAAGACTTATGAGTCCAGTCCAGTGACAACCACATCACCCACCAGGAGAGGGGGCTCAGAAGAACCTCAGTTGGTGCCCAGCATTCTATGAATGCCCCAGGAGGGAAAGAGCACACTTTTCCCATCACAATCCCTAGGGAGCACATTCTTAGAAGCTGAGAGCTTTGATCAAAAGAGGATCATATATCATATATCATACATGACATGTGTTACCAATGGGACATTGACATTATGAGAGTATTATGAGATCATATATACAGGAAATGCTATGTAGGGTGCACTATGACCTCTTGACATGGAAAAGTCATACTCAGAGTAGGTCAAATGTGGCATTACATGGAACTTGTGGCATGACGCCTGGTCAGAACCTCTTAGCACTGTAATTGGCAGTACACATGATCAGGAATCCACTTGTGACATGATGCACATATCACATGACACTCAGCTTGCCAGGGGACCACAGACAAGTCCAAGACCTAATTTATTACTATTTCAAAAACATGAAGTTAAGCTAATGGTGTCAGCTATGTTATCTGAACAGTCTTTTAGTTGTTCAGGAATCTGAGGCAGATGGACTGCAAGTTCAAATCCAGCCTGAGTAATTCAGTAAGATCCTGTCTCAAAAGGTCAGAAAGGGCTGGGGACGAGATGGCTCAGTGCTAGAATTCTTGCCTGGATTGTGAAGCTCAATACTCGGTGCCATTTTTTTTTAAGTATTTATAAGCAACTTCTGGAGAAACTTATTATCTTGTGCTAAGAAAGGGAGTTAAGTATTTAGTGGCCCAATGGTCAGGGGTCTGGGACATGCCAAGGACTCAGTATGAAGTCCCCTCCTGCCAGAGCCTAACTCTCCCTTCTGTTAATTAGGTTCTTCCAAGGACTTCCAGCCCAGGCTTAGGAACTAACCTGACCTTGGGACAGTTCACACTCCTCTCTTCTTTTCTGGTTTAAGGGACAAAGCCAAACCAAGGGTTTAGGGATAGGTATTTCCAGGACAGTAGGCAAGGCCACTAGGTCTAGCCTACCCACTACCTCAGCAGGATTCAGAAACCACTTGAAACTCCATGTTGTTTTGTTTTGTTACTTCCAAAAAGGGGGAAGGATAGCCTCACAACAGTCCAAGTCAAATGATCAATAAATGCAGATAGTCCTGTCTGTAGCTGGTGTCTGATAAGTTTCCTGCTTCTCTGAGGTCAGAAGTGCAGCACCTGTGCACTGTGGACTGGAAAACTATAGAGACAGAACTGAACTAGCAAGGGCAATGGGTTGAAGTTACCGGTCACATGACCACGGGCAACTCGCCATACCTCGCCTATGGCAGGAGGCTGCTATCAAATCTCAGGTGGTAGAAACGGCTTTGCTTGACTTATTTAATACTTAAAACTCTTTTATGAATTGATCAGTATTTTCAATTTGGGAGCTTATACATAAAAAACCCAACTCTGACTTCCCAAGACATGGTGGCATATGCTTATAACCCCAACCCTAGATCTTGGGCCATACAGGGAGGAGAATCAAAGTTCAAGTTCTCTATGCTACATTTCAAATTCCAGGCCAGTCTGGTCTATGAGAGACTCTATGGGGCAGGGGGTGGCGGGAGCCAGACAAGCCCTCCCACTTGGAGGAACAAAGCTACTCTGATGGGACCACACAGATGTGACCTTTAGCTAGGACACACACCCTCAGGCTACCACAGTCCCTCCCCTATCATCTGACACTACACCAACTACCCTCTTTTTGCCTGACCAAGAGTGTGGCACATTTTGAACATGGCTGAGAATATGTCTTGACCCCTTGCTATGTGCATGCGCGCACGCGCGCACACACACACACACACACACACACACACACACGTGCACATGTACAGACACAAGACACAAGTTAACTGGTGAGATCAGGAAAGCAAGGTGAACAAAGTCCCTTCTCCAAAGAAGTAAGTTCATTATATTCTATCTCCCTTTATCTTTCAGGGTCATAAAGGGTGCAGAGATGCCCCAAGTGATAGAATGGCACCTCCTTCTCCTCCTACCACATTGTGAAAAGCCAGGCCAGTAGGGTGCAGTTATGGCTCAGTGCCACTAGAGGGCAGATTGGCCCACCAGTGATTTCCCAGTAGAACTCACTAGAAAGAAGGCCATCTATGGCTAGGCGCTTGGTGTGTCGAAGCGTACTGGATGACTTGGCACTGACTTTTTTGGCCCTCTGCATTGTCTCCGGCATCCCGCCAAACATGAGGAGAAAGTCCTCCGGCCAAGTGCCAAACACCCATCCATCATACCAGGGCACTGTTATCGGGACAGAATAGGGCACACCTGGCGCCATCCATTGCCAACACAGGCAGGAAGTTAGCAGGCAGAGGATCTAAGAAGATTACCAAGAAATCCCAGGTCCAATTTTTGTTACCCTTTTCTGTGAAATTGCCATGTCCGCTAGAAGGAGTTGTTCTGACTCCTGTCTAGCCCAGACTGAAGACAGAATAGTTAAATTTGAAAACAAAAACCCGAGCATGTCCACTAGACGTGCCAGGCTGAGCGACATGCACAGAGCAGTCCCCAAGGACAAGGAGCCCAGAACGCAGAGACAGTACTGCCTTTGTAGCCTTCCGTTGTTGTTCATTAGGCTTTCTCTAACTAAGGTCTAAACTCCAAGAAACAGCAATGACCCCCAAACATGCCACAGGCTCACTGGTAATTCCGAGCTGGTTAGGCCCACCTCAGGTCAGTGTGCCAATTCCTTGTTCTTTTCCTAGAGAAACTTCCTTTCCTGCCACCTACCTGCTTGGGAACCTTGGCAGGTTTTCATCTAAAACAAGTGAGGCCCAGTGTCATAGGCGGCTTCCTCCAGTAGACGCCCTTAAAAATATAGAGAGAGGCAAATGAAATCCAATCACTGGTAGGCCAGTGAGAAGTGGGAGAGCCTTCTTGGTGGTAAGGGCGTGGCCTGGCCTGGGAGCGCCTAAGTCCTGCTGTCAGTTGCTCATCATCGTAGGGGGTCTCAGTTGGCACAAATGTCCATCTTTCCGATGGGAACTGTAGTTACTATTTCTATCCCAGACCTCTACTGTTTTGTCTGTTCTGACACACACAGCTGTCCAGAAGCCACTGTTCCAAACCACCTTGGGGAATTGGTGAAGAAGCTCTGTATACATGTCCAGTTGTAAAAACCTCCATGTGCGACGCATGTGGGAGTTCAGCTTCAGCAAGCCTGAGCCCCTGGGACTGGCATTCTGCATTTCTAAGGAGCCAAAAGAGACCCTGGGGACTGTCCTAGTCTGGGGATTGAAGGAACCTGCAGGTCTGGGTATTCTGCAGACAAGAGCCCCCTCCCCAAGTGAAATGTTCCTGTACCCCACCTAGGTTCTGTTTTGACCACACAAAAAAGACCATATCCAGAGTTTGCAGGAAAAACCACTCAGTGGTCAGCTTGCTGGCGATCACCAGGCAGCTTAGGTCCCATGGATTGGTCACCAGTAAGTCACACCTCTACTCACCAATGAGTGGGCAGCCATCATCAACAGTGAAAGGGAGCCCTCCTTTGGCTATGGCCACACCACCCGAATACTCTTGATCCTATCGGGGCTTGAGGAAGCTTTCCCTGTGATGGCAGCCCAGCTGTGGTCTGATCCCAGGCAAAAACTGCCTTCACCGAGCCAGCATGATCTCAGACCCATGAGACAAGCTTTAGGGTACTGGTATGCACACGCTAATCCTAACTCCCTCTGTCCCTTCCCCTCTCACACACCTGAGGCCCAGCCAGGTCCTGGCGGGTGATGTGCTCGGGATATCTTTGACTTAGAAACACAGGGAAGGGCACAGGCCACCTGGGTTACTCTGAGCAGTCTGGTCAGGCAACCAGCACCAGGGGGAACAAACCCCAGAAGCATGTACTGAGTTACATGTGCCCCACAGGGGCCTTTTAAGGGGTTCAGGCCTCCAACTGTACAGAAAATTTTCTAGACTCCCAAGACATAGGAAGCTTCACTTTCAGTGTCTGATCTTGCATCTGGCACACAGTGCATGACAGCAACCTGGGACGAACACTTGACCTGTGTCTCCTCACCTCTGCCCTTGGCTGTAAGACAGCTTTATGGAGATTAAACTGTCATGGTTTATATATGCTTGGACCAGGGAGTGGCACTTTTTGAGGGTTTGGCCTTGTTAGAGTAGGTGTGTCACTGTGGGTGTGGGCTTTAAGACCCTCATCTTAGCTGCCTGGAAGCCAGTCTTCCATTAGCAGCCTTCAGTTGAAGATGTAGAACTCTCAGCATCTACTGCACCATGCCTGCCTGGATGCTGCCATGTTCCTGCCTTGATGATTGTGGACTGAACCTCTGAATCTGTAAGCCAGCACCAATTAAATGCTGTCCTTTATAAGAGTTGCCTTGGTCATGGTGTCTGTCCACATCAGTAAAACCCTAAGTCAATAACCAACATGTATGACACTTACACTTTAAAGTACACCTGTCCTTTAGGTTTCTGTAGAGTTACACAACTGTTAGTCAACTTCCCATCGCTGTGACGAAACACTTGTAATCAGCCCTGAAAAGAGGATTTCCTCTGGGTTGTAGATTTGGCTCCCAGTATGTGGGCTCATGGTATGTGGGCTCCGTTGCTACTGGACATTCAGGAAGACAGAACATCACGCCTCATGAACAGAGAGGTGGTGATAAAGCCCTTCCTTGCACAAAGGGAGATGACATCCTCAGGGGCATGACCAGGTGACTTTCCTCTGACCAGGTCACATCTCCTAAAGTTTCCAGCACTTCCCAATAGTGAAATGATTTACAGAGTAAGATGTCAACGTGTGAGCCTTTGGGAACATTCCAGATCCAAATTCTAATTTTGAAACCCGTATCAAAGAGCAACCACATCTGTTCTCCCTCCCAGGCCCAGGCCCAGGGGACTAGAATCCCCTTTCTTTTTTTTTTTTTTAAGATTTATTATTATAAATTTATTTATTTGTTACTTATTATATGTAAGTACTCTGTAGCTGTCTTCAGATACCTCAGAAGAGGGCATTAGATCTCATTACGGATGGTTGTGAGCCACCATGTGGTTGCTGGGATTTGAACTCAGGACCTTTGGAAGAGCAGTCAGTGCTCTTAACTGCTGAGCCATCTCTCCAGTCCTAGAATCCCCTTTCTACCTCTGTGGATATGTCTCTTCTGGACATTTCCTAAAATGAAATCATTCAGTAGGCCTTTTATGATGGACTGCCTTTGAAACCATCCCTACTTTAACATGTCAGTACTTTCACTGGGTGAGTAATATTCCGCCGTGTGGACTGTGCACTGAACTTTCCCTTAGGAACAACTGACATAAATTGGATCCTTCCAACATTTTGGTTCTAGTGAACTATGTTGCAAGAATGTTTATTGAACTACAAACATTCATGCTCAACTTTTTGCATGAATATACATTTTCATTTCTCTTGGGTAGGTACCTTCTCTGCCCTCCTGACCAGGACCTAGTGATATCTTCCCCCTGGACCCTCCAATCGCCTTATTCTTCTGGGTTCTTAAGAGTGCTGGTCAAGTCCCACTGGCTGAGTTGGGTCTCTATGCTAATTGCCTTTCATCCTGCTTTCATCCATCTACTTGTCTGCCTGCCTTTGCTTCCCAGTCTGGAGAAGACTATGCGGTCCCCATTTTCTATTTCCCCTCTAAGAGGTGCCACAGGTTGCTTTGTCCCAGAGATGTGAAGAGGGCATGGAGGACTTTTTGTGTAGGAAGACTGAGGAGAATCTGGAGAAAGGCAGAGAGCTCTGGGGACAGGCAGGCAGAGAGAACAAAGCTCTGTGCCCTGGGGTTGCTTAGTGGGGGCCCTTCTAAGGCTGCAAAGTGCCTGTGACTCAGAAGTGGAGGGAGCTCATAGCTGCAACATGAGGCTCCCCCATTAACCCTTATCTGTCTGGAATAGAAAATCTACAAACCCAGCTCAAGGCTTTAACCCTCAGCCCAGCAATCCCCCAGTCCCTGCACACCAGGGCACAGGGCTTTGGCCACGCTTATAAGATCTCTGGACAGTCACATCCCCCCACACACACACACACCCTCCATAATGGAATCTGGTTAAAAGAGCCTCCGTCCTGATGTCCAGTGGTTAACTTGCTTGGAGGGTACAAAATACCACTCAGTGACCACCAGCTGCCCAGCGACAACACAGTCCCTTAAGAACTGGTGCCTCTTCTGGGTCAAAAGCTGGTTGCACAGAGTGGAGGCCTCAGCTCCGCGGAACTGCTCTCCCGTTGATCCCAAACCCCACTCCGAACGTCTTTATCTAGTCGTCTTTGTCACGGGAATATGTGTCATCTTCCCAGTCTCAGGCGTCAAGAGAACGCTATTGAAAGAAATAAAAAAAAAATATAATAATAAAATAAAAAAAGAAGAAAACACTGCGGTTCTTGGGCGGCTCCAACAGCTCGGTAGCAAGTCCTGGGCGTCTCCCCGAGGGCTCCGTGCTGAGCCCTACGCGCTTTGGGGTGAAAGCCGCGGGCGGCGCCCCGGGGTCTAGCGGGCCAGGAGCTCGCACCCCCGGGTCCCCGCGTCTTCAACCGGAGCGCAACGCGTGGAGCTCGGCAGTGCCTGACGCCCAGAGCGGCGGGCCCGGCGCTGGGTGCGAATCTGCGGCGTCGCGCGGAGTGGCAGCCTGCTGCGTCCAGGTCCTCGCGGGCCACCAGCCGGGAGCGGGACAGGCTCCCGCGCAGCCGGGAGAGCCGCCCCTCCAGGAAGCGCCCGCCTCGCGCCCGCTTCCCGCCCACATCCTCCCTCGACTGGAGGGAGGAGCCCGCGCCGCAGCCGGGGCCCGAGGAGGGCCAGCCCCAGCCCGGGCGAGCGCACGAGTGGGGACGGCCGCGCGGGTAGCGCCCAGAGCCTGTCCCGCGCCGCCGCCCGGCCGACAGCACAGCGCGCGGGGATGCCCCGGCGGCCCGGAGCACGCTGAGGCTGCGGGAAGCGCGGTGAGTGGGGCCCGCGGCGAGGGCGGGCCGGGCACTGCGCGCGCCCAAGTTCGGCCTGGGGCTTGGAGGGGAGCGGGCTCAGCCGGAGGGACACCGATGTCCCTGGCCGCCGCCCCCCTCAGCACGCCTGGGGGGGGATCAGCTCCCACCCGGCCACGCGGGGGGCGCCCGTCTGCGGAGGGGTCCTGGAGGATGGGCGGCTTCGGGGGCACTGGCTAGCTATTTGGGGGACCCTCTTTCACCGTGAGGTGTCTGGAGGGCGACCGAGGGCTGGCGATCGCAGCCGCCAGTACTATTGCTTGAAGGCGAGCGCGCCCTTTGACCCCACCCTGACCGGGACCGGGACCTGGCCCTGCTCGGGATCAGCCGACTCCCTGCTCCAACGGGGGAGAAGAGAAGGGGAATAGTGCTGGGCGGCTTTCCAGAAGTCGGAGTGTGTTTGCAAACTAGTTTTTGCGCAAAAGCTGTCTGGCACCTGTGTGTTTCAAGGGGTGGAGGAGGAAGCGAGAAGCCCTTCTTTTTTTCCCATCCCCGCAGCGGTGCTCTTGGGAAAAATAAAGGAGACTAATGCCCCTCTTTCCTGCTCTTCCTCTCCCTTCCCAATCCTGTCTTTGGTACAGCTGGTTAGTCTTTGGATAAGGGGCTACCTCAAAAGAGGGCTGGGAGTGCCCAAGGTCACAGGTGCAATAGCAGTCCGGAGCTGGGTGACCATTCCAAGGGTCCGCCGTGTAGTCTGATTCTTCCTGTCCCATAAGTATTCTGGGAGAAGGGGTAAGGGTAAAGGTCTTTGAGGATTAGCCCAGATGCCCTTTGTTTTGTCTGACCATAGACCTCCATCATGTAGGGGTGTGGAGCTGTCACGCAGAGATGGGAAGGGGTATGATACTGCCCCTCTCAGAGATGGGAAGGAGTATTATACTGCCCCTGGAGGCATCTACCGCCTCTGCGGTTGAAGGCATTGTTGCCAGGCAGGTTTCCTGCTGAGAAGTCCCTAGTCCAGGGTCAGGGTCCTGCTTTTCTGCCTGGGGAGATTCCCTCCCTCTGCTTTCTTCCAGGCAGCTGAGGCAGTAGCCAAACTCTTCCGGCATAAAGCTCTCTCACCATGGGCTCAGAAGGGACTTGGTGTGGGTTGGTCAAAGTGGGAGAGCCTGGCCATCCTGCCATCTTGGCAGGGAAGCTGCTGTCCAGGAGAGATAATATAAGGTCCCTGATGCTTGAGGATTATAGTCAGGGTCAGAGGTGCCAGCTGGCCCCTAGTCCTATGCTCTCTGACCTCTGGTCACCTGACTGCCACTCCCCTTGTGAGATCAAGAACGATGCCTTTTGAATTGGATGAGAGCCCTTCTCCCACAGGAAGGGGGGTATGTTGGTTGGGTTGTCATTTCTAGTGGCCTGTGGACAGCCCCAATATGAGAGTTATGAGAGACCTGGCCTTGAACACCTTTTTGTAACCACAAGTGGGATGGTGGTCTCAACTCGTATTTCCAGTTTCTATAAAGTAGGATTATCTCTAGGGCCTCCTGGAAACTGACTAGGCACAAACACTACAGTGTGAGTTTATTGGCACCCTGGCAGGGGGCCCAGTGAGCTCCGGGGCTGTCCTTAGATGATGCTGAGACCCTGGAATGGGAGAGTTCATCTGATGCATTTCTGCATGGAAAAACCATGGACAAAGGCTATGGATGCTTGAGTTCTCTATTGCTTCCTTCCTTCCTTCCTTCATTCCTTCCTTCTCTCTCTCTCTCTCTCTCTCTCTCTCTCTGTGTGTGTGTGTGTGTGTGTGTGTGTGTGTGTGTCTCTCTTTCTCTCGTGCGTACACACACACACACACACACACACACACACACACACACACACACCCTTTGGCTCTGGGTGTTTTTCCATCTGTGAAATGAGGGCAGACTGCAATACCAGCCCATTTACAGAGCCGTAGGGAGGCTAGGGCCAGGAAACGGGGGGCAGGTATTCTTATACGTGGGGAACTCTTCATGAGGGCTCTGCGATTGTCTCTCAAGCCCTCCCCCAATACCATGAGAATTAAAAACCTGAAGGGATCACGTGGAGAAGAGGGCCAAAATGGAGCCTCAGTTTATCTGTCTATTAGTGAGGTGGGCACTCTCTGTCCCCTTCTCATTCCAGGTAATTGCGTGTTTCCTTAAAGGTAGTTGTGAGGATCCGTTTAGATGACAAAGGGTTTGTGTGTCAGCCCTGTGACTGGTGCGGGAGGCATTTGGGAACAGCTGTCATCCCATTGTTCCTGGGAATATTAGTGCACTTGATTCGCATGACTGCATCCAACATTTCCTTCTGGAATTTTTTTGGGGGCCCTTAAGAGACGAGTCCTGGAATCCAAATATTGGTACTTCTGGGCCGTTCGAGGGGCAGAGAGGCCAGGGTAGGAAGGTTTGTTCTCCTCAGCCCAAGTGTAAAGAACACATCTGAGGATGAACACAGCCTGTGTAGGTGCCCCATCACCCCCACCTGGAGCTGACCTCTCTGGGCTCTGAGGCTTGAACGGAAGACAGAAAAAGCACTCTCTAGTAATTGCGCTCCTGTCAGGAGAGAGAGCATCTTTACCTGCTGAGACTTCCTAGATGTTCCTGCCTTCCCCTCTTCTGCCCTCTCCTAGCCCTGCCAGACAGACTGGGGCTGCAGAGGTAGGAGCAGAACATCTTTAGAATCCAGCCATCTCGCTTCAAAGCGCATGGCTTCAGAAAGGTCAGTGTGGTCTCTGCAGAAGCAGGAGGCTTGGTCACCCTGCCATCTAGGCAGGGCAAGCTGGAGATAGTGACCATCCAATCATGGTCCACCCCTTGCTGTCCACGAGAGACCACTTAAGGTTCCCAATGCTTGAAGACTGAGCCTGGGCCACAGGTGCCATCTGTGTCCTTTGCTCTCGTTTACCTCCTGAATCTGGTTCCCACGGAGGTCGAAGAAACTACTGTTTAGTGTGTTGGAGTACCGTCTACTTATCGCGGGCAGCCACATCTTTGTCCCCTGGAATCTAAGAGGAAGAGACAAGAGGGAGGCGGCATCTCCCTATGCCTTAATCGTACTGTTTTTCCCAGGGTGTTTATCAGTCTAAAGTGATCTCATTTATTTTCTGTGCATTGGCTCTGCTGAACAGACTGTGCCCTTGTACTTGAACAGTACCTTGGAACACAGAAGGTACCCAGTAAATGCTGTATGAGGAATGGGAGTCTACCCTTCATCCCAAATGAGGTCCTGAGTGTTAGGTGACAACCTGGAAGGATTATGAGGTTGCCACCCTGAGTCCCTGGAGGGACACTGGTGTCATTATGCTGGATGCCAGGAAGGGGTGTGGAAAGGTGTGTGTCAGAACAGGGAAGGATTTACTGGCACAAAAAGCTGGGGTTATAGGTAGCCACTGTTACTACCTGCTGCCATTGCCTGCCTTCCAGAGGACTGAAAAATGCTGTGGAGTTCTATCCATTCCCCACTTAACATAAATGTTTCTAATCCCTCTGACCTCAGTTCATCAACTCCTTCTTTCCTTCCTTCCATCCTTCCTTCCTTCTTTCCTTCCTTCCATCCTTCCATCCTTCCTTCCTTCCTTCCTTCTTTCCTTCCTTCCATCCTTCCTTCCTTCCTTCTTTCCTTCCTTCCTATAATTGATTGGCTAATTGACCATTTGTTGGCTGGGGTAGAACTCAACTTCAAGCATGCTCAGTTCTACCACTGAACTGTAGCTTTAGCCCCTGACCTCAGTTTCTTCATCTTAGAAATGGGCAACCTAAAAGCTGTTTATCTACTTAGCAGATGTGTTCCAAGAAGGCCATCTAGGTTAAGGACTGCCATATGTCAGTGGTGTAACTGTGGTCAAGACAGACCCTGCCCCTGGACTGGAGAGCTTAGGAAGGACAGAGGGGCATCTGAAGCCACACCCCCAAGTCTCGAAGGAGGCTTGACTATGCCTTACTTCATAGTCAGAGAAACGGGTACAGAGGGGAAAGATTCTCACATAATGAGGCAGTGCCTGGTTGCCCCATACACTTCCCTGGTGGGTGTGAACACCACAGGGGGGAAGCAAAGGTTGCGCCCAGTCTCTGAGTAAAACCACATGGTTACCAAACCCTCAGCTCTCCATTAGTTAGGGGCCTCACTCTGGCCAGGCTCACTCCCGAGGTCCCCTAAGTGCTCTAAGCACTCAGCAGCACAGAGAACTCCATGTCCATCCCTCAGCTTCCAGGGATGCATGGTACCCAAGCCTACTTTGCAGATGAAGTTCAGAGACGTAGAAAGGAGGAGGGAGTGGTAAGAGAAGGCTCTAACAGGACAGGCTACCTGCTGGTCGACTTGGCCAGCCCCTGTAGTAACACCGGGAAGACCCTAGGTGGCTGAGCTGCGTGTGGAACCAGAGTTTGGGTGGGTGTTAATCAGCCTTCTTCCCAGTATGGCCTGGCAGAAACTGAGGGTCCCAGGAGAGCATCAGAGCCAACCCCCTGCCACAGCCTCCTCGCCTGGCTGTCTACATCTATATTTATCCCTATTAATGGCCTGGTTGCCTGGCAGAGTGTGGTGTCTTTTAAGCACAGTACCCAGTGCCATAGCTGAAGTAGAAAGTGGTTTGTGCGCAGAGCTCCAGGACCCCATCACCTTGTCCAGAGTGAGTGCCAGCCTGTTCCTGGGGCTTCATGCCACTTGGCAGGAGCCACACAGCCATCACAATGCATAGGAAAGGCACTGGGAGTAGGAGTCTTAACTCTGAATCCCTCCTTCCCTAACAAGCAGGGATGTTGAAGGGATAGGACTGAGGTCAGGATTCTTATATAGCTGGAAGATGAGACAGGGTGCACCCTTTCAGCCCAGAGTGTCTAGGAACTCATTATTCCAAAATCCCAAAGTTCAGCTAGGTATGGTAGTGCCTATCTTTGATCCCAGCTCTCAAGAGGTAAAGGCAGGGTGGATCTCTGGAGTGCCAGACCAGCCTGATCTACATATCAAGGTTAGACCACCCAGAGTCTAGAAACACCAAACCAAACCAAACCAAACCAACAAAACCCCAACAACCCACAAGGCTAGAGAGATGTCTCAGCAGTTAAGAGCACTTGCTGCTCTTGCAGAGAACCTGGGTTCAGTTCACAGTAGCTCACAACCATCCATAATTCTAGTTCTAGGGAATCTGATACCCTTATCTTGCCTCTGTGGTCCCCAGACACACACGGTGCATAAGTATACATGGAGGCAAAACGTACATACACATAAAAGAAGTAATTTTTAAAAGTACAAGAATTCCCAGGTCCAAGAACTTTGTGGATCTGTGATGCTGGGCTTCTGCAATACCTTTTCCCTCTTCCAACCTCTCACTTGCTCAGACCCCATCCTGTACGTGGCAGTGTTGGGAATAACAGAAATAAGAGGCTGGGTATGGTGGCACATGCCTGTATTCCCAGCCGGCACTCAAGAGGCAGGGGCAGGAGGATTGCTGAAAGTTTACAGCCAGACTTGCCTATATACCAAGATCTACCTCAAGACTCCAAAACAGAGAAGAAAATGATATCATTCCTCATCTTTCTGTTCAAGCCAATGCTTTTAAATTAGTGATATTGAACTGGTTCTCCTCAGCGACTAGGAAAGCAGCAAGGACTTTGTGGGGGTCTGCAGATTTTTGGGTTGTCCCCCCTCCAAGAACCCCCCCTGCTTAAATATTGTATTGTGAGTTCACAGTCAGCCTGGTTTATATAGCAAGATCCTGTCTCAAAATCAAAATGGCTGAGTGTGGGGCTTGTGTGTCAGAGTACACAGGGCCCTCAGTCCAATCCCCAGCAATTCAAAAAGAAAGAGAATCACATCCAGCGTAGGATACCATGACAGAGCCGTGCATCTGGGATAGCAGCAGCTGGGCCCAGGAATGGGAACACACAGTCCTCCTCCTGGTCGTCAGCTTCATGCTGCCTGTCACCATTGTCACCACTTTCAACAGCTTAGGTTTCTTTTGTCCACACCTAACCTCACATAAGGAGACCAGTAGGGCGCTCATATCCTCCTTTATGCTGACACACCAATTCCTGATCTTGGATCAGGGTAGCATCTCAGACAGTGCTGCTGTGGGCATTCTCCTTTGTGTCTATTGGTGAACGCTTGTGTCGGGAGTTAGCTCATAGGTCCCTGCCAAATGTTTCTCCTGAATGGTTTGCACCAAATCCCACTGCCTCTGGCAAACTGTAAGAGTTCTGGCCACTCTGCATTCTTGGCAACATGCAACGTGTCAGCTTTCTACAATTTTGACCGTCGTCAGAATCGTGATGGGCCTGGTACATAGTGATATCACACTCGGTTCTACTGAGCTGAATGGGGAGAGCAAAAAGAGTCAGGTGGAGAAAGGGAAAGTGCATTTCAGGAGCCGGAACAGCAGGTGCAAAATTGGGGATTCACAAAAAAGTATTATTGGAACCTCATATAGTGATGAACATAGCCAGAGGTGTGAGGGTGAGGGAAGGGACCATGGAGCCCTACCAGGGGGACTAGGTGTTGTCCTGGGAGGGAAAGGGAGCCTCCAAGAGACTTTTACCACTGTGAAACAGAGCTTTCAGTGTGTCCTGGCATTTCCATGGGTAAGAAAGCAGAGGCAGGGGCTGGGGAGATGGTTCTGTCAATACAGTGCTTGCATGCAAGCGCCAGGACCTGAGTTCAGTTCCTAGAACCCTAGCTGGAAAGACAGGTGAATCCATTCCTGGGACTCAACACTCAAGTTCCAGGCCAGTAAGAAACCCCGAGGAATGACATCTGAGGTTGATCTTTTGCCTTCGTGTATGTGTGCACCTACACACACACACACACACACACGATTGGGAGGGGGAAGGAGGGAAGAAGGAGACAAAGAGAGAACAGGGTCCCATCAGTCTGGAAGGTGGATCCTTTCTTTCTGAGACCCAGAGAGTGATATCAAGAGCTGTTAGCCTGGGAGCCAGAAGGCAGGAACCATTTAGGCAGCCATCCAACCTCCATTGTGGGTGTGGTCACATGGTCACAAGGCTCACTGTGCCTCAGAATGGGATCGGGCCTTGTAGTGACTCTCCTTTATCTCAAAGTTGCCTCTGTTGGGGTGGCTACGTCCACATTCCCCTTCCCTTCCAGCTGACAGGCAGGGATATCCTGGGGATCCCACACTTGAGAACTGAGTAGCCCAGTTCCTGCCCCTCAAAGCTCAAGGCTGCTTGATGGCTTACTGTCTCTGTGAACTTGACTGGCCCACAGTTACCCGTTGTTTAGCCAAATACCAGTCTAGAAATTTCTGTGAAGGTATGTTTAAGATGTGATTAACATTTAAATCAGGCTTTGGGCAAAGCCGATTATCGTCTGTGCATGGGCCCCATCCTGTTGATAGATGGCCTTCAGCCAGAGACTGAGTGAGCTTCCTTTAAGACGAGGTCTTGGACCTTAGGAGCACAACATAAGAAAAAAAAAAAGCCTTCCTGTTTCCAGCCCATGCTGCCCTCCGAACTTCAAGTTTACCCCGTGTGGTCCGATGAACTGATTCTTTAAAATCAGCCTCTTACTGTACAGATGCAGACATACGGTCATCTCCGTTTCTCTGGAGAGCCCTGATGATGTGCTTGCCCTCTGAGTTCCTGGGCCTTGTCATCTGGGATGATGACATCTGGTCAGTGGGATGACAATGCCCTCAAGACCTGTCCCCAGCCTCCGGAGAACCTTGAGGACTTAGCAGCCCTAGAGGCCAGCAGGCAAGGAGTGACTGACTGGTTAGTTGAGGGTTCTAGTTAGCAGAAAATCACTATCTAAAGCAAGCATGGCAAGGCTTGGATGGAAGCCAGGTGTCACGCCTGCTTAACTAGGCCACGTGCGGGCCAAACTAGAGCCATCCCTAAGGTGTTGTCCCAGCCTCAGGTGCCTGCCTCCTTGCTCTCATCGCGATGGCAGGAGGGCAGCTTCAAGATCACTCTAGGGAGCGTGTTAGAAACCGCACCTGCCTGCCAAACCCGTGGTTTGTGTGTACTTGGCCTCCCTCGCCTTGCCTGCAGGGCTTGTTCATACATGGGCTGTTTGGTGCCTCCCTAGGGCTCCTGATGGAGCAGGTCTGGGTGGGGCACACTTCTGGTGCTTTCGGGGAACTATGCTTGGAGCAGGAAAGCCCCAAGCTAAGAAGGTGGAATGCGGGCAAGGAGAGATCTAAAGGGGCCCAGTAGCAGTCCTTATAAGGTGGTGCCCACAAGGTCCTATGCCTTCTGTCACCCTTAAGGTGTTCAAAGCCAGAGAGTTAGCTGGAAACCTCCAGGACTATCACCAAATGTGCCAGTCTCTCATCAACTCCCTGACCCCATCCTCCACCCTTGGCCAACCTGTCATGGTACATTGTGCCCACAGCAGAAGAGGGTGACAGAGAACTATGTGACTCCCCCAGTTTTAGCCCCTTGCCCGTTGTGTTTGGCTACACGTCACCTGTTTTTTCGCTCTGCTGTCTCCACCCCAGAGATTAAGAAGTACTGTAATGGCAAATGTGCTTTATCTTAATCCTCCGAGCAACCCAGGAACATACCTGGTTGCCGTCTTTACTGGAGAGGGCAAAACTGAATGAGAGAGATTAAGTAAGTAATATACCTAAGGTCACACAGTGGAGAAACCGCAGAACCAGAGGCTCACATGCAGGATACTACATCCAGGGTCTGTACATCTATAACTGCTCCTTGATACTGGCCGGAGGACCCAGTGTCTGTGTGACTATCACTAGCAAGGCTTTGCAACTTCACTCCTCAGAGTTTGCATTGAAGACAGATTTTTTTTTTTTTGTGGAGGTCAGAGGACAAGCTCAGGTGTCTTCCCCTTCTACCTTCTTGCTGGAGTCATAGTCTCTCTGTTGTTTGCTGCTGTGTACACCAAAGCTTCTGGAGAGTCTTCTGTCTCTGGCTACCATCTCAGCACAGAAGCACTGGATTTATAGTCACACACTGCCACACCTGCCTTTATATGGTTCTGGGGATTCAAACTCAGGTCTCCATGCTTGTGTGGTAAGCACCCCCCCTCCCCAGCCGTCTCTATAGCCTTGGGCATGCTGTTTTGACAGTACCTATGGCTTCCTACTAGGAGTACTTATTGGTAGTTCACAGGGCCTCCTGTCCCTAGAGTGGTTGCAGCTGCTGCTGGGCCCCTTTAGATCTCTCCTTGCCCACCTTCCACTCTTGTCTGGATCCCCTGTGACCCACGGTCTCCTGAGCCTGCGTCACTTGGGATTTTTGCATCTGGCTAAGCTACAGAGTCCCCTCAAACCACATCACGCTCCTGCGCTCAGAGTCAATGGGCCTGGGCTCCATCTATCCTTTACCCCTTCTTGGGCCTCCGCTGCTAAGTACGATCCTGATCCTTGCATCTCTTTCTGATCTGTCAGAGGCTTATGAGATCTAAGGTTGGAGAAGTGGCTTTAGCTTTGGAGTGATGCAGATGAGCAGCCTGCGGCTGGCTTCCTGGCTCTGGCGCATTTACTGTGCTTGCTTGCATTTACTGCGTGTTCACAGTGTACGGACCTGCGTTCAATGCTGCGGGGCGGGGGGCGGTCAGTGCTGGGGCTCAGGGTCAGTGCTGGAGCCTCCCTTGAGAACTCACACTATGGGGAGCTTATGGAGGAATGTGGAACAGAGTTGTAAGACACAATGATTACTTTAAGAAATGGTGTGGTGGGATGGGTGAGATGGCTCAGCGGTTAAGAGCACTGACTGCTCTTCCAGAGGTCCTGAGTTCAATTCCCAGCAACCTCATGGTGGCTCACAACCATCCATAAGGAGATCTGATTCCCAGAGTGAGTAGAGCCAGAGCAAGAGGAAAAAGAAAAGAGCCGGGCTGTGGTGTTGCACACCTTTAATCCCAGCACTTGGGAGGCAAAGTAGGCAGATTTCTGAGTTCGAGGCCAGCCTGGTCTACACAGTGATTTCCAGGACAGTCAGGGCTATACAGAGAAACCCTGTCTCGAAAAACAAAAAAAATAAAACTTTAAATAAAGAAAGAAAGAAAAGAAAAAAAGAAATGGTGTGGTGATCACATTGGCTTAAGTGATTCTGGCAGACCTCTGAGAATGCTGACAATGGGAACCCTTTAGAGAAGAAAAGTATTTTTGGAGCTGGAGAGATGGCTCAGCAGTTAAGAGCACTGACTGCTCTTCCAAAGGCCCTGAGTTCAAATCCTAGCAACCACAGGGTGGCTCGCAACCATCCATAATGAGATCTGACACCCTCTTCTGGTGTGTCTGAAGACAGCTACAGTGTACTTACATATAATAATAAATAAATAAATCTTTGGACCGGAGCGAGCGGGGCCAGAGCTCAGTTCCCAGCAACCACATGATGGCTCACAACCATCTGCACATAAAATAAATAAATAAATAGATCTATAAAGAACTAGAGGAACCCCAAGTGCTAAAGGCTCGGCACAGGCGGAAGGTGGGTATACTTGAACTTAGACAGGGAGCCAGTGAAGTTTGGCTGAGAACTTGGGAGAATGGCATGAAAGGGATCAGCTCAGCCTGGCTCCCTCAGCCTGGGGTGATGCAAGGACTTGCGATCCGGAAGGGTCACATTAGAAGATTCCATGATAGCAGTTGACTTACACGATTATTGTCCCTCTGGCTGAGCAGGGAGTGAGTGCTAATGAGTTAGGCATTGCTGCAGAAAGGATCTTGTAGCTTGTCTGCCCACGGCAGGGGAAGTGGAGGCAGAAGGCTAAGACTGGCTTCAGCCAGGAGTGGGAAGAGGCTGCCCCATGGGACATGGGGAGGGGGGCAGGGAGTCGTTGGCCATGAATGGCTAGAGTTCTGGTCAGAACCATAATATTTTAGATGTGTAGCTTAGTTCTGATGTCGCCAGAGTCTCCCCTTCTATCAAGGACGGGATGCCTGGTCTGGTGGTTATGGACACAGTGGGGGCTAACCTTCTATATGCTTTAGACAGGGTCTCACTGTATATAGCTCAGTCTGCACTTGAACTCATGACCCTTTTGCTTCTGCTTCCTGAGCGCCGTGCCACCTCCCTGCTCTTCAGCCTCGTTCCTGAAACCCTAGGTTATACAAGGAATATTTGTTGAATGAATGTGCGACCAGTGACAGGTCATTTCCAAGTCCTGCCTTCCGTTTGACTCAGTTAGCTCATCTAGAAATGGGCCTACTGGTTTTGCATCCCTAATTCTGAGCTCTTTCTTAGGGGGTTGTGCCCACACCTGTGCCAAGAGTCCTATCATCCTTGGGAGAGGCTCTCGCTGCCTGCACCCCCTCCTCCAGCCCCAAACCCCAAATTACCTGCAGATGGTTCTGTCCTGGAGCTTTTCCATCTTGCCCAATGTGCTCACAGACCCAACCCCCTCCTTAATGACACCTTGCTGCCTTCTACTGAGGGAGGGGAGGGGGCTGGCCCAACCAGGCTGTGGTTTCTTTTTCCATTACGTCAGGCCTCAGGGTCCAGATCCCTGCCCCGCTGCCGGGCTGGCACCAAGGGCCACTCCGATCCCCTGCCTGTTCCAACCTCAGACACCATGTGCTCCCCATTTCGGGGATCCCGAAGCTTCCTGCCAGAGGGTGAGTTGGAGATGGGAGCCCTGCCCCTGGCTGGGGAGGAGTTCACTTCCCCGCCCACCTTCTTCAGTTGGGGCTGGAGCTGACCCAGGTGGAGTTGTCCTGGGCTTCCCCCGACCAGGCCCTCCTGTGGCCTTACCCTCAGCTAGTTAGCGGTGGGATGCTAGTGCAGTAACAAAGGCAAGATTCTGGGCACGTGGACAAGCTGGTGACTACCATGAAAATGTGTCCTCAGAGTGATCATGTGAGCTTGGGCCATTGTCCATTTGTGTGTGTGTGTGTGTGTGTGTGTATGAGAGCGAGAGAGAGAGAGAGAGAGAGAGAGAGAGAGAGAGAGAGAGAGAGAGAGAGAGAGAGAGAGAGACGTGTGTTCATGTGGCCAGGTCCATGTGTGTGCTACAACAGAAAGTGTGCCTGACCCCTTCCATCTGGACAGAACCCTGGGCTATAGGGGTCCGGGCCTAGGATCCATGATACCTGTTGTGTAGAGGGGGAATGTTGCAAATAGAAGGTTTGTGAAGCCTACATGTCAGGGATGGGGGAGTATGTGAACAGGGGATGACAGAGGAGCTGGAGACTTGGGTTCTGGGCCCTTGTAAAAATGGGGAATGTGGCCAGCCTATGGGCACAGGCTTGATATCCCACCTACCTGGGAAACTGAGGCAGGGGATAGTAAGTTCAAGGCCTGCTGAGCTATAGAGTGGGATCAAGGCCAGTGTAACTTAGTAAGATCCAGTTTCAAAATTAAAAGAAAGAAAGAAAGAAAGAAAGAAAGAAAGAAAGAAAGAAAGGAAGGAAGGAAGGAAGGAAGGAAGGAAGGAAGGAAGACAGACAATTGGGTATGTACTTTAGTAGCACATTTAGCTTGCATGTAGTGGGCCCCAATTTCAAACCCTTATCACTAAAAAATTACACACACACACACACACACACACACACACACACACACACACAAACACACACACGTAATGGGCTTGCTTGGCAGCCTTAGTTATAAGCCTACCTTTTGGTCCCCCGCTCCCTGGTCAGATGGGTTCCCAGGCTGTCTCTTCTTCGCCCAATATTCTGAGAAGGTCTGCATTGGCTTGGGCATGGAGAGACGGCCCCTCGATCAGCCCTTGCTGCTTCCTGGATGGTGGCCCTGGACAGTGTTTGTCCACTATCTGTTCCTGCATTTTCTGTATGTAAAGTAGGGTGATGATCTTGCCCATGCCCACCCCAGGCAGAACAGGGGACGCTGTAGACACCTTCAATGCCCACTGGCCAGCTGAGGCTTTGCTTTCCATCCCCGGCCGCTTGTACCACAAACATGGTTCCTCAGCCCTTTGTGCAGAAACTGATTTTAACCAACAAGAATAAATCCTGCCAGAAAATTGCAGTGCTATCCTGACGCTCTGGGAACTGCGATTGTAATGAGGTTCTAGGGACAGCCAGTAGGAGGGGGAAGCTGGCTTCTTTACTCTCCATATCCCCTCCCTGCCAGGAGGTCCCTGGGCAGGCACTGTGTCCTACCTGCAGAGTCCCTTAGGAAGCTGGCACTGGGAGGGGCTTTGGTCTGGAGTAGAGCCCTGTGGAGTGCTCTTTCCTGGTCTGCTGTGGGACAGCAGCGGCCGCTCAGCAGGTAAGGGGTGCTTGCTCTGCAAGCGTGAGGATGTGAGAACTTGAGTCTGGAGTTGCAGAATCTACGTAAAAGTTCAAACATGACTGTGGGTGCCTATAACTCCAACGTCCAGGGGCAGAGACCAGAGGAGTCCCAGAGCTCACTGGCCATCCAGCCTAGCCAAAATGGTGAACTTGAGGGGAGATCTTACCCCCAGGGAGTAAGAGGTAAGACAGGGCAGCAGAAGAAGACACCTGGCATCTGATTGTGGGCACTGGAGTATGCAACCCCCCCCCCACACACACACACATTCATGTGCACAGCACACACAGCGCAAAGTGAAGAGCGATTGAGGAAGACACCCAATGTCAACCTCTGGCCTTCCCAAATGTCCACACAAGTGGACACACACACACACTCATACACACACACATAAAGGGCAAATGAGACTATGCCAACCCTGCTTCTGACTTGCCGTCACCCGCACTGTGAAGCCCCACTGCCCAGAGAAACCTAGGCTTATACAGTTCCTGTCACCGGGTTTCAACTAAACCAGGCTCGTAGGATCTCTAGCCCCAGAGATGACATCAGAACTGGAATGTGCTTAGTAACCCATGCATTGCTCAGGAGAAGCTACTGGTGGGTCTCCCACAAGACTGAGGTAGAACACAGTGGTGTCCTACCATACTCTAAGGCTCTAAGGAGGGAGGCTATAAGCCCCCTCCTGGGGAAGATACAGATCAGGAACTCATTGAGCAGTGAGGGGACCGAATACTAGTGACACTTTTATGAGGCATTTGGAAACTAGGCTCATTACCCATGTTAATGCATACGCATTTGTGACCTCAAAGAACCAATGTGGGACACTGTGTTGGCAGATAGGAAACAGGTCCAGAGAACTTTGGGCTTGTCTACAGGCCCAGTGACAAAGGGGATCCACAGCTCCCTACCCCCATAGAGATAGTCCTTCCACTCCTGCATGTGGACACCTTGTTCTCTGAGGAAAATAGAACCACTGGCCATTAGCAGGGTTAGTGCCCAGCCTCAGTAGGAGATGTGCATTGGTCCTGAACAGAGATTGGAGAAGTCAAGGCTGCCTGGGAAGGTCAGTTCTGTGCTGAAGACAAGGATCAACTCTGGCAGGATATAATTGCTCATTTCCTGGTGTACACACCCCTCACATAGGCTCTGAAGCCTTCTGAATTCCAGCCATGGGCCTGGGATGGTGATGTGGGAGGAACATAACAGGCAGTATTAGTTTTGAATAGGTTACCAGAAGTTCACTTCCTAGTGGCCAAAGCAACAAAGAAAACCTAAGCCATCATAGACACCACTGACACTAACCCATGCATTGCTCAGGAGAAGCCTTGGTTTTCTGGTACCATGCATGTAGGATACCCATGTCCACTGTGATGCCCTGTGATCCTATATGGGCAACACAGAGGTCTGTGTATAGTTCATTGGGCAAAGACTGAAGGCAGAGAAAAGGCACCAACGTGGACCATACACCTATCAGAGACTCTGTATTCCTTCCAAGTCTCTTGTATTCTCCCTCCAACAAGCCTTTGCCTCTCTCTCTCTCTCTCTCTCTCTCTCTCTCTGTCACACACACACACACACACACACACACACACACACACACACACACACACACACGTCTGTCATCTTACCACCTACTTCTTTGTTTTATTTTGAAATGGAGTCTTGCCCAATCCAGGTAAACCATGACCTCAGCCTCCTGCATGCTGGGATTACAGGCTTATACAGTCTCTACCCAGTTACTGAAGGTCACGTAGTGAGACCTCCCTGTAATGAGGTAGCATGTGTAGAGTATCTGTCCCCTTCTGACACTCATTCCTGTCCTTCAGACTGCCAGGAACTGTTGCTGCTGCCACCACCAACCCCCATGGCCTACATTCCGGATGGGGGTGCTCCCACCGCAGGGGCCATCCCCTTGGGTTCTCAGTGCTGTGTGTGCAAGGTGGAGCTGTCCGTGAGTGGCCAGAACCTGCTGGACCGGGACGTCACCTCCAAGTCTGACCCTTTCTGTGTCCTCTTTATAGAGGACAATGGCAGGTGGATGGAGGTGAGGCTAGCCACAAGTGTTTGTGTGACAGGCGAGGACTGTCTGTGCTGTGGAGGGGCCCCTCTTGGATCCAGGGAGTTCAGGGTCCATGGGCTGAGGGCCGGTGGTAGATCACTTAGAAAACTGCCACCATTTTTTTATAATTACATTTTATTTTAGGTGTATTTAAAGTATTACTTAAACCAGGTGTGGTAGTATACATCTGTAATTCCAACACTGAGGCAGGAGGATTACAAGTTCCAGGTCAGTCCCGATTATGTAATAAGTCCCTGTCTTAAAAAAAAACATAGAGAAATAAAATAATTACTTTAAAATATATTTCTGACTGGGTGTGGTGGTGTGGTAACAAACACCTTTAAAACCAACACAAGCAAAGACAGGTGGATCTCTGTGAGTTCCAGGCCAGCCAAGGCTACATACTGAGAACCTGTCTTCAAACCAAAACAAAACAGAAAACACTATATATAGCTATATAGCTAGACTTCCATCTAAATTATTGCCCACAAATACACAATTATCATATTTATTATGTCCTAATGGTTTATGTGGCTATAGTCAGGCAAAGCTTCTATAATTTTGCACAGACTTGCTTCCTGTAAGGAACCTTCCTGCTTTTTTTTTTCTGGTGATTGCTGTATTGGTCAGAAGTAGAGAGAAATAACTTGCTCAGTCTTGGGCCCCAGAGGCAGACTCGTGCCCAGCAATGCTACCCCTGCTGTGTGACCTCAGGTGAACTACTGCCCCTTTCTGGGTCTTTTTTTTTTTTTTAGTAAACTAGGGCTTTTATTTTTCCCTTACCTACTGAATAACTTCAGAATTGGGGACTTCTGAGCTGGAAGTTTGGTCTGAGGGTGGGGAAGGCTGCTGTTCAGGAAGATTACCAAGAAACTTGAAATTCTCATGTTAGCAGCCTTCAAAACTTGCTTTGATTTGTTACAAAGGAAGCTGCATTTGTTGTTTATCAAATTCAGATTAGCTTGAGGAAGACAACCTAAAGGGCTGTAGGCCTGCCTACCAAGGGAGAGCCCCTGTTCACAGATCAGTGTGTCATCTTCCAGAGCGTGTATTTCCCAAAATATGTATTAGTGGTTTCATTTTATGTAGCAGAACTCCTAGCCCTTCCCCTTCCTAAGTGCCGGGAAGACAGATTTGCAACCCCACCGAGTTCCTGTTTTTCAATTAAATATTGAGCCAGACAGAGGTAGGTGCTCATTGCACGCACACACTCCAGTTTAGAAGAGTTTTCACAGATGTTGGCTTCTTGCGATGAATAAAAACCAAAACTTATTTTAAAGGAACTGGGAGTGTTGACCAATTTACAGAGGGGAAAGTGGGACCTGGAGGATGTCAGGTGTCTGTATCATCCAGGGTGTTGCTGATATAGCCAACAGAGAGAGATGAAACAGTAGGCCAGCCCAGGAGTCCAGGGACAGTCCAGGCCTGTAGTTACTGGTCAATCCTGTTATGTCTCCAGAACATGCTCCTCAGGGAGTGAAATCTCCCCAATTTATGACACATCACTGCCCCCCCCAATCTCTGCTACCCCCAGATTGTGCACACAAGCTAAAAATAGCCCAGGTCAAGGCCTCTTCCCATCCCGCCGCTGCTCCTGCCCTGGGAAACCCGGGTGGAAGGAAAAACCAACCCAGCCCAGGTCTCAAAATAGATTGTCACTCAGGGTTCTGCTATGTGTGTTCCAGGCCAGGAGGTGGTTCCTGCCCATACTACCATGCACCCACAATGCCCAGCCCTGTCCCCACTCAGGCTTTGGTGCCCAAAGTAGGTGGTCATGCTAGACTGGACAAGTCCAGAATCCCATACAAGACACAATCACCTCCACCACCCAAGCCCTTGACCTCACCTGGCTCTGCCTCCTCTCTGTTTCCTCTTAGTAGCACATACAGTGTGATTTTGAGAAAAGGGTTTTCTTAAGTAAAAAGTAGGAAAGCCACACAGTCACAGGATTCCATTGTACAGAAGTAAAAGTAGTCCCAGATAGAGAGAGGATTTGTTTTCTGTCACAGACCAGTCTGGGATGTGCCCTGAGCTCCTACCCTGGTCCCTGGGAATGGGGAGGGTTTGTAGAGTCAGAACTGGGCTTGAATCTTGGCACCTGCCTCCCTCTGACTTTACATCTCTGACCTTCAGTATTCTTACCTGTGAGCTGAAGCTCATGGGATGTGAGTGCTGGGGGGAGGCAGTGAGGTAGTGAGTAGTAGGAAGATTGCCAGCAGCTAGCCATGGTGGGGACCTGGCTACCACAACTCTGCCTCCCATTCCCGTGTCCCTCCACCAGTTCGAAAGAACAGAAACAGCTGTCAACAACCTCAACCCAGCCTTCTCCAAGAAGTTTGTGCTGGACTACCACTTCGAGGAGGTGCAGAAGCTCAAGTTCGCCCTGTTTGACCAGGACAAGTCCAGTGCGCAGTTGGATGAGCATGACTTCCTGGGCCAGTTCTCCTGCAGCCTTGGCACCGTGAGCCTGGGGCTCCCACGTGGAGTGGGGTACACAGGGGCCTCATAGTCAACCTCTGCTCCTGGGGTCAGGCGGGCCTCAGTCAGGATTTCCTATCCCCTACTTTCCCTCACCGATCCTCCTGGACTCCCCATCTGCCACACAGACACCTCTCCCCCCACCCCCACCCCCCATCCCTCTCACCTCCGGGAGCCAACAAGTCCCAGAGGTGTCATAGCCCAGTGAGTTTGGCACCAGACATAACGCTCCCACTGAAGGGGCAACCAAACCCAGTGCCAGCTTCCTGCTACCACAGAGAAGTGGGGACAGTGATTCATGGTGCTGTCACCACAGTCCTGTTGTTGACCTATCCCCAAGAGCCCTGCTGCCTGCCTGAGCACTCCTCTCTGTCTCTCCCACCCCAGATTGTCTCCAGCAAGAAGATCACTAGGCCTCTACTGCTGATGAATGACAAGCCTGCAGGGAAGGGCCTAATCACGGTACCAGGCCTCCCCCACCAGCCTCTCACATCCCTTTTCTGTCTCTGCCACCCTCCCCCATCAATGGACTGCTTCTCCAGCAGATAATCACCAGCTTTGTTGGGAGTAAAAAGGCCCAACTTACAACTTAGCAACAGGTCTCTTAGCAACGGGCTCCTGGCTCTACAGATGATGTACTGGGGGCTGACTGGCTGGGGGACTGTCAGAAGGCCCTGCATGATGCGTGGCTCGGGGGTCAGGGGCCCTTATCATTTTGGGGAGGGGTGTCCAGAGCCCTCACGGCATCCCCCCACCAATACTAGCCCCTGCTGCTTCTCCCCTGGAGAGCTTTCACACGCACCTGATGCATACAACCGGCTGTCTCAGCACAGTGATTCCAACAACTGTAATGGTTCCCCCTGCACCTTGCAGTGAATTCAGCGAAGTGCAGGTTCTTTCTGTGGATGGGCTGCTTGGTCCTCAGAGGCCTAGGAGGCAGGGCAAACCCTATTTCATAGATGAGAGGAATGGTTAGCAAGAGTGTTCCTCTGACAAGATTGCCCATACAGCCTGTGATGCGCTGCTAAAGGCTTCCGTGTACTCTCTCGGGGCCCTCCCATGGCTCCCTACTGCCTTGGAGTCTTTCCTTCAAGCTATGAGGGCCTGCTTTGCTTCCATGCCTCCAAATTCTACCCTTTCTCCTCATGCCCCAAGCTCAGGGCAAGGTAAACCTATAGCATGCCTCAAATAGCCCAAAATGATTCCCGGGCTGTTGCTGCAGCCTGGAAGGTAGCTCTTAGCAGCTCCCAACCCCCTCAGAGTTCACAGTCAGCTCTCCGGGCAGCCTCCTTACACTCAGATAGATGCCAGCAGGATAACCCCACTCTTGTCCAGGAATGCCAGTAGTTCTACTCCAGGCCTGGGTTCCTTTTTCTAGGAGATGGGACATAGGCACCATCCCATAGTCTAGGTAAAGAACAAGGAGAGAGAAACGGCCCCAGGGCCTTGGCCTGTGGTACAAGGGACAGAAGGCTGGCCAGTTTCAAATAAGACTATCCTCAGGTTAAGCCCATCTTAGTTAGAGGCGGGGCCGTGAGTGCGTCTGTAGGGAGAGGCCACAGTGGGCTTTGGGCAGTTGTATTGAGGTCTGAGGGCCTTGGCTATGGGGAAGACATGTGTGAGGCCCCCGTCCTTCCCTGAACCTCAGTTCACTCAGCTGTGTGCACCTGGCTTCTTGGCAGTTAACAGCTCGGGTTGGAGAGGGAGCTTGAGGTAGCCTGTGTTGCCTGGTGCAGAGCCTCTCCCTTGGCTCACGACTGCCACCCCTGCCTAACCCCCATATTATCTCACTTTCTGATTTCCTGCGACCATCGGATCATTACCCCATTTCCCAGAAAATGGAAACCAAGGTTTAGGAGTCAAGAGGGCACCTAGCCCTAGGGAATTCCATCCTGGAAGGGTGGGGAAGGGGAGGAGCAGACCCCCCCACCCCCACTCCCACCCCCCACCCTTCTCTCACAGTCACAACCTTTCAGATCGCAGCCCAAGAGCTGTCAGACAACCGAGTCATCACACTGAGCCTGGCGGGCAGGAAGCTGGATAAGAAGGTAAGCTGGGCTTGTCCCCTTTGACCACCTGGTTAGATCAGACCCCCTTGCTCTCCTCGGCTTTATTAATTTTCTCATTTTCAAGTGCTGAGGATGGGACCCAGGACTCTGCTGTAGAGTCACAATACCCAGTGCCCAGGTTAAACCAGGAATCCTCCAGTCTCAGGTCCATTGCCCTCTCTTCTCTCCACCTGGGACTCTCTACAGTGGGCACTGTCATCGTGTCCTTCCCACATTCTAACTGTCCTTCTATAACCCCTTCCTGGAGACACAGCGCCAGTCCTTCAGTTGGCCTGTGGTCACCCACGCTGTTGTCCCATACATACTCTGTCCCCTTCACTTCCGTGTGACTTCTTTAGATGCCGTGTGTGTGTGTGTGTGTGTGTGTGTGTGTGTGTGTGTGTGTGTGTACGTAAATGAATTTCTAGAAGCCACCATGCCCTTTGGTGACTGGCATCATAGATTTATTTATTCATTACCTTTGGAGGGGTCTGCGACGCTATGGGACATATGGTTGGAGAACAGCTTATATAGTCAGCTCTCTTCCTTCCACCATGTGGGTTCTGGAGGGGCAAATTCAAGCCCTTGGGCATGATGGCAAAGACCCCTACCTGCTGAGTCATACCACTGGCCTGAACTGTAGTTTTAGGTTTGTGGTCTCATTCAAGTCCTTGGACCTGGGCTTATTAAAGGCATGGTGTTCTTGGAGCTGCCTACAGCTACTGCCGCTACTGCTGCTCCTGCACCCAAGGGGCAAGGTCTCTAGAGCCCAGAAACCTTGCCTTACTGTGGAGGTTTCTTATTTCTCAGTTGGAAGCACCAGGCCCCTGGGTGAACCTTGAGGAGGCTTGGGGGAAAAGAAGGGACAGACTTTTTGCACCGTACCTACCACCAACCATGAATCAGGGACACGGCTGGGTTACACTCCAGCCCCCCTAAATCTGGTAGGCCCACGCCCTCTCCCACATGTCCTGTCTCCCCTCAGGACCTCTTCGGGAAGTCAGACCCGTTTCTTGAGTTTTACAAGCCAGGAGATGATGGCAAATGGATGCTGGTTCATAGGACTGAGGTAGGTAAAAGGGGCCATGGGTTCTCATGACTCTGGTCCATCAAGCTGGCAGTGGGGCGTGGCCTGTGGTGTCTGAGCCATGTCCAAAGCTGGAAACATTGCTACGGGTTTGCCCATCTCTTCATCCCCTTCTCTAATGGATCTGTGAGCACCCTACTCCTCCCTGTCTCCCAGGTGATTAAGTACACCCTGGACCCTGTGTGGAAACCGTTCACTGTACCATTGGTATCCTTGTGTGATGGCGACCTGGAGAAGCCCATCCAGGTTGGTGACTCTGAGGCCACGTTCCCCACCCTGCTAGCACTACCTCCTAGTCCACCCCAGTGAGGCTCCTGGGATTCCTGTTTGAAACTCCTCTTATTAATGAGAAGAGCCTGTGTGAGGAAGGCAGGAGCCCTAGATTCGAGGTCTAGAACTGCCTGGCCCTCAGGACTCACACAGGGTCCCCACCTCCAAGAGCCCTGCCATCGTAGCACCTGCTCCCTACAAGGACTGCAGAGTTGCTGGGTAGGATTACAGTGGGGCCAGAGGAGGAACGGATGCCCAATGAATAGTAACCAGCACAGCCTCCATCCTTGGGTAGCTTTAGTCTGCTTCCCTAGCAGTTATGGAAGGCTTCCTGCTGGAGGCAGCTCAGGAGCCCCCAAGGCTAGACAGATCAGACCATGGGATGGAAATGCCTCACACACTAGACAAGAAATGTGCTCAGGTGCTAACAGGCTGAGAGCACCTCCTGGGGACAGCTCTGGGGTGACCATGCTGAACCCATCCCAGGTTATGTGCTACGACTACGACAGTAATGGAGGCCATGACTTCATCGGCGAGTTCCAGACCTCTGTGTCGCAGATGAGCGAGGCTCGGGATGGTGTCCCGGTAAGATAGGCAAATGTGCCGTGACCCTGGGGTCTCAGGAGGGACTATAAAGAAATCCAGGACTTTGAACCAAGTAGGCACTGAATCACATTTCTCCTGCCTACATGACCTTGAGCAAGATGGTCCTCCCTGAGCCTCAGTTTCTCCCTCTGTCTATGGGGTAGTGGCTCGATGAAGTCAGAGCCTAGGCACCTGTAAAGTGGTCTGGAGGCAGCCACCCAGGGAGCCTCTCTGGAGGACGCATCTACCCCTGGGTCTAGGTTGTGGAGGAGATTCTGGGGCCCTGGGAGGGTGGCATCTTAAGACACTCCAGCTGAGCCTCCCTCCCTTCCTTCCCATGGCACCAGCTGGAGATGGAATGCATCAACCCCAAGAAACAGAGGAAGAAGAAAAGCTACAAGAACTCCGGCATCATTATTCTGAGATCATGCAAGGTGAGCAGAGGGTGCTCCTGGGGGCAGCACAGAGGCCTCAGTCTCCTTGTCTGTAGAACGGGTATGTCAAAAAGGTTGCATGTAACAGCATAGTCTCCGATCTCCTCCCTGTGCAGAGACACAAGGGTGTGAGATTATTTCCCAGGTGATTTTCTGGGTGGGGAACTATAGGGAACCACTTCCCTCTTCTGGGGAGGTTGAGGCTGTACACTCAACACTTGGGGCAGAGGCTGTGGGACTGGGCATCGATGAGGACCCAGGCAGCTATGGCTTCCCCGGTAGAAATGAAGCCGACACTGTGGCCAGGCCATATTGTCTGTTTTTCCAGCCAGGCCCTGATTTCTTTAGTTGTTATTGTTGACAGGTTTCTCTGGGTAGCCCTGGCTATCCTGGAACTCGGTCTGTAGACCAGACTGGCCTTGAACTCATAGATCTGCCTGTCTCTGCCTCCCAAGTGCTGGGATTAAAGGCGTGTGCCACCACTACCTGGCTCAGTCCAGCCAGAATTTTAAGATGATCTTGTGCTGGCCACCATGAACTTGTCATCTTCCCAAGTGCAGGCATGGCAGGCATGGTAGAAGGATGTGCCTGTAAAAATTTGCTTAATTACATTTATCTGGACGCCACTGATTCAGAAAGACCAACATGCTTTGCCGAGAGGTGCAGAGGCCTTGACAGCAGAAATGCTGTCTCCCAGCTTTGTAAGCCCGCTCTGGAGGCCTTGGCTGGGCATCCATACTCTGTGTGTGTTAACAAGGGAGGCAGTGAGGGCTCAGGGAGGTGGCTGCCCAGCAGTGGTGAATGAAGACTTTTGTTGTTGAATGACTAATTGGCAGGTGTGATTAGCTCTGGGAAGCTGGTCCCTGCCTAGAGTGGCCCTCATGCTCTGGGGACCTCATCCACTCATGGCCTCTGCCTGAGAGCTTTGGAGTCTGTTGTGATAAGATCAGACCCCTTTGGCTTCCTCCTGAGGCACCAGGACACAAGCACCAACTCCTACATGGGCATTCACAGCCCAATCAGGGCCCACTGATTTACTGTTTCTTCCAGATACATCGAAACTACTCATTCCTGGACTACATCCTGGGAGGCTGCCAGCTCATGTTCACCGTAAGGCCCCTCCCCATCACAGTCCATCCAGGGTCATCCCCCAGGGCTCAGGCCTCTGCCACAGCAGCAGGGACTTGTGATAAACTTTAGCAAGGACTTCCTTGGAGCAAGGGATGGAACTGGCCTCAGAGGCAAGGGCATAGAGAGTTTGTCCTGGTGGGTGGCTGAGTTAGGCTTGGCCGGGGGGCTGAGGAGGGCTACACGGGGCCTCCCACTCTGCTTCTCTACAGAGAAGAAAGGTCAGTTCCTCCCACTGGCCAGGAGGGTTCCGTTCCCCAGTTGCTCCTTGCATTCACTTCAGCCGTGCCTCTGTTCCTGGCAGTTCTCTGCTCAACTGAAGGCTTTACACTGGTCCCTCTACCACCTTTTCAGAGATCCTCCCCTGGGACTTTCTGTCCTCTCACACACCTGGCATTCATTGTCTTGTCTGAAAGCATCTTAGGAATTTTCCACCCAGCTAGCTGCCTTTGTCCCTCCCCTAGACTGAAGTGCCTCGAACTTGGACACTCTGTATTTTGTCTCAGCCATTATCTTAACTATTGGGGCTGGGAGATGAGTAGACTTCCTGCGTCCACTAGACCCTCCTATCCCCGAGGCTGTGCTGGAGTCGGTGGCCACACTGCTTGGTCCCCTTTCTCCTTCTACAGGTTGGAATAGACTTCACAGCCTCCAACGGGAATCCCCTCGACCCTTCTTCTCTCCATTATATCAACCCCATGGGCACCAATGAATACTTGTCAGCCATCTGGGCCGTGGGACAGATCATTCAGGACTACGACAGGTATACTTGGAGGTGACTCTGAAGGTCAGCTGGTGTCCCTTCAGACTGGGAAGCTCAGCTTGTCAGAGCTAGAAGGGACCCAGGGATCTGCAAAGAGAGGCATTCACACAGTTATTGTCCCCTCCGACCCCATGGGAGACATTACCAACCTCTCTTACCAGACAAGCCCCGTTCAAACTGGAATCTTTCTACACATGATGTACCAATCATCCAACCATCCAGCAAGAAAGTGAGTTAGGACAGAGATGAAAGTCAGTTGCTACTGCACAGCCTCTGCTTTTACAGCTAGGGATACAGGCAGGGGTGGGACTTAATAGTGTGTCTGACCAGAGGCAGGCAGATTTCTGAGTTCAAGGCCAGCCTGGTCTACAGGGTGAGTTCCAGGACAGCCAGGGCTATACAGAGAAACGCTGTCTCAAAAAACCAAAATAATAATAATAATAATAATAATAATAATAATAATAATAATAATAATAATAATAATGTCTGACCAGTACTTGGGAGGCAGAGGCAGGCAGATCCATGTGAGTTCAAGGCCAGTTTGTTCTACAAAGTGATTTTAGGCCATCCAGGGCTACATAGTGGGACCCTGTTCTGTTTTGTTTAGAATGTATCTGAATGTACAGAGCCAAGGACTAGAGTCTCCATGGCCCAGTTTCAGGGGATCAGGGCCTCGGGGATGGCTGTGCTTCTAGGCATTAAGATAAAGCATGCAGAGCAAGGAAGGCTTCACAGTCAGGAAGAAGACCCTGATATCCACCAGAGTACTCAAGCTTTTCATTGGAGTTCAGGCTCAGCTAAACCCCAGTGAGCTCAGGACACCAAGTTGGAGCCACTGCCTCCTGCCCATCACCCGTGCCCCTTTTTTAAAGATTTATTTATACGAGTACACTGTAGCTGCCTTCAGATACACCAGAAGAGAGCATTGGATCCCATTACAGATGGTTGTGAACCACCATGTGGTTACTGGGAATTGAACTAAGGACCTTTGGAAGAGCAGTCAGTGCCCTTAACCTCTGAGCCATCTCTCCAGCCCCCTGCCCATCCCTGTTAACTGATCCTCCTGCTCTGTCCTGGACCCTGGTAGCTCGTCTTCCACAGCGGCCAGAGTCTCTGATATAAATGTTGAATGAGTTAACAAATAAAACATTGTTCTTCTAGAAGAAATCACTGGGATTCAGAGACAACTGTTTACATTGTGAGACAGAAGTCAAGGGAGCACGGAAGAGAGGCATTATGGGGTCTCAGGGACCCATCCATGGCCCACAGAGAGAAGTAGCCATTTTGGTTGGGCCTTGGAGGATGAGTACAAGTTTGTTAGGGAAAACAGATTTGGGGAAGGCTATTTCAAATGGAACATAATGGCTGAAGTTGAGATTAGGTATCCTCTGTGTTTGAGGAAGCAAGAGGCCAGGGCTGGGCGTGGACGTGAGGAACAGGAAGGAGAAGATGAACCTGGGCTCTGGGGCTGCGATGAAGGCAGGTGGTGGTTGTGATTTTAGGAGGTTTTTCCCCCAACTATGAACAGGAAGTCCATTTCATTCCACTGTGACCTTGCCTTAATGAATAGGGTCTTGGTTTGAGAAGGATCTAAAGTAGTGGTTTTCAACCTTCCTAATGCTTTGACCCTTTAATACAGTTCCTCATGTTGTGCTGACCCCCAACCATAAAATTATTTTTGTTGCTACTTTATAACGGTAATTTTGCTGCTATTATGAATTATAATGTAGATGTCTTTGGAGATAGATGTTTGCTGAAGGGGCCACAGCCACTCTGATCTATAGGGTGCTTTCAGGCCTACCGGTCAAAGTTAAGCAACAATGTCTGCCCTGGGTGTAGATGTATCAAGCCATGTTCACTTGCTATCTAGAAGTGGGCTTAGACTTGGGCTTAGTGGGAAATAATTCTAGAGGGGTGAATTTCTGCTCTCTGCCCCTGGGGGTACATAAGGTGGTAGACCAGGAGAGGAGAGTGTGGTGTGAGGGGTGTGTGTGTGTGTGTGTGTGTGTGTGTGTGTGTGTGTGTGTGTGTTAGGAGTGATAGTGCTCAAATATCTCACATGTTCTCTTTGTTTGGTCAGCGATAAGATGTTTCCTGCTCTGGGGTTTGGGGCCCAGTTACCACCAGACTGGAAGGTGAGTGTAACAGATTCGACCTTCTTTGGTTGAGGTGGGATTGGGGCTGGGACCGAATCAGGGGTGGGGGGAGCTCCAGAATTCTGTCTGCCGTGCACTCAGCCCAGACTGCACTTATGTCTTAGTCCTGTACCTCTGTGAGTGAGGCCATGAGACAAGCAGAGGATGGTCTGGAGCTCAGAGCAGAGGGTCCAGGAGTCAACTCAGGATGAGTTGGAGAGGCAAGGCACCCCCAGAGCTGGCCAGGGATGCAGGACCGAGTCAGGGGGTGAGAGAGTGGTTCAGGGAGAAGTCAGAGCATGGAGATTGGGAGAAGAGAACAGGCGAGAAGTGGTGCTTGCTGGCTCCTGGGTGCATTGCAGGAAACTCAGCTTCATTCCATCCTTACCACTGCAGAGGTCAGCCATGGTCCCCCTTTCACAGCGAAGGAGGCTGGTAAAGAGGGTTCAGGGAGGATAGAGTACCCAGTGGCCTAAGTCTCAGGGAGGGGAGAAGGGACCCTCAGCTTCCCTGACTCTAGTGGATGGACATAGTGGGAGACCTGTTTGGATATGGGGTAGTCAATAGAGACAAAGTACTGGGAGGAGGAGGGCTAGAGCAGGTAGATTTCAGATGCTGGGAAGGAGATAGGGGAGGGAAAAGGAACAGCAGATGCCCACGGGGTGGCCTTGGTGGAGGGCAGGTAAGGACCTCACCTACGGCAGGAGGAAACCACGGGTGCCCTAGCTTGGGCACAATGAGAACACAGGCCACCCAGAGCTGGAGAGTTTCTGCAGCCAAAGCCATAGAACGATATCCCATTTTACAGATGGAACAGCCAAGGCTCAGGACTTTAATGTGGCTTGCCTGGGGTTACCCCGCAAACCTGGGCTCCAGGAGGGCAGATAGACTGTAGGATCATGCCCAAATTTGTTGCTTCCTAGAGGAGGAGCCAATGGGGTCGTCATGCCCAGTTCAGCCAGTCCCCCCTCTGGTCTAGCCCTGTTATGCTGCGCTTATCTTCTGGAATTAGTATGGCCTCCTGTCCTCTTAGCTTACCTCAGTGCTCACCTTGTGCAGCACAATAGCTCTGGGTCTGACACATGAGCAGTGGATATCCTGGCCCTGCACAGCGTGAGGCAGGATGCTGTGGGACCCAGACTGGGCCTCTGGGCAAACAGATGCCATGGGGAGGCAGGCAGGGTGAGCCAGTGGCCAGGCCCAGCAAGAGCTTGTTGCTAGGACACCAGCTAGCTTCCAAAGAACGCAGCTGAATGAGATGTTTTCTTGAGCAAAAGCCTTGGAAATGTCACAGGGCAGCTCTGGGGATGCTGGGGCTTGGCCAGCCTAAGTACCCAGCGGTGTTGAAGCAGTGTCCTGCAATGAGCTTAGGCAAGTCTAGATGCTTGTGGGCCTGTGTGCTGGAGGCTTTCCACGGAGATCTCTGGCCTGGCCAGGTGCGAGGGTTCAAGCAAAAGGGAGAAAGTGCGAGCAGGAAGGGGAAGTCTCTGAAACCTCTGCTGCTGCAGCTGACTCCACCACAGTCTCTGCCGTTGCCCTGCACTGAATTGGCTTTGGGCCAGGCTGGGCCTGATGAGAGGCCCACTAGCCAGTGAGGAGTGCGGGGTGGGGTGGGGGTGGGGGAGTGAGGGGGTTCTGGTGATGTTTCAGGAGAGTAGACCTCTTCCCAAATGGCGGTGTTACAGCTCTTATGGCAGAAGCTCTCAGATGATGGAGTAGTTCTCATACACCTTTATTCCTTCTGGATAGGATTCTTAAATACAGTTTTGGGATAGGTCAGGGTCTGACAGCAGGTACTTCCCATTGGCTTGGTCTGAGATCTTGGGGATACCTTATCTACATGTGGGAGGGCTTGGGGTGCTGCTCCTCCTACATGACTGATGGCCACAGACCTCTCTACGGCGGGGGGGGGGACTGTGGAGGGCTGTAGCTATGTGACAGGAGCCAGGGACCCAAGGAGTGTGGACAAATGCCTGCCGTTCCTTGCAAGCTATAGTTACCTGCTGGGTCACTGGGGTTTTAAGCCTGAGCTCGACCAGGGACCAGGCTGCCTATCACAGTTCACCACCCCACAGATGCTCTGTCCCCTCTCCTGTACTGTCAGAGTATACCAGACCTGGACCTCCTGGCCATTCTTTCCATCTTTCTGCCTCCTTAACCCTGTCCTGTGAGGTGCCTTCCTCTCTTCCTTTCCACCTCAGGACCTTTACATGTGCCCATCACCCAGTCAGTTGACTTCTCCCGCCCTGGTTCATTGGCTCTCTGCCCTGCCTTGGCACTGTCCTCACAGCTACCAGTGACTTACTTGTTCTCTCTATGAGGAGGTACTTGGTTCTCTCTTGCTGTGCTAGTGCCTGGCATACCGTTGGTGTAAAGTCCTTGTTTGTGACAGGGTGGATTTGGGATCCAAACTAGTAGTTCTTTTTTTTTTAAGATTTATTTATTATTATACATAAGTACACTGTAGCTGTTTTTAGACACACCAGAAGAGGTCATCGGGTCCCATTACAGATGGTTGTAAGCCACCATGTGGTTGCTGGGATGTGAACTCAGGACCTTTGGAAGAGCAGTCAGTGCTCTTAACCACTGAACCATCTCACCAGCCCAGTTATTTTTTTAATATTTACTTTATTTTTACTTTATTTTTAATTGTGTGTGTGTGTGTGTGTGTGTGAGAGAGAGAGAGAGAGAGAGAGAGAGAGAGAGAGAGAGAGAGAGAGAGAGAGAGGTTGGATATGAGTCTGTAGGTGCTGGCAGAGGCCAGAGTCAGCTGGAGTTACAAGTACTTGTGAGCTGCCAGATGTAGATGCTGGGAACTAGACTCAGGTCCTCTCCAAGAATAGTATACGCTCTTTATCATTAAGGCCACTCTCCAGCCCCAGACTAGGAGCCGGGACTCATGACAGGGATGCAGGGATAGACCCTTGGGGATCTGCACAGCTTACATGTTACTCACTCAGTTCCATTGTATGGTCTGATCCCTTAAAGTTTAGCAATGAGTGATGGTCAGCCAATCCCGACTAGCTGAGTGGTGTGAGGTAGACTTCGGTCCAGCACTATGCCTGGTGCTAAGATTGGAAAAGCCTTCAAGCCCAGACAAGTGGTTCCCCAGATGCAGAGAGGGAACAGGGGCATTCCTGGTGTTCTCGAGCCCCACTGCCCCTGGCCTTCTCTGTCCCATTTAGGAAGTCTCTTGGCAAGGAAGGTACACAGCAGCCTAGATGCACCCCCTACCCCCAGAGGACAGTGGACTGGCTTATAAGGCCTGTTGTAAAGTTAGGGAGGCAGATGTAGGACCAATAAAGGAGATTTAAGAGAGTGGAGACTCAGAGGGCGCTGGCTACGAGGTGGGGCAGGATGCTTCCTCTCAGCAATGCCTTCTGCTTTCTAGGTATCCCATGAGTTCGCTATCAACTTCAACCCCACTAACCCTTTCTGTTCAGGTGAGTGTGGCCCCAGCCTGCAGAGCACAGGCAGAGGGAGGGGGAGGAGTCCGGATTGCAGTTTCTGTCCTTCCTGTCCCATCCATGCTGTACTTACTTAGAGTGACAGGTGAGGATTGTGGAGTGTGGAGTCATACAGTCCAGGGCTCAAGGCTAACCTCTGCCTGCCCCTGGCTGTGAAGCCTTGTAGTCTGGGCCTTTACCAACCCTTACCTGCCCCAAGAAAGTGTGATACCTGCTTAGCACATTTTCCTGGGTGAATGGGGTATAGATGAGAATTAGGGGGGCAGGTGGCAGAACACTGTGTAGAACAGGAAGGCAGTGTTACACACCTGCTCTCACCTCCTGCCTGCCCCTCTCAGAAGAGCTTTGATGACCAAAGATGAATGGGGCCCGGCAGGAAGGGGGAAGGAAAGGGAAGGATGTGAGTACAGGATCTCCCCTTTCACACATGTACCTCAAGACATTGTAGAAACCGAGAGGAGGAGAGAGGATGCTGACGGGAATAAGAAGGACATCTATTCCCTTTGAGTGCTCCTGAGGCTGGGCCAGGATGAACTCCACAGAGAAGGATGTCTCTCATGTCACCGTAGGGTTGTCATGATTTGGACATAGAGGGCATCTCTTGGCCTTAAGTGAGATCCTGTGCTCCCTGGACTCTGGTTTACTACAGAGCCTCAAAGACATGTCTAAACTCAGACCGGTCCATGCAGCCCTAGCCAGGGGTTTTCCAGCCAGGAGCGTAGGGTTGTAGGGTGTTGGCTGGTCCCGACAGCAGCTATTTACAGAGCACCTGGTTTGTAAGGAGCTGTGCAAGTCCCATCCCCACCAGAGCAGCTGCCAGGAGTGGCCAGAATGGGACTCCAGATAACAACTCCCCCTGTCACCTCTCTGTCAGGTGCCTTATTTGTCATTCACCCACTTGGAGAGGCTCAAAAAGCTTAAACAGCTCACCTCATCCTACAGGCAAAAGGAGCAAGGAAGGGCCTAAACGCAGGCCTCTCTGATTCACAGTTAGGCTCTTGACTACTACCTTAGACCTTCCCTTGAGAACTTTCTTTTTTAAGGTCACACTAGTGATGGCAGGGGCTTTCTGGGAGAACATGAAGTCGATGCTTTGTCAGCAGCAGGATGGGGCAGAGGTGTTCAGCTGACCCAGGTTGTCTCCTACAGGCGTGGATGGCATCGCCCAGGCGTACTCAGCCTGTCTTCCCCACATCCGCTTCTATGGCCCCACAAACTTCTCCCCTATCGTCAACCATGTGGCCCGGTTTGCAGCCCAGGCCACACAGCAGCAGACAGCAACGGTAAGTAGGCAACAAGGGCGGGCCCGTGCTGGGTTGAGGCTAGCCGTGGGTGGCACTCTGCCCAACGGGAGGGAAATCAGACTGGGATGTATGCTCTTATCTTCCTGTCAGTGTGGGGCTAGAGAGGGAGATGTTTAACCTCCCCTGCTCCCCCCTGTCCAGGTGAGATGCAGGCTCTCTATAGTATAGGTTGCTGTCCATTTGGTTCTGAGGATGTAGAATAAACCCAGTTTAATGAGCCTTGCTTCCTGGAGCTCTACTCCAGGGAGAAGTGTCGTTGAAGTGAGACTCGTGACCCAAGTCTCCAGTAGGGAGGGGCTGACCACTGTCTGACCCCAGTGGGCTTAGGAGCTGGCCCTTTGGAACATTTAGGTCTAAAGCCTTAGAGGACTTTAGGTCTAAAGCCTAGGGCTCAGTAGTTAGATTGCAGTAAGTGTCTGTGATGTGGCAGGTCACCAGCCTGGGCATCTGCAGTGCTGCTTATCCCATCCCTTCCAGCAGGGCCAGGTGCCAGGGTTTTTCCTCAGACTGCATGGTGACTCACTGGCCCTGCAAGGTCTTCTCCATGTGGCCCTACTCTGTCCATGCCCTTCTTGCCTCTGTTACAAGTTAGCAGCCTCTTGGCCACATGGGCCAGGGCTCTCTGTATTCCCCTCACTATAGACTCTAAGCCTGGCACAGTACCTGATGGGTGGCAGGTACACAGCGCTCCGTGAAGAGATGGGATTAGGTCAGTGAGACCATGTCACTGGCCTATCCCAAAGGGAAGACTCTGTACCATGAATAAGGGGACCACTGTGGGATTGTTCAAAGGAGGGAGGTGCCTGGTTTCTGGAGAAGCATAGGGTGACATCCCTGAAGTAGCAGCAGAGAGAAAAGGGGGTAGGGGGGAGACTGAGAAAGAAGAAGACCTAGGGCTCAGGGAAGGTCCAGGCCTGTTCTAATTGTCTTGGAGGCAGACACCTCTGTGGAGGTGGAGGCCTTTGTAGTCATGTGCTCTACATCACTTTATGTGCACCCAGAGCAGATCAGTTTGTGTTGTGAGGGAGCAAGCCAGACTGCCTGAGGAGGTCAGCATTTGATAATCCCGCAGTACCCCACTCCAAAAGGCCTTGAAGGACAGGGAACTGTGTCCCTGGAAACTGAGACTACTGCACACAAAGCACTGAGGTATGGTCAGCCAGGTAGGGGCTGGTGACCTGCGCTGTGCATTATATGAGTCTCGCCCCCTGACTGAGGCAGCTGAGAACTCAGCTTCCTGCTTTTCTTTAAGCCCATTTCCTACAATGCAGTGGGTGCGCCGACCCCTGCGGTGATGCCAGAAGAGACGACCTGAATGGACAGTAACTCTGTGAGGCCCTCCAGCGATCGTGTTTTGTTGTTCTTTGGTTCCTGAGGTTGCTCAGATAAGATAGCTTGGGTAGGGCAGAGTAAGGGGCAGTCTTCAGCTTCACTACCCGTTGAGAGGGTGCCAAGCTTGGTGCCAACAAAGTTGTTGGCTGCACGAATCTTTTAAAGGCTAGAAGACAGGCCCTGATTTCCTCTTCAGGAGAAACCATTTGGGCAGGGAACATGAACACATTCCAGCAGTGTGCCAGGCCTCGGTCTCCTGCTGTACCTGCTGCCAGCCAGGGGTCAACTGGACAAGGAGGTGGGGTTTGGACTCCAGATCTGAGGGGCTTTGTCCACCCCCCTTCACTAGCAAGGCGAACCTCAACCTTTGTTCTGAGCAAAAGGACTTGAGACCTGTGCTCAGACACCTTTTCAGACCCTTCTGGGATCAACCCTGGCTCATTTGGCTTTACATGCTGCTCTGAGCCACCCCTGGCTTCCCAGGCTAAGCTGTTACCTCTAAGGCCTCAGTGACTTCCTATGATGCCTAAATGTCTCCAGCCGTGAGGGTAGAGCCTGGGTTTCTACTGCCCCTTCCACTCTGAGGTCCAGGATTAGATACAGACTTTTCTACCACATACCCTGACCCCCTCCACCAGAGGAGGTGAGTAGGGCTGTGGTATGGCTCAACCTCAAGCTGAAAGAACCTCGTTCAAGCCCCATCTCCCCCACTTCCTGGCTGTGTTACTAGAACAGTTAGTTTAAGCACTCTGAACTTTGGTTTTTGTCTCCTGTACAACAGCATTTCCTTTTGTAAGTGCTGCAGAGAGTCACCCAAATGGGCACGTGCGTTGTTCAGCCTAGAGCCTGGCACACACGATGTGCTGGTTGTAGGAATGTGTGAGGGCATCTCTCAGGCTAGCATCTGGTATTGCTGGGCACAGGGAGACCCATGGTAGATAGAAGTCATTGTTGGATTAGCTTGTTTAGCCCCCTTTTAGTGCTGGGGAACATAATGTGGCTTTACCTTCCCTGTCCCCTCACAGAACACACCCAAGTACAGGACATGGAGCGCAGGTGGTGGTGTCTCTAGCACCTTCCATTCATTTGTCCCACGTGCCTTTTCTGAGCCTTTCTGTGCGACCCCAAGGATGCTTGGATGAATGAGGTCCAGCTTATAGGCTAGTGAGGAGTTAGCTGGGATGCAGGGATGCAGTGTGACTGCCTAAGCCTGTGATGGTACAGAACTGCACAGGTGGTACCAAACTGACAGCAAACATAAGGAAAAGTCGATGCTTAGAAAGAGGTGTGCAGACTTAGACTTGAGAGATTCTTAAGAGTCTGTGTGTGTATGTGTGTGGGGTGGGGTGTTGTGGGTGGTAGCAGCCCAGCATAGGAAACAGGATCTGCAAAGACCCAGGGGTCTTGGTGTGTGGGTATAGCTGATGGAGTCGTGTGTAAGGAGATTGTGATGGAGTGGGCGAGAGTGAGAAAGCTGGCTATCCCCCACAGGACCTTGTGAGCCAGCAGACACTCTAGGTTTCCTCCTGAAGGTAGTGGGAAGCCACTGTGTGGGGGAGCAGGAGTGGGGGTGGGGGTAATAAGGAGGTGTGAGTAACCTGGAAGTGGCCTTGCTTTGGTCAGTAAGGCCTTGTTGTTTGTGGCCCGTTCCTGCTTGGTGGCCAAGGCATCCAGCGTCAGGGCTGGAGTGCAGGCAGCCATCTCAGGGCCTTCAGAAGCCAATTTTTCAGAAATTACCTGAGGTGAGTGCAGCTTCCCCAGACTCTGCCTGGAATTGTGTGATCAGGCCAATTTCCTCCATGTCCAGTCATTGATGTGGTAGGAGATGCAGCTGTGCAGTCCTCACACACTGAGGCATGCCTGGAATTGGCAAGACGCTCTGCTCTTTGAATATGTTGGGACTTGGTTTCTAAGACCTGGATGGAAAGCCAAGCCCCTGACATGCAATGTGTGCTGGGCTGTCAGGGGCACCTAGGGGGTAGGGAAGGAGTATGTGGAGGGACCTCCTGTGGAAGGCTGGCTGTGGCACCCAGGAGTGAGGGTTTATAGCCAGGGCTCTGGACTCTGCCTAGACCACAATCCTGGCCGTTCAGACTCTCCAATGCCAGGTTAATGGGTGACAAGAAAGCTTTTCCTACTAGGCTCAGTGACCAGCTACCAATGCAGTTGGTGGCAGAGAAGGACAACATGGGAAGAGCCTCAACTTTTTAGTCAGGCAGACTTGGGCACGAACCTAGAACCTGCCAATTACCTATTACGGGACTTTAACAGGTCATGTAAACCCTCTGAGTTGTCTGACGGTCTCTAAGCCAGACTCGCAGTTAGGTTGTCTGCTAAAGGTCTATGTTTTCAGGTGCCCCTTGCCCTTCCTGCTCTACCTGCAGACTTGCAGGAACCCAGGCTCTGTGTTTCTGCACTCATACCCCTGGGAAGGAAGGCAGCAAGACGACCACAGGGAGGTGGGGGTACTTGTCTGAGCTGGACAGGGCTTGAAGACAAGTGCTACCTTTGAGGGAACAGCCAATTAAATCATTCCTCAGTGTCAGGCCTCTTCCCACCCTTCTTTCTGCCAGCTGAAGTCCCAGGAATATTGCCCTGAACTGCCTGGTGGGTGGGGTTAATGGGGATAAAAGCTGGCTAGGGAAGCGGCCAATTGGCAATGGCAGGGAAAGGGTCTAGAAGGATTGGTAAAACCAGGGCTAGGGGCTGCCAGCAGTAATTCTCTATTGCTGGGTTCAGGCTCAATCTCCATGGCAACAAGTATCCCCAGCCAGGGCATTGGTCTCTTAAAGGCACAGTGTTGGAGCTGGGGTTATGGCGGGTGGAGCCGGTGTCTGTACAAGCTCACCATACCCTGACCTGTAATGTGTACTTTGGGACAGAAGAGGAAGACAGGGTATTGTGGAGGTTGGGTTTGTCCACAAACTGCACAGCTTTGCCAGGTAAGAAGGTGACTCGATGCCCAACCAGGTCACCTCTTGCCCTCCCTTAGCCTCATGATTTTCCCTTTAGGCAATTAGGGGTCAGAAGTCAGAATTAGAAGACAGAGCCCCCCAATGGTGAATCAGCACAAGGCTCATGTGTTTTATCTCATGGATAGGGCAGAACACGATTCCTCTGAGCAGGGCCACCAGATGGCCAAGACAGCACTGGGTGAAAGTGAAGTGCCAGCCACCTCCAACCCTGAGGCCCACTTGTTGGATTGTCCTGACAATTTCCTGTCAATCACCCACCTTCTCCCTATCAAGTCATCCGGTGTGCACTTTATCCTTCGACTGCTCATGTTCATTATTCAATGTAATGTTGCTGAAATAATTCATAAAGAAACTCATCTTGCTAGTGGAAGTTTGGTGTCATTTGCCATAACTAGAGGATAACAGGAAGACACAGGGCAAAGTGTGCAATGGTGTGACAATACTACAACCTAGACACGATCCCTGATCCGCATCTCAGAAGTGATGGCCCACATGACCTGCTTAGCCCCTGCAGTGTATCGTTCTGTGCCAAGTATGGAGCTAGCAGGGCACGAGTGTTCCTGCCCCCAAAGACAGAGGAGGTAGGCCAGGCGCAGAGATGCAGGCTAGAATGTGTTCCTGTGCAAGCCCGGGCTTGTCAGGCGGCTGGTACGCCAGCTCGGAGCAGCAACTCTCAGTTTAGAGATGATGAAACAATCTCAGCAGATTAAGCCTTAGTGGCCAAACCCGTGCTGCATAGTAACTGGCCGAGCCCGCCTGGAGCCGATTCAGAACGGGCGCCAGAGATGTCCATGGTGTGGACAGTGCCTCCTTCAGGCCTTGAGGATTTGGAAGGGAGGGGTGTGGGGCCCCACTCTCACCCATGCTTGGCTCGCTCCTCCCTACAGCAGTACTTCATCCTCCTCATCATCACCGACGGGGTCATCAGTGACATGGAGGAGACGCGGCACGCCGTGGTGCAGGCCTCCAAGCTGCCCATGTCCATTATCATTGTGGGCGTGGGCAATGCTGACTTTGCAGCCATGGAGTTTCTAGATGGGGACAACCGTAGACTGCGCTCACATACAGGCGAGGAGGCGGCCCGAGACATTGTGCAGTTTGTGCCCTTCCGAGAGTTCCGCAATGTGAGTGTGGGCCCAGATTGGGAGGGTCTGTAACAAAGCTCAGTCTCTGATTCCTCCCCCTATACTGTTAGCTTCTGAGGACCCACGATGGGTCAGGTGCTGTCACCCTTGCCCAAGATAAGGCCACTGTGACACTGTCACCACTTATTTCCACAAGTCAAAGGAACCCAGGAGTGGGACCTAATCCAGATTATGGCTCTAGGTAGTGTCATTACACAGAGACAGGCTGAGGTGGGAGCCAAGGCCCAGAACTGGGGCTTCCTGCCCTTTCTTCTACCAGCCTCTTATTCTGCAGATGGGAAAATGAAAGCTGAGAAACTCCTCCTGTTAGCCTGGCTTTCTTCCCCAAATATGGAGATATGATATATGGTAGTAGCCAGCCTCTTCCTGGAAGTGGCTCTGGCCTTACTGAGATGACCTGTGCACAGGCCAGGGTTTACAGAACGGTCTTGAGATGCTCTGTCTTTTGGATGGATCCAGGACTTTTGGGTGGCATCTATGTAAGGCCAGTCTAGGTTCTAACTCCTATGGGATCAGTAAAGCATTGCATAGGCAAGCTATGACCTTACGAAGCCTCAGTTCCCTCAGCTAAAGCCTATGGAGATGCCAGGTCTTAAAGCCTGGGAACTAGCCTCGGTAAGTGGTGGCCCAGTGGTCACCATGCATCTGTCTAGGATGATTTGTTCCTTCCTCTGGCTTCCTAGGGCAGATGTGAGGCGTTGGTCATCTGTTGCTATATGAGACAGTGACTCGACACTTTCCTGTGCCTGGTTGCTCAGTAGCGGCCATTCACTGCTGCCTCTCATAGCCAGATTGTTGGTCAGGAAATGGTCAGGTTGAGGAGGCTCAAACGCCATTTCTTCCCCACAAATTCATCCTCTAAGGTCTTTCCCCATCCTGCAAGGGCAGAGAACTTCACTGACAAGGAAGTCACGGCTAGTGGTGGGATTAGCATTTGGGCTGGGCTGAGGCCTACTCATTTCAGAGGGCCCTGGTCCTCAAGCCCTCCATGGGCCTCTGTTAGCACAGCTCTGGGATGGTGAATCTCTCACCTGCACATTAATCCTCCTCCTCCTCCTCTTTCCTGTTTCTCCACACCTGGACCCCACAGGCCGCAAAGGAAACTCTGGCGAAAGCGGTGTTGGCAGAACTGCCTCAGCAAGTAGTGCAGTATTTCAAGCATAAAAACTTGCCCCCCACCAACTCGGAGCCTGCCTGAGCCCACGCCCAGCCGCAGCATGCCAGCTGAGCCCCCAGCCTCCCAGGGACATGCACGTTCACCCTGCTTCCTCGTGGGTGGCTTTTTTTTTTTTAAACCAGTCCACATTTTTATTTTTTACAACTGGACCTCCACCCCCAACTTCCCCAGCCCAGCTGGGTCCCCTTTGTCAGTCAACAGATGATGCTTCCAGGACAAACCGCCTTCCTCTCTCCACCCTCCTGCCACTCTAAGTATTGAATGTACTTTGTATAATTTTAGTGGAATTATTGTTATTAAAGAGAATAAAATTTTTACAATCATAACTGGCTTTTTCTAAGTAACTAGCTGCAAGAAGGAATGTATCCCTACTGCATATTTTGTATGGTGGTCTGCTGTTTTTATACTGTGACTGTGTTCTATTTGTTAAACTCAGGGTAATAAAGGAGTTTCAGATGTTGCCTGTGAAGCTCCTTCCTTAGTGAGGGTCAATGGACATTCACTGATCTGGAAAAGAAAACCAATAGGAAGACCCTCATCCTCACCCCCATTCTTGAAGAGTCAGTGTGATCACTTCCTCATGGGGACGTGCAGTCCCTGTCACCAGTAGTGATTTCTGTGAAACTGACACAGGACATGGCATCCAGACAGTGGTTGTAGCCACCCACTTCTCCTCCTCCTCCTCCTCCTCCTCCTCCAGTAAGCAATGTCTTTGCCTTCCGGACCCTAAACCAGACTATGTGTGTACCTGCTGTTCCTCCTAGCACACACCTCCTCTTCATGAGACTGGCCCCAGCCCTCCTCCTTGTTCCTTTCCCTCTACACCCATATTCTCTTGCGGAGTTCTAGGTCTTTTGACAAGCAGACATGACTGTAACAGTGTACATTTCTACTTAGTACCACATTTCTAGCTCCCTGTGCCAGCACTGTTCATGAACTTTCCATGGCCCTACCACGATCTTGCAGAAACGGAAACACACCAGGCCCACTAGACAGGCAGAATGCAGATGGAAGTATGGTTAACCATTGTACATGCATATCCTACTATCCCCAGCATCTCCCTTAGCATCTCCAAGGGGCTTTCCCACTCGACCTGCTAATGACCTTACACTGTTCTGTGGACACTAAGTCTCCTCTGCCTTCTCCTCCAGGCTAGTCCTTCCTAGCTGCTGGAATTGATCAGCACTAGGCAGGTCCCAATCTCAGGAACCATGGTGTATATGATGGAAATGAGAAGCAAACTTCTGTGGCCACCAAATACTCGCTTTTGTTTTGAGACAGTATCTCACTATGTAGCTCTGGCTGCCCTAGAACTCACCATGTAGACTAGGCTGGCCTTGAACTCATGAAGATCATGCTGTTTCTGTCTTCTGGTAGCTAGGACTAAAGATGTATGCTACCACACCCAGCTACTAATTGGCTTAGCCAACAAGGGAGTGGATATAGTTTCCAAGTAGGTGACTGTACTGTTGGAGCCAGTCTTGTGACACACACACACACACACACACACACACACACACACACACACACACACACACACCAGCCTTAAGGCATAAATAATCGGGTTCTGTCATAGCAGGGCAACCCAAGCAAGTCACTGTGCCTCTGGGAATTTGGGGTTCCTCTATAGTGCATAGAAGGGCTGGCTTCAGAGTGCCTTTTCAGAATGAAGAACAAGTCCACTAAAACAAGGAATGCAGCGTGTTCCCCCAGCTGCTTGACCTGTATAGAGCAGGCCTCAGTGGTGTCATAGAAACAAGGGTAGCCTGTCTCCCATGAGGTCTTTCTGTCTCTCTTCTGCTGCTGGGGCCAGGACTGCTAATGCTATTCCAACTCCCTCTGAAACCATTCCTCTAGCAGGTAGGGGAACAATGCCAGCCCATGACAGAGTCATTAAGGCGTGACTGTGCAACTTGTGGCAACAAAAGTGTTGACGAGATTCCAGCCGAGCAACATCCACCAATTACTCGCATTCCATTCTAGCATGTATAACTAGGCTGGGCACACCAGGGTGCCAAGAAGCTACCCAAGTCCAAATGACTGTTCACTGCCACTGAGCTCCTGGAGGAGCCTAAGATGACAGCTGAGTCACATACCCACAGCAAGGACATTTGAGCCAAAGAATCCGGTGTGCCTAAGCAATTAACATTTAGCTCACTGGAGCTACTAAGGCAGAAGCTGGTGGAGCTGACAACCAGATCTGACCCTTCCAACATGTCAGTGTTCTAGTTACGAGCGAGGAATGCCAGCGCCATACAAACCTGTGTGTAGCATGTTAATACACTCTGGATACCCTACTCAGACACGGGTGGCTTCTAATTTATATATGACCATAGGAAGTTGGTATTATTCTGTTTCCTAGGTGAAGGACCTTGTCTGCCTATAATGAGATCACTATGGCATATCTATGGAGGGTGGAAAGACGCAGTTCTTAAGGGGCTGGTCCAGGGAAACCAAGCTTTTCCCTTAAGTGAGGAGCTGGCATAAAGGAAAGAATTCAGGGGCTGGGAAGCAAAGACTAAAAACAAACAAATCATAAAGTGTGTGTGTATGTATATGGGGGTCTTATGCATGCATACATTCGTGTGTGTCTTACTTCAGTCTGAGGAACTTTCTTTCTGCTGGGTCCTGGGACCTCTGGAAGCCATGCAAGGCAGGAAGTCAGCTGCCTGTCTAGGTCCAGTCATATCAGTCTCCCAGCTTTTTATAGAAACAGGTGACTTGAATTTCAAGTCCCTCTCCTCCCTACCCATGTAAGCAATAGCCTTAGGTAGACAAATTTCAGGAAGAGACAGGAAGGGCATAGGCAATACTGATACAACTCGGACAGTTCATTGTCTCCCAGGTAGAGCTGGCAACAGATCGCTGCTTGGCTTTCCCCAAGAGGACTCAGAATCCTAAGAATTCTGCCACCCAAGATAATGTACAAGGAAAGAAACAAACCCCAACCATCTGTTTTACTTTCTTACCCACTGTAAAGTCCCAGTAATGCAGGCAGGAGTACATCTATATCGTGGGACTGGTCCAGAGACCCCCATCAGAGGTCAACATCTGCAGATGCTCAAGTGCTGTCTATGAAATGCTCTGTTTGCACAGAACCCTCTCGGGCCAATACTTAAGACCCTATACTTTTAGTTATTCCTAGCTTACTTGATTTACATCAATTTATGATGGCTGAACCTTGATATGCTAGAAGCTGTTACACTCATTTATAGGGAATAAGAAAAGTCTATATATACATGGTCAGCACAGAGGGAATCTTTCCTTCAGGTATTTTTGGTCTCTGGTTAATCTGATCCCCAGGAGAGACCTGCCAAGGTACACAAATGACTGTGTGCTGAGGTTTTCCTTTTATCTCTGCTCATTCTGCCCTTCTGTGGGAGGGAACCACACGTCTGCCCTGGCAGCTTCCCTTGGTTGGCCTGCTTTGTCGTAGAAGTGGTATTTCAATTACAGGCCTCTACAGCATTTAGGCACAATGAACATGGGAAAAGGGCTACCAGAAACACTGAAAGCGGACATCACAGTTGGGTGTGGCAGCACCAGTGATCCTGGCACTCGGGAAGCTGAAAGAAAAGGATGGTAAGTTTGTAAGCCAGCCTGGGCTACACAGCAGACTCTGTCAAAAAGAAAAGAAACCCAGGTCTGGAGACTGCTCAACGCAATCAGCTTCAAGTGGCGGGAGAGCTGGGAGCCGATGCGGCACAGAGCAAGAGCTCGCTTGACAGGGCTAAAAATTAAAGTTAACGGGCAGTTTTGAACCCTGCAACCCTGCCATCTTCTTTTCAACATCAACAGAGACCACAAAGCACAACAGCTTCTGAAAAGTCAAGCTATGTAGTGCTGATGACTTTGATGTCTTGGTCTGCCTCCTGAAATGGCTCAGGGTTGCTCTGGATACAGGAACGTGCTGTGGGAATGACAGCACAGTCATAGGAACAATGACACAAAGAGGCAGAAGGTGCGTACAGTTGTACCTAAACGTCTTGTTTGTCAGAGGGAGCTGAGAGTCAGGAAAGATTAGTACTGGGAGGCTCTGCAAAGGACGGCAGCGCTCACAGGCATCGGCGACGGGTGACGGAAAACCACCATCTGCTGGTAGGCACCAGTGTCAATATACTGGAAGGGGAAAGGAAGGGCTGGATGGGATCCAGGGCCCTCTGCCCACGGTAAAACTGAGGAGCTTCCTCTGCCTGCCAGTATGTCAGTGCCAACACATTCAGTGTCTCGCTCGTCTCACACCCATAAGAAGGGAAAAAACAATGGATGCTGGGACCAGCAAGAAGAGAGAGAACCTCTGAGACTCCTTCTGAAGCAAGGCACACAGACCTATCTCCCAACCCCTGAGTCCTGCATACCTGTTCCCTCCCTCCCTCCTCTATGAGACAGAAACAGGCTCAAGCCTGCTGCGTTTGGCTGCTCATAGCCCAGGAACTGTTGCGTGTGCGTTGGGGGTTTGGGGGAGAGGCACACTGGATAAAGGAAAAGTACTGAGCAGCACCTTAGACTGGCTGGAAATAGCTTCACAGTCAAAGCTACAACTCTATGTGCAAACAGCAGTGCTTTGGTAGAGTAGAGTACAGCCGTAGCACGCAGGCATGTCCCACGAGTTTGCGTCCGAGGAGTTCAGAAACTGCTAGGCATTAGTCATTCTCTTTAACACAGCTATCAGCAGTTACAGTTTCTGGCTATGATTCAGTAAGTTTGCTTCTCTAACATTTAGAATCTTAAACTAAATCTTTTATTTCAAAAACAAAATCAAAACAGTTTTTCAGAGAGAGAAGGTGGGCAGAGATGGACATGTCCTCATTATCAGCTCCTTCCTACCTCCTCAGGCTGGACGGAGGGGGAGAACACGGAGAGGGGAGAACACGGAAGAGTGTCATCTCAAGGGCTGTAGTTGGCTCACAGCCTTGTGGGTGTGGCTTGCAATCTTTACGTAAGTCACACAACCCCCGGGAAGGGTCAGTTCTAGGGGACAGCTCCATGTCACCAGCTAGTCAGCCCCTTTCTCTATGCCCACACACAACATGGTAGAACCAAGCAACCCATTCATCTACAACAGAATATGAAGCTAATGCTGCCTTTGCTTCCTGTGCTGCTAGGTGAGGAGATAAACAAGACAGCAACAAGGGACACCGAACCCTTGCAAGCCAGCTGGTGCCTGTCCTTGCACTGTCAGTGACATTTCTGAGACTAGCCTGAACCCTGATTCCTCATATCAATGGGACAGGTTTGGTCATCTGCACTGGAGTATAAAGAGAAATCGAACCGAGTTTGAGCCACAAGTGGACTGTGACACATTTCTGAGTTAGGTTAAAATGTCACATGTGCACAGGAAGCAGGTGAATAAGTTTTTTGAGGAAGGTGATGCCAAGGCAGAACTGGCATCTAACCCTCTGAGGAGATGCTCCCTGTGGTAACGTCAGGAGCTAGGGTGCCTCAAGGAAGGTGTTGGTTCGGAAGATGGAGGAGACGATCTTCCCCGTGGCGTTGATGGTGCCTTCACTGTCTGAACTGGATTCGGAGTCGCTGCTCCCAGAGTAGGCGCCCAAGCCAGGGAGGATGCCGATGCACACGGCGGCAGGTGGGCAGTGGATGGAGGGAGGTCCGCTCAGAGAAGAGCTGCCAAGAGACATGCGGGATGGGGCCTCTGCAAAGGGAGGACAGGGAGTTAGCCATCACCCTTCCTAACACTCAAGGGTCATCCCCAGCCTGGACCCCATGCCGGGGCTTTCTATAAAAAAGCCCTAGTGCTGCAGAAGAACTCTATGCAATCTCAGGAGACTGTGGACGTCTTTGTGTTACAGTTGAAGAAGCTGACAGAGAAGAGAGTACACAGTTGGAACTTGGAAGACTACCCACGCTCTCTCGCCACCCACTCGTTCTGAGATGGGAACAAACCTATCATAGTTTGAGTCCTGTCTTCACAAGTCATGGCATTATAGCAAGTGGGACTCAGGCCTGACGTCTTCCTTAGCTACTCTTGTGACCCTCAACAGGAGGCTAGATCACCTGTGAGCAATACTAACGACTCTGTGATGCCACACTCGAGACCAGGAACCACCCAGCAGACTCTAGCCACGCAGCTGTGCTCCTTATTGAGGTGACTCCCTACCCCGGGAGAGGAGCGGCTCAGAAACTGATTTCACCACTTTTAGTTCTTTATGCTGAGATCTCCACCCCCACCCCCACCCCCCAGGAAACATTTTAAAACTATATACAATGCCACCAAGTGTCTGGGCTCTTTTCTTCCCAGGATATGGACAGGGATTCTGCTATTCCAAAGACAAAGGCCCTCATCAACAACTGTGCTCTTGAAGAGGAGTTAGTTGAGTTCAGTTCCCAGCACTATGTCAGCTAGTTCACAACCTGTAACTACCTTTAACTCCTGCTTGGAGGGCCTGGAAGTCTTCTGATGGCCTTCATGACACTGCATTCAGGCACTCACTCCCATACACATACATAGATACAAAATTAAAAACCAAAATGTTTTAAAAAGTCAAACAAACCTAAACTGAGAATGGCACTCCATTCTTTCCTCCCTCTGAATGTTTCCAGCCTCATTTAATCACTGTAACAACTTGTATGTGGGTGTTCTCCCTGCTTACTGATGAGGGGAGTCAAGACAGTTGTAAGTATACAGGCTAGAGTATAAAACACTAACCTAAATCTGCACCAGAAGATGTTGTACTAAAGTGATGTCAAAGCTCAAAGGTCATGAGTCACTGCCTGGGCCCGACAAGGACATCCCTCTTGGGGATTGTCTTCTAAAAATCAAATCGCACTTGTGCAGACACCACCACCACCCAAGAGAATGCAGAAGGGACACTGAGTCCAGAGCTGTACTGAGAAGAGTCATCAGTTGTCTAGGACACAGATTTCCTTTTCCCACTCCTCTCTAGCAGGGAAGGGAGAAACTTCTTGAGGTGTGTGCTCCAAATCTCAAAAGGCAAAATGAGCAGTGTCTGGGAGACCACAGTCACAGTGCAGAGGAGGCGGTGTGAAGAATGTTCGAAACAATTATCACAAAGACAACAACCTTTAAGATATAAAGAGCTTTTCTAATCTGTTAAAACAAAACAAAACAAAACAAGCCGGGAGGCCGGGAAATTATTCAATGGTAGACACTTGCCTAGAAGGTTAGGGTTCTGGGTTTAATCCCATGCACTGAAGAAGGAAGGAAGGGAGGAAGGAAGGGAGGAAGGAAGGAAGGAAGGAAGGAAGGAAGGAAGGAAGGACGGACCAACAACCAAAAAACCACAAAGAGCAGGGTATGGCAGTGCACAGCTTAATCCCAACACTTGGGAGGCAAGGACAGGAAGATTGCTGTAAATTCAACACCAGCCAGGGCTACAAAAGAGTCTGTAGTGGTGGTGGTGGTGGTGGTGGTGGTGGGCACCATGATGGAGGTCAGTTATACCAGAGTTTTTTGTCCAGCATGCTATGAAGTCCTGGGTTTGAACCCCAGCACTGCAAAAACTTGGCATGGTAACTGTGCTTCATAGTATTACGTCAACTTGACACAAGCTAGAGTTATGTGAAAGGAACCTTAACTGAGAAAATGCCTCCCTCCATAAGATTAGCTGTGGAGCATTTTCTTAGTCATTGGACCCAGCCCGTTGTGAGTGGTCCCATTTTTTAAGACCTAGTCTTTAAAAAAAAAAAAAAAGTCACAGATGACAGGGGCAGTTCACAAACAATAAAACATGAGCTCTAAACACAGGAACAGAAACAATGTATTAGGAAGGAATAAGTGAGGAACACCTCAAGAAAATTTAGCAATGTCCTCCAAACTTAGCCAACTGTTGAAGAACATGGTCTTCGAAGCAAAATATCCTTGACCTTCATCAGATAAGCTGTGGCTGCTGACAAGAGACCATTCCAAGCAGGTCTGCTGACGGCTTACTTCCCTCAGAGCAGGCAAAGGGGGGGAGGGTCACTGGACCTCCCTCCCTTCCTAAAGGGGAAGGGTTCTTCCCAGGCCCAGAGCACTATGCCAAGGCTTTCCCTGAAGAAGCCCCAGTGCAACAAACTAATCCAAATACTCACAGAAAGACTGTGTTCATCCTTGTGTTACACAGGGAGACTCCTGCCATTCCTCCCAGCCATATATAATACTGCCCTAATTGTGCCCGGGGTAGAGTGTTGGGGTATTTTGGAAGGTGCTAAAGTGTATAGACTGGAGAAGGCTAACTGAGGGTAGCTCTATCTATGCAGCTAAGGGAAGCAAGCCATCACCCATCTGAGTGAACACCCCCAGTGTGACTGCTTTGAGATCTCCCCTGCTCCTGCGGTAACCTCTCACCCATGATCAGTAAGTATGCTCAATAAACACACTGGTCCTACAGGGTAAATTCTGGGAGAATCGTACTTTGGTTTGTTGTTGAGGCCTTCTAAGAAAGGGGCAAATGTTGTTTACATCTCTGCAGGGAAGGACTTCTCACAATATCAGTGGTGTTCCTGAGATCTGTGTACAGCAGCAAAAGGGAGCAGTCTACAGAAGCTGTACTGCTGTCAGTTTGGCACAAACCAAATCACCTGAGAGGTCAAACCTCACCTGAGGAATTGCCCTCATCAGACTGACCTGTGGGCATATCTGTGGAACATTTTCTTAATTAATGATAGGTGTGGGAGGGCCCAGCCCACCCTTGGGTTCTCTAAGAAAACAAGCACAGCAAGCTATGGCCAGCTGGCCAGTAAGCAGCTCTTCCACGGCTCCTACAGAGTTCCTGCCCTGACTTCCTATAGCAATGGACTTAGAACTACAAGTGTAAGATAAACCTTTTCCTCCTCCATGTTGGTTTGGTTGGGGGTTTGTTACAGCAACAGAGAAGCAAACTAGGACAGTAGGCAAGAAGCAAAGAATGAAGAATCTTGGGCTTTACTCTTTGTAGCTGGGGTTACAGCTCAGTGTACTCAACCGAAGAGTGCTACCCTAGTATACACACGGCTCTGGGTCCCATTATCAAGACTGCGGGGGAACGAAGGAAGAAAACAATAACGAGTCTGTGTCCTCACTGGAAATGGATGGTTTCTAAGACATGCTACATGAAAAAGGTGAGAAGCAGGACAACAGATGCAATTTGAGAAAAATCAGGAACACGCCCATGCACATATATGACAAAGTCTGAAAAAGCAAAACCAAAACCAAAAGCAGTTGCAGTGTATGGCCTGGGAAGCAGCTGGCGGCTAGTGAGCAGGGGTAACCTGCTTTTTTACTGTAATCTTTTCATCCCCTTTCTAAATAATGATATATATATTACTGACTCATTGTTTTTATAAGGGCAAATATAAAAACTGAAAGGGCATTCTGGCCATTTCAATCGTCCCACCCATCTCTCTCACCCACAGTATCCTTCCAATAAAGGAAGAGTACTGCAGAAGCCCCAACACCTGCTGTAGGGTCGGGGTGCCCACTCCACAGAAGACCCTTGAGGTGACTCCCAACCACAACCACCATGGAACGCACTGGATGTGGCACAAAGTAGGCCAGAATTTATAATGGGAGTCACTGTCATTCTACAGTTCCTTGCAAATGGTTAATTTGGGGGAGGGTGGGGTGAGGGTAAAAATCCGATGGTTTTAATATTTGAGATATGATAAGAAGCTGTTAATTCATTCCTCCACTGTTTGTTGTGTTAATATGCACCACACAGAATGCTTTCAGAGTGCAGGAAGGGCTGTAGCTAGCCATGGGAGGACGGCACTGAGTACAGAGAGCTGCGACAGGAACCGGGGCCACTGTGACCCTGAATCGCTTAAGTGAAAGGACCAGAACCTCCAATTATCTAGGAAGTTCAAGAAAGAAAAGATTGCAACTCTGACAAATTTCATTCCAAAAGCAGTTACAGCCCAGAGAACAAAGCGCTGCCCTCTGAGCTCACCATTTGGGGATATTTCCTGCCAACTCCTGCCTTTGCCGGACCACACTGTCATATCAACTCAGCACAGAAAATTATGAGTAGTGAAATGTTCTTGGAATGCAGGCAGATGGAGAGCATACACAGGCCACCTTGTATGTTTGCTGGCTCTGTTCAAGCTAATTTTCAGTGGAGGAGCTGAATTTCTGTCAGGGTTGAGTTCCTTCAGGAGGAACAAGGCAGAGCCTTCCCCTGCAGAGGGCAAGACTGAAGCAAGCGTCAAGGATAGTCAGTCTCTTCTAGGGTCTCTCCTTCTAGCAAAGGCAAATATTTCTTGCCCAGCTTGCTTTGCACAAGAATGCAGGGACAAGAAGAAGGCATCTAGAATGACATATGGAACTGCTTCTGCATGTGCACAGTAGGTCTGGATGGACACACAGGAAATATACAATGGTGTTTCTCTGTGGAAATGAAAGCAAGTGGAAGAGGGAGTAGGAAGAGACTTCACTGAAGATCCTTTATAAAGGTACAGCTACTATCCCTGGGACTGTGGAGAAACAATTTTAAAAGCATCCATTATTTGTTTGAGAAAGAAAGAAATGAAAGCCCTGTTTTATAGATGACCACCAACTGAGTTGAATTAGATCCTCAGTCCCACAGGTGAACAAAGAGCAAACTCTTGAATTCCTCATTCCAGCTCAAGATCACTCACTCCCTTTACTTATAATTTCATGCTGCCTAATACAGAGGCAGATTTCACCACATAAGAAGTCACCACCTTCAAGGAAAATAAGACTCCTGAATTCCACTAGGCTCAGAGCAATCCAACCATCAGCAGGAGCTGGGCAGTCTGTCTGGCACAGGTGAAATCAAGAAACTTGACATGGCAAGACAGAGAAAAACCTTTTGTGAGCAGAGCTCATCTGACTAGGGCTTAAGCACTCCTGGGAGAACTCAATTGTTATTGTCAACGCTACTTGTTTGTAACATACCACTTTTGTAGGACAGCTGACACATTCATGGTAGAAATTCCTGCTTAGTATAAAATAGTTTGGGATTAAGTTAAGGCAGGCTTATTTAAAGAGAAATAATGCATTCCTTTACACAAGATATTCTTCCTATAGTTCTCGTCCATCACAGGTAGGATGAAGGGGCCACACCCACCTTGAGCCTTGTCATCTGGGTCAGGGTCTGGTTTCAGTCTTTTCACACTATTGCCACTCTCTGAACTGTAACAGAAAACACAGTGATTTGAGCTATGTTGAATTTTAGGAATCAACACGGGGAATCAGGGCATCAGAAGCATTTATGAGAGTCTGGGGCAGTCTCAAGGAGCTGGGATGGTTGAAATAAAAAGCCTTCATTGCACTTCCTAGCCTCTTCTTAAATATAAAATCTGCTAGAAAGAGAACTTAACCTCCGAACAAACCCAAGGACACAGCATGCACGCTTTGCCTTTCTGCCTTTTTTATCATTCAACTAATGGATTTCAAGATTAATTACACATTTCACAATGACAACACACACACACACACACACACACACACACACACATATATTTTGGTTTTTCAAAACAGGGTTTCTCTGTATAGCCCTGGCTGTCCTAGAACTCACTCTGTAGACCAGGTTGGCCTCGAACTCAGAAATCTGCCTGCCTCTGCCTCCTGAGTGCTGGGTTAAAGGAACTCACCACCATTGCCTGGCAAAAATATAAATTATTAAAGGAAATATTTTTGATAATATCCAGAGACACCCAAAGGATTTTCACTAAAACAGAAGAATACATTTTAATGAAGACATTATACCAGAGGAAAAGATGGTGATGTGAGTCTAAACAGGTATCTGTTTACATATGGGCCAGAGTCTAATTTGTGGCATGAAACACAATAAGGTCCTGTGGCCATTGTAGTACATAGAAGAGAGCAAATGCAGCACAAGATCTAAAGGTCCCTTTTGTGGGAGGGGGTTGTGCTGGGGAGAGTGTGCCCACAAGCTTCTGTGCTTTACCACAGAACTGCAGCCCTGGTCAGAGGTCACCTGTTTACATAATTTTTAAGGAGTTAAAATAGCTATTTAGTTTTGCTGAGTATGCCTGTTAAATTTCAAGATCCATCACTTAAAGAATAGAAACAAAGTATATATAATGGAAAGAAAAATATTTTAAGGTCATTTTCACCTTTTTCTCAAAAGCAAGAATATAAAAAAAATATTTTTTAAAAGTAAAAGGGACGCTGAGGATGTAGTTCAGTTGTTAAGACTGTGGCCAAATACCTGGGGAAAGCTGTGGGTTCAATGCCCCAAAATAGCATAAACCAGGCATGGGGACACACCCTGTAATCCCAGTACTTAGGTGGAGCTGGAGGATCAGAAGTCCAAGGTCATCTTTGGCTGTACAGTGAGTTTGAGACCAGACTAGAATATATACACCCTGCTCTATAAATAAATAAGTAAATAAAGAACAAAAATAAGACGGCATTAAGATGGCAGAAATTATATTTTAAAATCTAAATACAGACCACACAACCTAGTAAAAACTAGATTAAGTAAATAGATTTTAAAGCACTCATTTAAAGATACTTATTTAAAAACAACCCCACCCCCCAAACTTAATACCCAGAAAGATTATAAGTAGAAGCATGGATAAAAAGAGAATCATGGCAGCCGGGGCCGGCAGTGCACGCCTTGAATCCCAGCACTTGAAAGGCAGAGGCAGGTGGATCTCTGTGAGTTTGAGGCCAGCCTCATCTACAGAGTGGAGTTCTAGGACAGCCAGGGCTACAGAGAAATCCTGTCTCGAAAGACAAAAGAAAAAAGAAAGGAAGGATGAGGCATCCAACAGGCTGGGGTGCTGCGATGACTGTTCCTCATTGCCAACCTAACTACATTTGGAATTCGCTAAAACCCTGGTGTCTTAGTCACTGTTCTGTTGTGGAGCGACACCATGACCAAAGCGACTCTTACAAGAAAGCCCTTAACTGGGGCCCTGCTTACAGCTTCAGAGGTTTAGTCTGTTATCACCATGGCGAGGAGCACGCAGCTTCATGGCACTACAGCAGATGCTGAGAGCTACATCCTGACTCACAGACAGTCAGACCCAACACAGTCTCCTCAAGAATTGTGTCCCTTAGAACAGGAGTTCCAGGAACAAGTGAGGTAGTCTATAGCCCTGCCGAAGAACCAGGATTGCTAGGCACGGCAATCCTAGGCATAGGAACACACCTATGATACTAGGGAGGCAGAGGCAGGTATCAAGCACAGTCTGGTCTACATAACAAGATCCAGGCCAGCCACGGCTACACAGTAAGATTCTATCTTTAAAATAAAAATCATGATATACAAACCACAACACAATTAAGTTAGGATTAGTAAGGAAAAACTAAGTACCGTATTTCATAGCCTCTAAGCTATTAGGATTATAAGGTGTTAGTAATATGTGTGTGCAGGGAGGGGGGGTAGTATTTTAGAACCAAGCGGAGTATGGACAAGTTACCTCAATATTGAAAACTTAAAATAGGGCTGGTGAGATGGCTCAGCAGGTTAAGAGCACTGACTGCTCTTCAGAAGGTCCTGAGTTCAATTCCCAGCAACCACATGGTGGCTCACAGCCATCTGTAATGAGATTTGACACCCTCTTCTGGTGTATCTAAAGACAGCTACAGTGTACTTACATATAATAATAAATACATCTTAAAAAAAAAGAAAACTTAAAATATATTTCAATATTATTCCTGGGTGAAGAAGAAATCATGGTGGTAACTCTAAACACATGGTAGGAAATATAAAACTGTACTCAATGAGAACTGACAGAAGTAAACAGCACTGATCGCCTCTAACTGAAAAGATGGAAAGTGAAAGAGCGTGGGTATCCCACAGGAATCTGTAACCATAAAACAAGAATAAACTTGGAAAAGATATGAAACAGGGTATTTTGGTTTGGTGCTTCATCCACACTCTGGGAGACTCCAGATTTTCCCAGGGAATCTGTCCATGCAACTTTAACGACGAGGAGGACTCCCACACTTTACACTTACTAAAAACTTTAACTGGTGTGAAGCCTAGGAGGGCGCATTATTGACAAACTCTCATGCTATTTTAAGAAAACAAGGCAGGGAAGCTCAAAAACTCCTGCCCCCAGGGGCTAATGTGTCACCTTGCTTCGAAAGCATACATTAAAGTGATGTACTTTGAAAACCCAAGAGAAACTCTATACAGATCACCAAATAAGCTAACAGAACCTTTCCTAAATATGATATAAAGAGTAATCAAGGGAGACAGTTGAAATACCATTTGGCAATGGAAGAGCACCTGAGAGGTAACTGCCCACCTGGAGAGCTCATCAAACTGGCCCAGGTCTGATTCCCGAGAGCCAGTGGACTCTGGGAGGTTTACATGGTTTAAAGATTCAGAGTTTGTTAAGGCTTCTTCTCAGACCACGATCCTCCCCCTGCTGCTGCTGTACCACGATGACATTTTACATGTGCTCAGTGTTCCTAGGAACATCTGCAGCAGATAGAGGATGTGCCAAACCACAAGGCCGCATCAATACACTCTATTCAAAACACGTGGCTGGTTGCCAATACACCATATTGATTTTCCTAATAGACTGCACTTTACATCATTTCGCCCACGGTCTGGTTGGTCAAGCTGATTCAATCAGTTTGGTGCCATTTCAGGATTTGAAAAGGGAAGCACGACAAAGAACGTATGAGAATCTCCAGCAGTGCTGGCCCACATCAGTCAGAGTGAGCGGTAGCCAGGTCCCTAACCTGTCACAGCTGCCATATTCTCTCAAGGCCGCTGTAGCAGCTGTTCTCCGGGTCTCTTCTCCCTCGCCTGTCCATCAGAGCCCCGGTGCCCTACCCTGTCATCATCTTTCTAAGCCCTTCTCTAAGTTCCAGGAAGCACACTTCCAGCTATGCTCCTCCTCCACGCTGTTACCCCCTCACCAACAGCAATCCTGAGGCATTTGCTGCCTCGTTTGCCTAGAGATACAAAAGCTCAACACTGAACTCTTGCTTTATTACTGTACAACCCTGGACAAAAGTTCTTCATCTCTCCAGCTGTCTTTCCATCTGCAAAACGGGTCATAATAAACGATACTCTGAGGAACTGGTGAGAGCAATTTGTGAGGCCATTAGAGGAAATCTAACCTCCAGCAGGTGCTCAGTGAAAAGGAGCTGTATGTCAGGGAATGAGCGATCCAATCAGGCTAGGGTCAAAGGCTACCGGGACACTAAATCTGGCAGGGGAGAGAGAAAAGGCAAGCATACTGGAGCATTGTCACAGCAACACGCTGAATAACCATTTGCTCTGGGCACCATTGCAAGTGGCATTTCAGACTACGTGGCCAGAAGGAGACTTTCACCGTGTGCACTCGCTGACCTCTTATGCTTCACAGCTCCTGCCAACAGTTTTGCCTGGGAGAACTTGTTCTTGGTTTCTATGGGTTTCACAGCCAGCTTCTTCTCTACTTCCTTATTTTCTGAAGAAATTCCAACCTTGTTGAGATTACTGTGAGTTACAGGTTAAGGGTCAGATTAAGCAAAAGGAAGAAATGCTACAGAGCAAAAGTAAATCCAGAGGACAACAAATTTAATCCACAGGCCCTTTGATGGAACTTAAACATGAGACTTTCCTGACTTGGCCTTCCAAGTGTTTGGGATATAGAGCTAAACCACCAGATCCTATGTGTATGTGCACATGGGTATGTGAATGAGGCATGTGTGTATCACTGTGTGCATGTGTGAAGGTCAGGTCTTAGTAATTTCCTGCCTCAAACTCATGAATGTGCCCAGCCCTGCTTATGCTTTTGAAAATGGCCTTTGGGCTCCTGTGTTATGTCTGTAGAATTCTTCATTTAAAATCTTACTGGAGTACTCTGATGTGCTGCAGCAGCAGGACAAGCTGGTTCTTATAGTTCTCATCTGAATGCCACCAAAAGTCATGAGACATTCTGCAAAACCCAATTTCACCTTTGAAAGGTGAGACTTAGTTCTAAGGAAGTCGTAATAACTTCTCAATTTCCTTTATATTCCTTACGACCTTTGTTATGTGGCTGCCAAGATGGTTCAGGGAGTAGAGGTACTTGCCACAACGCTGGAGTTCAATCCCCAGAACACACATAGTAAAGGGGGAACAGACTCCTATAAAATGTCCTAACTTTCCACATGCATTCTCACACACACACACACAGAGAGAGAGAGAGAGGGAGGGAGGGAGGGAGGGAGAGAGAGAGAGAGAGAGAGAGAGAGAGAGAGAGAGAGAGAGAGAGAAAAGCAGGCAGGTTTGACCTGTTGGTGAAGGCCTATATTCTGGCTACTTGAGAGGGTTGAGCCCTCCTCTGGTCGAGCTAGCCAGTTGTGCCAGCTCCCACTATTATCCTGCTGTCCTAAGGGCAGAGGCCTAGGCTCAAAAGAGTCAGTCATAAGTTTACAGCTGAAATCAAGGGGTGACTTTGTATCAACTCTCAACCACAGAATGCACTCGAACCAAGGCTGGCAGCCAGTACTTATGCTCCCAGCTCTGACTGACATTACATCCCAGAACTTTTAACTTTCCTGTCTCACAATAAAAAAGGAGAAAAAAGGCTAGGATATAGCTCATTGCTAGAGAGGCTGCCTAGCATATGTAAGGTCCTAGGCTCACTCCCCAGTACCATAAAAGACATAAAAGTCCTAGGTAGGGCACTTGTCACATCATGGCCATCACCAGCGCACAAGGCTGGTCACTCCTGCTGTACTCTCAGCTAGCATTTGTTCCTTCCATTTTAGGCTCTTCCTCACAACTTACTAAGCAGGTAAATATTTGACAGCTGTTAGGATGCAGCAGTGCCTTACTGGACAACAGTGACATCTAGTGCCCAAGAAATCCAAGAAGCAGTCTTTGAAAGATGAAGAAACAGGGATCACCTCAACACACACACCAGGCTAGGCAGCAAGTGTCTTTACCCATTTAAAATTACATTTAAACACACACACATATATATACACACACACACACACAGAGGAAGATGGGATGTATGTTTTCCAGCAAGCGTATGGAGGTGAGAAGACCACTTGCAGGAGTCAGTTCTCGATTTCTACCATATGGGTCCCAGGGATCAAATTCAGGCCATCAGGGTTTAACTGCTGAGCCATCTTACCAGCCCTAAATGTTCCTTTTTATTGGGGTGAGGGGGTGGGGGCGGGCATTGAAACAAGAGATGTAATTTTCCTAGTAAAAAATGTCAAAGTCGCCAGGCAGTGGTGGCACATGCCTTTAATTCCAGCACTTTGGGGACACAGAGGCAGGCAGATTTCTTGAGTTCGAGGCCAGACTGGTCTACAGAGTGAGTTTCAGGACAGTCAGGGCTACACAGAGAAACCCTGTCTTGAAAAACCAAAATGAAAAAGAAAAAAAGAAAAAAAATGTCAAAGTTGGGGCTGGAGAGCTGGCTTAGCAGTTAAGAGCACTGACTGCTCTTCCAAAGGTCCTGAGCCCTCTTCTGTTGTGCCTGAAGACAGCTACAGTGTACTTACATATAATAAACAAACAAACAAATAAATAAATAAATAAATAAATCTTTTAATAAAATGTCAAAGTCATTAGTACATTGCAGTTTCTACCTATTACTTTGTCACTAAGGCACAGAGCTCAAAAAGAATGAAAAAAGAAAGAACAAAAGAAAGAAACCTGCTCAATATTAAATACTAAAATGTGAAAAAAATGGAAAAAAGAACATACCAAAACATGCATGGATTTCTAATAACCAGTCACAGATTAAAAAGAGAAAACACTTGACTTTTCTTTAAAGCAGAGAAAAAGGCACCTGCTGCGGCCCAAGAGCATGAGTGGCCTTGGGCTCCACAGGGCAGAAAGTGAGCACACTCCCAAACCGTCACATATGACCCACCGCCACATGCATGCCAGGGTCCTCCTCAACTAAGAAATGTTTTTAGTTGAAGAAAAGTTCCAACCTTTGTCAGGAAGCAAGTAATAATATTTTTCTTATTCACATCAAAACTCCCCCTCTCTAAAACAAACATATCTCAAAAATTTCAGACTTTATTAGACAAAGCACTTCCTGGTTCTTTCATCCTTTTAGTTGAAAACTGAAGGGCATTTTACAGTCATAGCACTATTTTCTATAATGTTTCTCTGGTGGACACTTATTTTTAAGTCCACCAACCTAAAATAAAACAATTTATGTGCAAAGTGTGAAAAGGCCTGTGTCTGACACATGGTCCAGAAGGCCTGCCGCTCCCCACAGCTGTGCCAGCTCAGGCTGTTATTCCTCAGGACAGAGGCCAAGGTTCAGAAGAGTCAGTCTGAAGTTTACAGCTGAAACTGAGGGGCAACTTTGCCAGCTGCAGAATGCACTGGAACCAGGCTGGCAGCCAGTACTTAAGCTCCCAGCTCTGACCAACATTACGTCCCAGATCATCTGCCCACATTGCTTCCTACACTACTGTTCATTGGACCTACTGTATACACTCTGCAGGAAAATACTGCTAATACAAATATAAAATCCTACCATCAAACCAGGCATAGTGGCAGACACCTTTAATCTAAGCTCTGGGGAGGCAGAGGTGGGTGGACCTCTGTCCCTGAGTCTAGCCTTGTCTACATAGTAAATTCCAAGTCATCCAGGGATGCACAATTCATTGATGAAACATGTTCAAACAGAACAGTGAGTTTACTCAACTTACAAGCTTAAAATATCCAAATAGGCTTCTTTGCAGAAGGGTAAAAGTTAGGATGGACAACCAATAGCTCCTGTGGGCTATATACTCATTTATTTATATATTTATTGAGAATTTACTATATTACGGGCACTGGGAAAAATTTCAGTCATTCTGGTTGTTATAGAACTTATTTTACATTCTAGCAGTAAAGAGATAAAATGAGCAAACAAATGAAAATGTGCCTTATTTAAAACAAAATTATAGGGCTTGAGTAGCTCAGTAGTAGAGCATGTGCTTAGAATGTATAAATCCCCAGATAACATAAGTAATACCATTTGGTGGCAAACAGGATGCAATAGTACAGCAATCAGGAGCTGCAACTATACAAAGTGCTTAAGGAAAGGAATACAGAGCTGAGTCCTAAGTCATGAAATGCTGGCCTTGGGAAATCTGAGGGAAGAACATTTCAGGTTGAGGAAACGATGAATTTGTGGCCTTCCAATAGAATTCATTTAATGTGCGAGGAATGTAAAGGCCAGAGGCGAGAGTAGAGTAAACGACAGAAACCAGGAAGAGCGGCTACAGAACCCAGGAGGTCTACCCTAAGTCATGCAGACAGAGCCTGATTAAAATGCTGACTTGAGCCAGCTATGGTGGTGCACATCTTTAGTCCCAGCACTCAGGAGCCAGAGGCAGGTGGAGCTCTGTGATTTCAAGGCTAGCCTGGTCTACAAAGTGAGTTCTAGTCTAGTGAGACCTACACAGTGAGATCCTGTCTCAGAAAAAAAAAAGAGGTCTACTTTAGACTAACTGCCACAGGGAATAAAATCACTGGAGTGTTTCAAATAGTAAAGTTACATGATGCCAGATAACTTTGACAATTTCCCACTTCTGCCCAAAGAATAGATTGTTGGGGCAAAGAGAAATGGAAACCAGTTAGTAGTAACTCTAGCACTACAGAAGAAAGTCCAGAGTGATGAGAAAGACAGCAAGATTTAGAGAGGTTTCGAGAACCCTTTGTAAGTACTTTTGGCTAAGGCAGAGTAGAGTAGATAGGGAAGATGGGAAAAGACTCTAATGGAGAGAAGTGTGATTAGGCTCAATGCGGCATGAACTGACGACTTTTCATCAGCTAAGTAAGATGTGGGGTGCCTAGTAAGACATTCAAAGGTATGTGGTATTCATTTGTAACTTTAGTACTTGAGAGGCAAGAGGATCACAGCTTTGAGGCCAACCTAGTCTATGCAGTGAGACCATCTCAAGAAAATGGGACTAAAGTTATACAAGTAGATATTTCCAGCAAGGCAATATTAAGTCAAAATAAAATGACCTTCCATGTTCCCTGAGCTCACTACAGGAATAGTTCTCAGTGTATGGGAGGAATGTCTAATCTTACTAAAAACAGAAGAGTAAGCGCAGTATTTCTGAACATGCCTTTTTAGGTCTGGGAGATGGCTCAATTAGTAAAAGCACTGTCTGGGCTAGCATGAGGACCTAAATTCCAATCCTGAGCACGTACGTAAAAACCAGGCATGGTGGAAACAGGCAGATCCTAAGAGTTTACTGGCTAGGTAGCTTAGCTGGCATAGCAGGGCTCAGGTTCATAGAGATTCTGTCCAAGGGCCTAAGGCAGTGAGAGAGCGGGACACTAGATGAGATTATCTTTGACTTCATTAAGCATACGCTGTGTGCTCATACATATAAAAGATCAGAAACATTACCTTTTAAATCTCAGGAGATGAAGTCTCCCCAGTGAGATTGGCTACATTGCCCATCTAAGTCTAATCCTACAAGGCAAGAATACCCCGCTACTGACTTGAGAATTTATGCATGGTTAATCCTGAAAAACATGGAATTCTGATTACAATAATAGATACACACATGCAACATACCCCACCGGTCATAGCCAATCAATCACTCAGATTCACAGGACATCAGTGCTAACACACTGTAAGGACCAGGTAGAGGTCGATTTATATTCGTGAGGAAAGCGAGACATTTCTCCCGAAGCACAAAGGATATTCTGTACTCCTTCAGCTCCTCCAGTTCTTCTTCCCGTCGCTGCTTCTCTATCAGCTCCTGCTGCCGAGAAACCTCATCAAGGAAGTTGGTCTCATCTTCATCTAACCCTCTTACCATGTTTTCTGAGGAAATAAGTGAACAAGGAGCACTGAGGAGACTGAGGGAGCACTGAGGAAACTGAGATAGTCTTCTTTGACTTTTCCCTCACCACGTTTATTCTGTGTATGGTGTGTGTACACATGCACCAGGGCACACACATGAAGGCTAAGAGATAGCCTTTGGGAATCAATTCTCTCCTTCCAACTGTGGGATCTGGGGATTAACTCAGGTTGTCAGCTCACAGAGCAAGCACTGGTACTCATGAGTCATACATACTGCTGGTCGTTTTCCTTTTTAAACAAGCAGCGGATTCTTTGGGCAATTACAAGAAAGAATTGTTAAATACCATGGCTTTTTAATAAATAGCATGGCATCAAGTCAAAGCAATTCTCCCATTACTAGAAATTAGCACAGAATTCAAGTGATAACTTAAGCTCTAAGTAAAAAGGAAGGCAGAAGATGGTCTTTTTTCCACTGAAGTGAGCTCTTGGAGGCTGGATAATCAAGACAGTCTATTGCTAGTAACAAAGACGGTTTCATGAGACCAAAGTACATCAAAAGGTCCAGTGAATCCCTCAAATGTCAATTTTCTGAAGCTTACTGAATTTGAACTGCTCCTCATACTCCTGCTGCTTCCTGTCTTTCTGTTCCTGCAGCCGTTCATACAGAGACCGAGGGTCATACGCCTCCTCTGGACATTCTGAAAGGGAGATAGGATAAAGGAGACACAGAATTTAGGTTGTTTCATATTATTTTGGAATCACAAAGAGTTGGAAAAATAGTTAAGTCTCTATGCATCTGAGGGTGAAAATAACACAAAGTCTATAGTTCCCTTTGCACCTCAGACAGAAAGGGGCAGGCGGTTTCAAAGACAACTATTAATGTCACATTGCTAACTGGATGAGCAGCCAGTTCAAACCTATTAGCAGCATCTCAGTTCAAACTGCCCCTCCACCGTAGCAAGCAAGCAACTAGCAGAGTCTCCTGGAAGGGGCTGTCGGGGAGGAGGGCAAATATGGAGCACTGGTTCTGCTGTGGAGAATTCACACAGCTTACTTCACCCTGTGAGTCTGGTTCCTACACTCTAGTGAGGACAATTACTACCTTCTTGGCAGGGTTTTGCGAAGACTAAAGAGTTAAATGAGGGGCTGGAGAGTTGGTTCAGTGGTTAGGGGCACTGGCTGCTCTTCCAGAGGATCTGGGTTCAATTCCCAGCACCTATATGGCGGCTCACAACTCTCTGTTTCAGGGCATCTGACACTCTCACACAGATACACATGAAGGCAAAACATTAATACATATAAAAACAAACAAATTATTGAAAAAAAAAGGTTAAATGAATGATGCTGAGCTCTAGGCCTATCTACATACCTTCTGGGTCTTCTGGTTTTCGAACTTTCTCCCATTCTTCTTGCCTCCTTTTGCGCCGCTCATCTAGTTCTGCCTCAGACACAAACCTCTTTTTGATGACAAGATTACCATCGTCCCCTCCATCCATAATGGAACAGTCTAAAGAAAAAAAAAAAGAATTCAAAGGAGAACTACAATTAAAATTCTGAAGAGCAGGGCAGGGGTGTAGCTTGGGTGGCATAATGCTTGCCTAGTGTGCACGAGGCCCTGGGTTCTCGATCCCCAGCACCGCATGTATAGGGTGCTATAGTGCACATCTATGCTCCAGCACTTGAGATGTGGAGTCTATCCTATCCTGGCTTATCAGGCAGCACACATCCATGCTATCCATAGTCACTGAGAGATTCTAGGACCATTCTGACATGGTGTTCCACAGCATGCCAACTGAAGGTATTTCCCTGTCGCAGGCAGCACTCTAGACAAATGGGCCTTCTGGGCTCCACCCTTGTGTTCTCAGCCCACATCCCGCTTTATAGCATAATATTTGCCACTGCACCTTCTTCCAGTTGCTATCTTAAGAGCGTGACACTGCTTTGATTTACCTGTTCTTGCTTCCACAGCAGATTCTAATGGAGACTCTCAGGTACTCGAGGCACATTAGCAGTCAAGTCTAGTCTGTAAAGAAGGGAGGTGGCAGATCTAGCGGAAGCAGAAGAGCCAGGCCCACCTAACCTTTAGCCCAATGCTCTCCACACTAAGCAGCTGCTGCCATCAGTCCTGCCTATCCTCCCTGTGAAGCAGTGACTTTCCTTATTCCTACAGTGCCAAGCCCTTAATGCATATCCTGATATAGAAGACAACAAACTTCCTTTCTGCTTTGTGTTCAACTCTTCAGAGAAGCAGGAAGAAGGAAATAAAGATGGGAATGTCTTATTCCTCTTAAAAGTCAACATTTTGGAGCTGGAGATGTAGCTCAGTGCTATAGCACTTACCTAGCACGTACAAACCTTGGGTTGCTTGTTTTAAAAATTTTTTTTCTGAAGAATTACAGTTAATCATCTACTCAGACATATTTTGTGTTTGCTACAATATTACTACCAAAGAGGCACAAACGCAACCCAACCCAATGTCTATTCAAAGATAACCTTTGACAACCCATATAATAAAGTCTGGGGCTACAGAAATGGCACAGTGATTAAGAGCTCTGACTTCTCTCCTAGTTCAATTCCCAGTCCTTACATTTTGGCTTAAAACTGTCTATAATTCCTTCTTCTGGCTTTGGTGCACACAAAAAAATCCTATGTTTGCCATAGACATACAAGTAGTCAAAATACCCATATATATAAAATAATTTTTTTAAAAAAAAGTAAGTCTGGGGCTGGAGAGATTGCTCAGCGGTTAAGAGCACTGACGGCTCTTCCAAAGGTCCTGAGTTCAAATCCCAGCAACCACATGGTGGCTCACAACCATCCGTAATAAGATTTGACGCCCTCTTCTGGAGTGTCTGAAGACAGCTACAGTGTATTTGCAACTAACAATGTAAATAAAGCTCCCCACGTGTGTTATATACTTTTTGCATGTTATCAAGTATCTCTGCATACAGAGCCTATGAGAAAGACTCGTCACAGATGAAGCTGACACCCAGGCTCAGTCACCTGCTCAAAGCATATAGGCAGCAAGTGGTGGAGTTAAGGATCAAGTCCAAGTCTGACATCTAATTTTCATATTCTCAGCTAGGTGTGGTGGCACATGACTGTAACCGAGGCAGGAGGATCATAAGTTCAAGATGAGCCTAGAACACACAGCAAATTCAAAGCCAGCCTGCATTATATAATGATACTTTGTGTCAAAAATCACATTTTACCCACTTCATCAGACTCCTCAGAAACCACATACTTTCAGTTGAAACAAAGACATGGCTGGACATGGTAACCAATCCCTGCAGTCTCAGCCCTCAGAAAGTTGGGGCAGAAAAGTGGGCTAGAGGCCAATCTGTGCCACACAGTGAGACCTCATTTCAAAAAACTAAGGGCTGGTGTCTTTCTTTTCTATTGCTGTGAAAATACAACATGATTGAAGCAACTGATAGAAGAAAGGTTTTAATTTGGAGCTCAGGTTTCCAGAGTTAGAGCCCATTACCATCAGGGCGAGGAGCATGGCAACAGGCAGGCAGGCATGATGCTGAGCAGTAGCTGAGAGATCTTACATCTTGATCCATAAACAAGGCAGACAGCAGTGAGTTAACTGGGATTGTAGAAGGGCTTTTAAACCTCAAAGCTCACTTCCAGTGATCTTCTCCAAATAGGCCTCACCTAATCCTTCCCAAACAGTCCTACCAACTAGGGACCAAGCGTTCAAATATATGAGTCTATGGAGACCATTCTCATTCAGACCACCATGTTGGGAACGTAGCTAAGTGTACTAGGCTCTGGGTTCACTCCTCAGCCTGGGAAGAGACACACGAGAAAACAAGGGCACATCAATTTCAGCTATATTTTCTATATCAAATTCCAGTGCCAGAATGCAATGTTTTTGTTCAGTAAAGATAAAAAATGAAATCAGGGCATTAAACCCAGACATTCAAAACAGAAGAAATCACCTCACCCTGACTCCATCCAACTGTTGAGGTTTAGTACCATGTGAAATATGAGAATTGTGACAATCACTAGAAAGAAAACTAAGTCACCTAAGAGAAGGCTTTACCCCCACCTGGCCCACAGTGCAGCTTCTTTGGATATAGGGATGTAGCACCACTCGATGCCTACAGCCAGATACTCAAGACAAAACCAGGATTACCTAGTCTCTGTGACTTTGCAAAATTCCTCAAGCTTTTTGGAGCCATTTCTTAGGAAACAAGTCCCCAGAAGAGAATGTGAACCATTTCTTAGGAAACAAGTCCCCAGCAGATAATGTGAACCATGCAGGCACTGGGGAAATGGGAGTCATGCTGGACCCTTGCTTCCTCCCTTTCTACCATTTGCTGGAAGTCTCCCTTCCCACCCTATATCAAGTGTCTACTTTCCTCCCCCTATTTCCTAATAAATAACTCACAACAGGACAGGTCCTCACAGCCTCCTCCTGGCATCAGAATCCAACACACACACCAAAGACAGAATCAGCAATTCCTATTTTAGACCTTTAAGATGGGCTACTGTACTCCCTTTCCAGAAAACTAGCTCCCTCTCCACCTTACAGTTCTTGCTCTGAAATTTCTGTTCCTATGAAATCCACACATAAATTTTGAGATGACAAAAGGTGACTCTTTTCCAACACAACAATGCTTTAATTATAGGAAGGTAACTCCTACTCTTAACTTGCTGCTTTTCAAAGGAAAACATCTCAGTATTTTAATCCTACAAGATGGAGATAAACATGCTTCAAAGCAGTGGAACTTGCCTGGATTGGTGGCACACGTATGCCTGTAATCCTAGCACAAGAGACAGATACAGGAGGATCAAGAGTTCAAGGTCACTCTTGAATACCTGAGATAGATCTCAAAAAACAGGCCAGCAAATGCCTCCAAGAGTAACCATGTGTGCCGCCAAGCCTGATGACTTGTTTAATTCCCAGAATCCACATGGTGGAAGGAAAAATGGACTTCTGCAAGCTGTCCTTTGACACATTAAAAAAGTAGTGATGAATAGCCAAATTCTGAGTATTCTGTATACTATTCAGAATATTTCTTCTCCAAAAAATATTCAGGTCTTTTGAGAATTACAATCTTTTTTCAGTCCATAACCACAGCCATATAGTTGGGTATGGCAGCTCATGCCTGTAATCCCAGCACTAGGGAGGCTGATACAGGGAGATTATAAATTCGGCCTTGAATTTGAGCTATATAATGATTTTGTTTCGAAATAATACTGCAAGACAAGCTAACCTAACCTTACACATCTTTCAATATAAGATTGCTCAATTCAACTAATCTATAACAAGCACCTTCTGTTGTATTCTTCTTATTAAGGTGGGCACAGGCAATGATAAAGACCATGGGCTCTAACAGCAAAAGTTCAGAATTTGGCTCTGCCAGGATCAGAACTTGGTATGACACTAGGCTAGTCACTTAATTCTTCTGAGTCTTGACATCCTTATACCCAGAGCGCGTTCACCAAAGGTGAACAAGACAGCCCTGTACAACATAAAGTCTTTGTGTGGGAAAACAAGACAATACATGCAAAGCACTTGGCAGATTTCAAAATGCTTTGAAAGGTTTCCCATTACCATACAAAACCACGTTAAGCTCTGAGCTGGGTACAGTGGTAAAAGAAACTGTGTGCACTTAAGGAATGGAAAGAAATCAGTCATAAACAAATATGACCTTTTAAGTGAAAAAGGGACCATATCAAACTGAGAAGTTAAAAAACACATAAAATTTTAATGTACACATATATCATTCTCTCCACATATAAGTTGGTAATTCTACACTGGGCTAGACTTTATAAAGTACACAAAGAAGTAAGGTCAATATTCTTATACTTACCCCACATAACACGGTACATAATAAGCCACTAAAGTGAACAGTGCAGGTGGAATTAGACACATATGGATGGACGGTTTCCCAGGCTCAAGCCTTGGGCATGCACCTAGATTCCTTTTCCTTCTTTATATTCCTATATTCCACCTGTCACCTAGTTCTGTTGTCTCTACCTCTGGATGAGGTTTCCTTAAGCTACCCTCTTCTTTTTATGGGAAGTGGACGCCTTCCTTTCTATTTCTTTTTTGGGGGCTCCATCTTGCATACTTCAAAAGTATTCCACAGGTAGTTTTTATTCTAGCCTCCATTCAGATCATTTTCCCATTATCAATCTAATGATCTTTCTGAAGGTAAACCTGCCTGTTACTGTCCTATGTAAATACCATTATCATCACCACACACACACACCAGTACAAACTAGAACAAAAATCAAATTAAATGTGTTAAATGGCACTGCCACAAATACCTCTTGTGTGTGAAATCACCTTGTGGTTGAAAGTCACTTCTGTCAGAGTAAAGTTCATGTTCATTTGTGTGATCTCATCAACTGCCGTGCTCGCCTCCCCCATCTTCCTAATCTAACTTAAGCAATCCCTTCACACGGCCCTGGAAAGCCACACTGCACTTCTCACAACCCAGTCTGCCTCTGCAGGTTTTGTTGCCTCTACCTTGCTTCCTTGTCAAAGCTCATGTGAACTTCTCTGCGCAGACTCAGAATGAGGATCCCCACCTCTTAGAAGCTTCCATGGCCTTCTAGAGCAGTGGCTGCATATTTCTCTCCTGTGCTCCTGTTACATACATTTGAAACTGTGGACAGCACCCATTAACTATGCTTTAGCACTGCTGAATGTTCTAACAGCTCTTTACCCACACTGCCTATCAGGACAGTGTGGAGCATGTCAGGTGTGTAATAAATATTTACTAAATAAACTAACCACTAGGAGGAGCTAAAGACTCTGAGCAGGGGAAGGTGTATTTAATGAATGTTCCCAAATACTGTCCAGTGTTAAGTTAGGCAACAGTGGCCATTACAAGGATTTACTGCAGTTTCAGTGTCTCAAGGAATTCTTGTTCAAGCATCAGTTAGGTTTGGGCAACCAGAAAAACAGAACCAAAACTGAAACAACTTTCTTTGTTACACAACTGAAACCATCTTTCAAAAAATAATTCTTGCTGGCTTCCTTTAACTTGGTGGGTCTCAAACTGTGGGTTGTGACCCCGTTTAACAAAGCTTTATATCCAAAAATACTTGTTACGATTCATAACAGTATCAAAATTAGTTATGAAGTAGCAACAAAAATATTTTTATGGCTGGGGGCCACCACAACATGAGTTGTATTGGAGGCCCAGTGGGTAGAAGAGTTTGCTGTGCAAGCCTGCTGACCTGAGTTGATTCTTGGAGTTCTGGTGGAAAGAAAGCCAACTCCTGTAGCCTTCCTCTGACCTACTCCCTCCCTCCCTCACCGCCCCCCCTTAACTGACAACATTTAAAGTTTTTTCTTTTAAAATCCCCTTGAGAAGTGGATTTTTTTCTTCAGAGTCCGCACTAGCCATTATTCTGCAGAACAGAAGTGGCCCATACCCACCATGTACTGACCCTCTTCTGAACTACAGAATTTAGGGATTTAGATTACAATGACTTTTAATTCCTATTGCTTAGCCAAGTTTTCACAAGTCTGTACTTTTCCCTTTTATTCGCTACAATAAATAAAGATAAAATAAATACAAGCAGACAAAAAAGCCCAGGATTAGGGGGATCTAACTATCAAGATCGACATAGGACTGCAGAGGATTTATAGTGGAAGGTCTATTTTGGCCTTCCTGTGTTCAATTCTAGGAAGATTAAATAAACCAGGCGGTGGTGCACACCTTTGATACCAGCATGCACTCAGGAAGGAGGCAGAGACAGAAGGATCTCTCTAAGTTCTAGGTCAACCATGTCTGCATGATGAAATCTAGGATAGTTAAGGCTACAGTGAGACGCTGTGAGGGGTGGAGGGGAACAGACAGACAGACAGACTGACTAAGGTCAGCTTTTTTTTTCCCTTGCCCAGCTTTTGTTTTTCAAGGTATCTGAAAAATGAGTTCAACTATGCAACCAAATACTCTTTTTCCTCCCAGTGCTGATGGTCAAACCTAGAGTAACTCACAAGCTAGGCAAGTACACTATTGCTGAACTACATACTCAGACCAACATTTAAAAAAAATTCAATGTTCTTTAATATGAATTTTATAGAAAACAAAAATCACTCTGTTTAAACTTAAACAAGTTTCAAGGATTGAAAAGTTTGAGGCCAATCTGGCTTATTATACAGTGAGACTCTGTCCCCCAAAAGAGCCGTTTAACAGCTAAAAAACAAAGATCTTGTGCTTCAAGGCAGGGTAACCTATTACACACTGCAGTACTGTACTGTGTTTCTACTGGAGTCAGTATTTCCTTTCCAGGCTGGGGAGACAAAACAGGTGGTGTCTTATAGCATATTCTGCAAGTTCTAACAGTGCACAACTTACAAAGTAATCATTATCCTAGAACTGAAAACTCAGTCCATGTAACTAGTGCCGTGATGCAAATTAATGAGATCTGTTTTCTTACGGAGTTGTATTTTTTGATGGCAGACTAAGTTTACATCCGGCTGGCCACCATACCCTTCTAAAATTAGAACCTACATGTAGAAATATGCTCAAGGAATCAGATTTCTGTGTTATAAGCTTTATTTAGGGTAGCAAAAATAAGCCAACTCATTTTCTTTTGTCAGTTGACTGCTTTCCAATATTTTCACCCTAATGCACTGTACTTCAAATACAAGTGAGATGGAGAGAGGACTCAGTGGTTGAGAGTATTTGCTGTGCAGTCTTGAGGACCACAGTTTGGATCCCAGCTTTCAAGTAAAAAGCCACAAGTCAAGCATACTTCTGTAACCCAAGCTCTGACAGGGTAGAAACAAGAGGCTAGCTGTGACTTGCTGACTTGCAACCAATCTGCAAAAACCTAAGTTCCAGGTCAAGAGAGAGAGAGAGAGAGACAGAGACAGAGACAGAGAGACAGAGAGAGAGAGACAGAGACACAGACAGACAGACTGATTCTGATTCAAAGTAACAGACAAGAGAGTAACAGATGATACATTCAGCACCCTCTTATGCCTTTCACGTTCATCGATAGACAAGTATAAAGGTGCACGCATGTGTGTACACATGCACCTCCCCCCCCCCCCCCACACACATACACACCTAGATCTGCTAGATAGTCCAATTAAACCTCCCAAAAGACTACTTTCTGGCCAAAAGACACTGCTACCAAGCAAAAGTAATTTAGATCAAGTCAACTTTTCCTATGTCATAAAACAAGGACTTAGAGAATATATGTCCTATGTCATAAAACAATTCTTCAGAGAATGACAATTACTTAATTAACAAAGAACTCTGTTAATACTTATTACTGGAAAAGCAATCAGTAAGAAAAGTAACATTAATCTTCTAACACTGAAGCTTATTAATAATATACTACAGAAGCAAAAGAGAGCTAATGAATCAATGAGATTACAACATAAGCATCTTAATCTATAGTTAAGGTTTGTGTTATCAAGAGCAGCTTGTAATAAATTTAAGGCATCAAAGAAATGTGCAATTATATGTTAAGTATTTAATGTGTTTATACACAAACATGTACACATTCTCACACTCACACAAAATCGTTCCACAGCACACGGTGGCAATCTCTTCTTATATGCTTCTAATTCATCTTATACTAAAGGAAAAAGGAACACTAACTTACAGCTCCACTCCTCTAGCTCATGCTCAGCTCTCTACTTCACACTTTACCTCTCAGAACAGACACAGTCCCTCCCTGTGTGGGTCTAATTTAGTTGTATTTTGCTATGTGCTGTGACAAGTGAGTGCAAAGCAACTACTTCACCTGGAACTCAGGGAAGAAACAAAAGCAGCAGGATCTTTTGGTTGTCAGCACCTCAAAACTGGGAAGAAGACACAAGAAGAAAAATTTAAGTTTTCAGCATTAGTATTCAACATGGTGCCTCTCTGAGAAATGCTCGAGGATAGCTTTGATTCTAACCTTTTTTGCCATATGGTTGCCTTTAGATGCAACCCCCACACCAAATCTCACCCCATCTTCCAAACACACATCCTTACATGACTCAGCAGAACAATCAACCTGATAAAGGAATTGGCCCATGTGATGCTAGTAGCAAAAGGTTAACCAAGGCAGCTTTTAAAAGCTGTTTTATGTTTTGTTTTGCGTTTTTGAGACAGAGTCTCACTATGTAACCTTGGCTGGACTGGAACCTGAAATATAGATCAGGCTGGCTTCAAACTCAAGAGATTCCCCCAACATCTGAATGCAGGCTCACCACTCCCCACCCAAACAAGGTTTTTTGTTTGTTTGTTTTGTAAGGCACATCTTGTCAAGACAGTGCTAGCCAGGCACTAACTAGGCCGACAGTCAATGCAGCAATGGAATGATGTGGCATGCAAGCAATTTAAGGGAAAGCAGGACACAGTTATTGCTGCAGGAGGAGTTGAAGCTGAGCTTTAAGCTCTGCCCCCCTTTTTCTTAGTTTTCTCTGTGTAGCCCTGGCTGTCCTAGAACTCACTCTGTAGACCAAGCTGGCCTCAAACTCCGAGATCCACCTGCTTCTGCTTCCAGAGCACTGGGATTAAAGGTGTGTGTGTCACCAAGTCCAGCTTAAGCACTAAGTTCTTATAGGAAGACTAGAAAGAGAAGCCTAATTCTTATAGCTGCTGTGAGACTGAATGGTGAAAATATTAGAAATTCTATGTAGAAATATCATCTTTCACTTAGGAGTACAGCAAATCACAAATTTCACATTCCAGTATCAGAATCAAGGAGTGAGAGGCTTTTGCCTCCGGAGAAAATGAACTAAATATTGAAACCTGTCCTCTACTGCTATAATTAAACAGCTGGAAATGTGGTAGTTGTAGTGGTAGTAATAAATAATAGCTGAAAGACGAATCAATGGATAAAATGTTTGACAAATAAGCAGGAAAATCTCAGTTTGAAGCTCCAGACCCCACATAAGGCAGGACACTGCAGGTCACTCCTAGAATACCAGTGTTCCTTCCTAGAGATGGAAGGCAGAAGACAGGAAAACTCCAGAAACTTGTGGGCCAGCTAGCCAGACATATGTACTAGTAAACAACTAAAGACTGTTTCAAACAAGGTGGAAGTCAAGGTCTGCAGAGATGGCTCAGCAGTTAAGAGAGTTTGCTGCATTTCCAGAGAATAGGTTCAGTTCCAGGTATAATACAGGCACAGAATTGCCTGTAACTCTAGCACTAGGGAATCTGGTGCCCTCCTATGGCTTCCTCACGCACCTGTACACACACACACACACACACACACACACACTCACACAAATCTAAAATAAGTCTTAAAAGGAAAAAAAAAAGGTAGGAGGAACAACACCTGAAGTTGTCCTCTGATACAACATGTAATATTTTGTGTGAATCTGCACATACACATATACAGATATGTACATACACATATCAAAGTAACTAAATAACACATACAGAAGTAACTAAATAACAACTGTTAAACCAAATGGCCAAAAAGATGATAAAGACTTTGGATAAAATCTAAAAGGTGACAACCAGAAATTAAGCCCATGATTCCAGTAGATGATTTCATCCTGAGGACCTCTCTGATCTGAGCAATTCACTCGAGCAGTACTATGATCAGGCAACAGAAAAATCAAGGGCAGTCCACAGGGTGTGCACATAACCCTTCCCTCCCCATCGTAAACTGGTACCCAAGAATTATACCTTGAGAGGGAAAGGAGATAAAGAAAACTGTGGGAATAATGGACAAGAAAAACAGATCTACAGGAATTAAATACATGGGTCACACAAAAATATACTTATGTTTAAAATGAAAATCAAGCCTTGAAATTAATAGCAAAAATATGAAACTTTTTTTAAAGTGATAAAAGTAGACAAGAACTTCAGGAACTAAACTTGCAATAATTGAAATTAAAATGTCAGTGTTTAAGAGGGGACATGGTGGCACACATCTTTATTCCAAGCACTGGGGGAGGCAGAGGCAGGCAGATCTCTATGGGTTCCAGGACAGCCTGGTTTATATAGCCAGTTTTAGGAGAGCCAAGGCTAAATAGGGAGATCGAATCTAAAAAGACAACAAAAACCCCCAAATTTGGAATAGAAGAGAATTAATGAAGAAACTGCCCAGTCTGGAAAGAGGCACAGACAGAAAAATCTTGAGTTCTAGGCCACCTTGGGTTGCAGAGCAAGACCCTGCTTCAAAAAAAAGCAAGCAAGAAAGCAAGCAAACAACAGCTACTGGAGACAGAGTGAAAATATGTATGGAAGACAGTCAAATGTATCGACATATATGTACACAAATATATATGTGACTAGAACTTTACAGAATAAGTCACTATTTCAACGTCAAAAGGCTAATATTGCCAAATATAGCACATGCCTGTAATTTCCACACCTGAGAGAAAAACACAATACAAAACAGGAGCTTAAGGTTATTTTTCCATATATGTCAAACCCAAGGCCAGACTGTCTACAAGAGAGTGTCTGAAAACAACAACCAAAAAAAGTCAAATACCAAGATAGTTGAAAAAAGGCAACTCATGGTTTGAAGCATCATAATTGAAACTGTAAAACAAAGGTGAAACACTTAAAAGCACTTCTAGAGGGAAACTGATCATGTTTAAAAATGAAAACATGTCAAAAAGGTGAACACATTAATACTGATTAATCCTGCTGCCCTTAAGGCATAGTACACTATATCCAAGCTAACAGTTGAATCGTGTTGTTAAATTATTTCGTTGTCAAAATATGGGTAGCTTTCAATTTCGGACGCTGAAGATTGTCTCTAAGCAAAAATTTGGGGACAATGAAGGATGAAACCAGGTAAATGGTCTTCACATAATTCTTCCTTTTTAAAAAACAGAAAGAATTTCCACTTAAAGGCATTAAAACTTCAACTTCAAAGATAATTGGGCCATTACACTTTATTCAGATCCTTACACTTTATTCATAGCTCATCTTAGGCTCTAAATGAAACATAAGCTGCCTTTATTTCAACTCAGTTCCTTCTATCATAGAAAGCTTTACAGATTCCTTTCAAATATTTCAGAAGCAGTACCCTCCAAACCATTTTGCTTTAGTTTATTCTGCTGTTTTCTGGCAGTCTTGCTATGGAAGCCAGGCCTGTCTCCAACTGACACCGCCCCTCCCGCGTCCACCCACCCCCCCCCCTCAACCTCCGTGGTCCTAGGATTACAGGTACAAACCACTACACTGAGCTCCTCCAAACCATTTTAAGACGTCTCTAGGGACACATCATTAAATCAATTAAATTAACCAACGAAACTTGCCTCATAGGCTGACACGCAAGAAGTCGCTGTAAATCCTAAACAGGTTCATATTAGACTTTGTGGGTTCCACTTTAGACTTAATCAGACTATCTGAAGGGTGCAGCACAAGGTTTGCATTTTAAAACCAAAGGCCACAGATCTTGTGTTCCTTCAAGAAGCATTTCCACGAACAATAGTTCTCCCTTTCCCTCTGCGTGGACTGGCATTCCAAGGGCACCAACTCTCAAATGAGACATCTCAACTACCGGTCGTGTTCTAATAAAATAGATACACCGCCTTGTTTCCTATTAGAAAAGAATGAGCGAGGCACTGCAACTGGGAAATCTGTTATGTACCCATCCTGCAACTACGCTCCGGGATTCAACGACTCTCAATCCGCATTCCACGTTTTCTAAGGAGCGAGGAGCTGTTGCGAACAGACAGAGGCAGCTGCTCACTTCAGGCCTGATGGCTCCAGCTAACAGAAAAGTGCTGAAAGAAGACAAGAGGCCGATCTGGCGCGTAAGAAAGAGTCGGAACCTCCCACCACGACCGACACGCCGTCCCTGACTCCCGCGGCTCCGCAAACTCCCAAGCCGGGAGACTCAGGACACCGCACTAGAAAGGACCGCGCGCGGACTGAACACAAACCTGGGCCCTCTCCTCGGCCGGGAAGCCTGGTTTCGCCTCCCGGCACGGACCCAGGCCGCACTCACCTACCAAAGCGCGGGAGGCGAGCCTCCCTCACCTCCGCGGCGCCTACCACAAACCGTCGCCGCCAAGGCTACTCGCTGTTTAAAAAAAAGAGAGAGAAAAGAAACCAAGAAAGAACAACGGCTTAAAGGAAGCAAACACACTTTGCTTTTGTATTCCTTTTGACCCTTCGGGGCTTCCTGTTCCATACAGCCACAACACATTTCCACCCCGCTTCCGGCGGTATGGTCCAATCAACAGCTCTCTCCCTCCTCTAGCGCCTCGTGGAAATCCGGTGCTCCAAAACCGTATGGAGAGATCTGATTGGGCCGTTCACCCTTCGGCAAGGGGATTAGCCAGTTCATTCCAGGGTGGCGGGCCCAGCCGCGGGGTCACGTGATATAAACCTTGAGCGATGATTGGCTGTCTGAGAGAGAAGGCTTGCCACCGAGGAAGGGGCGTTTCCTAGGGGACTGAGGGAGGGCCCGGGCGGTGCGAAGCGGGGGTGGGCCCTGCGCGTAATGGCAGTGCCGTGTCCTCGCGTCCATCTTTACCGCTCTCTTGGACCTGTCACAAAGGAGTTGCGCCGCTGTCGCTGTCCCTTCCCTCCGGTGGGCCTAGGAGCTAGGGGAAGTCAGTGCCACAGCCCGACCGCACTGCTCTGGGAAGCCCTTTGGGGACGTGGCCAGGGAGGGAGCTTGAAGACTAGCGACGCCTGTGAGGGAAGGGAACAGCCGCTGGAGCCTGGATCGCAGAGACTGAACTGGGGCCGTGGCCGTCTCCGGGCAAGGGTCTTGGAGAGGGTGGCGTTGGTCAGAGCCTGGGAAGCAGCCGGAACGCTCTCCTCCGAGGCCCGCGCTGGAGGCGCCTGAAAGCGGTTCCTGAAAGAGGGTGTTCCCCTTTAGGGGATCTTGACTGAAGGAGGTCCTGGGGTCACCCTCCCGAGGAGACTGCGGCCAAGGTGAGAAGCAGGTACCCCCTGGGGAGGCTCCTGACGCGGAGGGACACTCGTTCGGGCTCCTCGGAACCGAAGGGGTCGAGGGGCGCACGTCGCGGGCAGGGTTTCCTTCTGGGGAGTTTGCGTTTCAGCGGGAGGCAGACTTCCCCTGGGATGGTCTGGTGGTGCCTTGGGGTGGAGAGTTCTACGTGGAGAGGGGCCGTGGAGAGTTCTTCGCCTTAGAGAAGCTGCAGGCGGGAGCCAGACCTAGCGGATTCTCCCACTCTCCAGGCCTGAGCTAAATATTAAGTAAAAACCTTTGGGGAGGGGTGCTTTCTGGTCAGTCCTTCCCGTGGATAGCCCGAGTTCGGAATAATAAGTGGAAACGGGAAGAGTCGGGGTTCTTCCCTCACTCTGGAGTCAAAGTGTCCCAGAGGAAGGATTCTGCTGCCTCTGGCCTTCGCGCCACAGTGGGACACGGGAGTCATCCTACCAGCAGCACCCCCTGCGAGCCTCCAAATTCGGCTCTACTTCCTGCCCGCTGTCTGCCTCACTTTCCCTGTTCTTACAGAGGGAGACCTAGTTAGAGCTGCTGAGCTGAAACTCTTGAGATTCTTCTGTCTTGTGTAGCCTAAGGTTTCGGCCCCTGGAGGGATGTACTTTGAACTTTTTAAAGTTGGCAGTGTCTGTTACTGCTTGAGTAGAGTCACGTCGTCTCCCAGACTCCTCACTTACCCATCTACTTGTCCTTCCTTGGCTGAAGTGACTTGACATCTTAGTTTCTTCTGTAAAATAATCAACGCTGTGTGTGAAAGTAAGGTAGTGTGTAATGGATTGATGTTGAGAAATAAAGTGTTTTCTAATCTGTAAAATTGTTGATGTAAGAGATTAGCATAAATACAGGTGTTGATTACCTATAGAGCTCTGAGAACCATATATTACTGAGTGAAATGTTACAGTCTAAACCCTGCCTGCTTCCTTGACATGAAGAGGTTTCCAGCTTTTGTTTACAGAGTTTTAATTTACTTTCCACTTCTAATAGTGCTGGAAGGAGTTAGCACTTCCTTTGGAAAGTTTTTCTTTAAGTAATTTGTTCTCAATATTGTAGGCTCACTTTTTCTTGTATGTGTTCCGTGGCCTTTGAGTGGCTACCAGGTAGTGAAGGCTAGGCAGCATCCCTCAATTGTAATTTATAAATGAGCGTGTAGTTTTTTTTCTTTCCATGAATTCTGCCTTGTGGTACCTTCAGAGTATAGCTTACAAGGCCCTTTTCATTTTTCATTTTATGTAGCGTTTGCATTTCTTGGGATGATAACTTGCTGTGTAGATCCCTGTTATTACAAGGCTACAATAATAAAATAAAAACCTCTGTCAGTATGTTATCTTCAATAACTTTTGGTGAGTGGCACTTGTTAGAGCTGCATTGTTAGAGCTGATGTCCCAACATTTTAGGGATTTCCTTGTGTGTGTGTGTGTGTGTGTGTGTGTGTGTGTGTGTTTTGAAGTAGGGTTTTTGTTATTGTCTTTTTAAAGTAGGCTTATTTTTTTAAAAGCTAACCTGAATTTCCTGCTTTTTAATCTTATGTTTCCTGGTTGTTTGTTGGTCTTTTGTTTTATTTTCTGTGGTGGTTTTGTGAGCTTCTTGATTTCCCAGGATATATGGTGCCCAGGGCTTCAGTTTAATATCTTTGTAAGTTCTACTTTTTGATGTTTTTATATGTCCTTCATTTTTTTTCTAGAGTCAATATTTTTAAGGTACTGATTATAGAAAGCATTCCAGCATGGTCTATGTAGACTTTTTATACTTTATCAGCAAAATAACTTCTTTTAGTAAGTATTAAGGGGAACTTGATTCTTACAAATGCTTAGCATTGTATATAATTGTGTGTTGTTTTTCTGTACTGAATAGGGAAGAAACAGCTCTCTCAGTTCTAAAGTATGGTTAGCAAGTTTAGTAACAGAAACTTTCTGAAGTGAATTTACAACAATCTGTTTAAACTCACAAGTTGAAACTAGTATTCAAGGATTGTATAATATTTTCCTTAATAATGAAATAATCTCTCTCTCTTCCTTTGAAATAGGATTTTACTATATATTCCTAAGCACACCTGAAACCTGTGGTTCTCTTGCCTCAACTTCTTAGATGGTTGGGCTGTAGGTGTGTACTATACCCTAGGTGTGTACTATACCCAGGTTTGTTTTTTGTTTTTTGAGACAAAGTCTCCTTATATAACCCTGGCTGGCCTGGAACTTAGATCACCTGCCTCTGCCTCCAGAGTGCTGGAATTAAAGGTGTGCTCCACTGTGTCCAGTGAGGTAGATTTTATGACTGAGAATCACCTTGAAGTTTTTAGAGTGCAACTTTTTTTTAATACTCTAAAAACTGTGTAGCTTAAAAAATTATTAGGAATTATATAAAACCTTTTCTGCAAAACAAATTTTAAAAGAATTTTATTTAGGGTGTTGGTGGTGGCCCATGCCTTTATTCCCAATACTTGGGAAGCAGAGACAGGTGGATCTTTGTGAGTTCAAGGCCAGCCTGGTCTACAGAATGAGTTCCAGTGAAGCTACAGAGAGAAACCCTGTCTTGAAAAACAAAAACAAAGGATTTTGGTTTTACTATTTTAGTTATGGGTGTGTAGGAAGGGAACTATGGTGCATGTGTTCAGGTGCCTTCTGAAACTACAGGTGGTGATCCTCTATAGTTCTAGGGGTTGTGAGCTTATTAGTGCTAGGAATAGAACTTGGGTGCTCTTTACCACCAAACCATCTCTCCAGCCCTATTAGGAATTCTTGATATGGGATCTCCATTACAAAACACTAAATGGAAAATTTTCTGTATTTTAGGATCAGATCCTTGTAAAATGTAACAAGGACCCCTGTCTGGGTCCTAAGTATAAAGGGGGAAGTCAGCAGGCACCACAAATGACAAACTGAACCAGTATTAATTTCAGCCTCCTCTCCCTCCTCTTCCTCTTCCTCTTCTTCTTCCTCCCCTCCCTCCTCCTCTTCCTCTTCCTCCTCCTCTTCTTCCTCCTGTCCCTCTTCTTCTTCCTCCTCCTCTTTCTCCTCTTCTTCCTCCTCTCCCTCTTCCTCTTCCTCCTCTTCCTCCTCCTCCTCCTCTTCTTCCTTTCCTCCCCCCTCCTCCTTCAAGCTTTTGGCATTTTTAAGGCATCTGCCATTGAGTTGGATGAATTTTTTTCCCCAAATTTTAATTTTAATTTAAATTTAAAAATTGAAAAACAGAATAATCAGGAAATAATGAATGCCAAAACTTGGGCCACAACCCTTAGGAAACTTTTATAACTTTTAGTAGATGAAAGAATGAATATTTTCCCCCCTAGTAGGAGTTACAAGCACTGGTGAGCTGCCCACCATGGGTACTGGGTCCTCTGCAAGAGCAGGGTGCACTAGGCCACTGAGCCACCTCTCCAGATTGCTTACCTGCCTTTTTTGTCTGAGTTTTTGAGAACTAGAAAATATTTAAATAGAAAGAAATTGGTGTGCCCCTGGAATCTGGTAAAGAATTATCATCATGTATGACTCTCCTACTGCTTGAAATTACAGTATCCAGGCATTCAATTAGATTCAATGTACGATTCAATTAGAAAGTCTGAAATTTCTTCCTCAGCAAGTGTATTATCACTCTGTAGTTTATGTTTCAGAGCTGGTTTTTTCTTACTTCTACTCCTAAAGAATTAAGTTTCCTCTCCTTTGTTCACTGAATGTAGTATTCTCAGAATATGAGTCCTACTCCACCCTCCTCATGGGAAACACAACTCCTTTATTCAGTTCTTATTGCTCCATCATTGTTCATAGTTACAGATGCCAATGTACTACATATTAATAACTTTCCAAGTTAATTTTTAAGGTTTAGTAAAATATTGTATTTGTTGCTTCAGACTAAAACAATTAGGATTTACTGCAATTGGACAGGGGAGATGATTCAGTGGGCAAACATATTTGCTCATAGATGCCTGAGGATCTGAGTTCAAATCCCCATAACCCATGTAAAACCATGTACAGTGGGGGGAATCTATAACCCAGTGCTCTTACAGGGAGATGGGAGGCGAAATTGGTAGGGTCTTCAGAACTTGACTAGCCTGATGTACAGAGAAAGATTGCTTCAAGCAAGACAGGAGGCAAGAACCAATGTCCTGGCCTTTATACATATTCCATGGCACATATGACATATGTCTGTAATCACATATGAACACGAACACTCACAGATTTTTTAACAAAAAAAAACTTACTGTAGTCTCTAGTAACTTTTTTCCCTAAGGTGGTCTGTCCTGAGATAGTTGGCACCAATGCAAAACTTCTCACCTATCAGGTACAGAATATGGATTCCTGCAGGATTCAGAAAGGGTTTAATTTGGAGGGAGGTTACAACATCCATATTGCCTCAAAATAATCTGGTTTCCTATTGTGATTTCTGGTCTTTGTTGTTTTTATTACACTTACTGTTTAGCTTTAGTTTTGTCAATTTAATTTTAAAACTTTCTGTTAACCTTGCACTGTGATTTTTTTGTTTTGTTTTGTTTTGTTTTTTTGAGACAGGGTTTCTCTACGTAGTCCTGTCTATCCTGGAACTCCTCTGTAGACAAGGCTAGCCTCTAACTCACAAAGATCCACCTGCTTCTGCCTCCTGGGGGTGCTGGGATTAAAGGCTTGCACCACCACTTCCTGGCATGATTTTTAATTTCTGAATTTTTAAAAATTTATTTTTGTTCTTTGTGTATCCATGATGTGAATGTGTGTGTGTGTGTGTGTGTGTGTGTGTGTGTGTGTGTGTAGATCAGAGAATGACTTTGTTTTCTCCTTCCACCCTTCCATGGATTCCAGGGATTGAACTCAGGTGGCTAGGCTTGTGTGGGAGAGCACCTTTACCTGCTGAGCCATCTCACTGGCCCTGCACTCCCGAAATTTGAGCTTGTGTTGCAATGCAGTTGCTAGTGCTAATTCACAGTCTTCTAAGAACGTGCCCATACAGAGACTAGTCAGTGTGATCAGGTACTTGAAAGCGCTGGGGCCCACAGCCTCCTTCTTGAGCCATAGACTTTTTTAGGGAGTTAAATGTATTGCCTATTGCTGTCCATCCCTAGCCCAGCGCCTTTTTTAATCTTTGTTCAGAATCTGGTATACATTTACTGAATGGTGCCATCACAATTTTTAAACGTATTTTCTGTTTTGTAAATATTTTAACTTTCTAGCTTTTTAGGATAAATTCACCTAGGTATTTATGACCCCACCTATTAGAGCTGCTGGGTATACAACTGCATATACAGTCAGGTGTTTTAGACACCATTTTAAACAGGTATTATTAGAGAAAATGTTGTCATTTGTGCCACTTATGTATGTTTCCTTTTCTTGATAGCATAGAGTTTTTTCAATATAAAATGTTATTTTCCTTAAAACTCATGTGTATTTGGATTATACAGCAACATGCTTCCTGTTGTTGGGCCTGCTGAGGGTAAGTAATCAAGAATATTTCATTTGTTTTTCTCTCCTCTTCTGCAGCCATCATTAGCACTTACTAACTCAGTCTTTCTTAGAATATCCTTTTTGGGTATAAGGCAGATTTTTTTCATCCTTAAGACTTCATCAAAGGATATTATTCATCAAAGGATGTTTGGTTGGTTCTTTTCATTTCTATTATTCTGAAAATTCCTTGCTCTAGTCAAGACCTAAACTTTATTTTAATTATTTCTTATATATATATATTTTGCCTGCATATGTGTGTGTGTGTGTGTGTGTGTGTGTGTAGTATGTGTGCATGTGTGTATTATGTGTTCTCATGTAGCTGGTCATGTGTTTGCACATGCACATGAAAACCAGAAGTTGTCATTGTCATTCTCAGTTGCTTAAGTCTCTCACTGAACGCAGTGTGCATCTATCCGGCTAGTCTAGCCAACGTGCTGTGGGGATCCCATCTGCCTCTAAGTACTGGGATTGATGGTAGGTTGTCTGCTGTGAGTGCCCAGCATTTATGTGGGTAATAAGGATCCGAACTCCAGTCTTCATCCTTTCACAAGTATTTTACCCATAGAGCCATCTTCCCAGTCACAGGTTTTATGTGGTTGTTGTTTTTGTTAGGTTTTTTGGTTGGGTTGGGTTGGGTTGGTTTGGTTTGGTTTTTCAGGACAATTTCTCTGTGTAACCCTGGCTGTCCTGGACCAGCTGGGCCTCGAACTCAGAGATCTGCCTGCCTCTGCCTCTTGGCTGCTGGAATTAAAGGTGTGCACCACTATGCCCAGCTAGTTTTATTTTTGATTCATGTTTTGAATGTTGAAAGGTTTTGTCTTTTCTCCTTTGTAATAGGTCAGGTCAGGATTGTGTTGTATCAATCTTTCTACCGTAGTCTCACCTACTTCTTGCTGTAAGTTTTTGACACCAATGTTACTGCTATTGGATTAGAAACTTTCAACATTTTAGGTGAAAAATTTTCCAGGTGCTCTTTCAGTTCAGAGAGATGACCTAATTTTTTCCAAAGATGTTCTTTCTTAAACCAACCTTAGAACATAAGAGGAGAAACATCCTGTGCTTGTCCCAGCCACGTGAAGGTTACAGTCTAGGGGATAATAATCCCCTATATAACCTAAGCCTCAAATGCTCAGCACTATTGCTGACACAATTTTGGACACGTAAAAAATATCTTATCAAGGCTGCCTTTCCTTTTGGGTATAAAGTGAAATTCCAGTCAAATACAATCAGCTCTTGATAGGCAAGGGAGATTGGCTCCTCAGGTCTCCTATAGATACCAGAATTTATAGATGCTCAGCTCCCTTATATAAGATGGCATAATATTTGCGTATAACCCACATGCCCCTCCTGTTCTTTAAGCCATTTCTACATTACTTACAATATCTAGTAAAACATAAATACTACATAAGTAGTTAGTAATGTATTGTTTAGGCAGTAATAACCCAAGAACAACTTGTACATGTTTAGCACATTTGATTGTTAGTTTTAATTGTCAATTTGACACAATCTAGAACCACTCAAGTGTCAGTGAGGGATTGTCCAGATTAAGTGGGTCAGTGGACATGGCTGTGGATAACTTTATCATGTGCAAAGACCCAGCCTAAAAGTGGGTGGCACCATTCTCTGGGCTTGGGAGAAAGTAAGCTGATCGTGGATTTATACATCCATTGCTATGTGTTCCTGATGTGATATGACTAATTCCCTCAAGATCCTAGCTCTGTGATGGACTAGCCTGAACTGTGAGCTGAAATAAATCTTTTCTCCCCCAGTTTGCTTTTGCTGGGGTATTTTTTCACAGCAACAGGAAGGAAATTCTTTTTTTTTTCCATCTATAGTTAGTGGACCCTAATGTATGCAGGATCCATGAGATGGAGGGCTATTTCAGGCTTTCCCTTTCCTCCTCCAACAAAATAGCAAATGCTTTAGACCTTAAAATAAAGAATTAAAAAAATCTTTAGGAGGTTTAGAGAGACAGTTCAGTGGTTAGGAGCATTGGCTACTCTTTCAGAGGACCTGAATTCAGTTCCCAGCACCTACATACATAGTGGCTTACAGCCATCTGGAACTCTCTTCTTCTGGCCTCTGGTACAGACACATGCAGGCAAAGTACCCATACACATAAAATAAAACAAAATAATCAAAAACAAACAAAAACTTTAGGTACCTTCTGTTTCAGCCTGGCATGTATGCTGTCAAAATAATATCTGCATTTCTTATCTTATTACAGAACTAAATAATCAGTCTTGTTCCTTAGTTTTCCTCCATCTAACCTCAATAATTAATAAAGAAATCATGCTTTTTTGTAGATATCCTGCAGAATATTTTTAAAAACTTATTTCTCGGTAATGTTTCACATATTTTTTTTTCCTCTGTGGTCACTGCAAGTACACTGCTGGAAATGTACCCTACCTTGACAGAGTTTGAAGACAATAATATATGTATTTGACAAAACTCAAGCATTTAGATACTTAAGTTTTGCATGATATATAAATTAACTTCTAAAAAACATTGAGGTCTAACTAGTGATAATATGCTGAGTTATTGGGGACAGTAGTTACTCTAAAGTATACAGTTAACTTTAAAATACATTTTTCAAGATGTAGATGACTTGGTGAGGATATAATGATGGACAAATTTGTATTAAAGCAAATACAAAATGTGAATTGTAGACTATAAGTGGCATATATATAGACAATCTATATATAGATACTTACTGTTTATAGTGAATTAGTTCTTTTGCTATATGCTTGAAAGTTTTCATCATAAAATGTTGGTTGAGGACAATAAAAGATGATACTAGAGTTTACTGTTTGAGACACACTGTATTGAGAGAAAATCCAAAAACATTTTCTAATGAGAGAAAAATCACTGAAACAGTATATAATTTGGCCTCACATGCTGTTTGGTTTAGCCTTGAGGGCTGAAGGGCTAAAGAATATCCTATATCTTGTAGCACTGTTTGGAATGATGAGGTAAAGATCACAGTAGTTGATATTTTGGACCTGATGACTTGTTTTCTGTCCTTATGATCATTCATTTAACCAGCTTCTCCATTCCTGACAGCACAATCCTGAAGTCTTCTCAGAGAAAAGGAAGTTCTTATCATCAGTGATGAACTTAATAACTAAATGCAAGCAAATATTTGAAGAGATGAATCACTAATTCCTGAACCATTTGTTAGAGAGAGTTAGACCAGCTGGCCAAAACCTCTGTGGTGAGGTTTGAGAGTAGAGGCTTGTGGGGTTTTTTTGTTGTTATTATTGTTGTTTTGTTTTGTTTTGTTTTTACTGGCAGTGAGACAGTGAATACCAGACTCTAATTTAACAGGAAATTTACGAAGATCTACTGAGTTTGTTGGCTTCTCTTTCTTTTTCTCATAGGAATTTTGAAAACTTTAGATATACAGATGTAACAGAAATGCCTCACTTCAACAATACATATTTGCAAATGCTGTATTGTCTATCATCTTGCAGCAAAATGGTAATTAAGAGTGATGGTTTAAATTGTTGCCATTAAGATGGCGATAAAGATCTACTAATACAAAGCATTGGTGTTCAGTAATAAGAGTTCTCTTTGATTCACTTGAGGCTTGCCCCAGTCACAGATACAACAGTTGTTTTTGTTTATATTTGGTCTTAAAATTGACTTCATGAAATAATGGTAAGAAGACAATATTGAAATTTATAGGCATTAAAAATGTATTGCCTTTATATAATCTCTAGTCTTCAACTCTGGATAATAGTATCCATAAGCAGGCTACAATGCTTCATATGGTATATTTAATGGAAAATACTATATGGAACTATTTTTATTGTTTTTCATACATGCAGATTTGGGTCCTCCCTTACCCCCCCTCCACACACACACACATAATTTTGTAGTTAGGACAGTTTCTAATGACTATTTTGACTATCATCTCCAAAAATTCAAAAATAATCAGTTCATTTTTCTGGAAAGGAATATTGATATATTTGCTCTCATAAGAATCACCATTTAGTATTTTAGTTTATCCCATAATTCATTTAGTAGATGGCAGGTTCTATGGTAGGTACTAATAGTGACTTCTAGATTTGGCTGCCATCAGAACCACCTAGGGAGCTTTTAAGTAGTCACAGGTGTGGGCCACATCCTGGAAAGGATTCTGACTCTTTGGAGTTATTATGAGGTAAGAATTGTCCCTTCTTCCCTCTTGTAAAGTGTATCCATGGTCAGATTCCTTGGAGTGAATGCCAGTGAGTATAGCAGAACTGAGGCTTGTACCAGGGCTTTCTGATTGTGATGTCCTGGGCCTGTGTGAAATATGTAGCTGAGGGTACTTTGTTGACACAGTGGTCTTTGGGGAGAGAACACATTTTCTTTAAAGGCAAAACATAAGTTGTTTGAAGTGTAATTGTTTAGCCTTGGTAGCCAAACAGTCAGTAGTCACAGCTTTTTTCCTATGGAAATTTGTCATGAGTAGCTCCCATTTCTAAGAAAGAAGCTAAGCACTGGTGATACTGAAGGAATGTGAAAGAGTTTATACTTTGCATATGCATGTGCCATGGCTGTAAGCCTAAAGAATATGGCCATTTCATGAATTGTTTAAAGCTAACTGCTCTTCTTTTTTCTTTGTATGTCTTATGAGTGATCCTCTGTGTAACACTTCATGGCTCCTACCACCTACCTCACACCTGGTCGTTACAGCTTTTTGTTAAGAAAAGGTCTCTAGCTGGGTGTAGTGGTATACACCTTTAATTTTAGCATTTGAGAGGCAGAGGCAGGACGATCCCTGTGAGTTTGAGGCCAGCCTGAGTTCCAGAACAGCCAAAGCTAAGTAGTGAGGCCTGCTTTGAAAAAACAAAACAAAATAAAAAGGAAAGAAAGTATCTCTAGTGTTAAAAAATCATTGAAATTTTAAAAATCCGTTTCACTAGACAATAGCTTTATGCCAATGGTCAAAGCTACTTGGAAGCTGAGGCAGGAGGATCACTTGAGCCAGGAATTCAATGCCACATTGGGTGTGGACATCTTAGTGAGATTATTAAAAATAAAAATATTTTTAAAAAAACCCTAGCCGGGCGGTGGTGGCGCACGCCTTTAATCCCAGCACTTGGGAGGCAGAGGCAGGTGGATTTCTGAGTTCGAGGCCAGCCTGGTCTACAGAGTGAGTTCCAGGACAGCCAGGGCTACACAGAGAAACCCTGTCTCGAAAAAACCAAAAAAAAAAAAAAAAAAAAAACAAAAAAACCTATACTGCCTACCCCACCCCACCCCCAAAAAACATATCTTGCCTAACAAACTTGTAGTAAACATCATTTTCTGGGTTATTTAAGGAAATTTAAGGAAATAGTTCTTTTTATAGATTTTACAGATTTGTTGTTATATGTGTTTACTTGCACGAGTTTGTGTGCACCATGTCACTTGCAGGAACCCTTGGAAACTAGGCTCAATGGACCTGGACTTGCAGGTGGTAAGGGCAGCTCTGTGGCCACTGGGACCCAAAAGTTCTTAACCTTCAACCCATTTCTCCTGCCCTTTAATACTGTTCTGGTAAACTATGTTAAATATCTTTATGTCTGATGCCATTAAACTATAATTTTTATAGGACTTGTTCTGTCTCCTTCAGGTCTTTGTTTCCTGGGACTTAAGCTTACTTTGACATTTTGAGATCATTTTAAGTTATTTTTAGAGCCAGATTGTCCCTTGCTCAGATATGGCTTCCCCCACTTAGTGTTTCCGGTTAGACCGAGGGTAGTGTTTGTATCTTGTGTCCCATTCTGCTTTCCATACTGATGATGTGTAAAGACTCTGGAGCATTAGAGAAGCCCATGAAATCTTTTCTGCTCTGACCATTCTGAGGAAGTAGTTTAGAATTAGCACTCCTATGGGGATGATGCCTTTTCTTAAAGAACACTTGTGTTGAATATTGGACCACTCTCTTCTAGCATCCCCAAAATGCTAATAGATCTAGCAACAGATGTTTATATCACAATGTGTAAAAAACTAGCTTTTAAAAAGTTGAAGTTTCTTTCTGTCTTTGCTACCTGCCTGCCTGCCTTTCCTCCCTCCCTTCCTTCCTTCCTTCCTTCCTTCCTTCCTTCCTTCCTTCCTTCCTTCTTCCACCCCTTCCTCTCTCCCTTCCTTCCTTCTTTCATTCTTCCTTCCTTCTCTCCCTCCCTCCCTTCCTTCCTTTCTATTTTTTTCAAGAAAGGGTTTTTCTGTATAGCCCTGGCTTTCCTGGAACTCACTGTAGACCAGGCTGCCTCTACCTAAGTGCTAAGATTAAAGATGGATGCCACCATTCCCCTGCTAGCTGAAGTATATTTCTATAAATTGGTAAGGTAGCTCTGTATATACTGCATAGGAAGTTACTGAGCTTGGTATCTTACACCAGTAACCCCAGCATTCAGGAGGCACATGAAGGAGGATTACTGTGAGTCCAGGCCAGCCCAACCTGCATGCTGGGTTTAAACTAGCCTGGGCTACAGAGATGCTGTCTCAAAAAAAAAAAAATCCAAAGATTTTGTGGCCTCAGAGAGAAAGGAAAAACTAATTTCCAAGTGCCTAATAATTGGTATAAAAGCAAGCAGGTGTGTAACAAAGGTTATTGGACAAGAAAAGCCAAACATGTGCACTCAAGCTCACACATTAACAGAGTCTTGCTATATAACCCACAATGGCCTTTTAAAAACTCATAATCCTCCTGCTTCAGCCTTCTGAGTGCTAGAATTTGCAGGCATGTGCTACTAGGCCTAGCTTAGAGCATTCGTTCTTAAATGTCACTTGGTCTTTTTCAGAAATCAGCATAGTTTATAAAACTATATCTATAAATATTGATAAATATATATAACAAATATATTTATATATTATATAAATATTATATTTATATATTTACAGATATATGTTTATATTATATATTATATTTATATAAGATGTTTATATAAATATATAAACAAAATTTATAAACCTTTTAACTGTGTAAAGTTATTTCTTATTTTTTTCTCTGTTCTTTTAAGCACAGAAAACTCTTGATTATCTATTCTCTGAAGGAGAAATTGTGCCCTGGCCTTCAGAGTAATAGGAATGTTATGCAACTTTTTCTGGGTTTAGTATGTGTTTTATATTAAAAATCTATTTCCAGCTGAGTCCTTATGTCATGTTCTTACCTATATATTCAGTTACATCCTTTTTAAGTACAAGCTTCAATTTTTAAAGGCAGCCTCACTGGTTCGAGGAAACAGTCTGAGGGCAGTAATATCTATTCCCATACTTTTCCTTCTGGTACTTTGTGAAATTATGTACACCTGTGTGTGTGTGTGTGTGTGTGTGTGTGTGTGTGTGTGTGTGTGTGTTACATGTATACATGTACAAGTCATCTGCCCTAGATTTTTTTTTAACCTCTAATAAAATTGCCCTCAAACCTTAAAGAAAAAAATTTCAATTTCTCATTTCCTTTTTTTTTTATTTTGTTTTTGTTTTTATTTTTCTCGAAACAGGACTTCTCTGTATAGCCCTGGCTGTTCTAGAACTTGATCTGTAGACCAAGCTGGCCTCAAACTCAGAGATCTGCCTGCCTCCACGGCTTCCTGAGTCTTGGGATTAAAGGGGTATTTAACTACACCCAGCCTTTTGTTGGGGTTTTTATTTTGTTTTGTTTTTACTTTTAGCTACCATCCTTTTTTCTGTCTCCGACTTCCAAGTCTTTTTCCAGAACCTGATCACATGGTCTCAGATCAATTAAGCACATTATGTGGGATGAAACTAACCATCCATGGGCGTACTGAGTGCAGGGACTGTGCCTTCCCTGTTTTTATCCTTCTAGTCCCAGCCCTGGTGCTTTGCAAAAAGTGCTTAGAGTATTTTCAGGCAGAGATAATCAGTATATTTTATTCTTAACTTTGTAACCACAGACTAATCATTGTAAAGAATGTAACTTTTCATTATGAATTCACAATTTTCTAAACAGTCTTGCTTATGTAATAGCAAAATTTTGTCTACAACCACTTGCATTATTTCTATATATATTCATTCTCTCTCTCTCTCTCTCTCTCTCTCTCTCTCTCTCTCTCTCTCTCTCTCTCTCTCTGTGTGTGTGTGTGTGTGTGTGTGTTAATATGTGCATATTTGCTCTGAGGATATGTAGAAGCCAGAGCAGAATATGGGATGTCTTTCTCTATTGTTCTCTGTTTTACTTTCTTGAGATAGAATCTTTTACTGAAACAGAAGCTGGTCATTTTAGCTAGTCTAGCCCTTGGGATCTACCAGGATCTGGCTCCCAATTCTGGGTTACAAGCACATACTGCCCTGACCAGTCTTTTATGTGGGTGCTGGACATCTGAACCTGGGTCTTACCCACTGAGCCATTTCCCCAACCTTGACTTCTGTGTAAATTCTTGAGTGATGCTCCTCTAAAAATCAGTATAGTTTCCATCATTTAAGAGAAACATTATTATTAGACAGCAGCTATCATATTAGTATCATAACTTTTTCAACAACAGACATCTGTAATTAGATATTTTATTTGAAACATTTTAAATTGTCCTATATGTTTAAATAAAGGATATGATTCATTTTTTTAATCACAGAAGGAGCCTTTGAAAATGTTCCACAAATTTGTCAAATGTATTTCTGTAGAGATAAGAACTACTTGTATGTTTTTTAAACATTGATTAGAACTCCTGTGGCTTATAAGGATATGGCTTAGCAATCAACTTTATAATGTAATGAGTGATAAAAAGGAGTTGTTGGTGTTGGTATGATGGCTTAGTAGGTGAAGCACTTTCTGTGCAAGTCTGGTGACCTGAATTCAGTGCCTGGGACCCACGTGATGGGAGAGAATAGACTTCTGAACATTTATTTTCCTATGACCTCCTTATGATTTCGTGGCATGGACTTTTTCATACCCACACATAATCATACACATACTGGACAATCTTTTTTTTTTTAATTTAAAAGGAACTGTTGTTGTTAGTTCTGTCATCCAAAGATATCTTTACATTGGAAACCTATAAGGATATCCAAGGGTGATTGTTCATTGTAATCTGAATGCCATTGAAACCACACTAGCAATTTGAGTGATTGACTAGTCAAGACCTTCTGTTAATTTCCTTTCTCTTTTCCTCTCTTGTAGAACTGCCAGTGTATGGCCAGTATTCCCAGTGGTTGATAATGTTGGAAATGAGCTGCTTGACCTTCTCCAGCGTTCAGTTGTTAAAAATGAATAGAATGCAAGTTCAACTTCACATTATGAAAACAGTACTCGGAAAATTGAAAACTATCTAAATGATTGTCTTTGGTTGGGCTGTGTTCTTAGCAAGCAGAAGCCTTGGTCAGGGTCTGCTGTTGACTCTTGAGGAGCACATAGCCCACCTATTGGGGACTACAGGTGCCACTACTACTATGGGTAATTCCTGCATCTGCCGAGACGACAGTGGAGCAGAAGACAATGTTGACACCCACCAGCAACAGGCTGAGAACAGTGCAGTCCCTACTGCTGACAGTAGGAGCCAACCTCGGGACCCTGTCCGGCCTCCAAGGAGAGGCCGAGGACCTCATGAGCCAAGGAGAAAGAAACAAAATGTGGATGGGTTAGTGCTGGACACACTGGCGGTAATACGGACTCTTGTAGATAAGTAAGTATCTGGCTTACTGTCGCCTCCAGTGTCGTGGAAGGTGTTCTGCCAGGAACCACCACTTTTGGACTCCTTCCATTCATTTAGGATATATTTTCCAAGCTTTTTGCTCTTAGGCCAAGAGAGTACTTATTTCTTCTCTGATGGCAGAGTAAATAAGGTTTGATATTTTTACTTGCTATCTACTCCTGTCTGGAAAATTTTGAACAGTTCTGTACAGAAAACTTGGATTTAATTTTCTGATTGAAAATGTGATCTTTGTGAAGAGCACAGTAACTGTGGAGTGGGTCTGTGTTACGTGCTTAAGGAAAAAATAAGGGAATGTTTTCTGGAAGATTCATTACTCTGTCTGCCTGTTTGTTCTGCTGACCATAAGATGAATAGTCTTACCAAGAGTATGGCATGCAACTCTGTAGGCAGTTAAGGACAATGGGCAATGAAAGTTTAACCTCTCCTATTTTATTATTTCTTGTTTACTCTTTAGCTCCATTTGGGGGAATTGTAAGTTGAAACAACAGGGCACACCTACACCTATGTTCTCTTTCTCCTGCTTTGTCTAAAAACAAAATCTCTATTTGGATGACAGCGAAATTAAAGGGTATTGCTCAGACTGAAAAAAGTCCAGTGTAAGGTTATTTAATAAGTGTATACATTTTAAACCTTGATGCACCTAGATTCAGATTCTGGCCCATACTAATTTTATGACATTCAGCAAGGTACTTTTTTAATCCTTTTATTAATAAGAATTTTTATTCTTGTTTAATTTGTATAAATGGTTTAGTGTGGTGCTTTATATAAAAAAAGAAAGAAAAATGCTCAATACATAGCAGTCATTTTATAAACTTTTTTTACTTTATGCCCTGCTAGAAAATTTATAGGTATTTAATATTCACATTAATAAAAGCACAGTTTTGTTTAGTTCTTTCAAACTGGTAAGAAAAGAATTCTTGTATACCTAAAATATACAGATAAAGCCTTAGAACTATATTAGCCTCTTCTGCACAATAGTGAAGTATTTGTTGATCTCCAAGAATAATAATTTTGGGGGTTAGTGATATTTCCCAGTGGCTAGAGTATTTGCCTAATATCCATGTAGCAATTTACCAGGTTACCTCTAGTAACACACATACACACACACAAAAGAAGAATCTTTCTTTAAAAAGTTATCCTTCATCCTACAGAATTATAATGGAAAATTATCCTTTCCAAATAAGGAAGTAAAACACAACATTAATTAAGCACATTGAAAAATTAGGTGCAGAGTTTTAATTAGGTGCTGTATTTTAAAGGCAAGTGTCTAAGTATATAAAAGCAAGGTGGAAAGAAGCCTTAGTTCCAAGTTTCAAGCAAATATTATAAATTGTAAGTGTCCTTGTTAATTAAGCTTATGATTAACACAAGAGAGGCAAGGGTACTGAGTGATGTTGTTGCATACCTTTAATCCTGGAATTCAGGAGGCAGAGGCAGGTGGTTCTCTGAATTCCAGGCTATCCTGGTCTCCAGAGTAAGTTCCAGGACATCTGGGGCTATACAGAGAAAACAGATGGGGGTCCGAGGAGTCAAGAGCTACATGCTTGAGTAACAAGGTAACTTTTACTTAAACCTGTCTCCATGGAATGATAATTCAAAAAATAAAACATATGTGTATATTGTAAAGATCACAAAACAGTTCATAAACGTGGATATATAACTTTTTTTTTTTTGGTCTCACTCCAGAGGTTTGAATCTAGGGCCTGTGGATACTAGGCAAGTGTCCTACCATTGAACTAATCACAACTGCTTTTTATATTTGTTAATGTTAAGTTACCCCTGCTGATCTTGACCTTAGTATGTAGCCCAAGCAGACCCTGAACTTGCAATCCTTTTGTTTTAGCCTCCAGAGTAGCTGGGATAACGGGAGTGACCTGGCTTTATAGTTTAATTTTATTATATTTTATTATTCTTTTTCTGGTTTTGCATGATGTGTGAATGTACTTGTGTGTGCACATGAAGTCATGTGTTCTACCTTTGTTGTTCTCACTACCAGCACCAGGTTAGCTGGCCTGCAGACTCAAGGACTTCTATCTCTGCCTCTCATCTTACTATAGAACTGTGGGACTGCAGACTTGCATTATTGCACCAGACTATGTGGGTTCTGGGGAGTCAAATTTGGGTCCTCACACTTCTGCTCTAACCACAGAGCCATCTTCCCAGTCTTGTGACTTGATTTCAAAATATACTAAAGGATAATTTATAACTTAGAAAGTTCTTAAGATTGTTAAGATGAAATAGGACAGAGAACTGTGAAGAACAGGACAAAGGGATGTAGCAAGAACAGGCCTAAATCTGTTACAGATGCAAATGTCGCAGTCTTCTCATTGTCTTCTCTTGATTGCTTACTGCAGTAGGAACCAACTGATAGGAGAAGGCAGCGCACCCCAAGTACCATAGCGGAGAGGTGCTATGGAGTTTTTTATGCTGTTGGTTTCTAGTTCTCTACAACTTCATTTTGAAACAAATTCCCTATTTGCAGCATGCCTTTACACCCAACTTTTTTTTTTTAAAGATTGGATTTGAACTCAGGACCTTCAGAAGAGCAGTCAGTGCTCTTAACCGCTGAGCCATCTCACCAGCCCCCAATATACCCAGCTTTCTTGTTGTGGTGGCTGTCTAATTTTAATCCTTTGTATTTTGTTCTTAAGTTCTGAAAAGTTTTGGCCATTTTTGGGGGGTGGGTATTCAGTATTTGGTATTTGGTATTGGAATCCTTCAATATTTTTCCCTATGTGTATATGCCCCCTCTCCCTTTTTGAGAGAGAGTCTTGGCGTGTAGGTTAAGCTGACCTCAAACTTAGGATTTTCCTCCTGCCTCAGCCTCCTGAATGCCAGAAGACAGGCGTGTAAAACCACAGGAGTCTGCCAGTATTCTCATCTAATTCATTTAGTTTCTCAAATGCATATTTGAATTCATTTTTTTTTTCATGTTTGCTTCTTGGTTTTTGTTTGTCTCTATTATTCTCATGTCTTTTTGTTTTGGTTTTTGTTTGTTCAAGTCAGGGTTTCTCTGTGTTGCCCTGGCTGTCTTAGAACTCTTTCTGTAGATCAGGCTGGCCTCGAACTCAGAGACCTGCCTGCCTCTACCTCCCAAGTGCTGGAATTAAAGGCATGGACTGCCACCACCATCCGGCTCACATCCTTCTTATATATTTATTTTTTATTTACTTATTTTATATTTATTTCTTATATATGCAAATATATTTATGTTAAAAGTTCTCTTATTTGTATATTTTGAGTAGTGATTGAGATTGTTAGTGACCTCAATACTAGTTATTTTTACGTTTGAGTTTTGGTTTTTTTTTTTCAGACTCCTCTTTTGCCTCTCTCTTCTGAGACCTTTCACTGTGTAGGCAAGACCAGCCACAGTCTGAGATCTTCCTGTTTCAACCTCTTTTTTTTTTTTTTAAGATTTATTTATTCTTTTTTTTATGTGAGTACGCTGTCACTCTCTTCAGACACACCAGAAGAGGGCATCAGATCCCATTACAGATGGTTGTGAGCCACCATGTGGTTGCTGGAAACTGAACTCAGGACCTCTGGAAGAGCAGTCAGTGCTCTTAACCCTGAGCCATCTCTCCAGCCCCCTGCTTCAGCCTCTTAAACTGCTCAGTTACAAGCATATGTCATCATACAGATGCAGATTACTTCTGAGTTTTTTCTTACTTTTATATATGCCTTTAAGCTGTGCATACTCAAAAGGCCTAGCATGTTTCCCTAGTCTCCAAGTAAACCTTATTGAAACTCTGTAAATAGCTAGAGCCTGGAATATAAGTTTTGTTTTACCATTTTTTTAAATAGGTCACTGGAGACTTATACTTTTTTTTAAAAAGACTTATTTATTATTATATGTAAGTATACTGTAGCTGTCTTTAGACACACCAGAAGAGGGCATCAGATGTCATTATGGATGGTTGTGAGCCACTATGTAGTTGCTGGGATTTGAACTCAGGACCTTTGGGAGAGCAGTCAGTGCTCTTATCCGCTGAGCCATCTCACGAGCCATGACTTGTACTTTAGTTATCTCACTTGTAGCTCAGATTGTCATCTTTCTTTCTTTTAAATATTTATTTATTTTGTTTTATGTGGATGGGTATTTTGCCTGCATGCACAGAACATGTACCCTATCTGTGCCTGGTGTGATGGATCCATTGGAACTGGAGTTACAGACAATTGTGAGCTGCCATGTGGGTCCCTGGGAATTGAACCTGGGCAGGAGAGATGGATGGCTCATCTGTTAAGAGGCCGCTCCTCTAGAAGACCCTGTCATCTAACTTTTTTAACTCCTTTTTTTTTTTGAGAAAGATGTGTTCCCCAGATGTACTTTGTGCAAGTTCCTCACCCTTCCATAGATGAAGCTTTTTTGTCCTATTACCTAGCTAAGCATCCCCAGCCCTCCATCCAGTTCCCAACCTACAGCTCAATAATCCTCTGGCTTACTTTCCATCTGCCATCAGAAATGTCTGCTCTGTTTCTGCTTCTTGGGGCATTTATCTTTGAACACAGGGATGTCTTCGTAGTCTTTGTGTGCCTCCTCATAGAATTACAGTACTCCTCTTCCTTGTTCTTTGCTGTCTCTGTTGCATTCTATTATTTTTCTCTTCTTCCTTGATTTTATTTTCTGCATCATCCACCATATCAATAGGTAATCGGTCAATCTAGTGTTCCAGTTTCAAGCTTATGTGTTTGCTTGCATCTGTATTGATAGAATATCTATAGAGAAAGGTTTTGGGTGGATTTTAAAATGTACATAATTATACAAACCTTTTAAATTTTTTTCTTTGAATATTATGTTTGAGGCCATATATAAATCTACAACTGCTCCTGGCTGCTACGGAGTATTGCTTTATATGCTTGAAAGTCTTGAAAATACCATGTTTTGTCATATTTTCATATGGTAATAGGTACTTAAGCAAATATAGAATTTTTCTTATTACAAATAGCCTATGATAAATAGCAAGAATGTGTACTGATGTATAGGTATATATGCAAAAGTTTCTCTAAAGATGTTAGGTATATGCGTATTTGACTTTATTGTTGACATATTCTTTGGAAATGTATACAATAGTTATATTGTTTTTAAATTTTCTTCCTTTCTCTTTCTTTTCTTTTCTCTTCTTTTTTTCTTTCTTTGTTTCTTTCTTTGTTTCTTTCTTTCTTTCTTTCTTTCTCTTTTAAGACAGGAGCTTCTGTCTCTATTTGTAGCCTAGGCTGGCCTTTAACTCAGGATCCTTCTGTTTCAGCTTCCTGAGTACTGATATTACAAGCATGTGCTATCATGCTCCACCTTAAACATTTATGTGTGTTCGTGTGTGTGTGTGTGTGTGTGTGTAATGTGTGTGTATTGGTGCTCCTGGGACACGATGTACATGTAGAAGTTAGAGAATAACTTTGGGAGTCTCCTGCTGTAAGAGAGTGAACTCAGGTCATCAGCAGACACCTTTACCCTCTGAGCAATATCACTGGTCCTAAAACATCTTTTAAGTAATAATTAACTCATCTTGTGAATAGACATGAGAGTATGCCAAACAATAAGCACCCAATGAGCATCTGAGATGAACATAGAACTTCCATATCTCAGTTATCCCAAGGATTAAAGAAGCAAAACAATAGTTTTTATATTTGTTTGCTTGCTTTTTCCATAGTAGGAAACAGAAATCTGGGGCTGTAGAGATAGATGGCTTAGTGGTAAACTGCTGGCTGTGCAGCATGGGGACCATTATCTGTCAAGCTGAGCAACCTGGGTTCTGACCCCGCCTCCCCCCGCACCCATGTAAAAGCAGGTGCATCTGTAGTCTAGCACTGGGGGGAGTGCAGACAGGTGGCTCCCAGAGTGTTCACTGGCCATCCAGTATCACTGCAGTGGTGGGCTCCATATTCAGTGAGACACAGTGCCTCAAAAATTAAGGTGGAGAGTGATAGAGGAAGACATTGACCTTTGCCTTCACATACACACACACACACACACACACACACACACACACATGCCTGCACACTTGGTCTCACAGTAAGGAAACAGAAATCCATAACTCATAAACAAAAAGTGAGTCCTTAAGAATTTGAAATACCATTGTTTAGTGGATAACAGCAGTGAAGCTCCCTTGAAACACCTCTTTAGAATTCCTGGGTGACAGTGCAAAACCCCATTAACACATTTAATTGCTTTTTAGAGGAGTTATTAAATAATTCCTTTTGCTACATTTTTATATTCATGCATTTTATAAAGTCAAAACAAATAGTGATATTGTTTCAGAATAAGTCTTCTAAGTGTATCTGTAGGTACTCTATTCCCTAAGTCCTCGGTGGAGTTGCCATCTCCCATCCTACCAACTCTTTAAGGTGTGTAAAGGAGATGCTGTTGGCATCCCTGTCGCATGTCAGCTGTCACCAGGCCTTGAGAAATAAAACTGAGAATTCTAGTCCCCAGTTTCAGTACTGTGCTTTCACCTCAGGTCACAGAGTGGGTCGTGTGTCCTTGCCTGCTCATATTGCTTGGGAGCTGTCAGTTACGGAAAGAGCTCATAGGCATATATTTGTTCTTAAAATTGTAACTATGATTGTCTCTTCTATCTCTTTCTTTAACATTCATTCACATTGATTTCTTCTGTTTATTTCTGCTCCATACTTCCATTTTGACTTTTATTTGGAATTACCACTTATCTAAGTTTAATGTCTTGAATGTTTGTTTTTCAGTGATCAGGAACCTCCTTATTCAATGATTACATTACATGAAATGGCAGAAACAGGTATTTTAATTTTTTTATTTTTAATACTTCCTGATGAATTAATAACAATGAAAAGAGTATGACCTCCTTTTTAAAGATAAAAGATCTCAAAAAATGCCCATATGTAACATAGAAAAGGTCCTGGCTGTATGGAAATTTCCTGTAAAAGTATAATAGGTACCATATATCACATCCTCAATATTGAACTGCATGTCTCAGTGATGGTTGTATCTCATTTGAAATTAGTAGATAAGAAAATTTATTTTATTGATGGGTCTTTGACTGTACTTGTTCTTGAATGAGAAGGCTAATTGTTTGTTTTTTAGCATCCTACATATGTATCCTTCTAAAATAGAGCCAAGTGCTGACTTTACTTAAGTCCTTTCCAACAAATGAGATGTTTAAAACTATTTTAATCATAATCTGCGAATCCAGGCCGTAGCTTAAATCTTCTCCAAATAAAGTTGCTCTCGAGTTACCAGATACCTGTAACAGTGTTTTGGCTCCATCGTGACTATATTATGACTATAGCTGTGTTACCTTCTAGTTTCTTAAAGCTGTGGCACAAAGGCCAGAAGTGTTTGTAAGTCCTTTTTATGTTTTCGTGTTTCTAAAGTAGTGATTCCATTACATAATCTTCTTGGTTTACCCTTAGATGAAGGATGGTTGGATGTTGTCCAGTCTTTAATTAGAGTTATTCCATTGGAAGATCCATTGGGACCAGCTGTTATAACCTTGTTACTAGACGAATGTCCATTGCCCACTAAAGTAAGTTAAACTGACCTTTACAGAACTGTCAATGTCATTTGCTGTACACAGGATGAATAATCACTGAAATACTTGATGTACTCTATGTACTTGAGATCTGCTTTATTGAGTAGTAACATGAACATTTTTATTACTAATGAAGTGTTATATCCTCTATCAATAGGTTTTAGTTTAACATTTTTTAACGTTTAAAGTAGAAACATTTGCATTTGCAAGGATAGTCTTCACTTGAAAACTAGAAGAAAATGAACTGATTCTATCTGAGCAACTTCCTTATTACAAAGATTTTCTATTGCGAGGAACAGTGTTGTGCTGAAAGCCCTTCAGTCTCACTCAAGCACTTAGAAGTTTGCATAGTCTAGCTTATGCTCTAACCACGACACAGATTTTTTTTTCTTTTTAATTTTTTTATTTCTTTGAGTACGTCTCAGATACACCACAAGAGGGAATCAAATCCCATTACAGATGGTTGTGAGCTACCATATAGTTGCTGGGATTTGAACTCAGGACCTCTGGAAGAGTAGTCAATGCTCTTAACTGCTAAGCCATCTCTCCAACACTAGGCCACAGATATTAAACTTTCATTGCTTTGCCCTCTACCTTCATTGGGCAGGCTGCTTCCATGCATACATTTTGCTTTGCTTTGTTTGCTTGAGACAGGGTCCCATTATGTAGCCTTCACGGTCGTGTAACTTACTTTATAGACCAGGCTGGCCTCAAACTTAAAGAAATCTGCCTGAGTGCTGGGATTAAAAGCATGTACTATAATGCCCATGTGTACTTTTTAAAATGTGAATTCTGATACCTTTTATTTGTATGTTGAAGTTTCAGATACTCTATGATAGAAAAACATGAACAGAGAGAAATATCTTTAGCCTAGTCATTATCAGCTTGGGCATTACCTAGCTTAATCATCTTTGATTTGCCTCAAAATTTGGTGGGATTTGTTCTTGCTTGATACAGCTTCTTGTAAGCCAAGCATGGTCGATAGTCCATGCCTATAACCCCAGCACTCAGCAGGTAAAAGCAGGAGTACCAGAAGACTATAGCACGTCTTGGTACTTTGGTTACATTGCAAGTTTAAGGCAGCTTCGACTACATGGAACCCGTCTTAAAAGAAAAAATGGGTATAGTAGCTTTTGCCTGCAATCCCAGCATTTGCAAAGCTAACATAGAGGATTGTATAAGCTCAGGACCAGCCTGGACTGTATGCCAGCCTGGGTTAGACTGAGCCCTTGACTTGGGGGCGGGGGGAGTAACTTTTTATTTCAACATCATTAGGTCATAATATATTTTGGTTTATCTTTTAGGGTTTGTTGTTTTAAATATGGGTCTCATGCATGTGATTTCTTATTTTTTTTTTTTTTTTGGTTGTTTTCGAGACAGGGTTTCTCTGTGTAGCCCTGGCTGTCCTGGAACTCACTCTGTAGACCAGGCTGGCCTCGAACTCAGAAATCCACCTGCCTCTGCCTCCCAAGTGCTGGGATTAAAGGCATGCGCCACCACCACCCGGCATGTGATTTCTTTTTGAGACAGGGTTTTACTGTGTAACATAGCCTTATGTAACCCAGTTTAGCTTTGACTTAACAATCTTCATGTCTTAGCCTCCTGAGTCCAGAAATTTTAGGTATGCTCTAACATGACCAAGTTACTGTGCTTAATCTTTGAAATGTGAATGGGTTTAGTCTGGTTAATGATTCAAGTATGTGTGTATTAAAATGGATTTGATGTTACATACCTGAAATTCCAGCACTCTGGTGGCTGAGGCAGGGGGATTGCCACAAGTTCAAGGCCAACCTGGGTACATAGTGAATTCCAAAATAGCCTTGGTATATATGGCTACATGTGTGGCTGTATATACCAAGACTCCATCTCAAAAAACAAAAGTATGAAATATGTATTGGCTATAACTGGTATATTTTAGATGAAATTGAATCTGGCCTTGAGAAAACCTAAGGTTTATCAGATATCTCCCTTTAATAATGATATCATTATTAATGAAATAATTTTATGGGATCATTAAATAAGCTTATTGAATAACTTTTTATAGCTTTGTTCCTAGGAATTCTCTTGGGAAAATAACCTGCAGAGTATATATTCATCAAATCTATTTGCAACAACGTTTTTTATAGGATGCACTCCAGAAATTGACCGAAATTCTCAATTTAAATGGAGAGGTAGCATGCCAGGACTCAGGCCACCCTGCCAAACATAGGAATACATCCGCAGTCCTGGGCTGTTTGGCTGAGAAACTAGCAGGTAACTCTAGCATATGCTTACTGGTTTGACACTGAGACATCTGCACTGTAGACCATTGACCAAACCTTTTATAGCAGAAAGAAGGAAAGAAGCTGAATACGGTGGCATAAGCCTATAACCACAGCACTTTAAGACAAGAGGGTTAAGAGTTCAAGCCCCCACCCTGCATAGTAAGTATGGTAGAGGCCAACCAGAACTGTGGGAGACCCTTTTTCAAAACAAACAAAAAAAGGAATGAACAGAAATGGACTAAAAGGAAGAAAATTATTCAAAAGACTCAATTAAGTACAATCTAATTTAGTGTTGATTTTTTTTTCAGAGAAATTTAAGATAAATTTATTGTATTGACTTGCTTAAAAGACAGGGGGAAACTAAATTTAAAAAAATAATTACTATATGCATTTCTAGTAATGAATATTGTCCACTTTAGGAATATTAACAGTAAATTACATGAGAATATCTCAGCCAGTTACATTATATATAGTGGGAGAATAATGGATTCAAAATCAGAATACATGGTACTGGTCCAGACTGTCATGGCTCCCCAGGAGCCCGACCTAGCTAGTCTCTTTATGGTGGACTCAGTTGCTACGCTGTGAGAAAAGGATGCTAGTAGGAACAACCTGAGAGAGGAGGCCTGGATAATGTGTATCTAAGAATGGAACTCAAGCAAAACAATTTGGTTGTCATTAGTTACCAATTTAAAATAGCATGACACTTTTAATCATGTCCAGTGTTTGCTGTGTTTGTTTAGGTCCTGCAAGCATAGGTTTACTTAGCCCAGGAATACTGGAATATTTGCTACAGTGTCTGGTAAGTAAGATATCAAAGCTGATTATTCTCAGTCATATAGAATTGTATGTTTTTTTCAAATTACTAGCACAGTCCCTGATGTAGAGGTTAGGATCAGTTTTAAACTTTATGTACAGGTATTAGCTGGGTTTTTACTTAACACCTCCTATGTTAAGAGACAGACAGAAAGAATACACACACACAGACACACATACACGGCAGGAGAGGGAAGTAGTAGGAATTTATGAGTCGCTCTAGTTTTAAATTTAGTCATAAGATAGCTGCTAGGACTTTGGAACATTTTGGGTGTCCTTACAATCCACCAAATAATAATGGAGAATACTTCAGCATGTACTCGCATGTGAGAGTGCCCCCACACACACATAGCACACACAGTGGAAACAAAATTACAGCATTCCAACAGCAGGCCAGGTTCCCAGTGTATATGAATCTGTACTCGCCTACCTTTCCCTTTCCTGCCACAATTAAAACTGCCGTTGGTAAACTGATATATCATCCATGAAGTCTGTGGTTTGTTGAAGCTGTCTTCCTACCACTCACAGCACTTGACTGCAGTTTTGACTAGCCTGTGTTTTCTAGGTTATTTTTTGCAAGCCTAGTAAGAATTAGCCTTTTTTAAAAACTCTAGTCTAAGCTGGGTAGTGGTGACACACACCTTTAGTTCCAGCACTTAGAAAGCAGAAGCTATTGGATCTCTGAGTTCAGGACCAACCTGGTCTACATAGCCTGGAACTCCAGAGTGAGTTCTAGGATAGCCAGAGCTATACAGAGAAATTCTGTCTTGAAAAAACCAAACCAGGCTGGAGAAATGTCTCAGAGGTTAAGAGCACTGACTGCTCTTCCGAAGGTCCTGAGTTCAATTCCCAGCAACCACTTGGTGCCTCACAACCATCTGTAATGGGATCTGATGCCCTATTCTGGTGTGTCTGAAGACAGAAACAGTGTACTTATATGCATTAAATGAATAAATATATCTTTTAAAAAAAACCATTTAGTCTAAAAGACTTAATTTGTCTAGTTTATTTACAAATAAATTAGCCTATACGATATGTACTTAAAATAACCCTTTCAATGTTCTGAGTGAGCACTAAGAGATACAAAGTAGTAGGACAGTCATTTCCCCGTCACAGAAGTCACTATAGGTTAAAGGAATAGAACCATTCAAACAACAGTTAGCTTCGACTTTATGACAAGATGTGATCAAGAGTAAAATTACTTCCTCCAGGCTGAGTGCTATAAGAGTTTTGAGAAGATGAAGAGGGGTGAGGGTGGGAGTGATTGGGTGACAAGGGGCCTGTGGTAGTCATGAAAGACAGACTTCCTGATGAAGATGGGGCTTACTTAGCTAGCTCATGACAGAAGGTTAAGATTAGGAACTCACAGTGAGTTTCTTGGCTACAGCAGCATAGATAGAAACCTAGTTACAGAGTTATCTGATCAGAGAAGGTAGTGTTCACAGGTAGGGGGACATGAACAGGAATATCCAAGTAGAAATGTTTGAACCTGGAAACGCAGCCAGGGTGTGGTAAGGATAACGATGCTGAAGAGGCTTTGTAGCAGGGAGAGCAGTGATTCTATGAGCTTTGCTGAACTTAGGCAGGCACCACAGAAATGCACGTGAATACACTGGGTTTCCAGAACTTTATGGAGGCCCCCAACATAGCTAGGAGAAAGCAAGAATGTGAGAAGAGAAGATACTAAAACATATAGGTCTTTCTTTAAGTGGGAACTCACATGCTGTAAACTCAAATATAAGTAGAGAGCACTTGTCACTCTCCTGTCATCATGAGCTCCTGTAGAATTTCCTGCAGGAACTAGATTAAAACTAAAATGTTACTGGTTGTCACGGCACCTAACTTTAATCCTAGCACTGGGAGGCAGAGGCAGGTGGCTATGAGTTTCAGGCCAGCCTTGTCTACATAGCAAGTTCCAAGACAACCAGAGCTACGTAATAGACCCCATCTAAAAAAAAAAAAACTAAGATGTTTATTGATAATATCATTATTTATAAATCTGTAGGTGCTATTATTTCTTTGAGGTTTCTAAAGGTTATTTTTAGATAAAATTCTAGTTTTCTTTTTGGTTTGTTTTAATGAATGTAAGCATCAATGGTATTTTATTTAACAAAGCCCTAATACAATGAGATACTTCTGAAATATTCATATCTACCAATTAATGACTTAAAAAATAGATTAAGAGTCTCTTATCTTGATTCTCCATTAGCCAAATGACCAAGTGAGAGTTTGAATAAGAGCGACTTTTCTGCTGTTCCAAATATATAGACTGCCATGTATTAAATAGAACATGAAATTGATACCTTACTACCTTTGCAGGGGGGTAACTTTTGTTTTTATCTTTTGTTGTCTTTCAGAAGTTACAGTCCCACCCCACAGTCATGCTTTTTGCACTGATTGCACTGGAAAAGTTTGCCCAGACAAGTAGGTATAGTGACTTCTTGCACTAATGATCTTTGTTGGTTATAAAAAAGTGAGCCTACTACACTTTGAACTCTATCAAATATACACACATTCTTGTTTTAAGACCAGCAAAGTATATCAAGAACAAAACCAAAGATTGTTCTCAGCTAAGATTCCAAGCATGGTGATTGTCATTACTAAATAAAACTTTAGTAATGGGGGTTGGAGAAAAGACTTAGCAGTTAGGGGCACTTGCTATGCAATCATGAAGACCTGAATTTGGATCCCAGCACTTACTAAGAAGCCAGGCATCCCATGCATACCTGTAACCTCAACTCTGAGGCAGGCAAAGGCAAGAGGATTGCTCAGGCTGGCTGGCTGGCTTCCAGCCTAGTCAAGAAAATGCAACACACACCCCACCCCACCCCCCCCATTCAAGGAGTGATCCTGCCAAAGGAATTGTGGAGACTGATAGACGAGGACACACCGTACCCTCTTCTGGCTTCCATGCATGCCTCACATGTGTGCATATATTCATACAGGCATAAACATGTACATAAACCACATGCACACAACATTTTAAAACAATGGAATGATGTGATGAGGTGATGAGTTTAGAGATGATGAAGAGCACTTGATGCAATTCCAGAGACCAGCGTTTGGGTCCCAGCATCAACATTGGTTTGGGGTTTTTTTTGTTTGTTTGTTTGTTTGTTTGTTTGTTTTAAAGATTTATTTTATTTATATGAGTACACTGTAGCTGTCTTCAGACACACCAGAAGAGGGCATCCGATCTCATTACAGATGGTTGTGAACCACCATGTGGGATATGGGAATTGAACTCAGGACCTCTGGAAGAGCAGTCAGTGCTTTACACACTGAGCCATCTCTCCAGCCCCAGCACCAACATTGTTGAGCACCTCACAACCACCTGTAACTCCAGCTCCAGGGATCTGACACTTGCTTCTAGCCTCTACAGACACTCAGACTCACATGACATACACATACACAGACTTACATGCATACACATAAATAAAAATTTTTAAGCTGGACGTTATATATGTCCCAGGCTCAGGATGCAAAGGCAAGTGGCTTTCTAAGTTCAAGGCCATCCTGGTCTATATAGTGAGTTTCAGGACAGCCAGAGCTACATAGAGAAACTCAAAAACAAAGCAAAACAAAACAAAATAATAAATGCATACATATATACATACATACATACATACATACATACATACATAAATATATAAGTACATAAATACATAAATAAATTTTTTAAAAATAGCATTGAGATTTCCAGAAAGTAGCTACAGTTCTTTGTCTATGTTTTCTCTAGAAGGAAGCCTTGGTAGAAATTAATCCCCAAATTCTCTGTTGTCTCTCTCACTCCGTACCACCACTAATGTACTGCACATCCTCGTCCTCCTCTTTCATTATTATTTAAATATTTCATCTTTCCAAACAGGTGAAAATAAATTGACTATCTCTGAATCCAGTATTAGTGACCGACTGGTCACATTGGAGCTGTGGGCTGATGATCCTGATTATCTGAAACGTCAAGTTGGCTTCTGTGCCCAGTGGAGCTTAGACAATCTCTGTAAGTGGGGGTTGTCCTTGTTAAAAATGGATTTTACTTCTACATATAATATTTTTATTTTATTTATGTTGAGCTGGGGGCGGTGGGTATGCATGTATGTTAAGATTAGAGAACAAATTTCAGGAGTTGGTTCTCTTTTTCCACCATGTGGGTTCCAGCTCATCAGACAAGTGCCCTTACCTGCTGAGCCATCAGTCAAAATCTGTTTATATTTCTAAATCCCTGTCTTCGGTAGGATCATAAGCTTCTTAATAAGCTTCTTTATACCCTAATAGAAAAGTATTCTAGGCACCTTGCAGATGAGAGCTAACTGGAATGTTTCTAATGTCAGCATTCTTGGGTTCATAGACCTGTAACTATATAGTTCTGTCTAAGACCTTTCTAACACACACTTTCCTTACTGCCCTCCAACTAGGTTCTGTTAGCTCCAACTCTGGCCCTGTTCATATTTGTACTTTATTCTCTGTCTTTTCTTTTTATGTGTGTATTTGTAGTGTTTTTATTGTCACGTTACGAAGTGTCTGACATAAACAACCTAATGGGAAGAATGACTTATTCTGGTTCATAGTTTCAGAGGTCTCAGTGGCAGGAAGGAAGAAGAAATAGCCCAGTCAGGGAGGCAAGGAAATAAAAAGGACAGAATACTTATTTTTTTATTATTTGATTTTATTTTCAGTGCTAGGGATAGAATCTAGGACCTTGCTCATGCTAGAAAACATTCCCAGCCCACTCACCTTCTTCATCCTCTCCTCTTTACCTCAAATGGTCTTTCATCCCAAATTAATTCTTACTTAGACTGTGGCGGTTATTTTTAACTTTTTTCTTTTTCTTCTCCAAAGGCTATTAGAATATAAACTACATTTATTTATCATTGCCTATCTCTATTGCTAGTACTATGCTAACGCAGTTGAACACAAAACCTCTAATTCTTGCTCTAACATGGAATACAGCCTATATAGTGCTAGCTAAAGAGTAATTTTGAGTAAATGCAATTTGGAAGCTAGGCATGAGAGGCAAAGGCAAGAGACAGGAGTTCAAGGTCATCCTCAGCTACATAGTGAGTTTAAACCAAACTACATTCGATCCTGGCTCAAAAACAAAATCAACTAATGGTCCGGGTATGGTGGTTCGCACTTTTAATTTAGTACTGGGAGATGGAGGCAGGTAGACCTCTATCAGCTCAAGAATGGCCTGGTCTACATGGCAAGTTGTAGGCCAGTCAGGGCTACAGAGTGAGACCTGTAATTTGGATTTTGCTTTCCAAACTGTAATAGATACAGGGACTGGAAACACTGCATTCAAAGTGCTGCCCCTTTTTTGGCGTTTGCTTAGTCCATGTAATAGCTCAGATGCTAGGCCCTACCAGTTTTTCATTCCTTGACAAGTATGGCCGCTAGACATGACAGTAGCTTTTCCCCTTTTTCCAAACCATTACAACCTGCCCTAGAAAACATGACCACTTTTTCTTTTGCAGTTTTAAAAGAAGGTAGACAACTAACCTACGAGAAAGTGGACTTGAATAACATTAGGGCCATGCTGAACAGCAATGATGTCAGCGAGTACTTGAAGATCTCACCTCACGGCTTGGAGGTAAAGCTTTCACAGACCTTCTGAGGGCTAAAATTATTTTGTTCCCACTTTTCATGCCCTGCTTCAGAACAAAAGCAATGTCTTAACGGAATAGGCAGAAACTTTTCTTATACCCAAAGAGTGATTAGAGGTAAAAGTGGTAGGGATAGAGAATGCTTCCAGATGCTATCCACTCTTCCCTCTTACATGCTATTGCTTCTGCTGTAGCACTCCAGTGCTTGTTGACTGGTTTACTTATGTCTGGATTGTTGGTTTGTAGTGCTCACTTTTGCTAAATAAATGTCCTACTACTGAGTTACGGTCCTAGCTAAGTATATCTGTTTTTAAACTTTAAAAAAAAAACAACTTTATCTTATGTATATTGATGTTTTGCCTGCATGTATGTCTATGTACCATTTGCTTGCCTGGTGCCCGTGGAAGCCAGAGGAAGATTATCAGGTCCCCTAGATCTGGAGTTACAGGAGTTTGTAAACCACCATGTTGGTGCTAGTGATCAAACCCTTGTCCTTTGGAAGAGTAGCCAGTGCTCTTGACTGCTGAGGCAGCCCTCTAGCTCTAATCTGTATTTAACTAAAAGTACAAAGACAAGTGTTTCCCAAAGAAGCCACTCCTTTTGAAAATGCCAGTGTGGCCAACTGTACTAGACCTGGTGCTTTCCTATTGCCAACTTTATAATGCAGGTTGATGGAAATATATAGGTGTACTTATAGGAAAGTACCACAGGTCTTCTTAGCATTTCAGGATTGAAGTACAGTCTGAACAGTGGTTGCCAAATGATTATATGTAGGTACCCTGTCTTTACCTTTTTCCATCTTTATCTTATGAAGGCAATGTTTGTGCATTTGTAAACATTCTGATCTCAAAGCAAGCTCTCTTAAGAACTGAAAAACAAAGCCAGGTGCTTTGACTACTTTATAGTTGCAGCCATCATGAAATTCTATCTTGAAATAATAATAGGGTTGTTTCACTCAGGTTTATGCTTTTATAAATCGCTGAAGATGGACAGTGGTATCCCACCAGGAACTTAAATAAGGAAAACTCCATCCATCCTTCTCTATGACGGTTACTTGGTGGTCTTCAGGCACTGATGGATTGATTTGTACTCCTTGGTTCTGCCAGGCTCGCTGTGATGCCTCCTCCTTTGAGAGTGTACGCTGCACTTTTTGTGTGGACACTGGGGTGTGGTACTACGAAGTAACAGTGGTCACTTCTGGTGTCATGCAGATTGGCTGGGCTACTCGAGACAGCAAGTTTCTCAACCACGTGAGTACCTGGGGTCATTCAAAGGAAGTAGGAACAGCTTGCTTCTGGTAGGTGGGTTAGAGATAATCAGATGTGCTTATATTTCAAATAGGTTTGCTCAGTACTAGGTGGTACTAGATTCCTGACAGTGACTCACTGTACCATTTAAAATGGGAAACAAGTGGAAATGCCCCCAGCCTCTGGGGTTTTCCCTTGAATATTAGGTTCATCTTAATTTCCTACCTAAAGGTTTATCTTTATGACTTTCCTGTAGTCCTGACCATATCTGGGACCCAGTTATCACACTGTGATAAAACTTTGTTTCTTTTTTTAATTTTTTTTCGTTTCTTGGGGGGTTTTTTTGGTTTGTTTGTTTGTTTGTTTAGATAAGGTTTCTCAGTATAGCCCTGGCTGTCCTGGAACTCAATCTATAGATTAGGCTGCCTTTGAATTCAGAGATCCACCTGCCTCTGCCTTCTGAGTGCAGGGATTAAAGATGTGCACTACCACCACCAGGCTGGCAACAGATGATTTTTACCTTGAGATTAAGTTTTAGAAACCTTGTAGGGGGCCAGAAAGATTATTCAGCAGTTGAGAGTGTTTCCTGCTTATCCCAGAGGACCTGAATTTGGTTCCTACTATCCACATAAGGCTGCTAACAGTCCCTTGTAGCTTCAGTTCCAGGAGATCCAACAACCCTTTCTTGTCTCAGTGGGCTCCACACACATGTGGCACAAACATACACACACTAATGGTCACATAAATAAAAATTTAAATGCATCTTTTAAAAAAGGAGCCTTGTATAAATTCTCTTTCCATAGCATTAACTATTGACTTTTCTCATTTGACTTTTACCTTGTTTTTTTTGGGGTTTTTTGTTTGTTTGTTTGTTTGTTTTTCGAGACAGGGTTTCTCTGTGTAGCCCTGGCTGTCCTGGAACTCGCTCTGTAGACCAGGCTGGCCTCGAACTCAGAAATCCACCTGCCTCTGCCTCCCAAGTGCTAGGATTAAAGGCGTGCGCCACTACTGCCCTGCTGACTTTTACCTTGTAACTAATAGGCACATTTATTTCAACATTTATCTTCTGTTATAGAAAGTGCTGAAGTAAAGGGAAGTCTGGGATACCACTGAGTGTGGGAGTGTGACAGGTTCTTCCTTCAGATGACTAGTTTCCTGTTTGGAGATAAAGTCTTGCTAACCTAGATCATTATATGGCCCAAACCTCAAACTCATGTTGCTCTTCCTACTCCAGCCTCCTAAGTACAGGGATTATAGGCCTGTATCACCACACCTGTCCAGACATACCTTTCAACTCCTAAAGTAATTTGCTTTCTTTTGTTGGTCAAATTATAAGAAATTTGAGCTTCCTTCTTTGAGAAAACATCAGATAGCAGTGATGCTGGTGCAGCAAGAAGGGTTCTCAGTCCTTGGGGGGGCCTAGCCAGCTTCCTCGAAGGATTCGGCAGCTAAGGTTGAGTCATGGTTGCGGCCACAGGGCTTTTGGAGGTAAGGCTAAAAGACAAGGAGTGAATCCCCATCAGCAGGTTGGACATGGTCAAGAACATGAATGTTTAGTCCTTAGAAGAGATCTACCTGTTCTCCCTGCCCATTAAGGAATCTGACTCTTCCTGGGTGCATCCCTAAAGGATAAAGTTCTAAAGATCTTGCCAGTGCAGAAGCAGACTTGAGGTGGACAGTGGACCAGTTTCAAGGCTTTTGTCACTATTGGGAACTACACTGGCTGTGTGGCTCTTGGCAATAAGTGCTTTAAGCAGGTAGCCACTGCCATCTGAGGGGCCATCTTCTTAGCCAAGCATTCTGTCATCCCTATGTGGAGAGGCTACTATGGGAACAAAATTGGCAAGCTCTACATCATCCCACACAAGGTGATAGGCCACTGTGGCTCAGTACTGATATGTCTCATCTGGGGCAGAGGCACTGTTTCTGCGCCAAGGCCACCTTTGATGCCCTCACCAAGACCTGGAAAGAGACTCTTCACCAAGTCTCCTTATCAGGAATTCACTGACCATCTTGTGAATACCCACACCAGAGTCTCCATTCAAAAGACCCAATCTTCAGCTTTGGCTACCACATAGGTTTTTATACCAGGGGAAAAAATAAAGTGAATTGTCTGAAAAAAAAAAGCTTATTTGAAATCAATCCGGCTTTGTCCAGGAATATTTTTTAAAACTCCTAGAATAGAAAGAGATTAGTTGTAAGAAGAGGGCTAATGGGCAAGGCAGAGCAGGTCTGAACTCTTGCTTGTGTGGACTCTAATTTGCTGGTGTTTTTCTTTGGGAATCTGTAATGTTTGGAAGCCAGAGATTGTTTTTAACTGCTGTGTAGTCAGAAGTTATTAGGTTTGGAGAACATCTCCGTTGTCTAGCTTCTAATACTAATTTATCAATTATATGAATAATGGTTGCCTGTTCCAAATAGAATTCTAAAAGAGATTGTTTTTTAACATTAAAAATATGATCTTGAGGGCTAAAGAAATGGTTCAGAGCTTAATAGCACTTCTGCTCTTCCAAAGGTCCTGAGTTCAATTCCCAGCAACCACATGGTGGCTCACAACCATGTGTAATAAGATCTGGTGCCCTCTTCTGGCATGCAGGCAGAACATTATATAATAAATAAAATAAATCTTTAAAAAAATAATAATAATCTTGAGTTAGATGTGATAGTGCATACCCTTAATGCCAGCATTGGCAGAGACAGGCAGATCTCTGAGTCTACAGAGTGAGTTCCAAGAGAGCCAGGGATATACAGAGAAGCCATTTCTTGCAAATAACAAGCAGTAACAGTAGCAATAATTGTCTTGAGCTAGGCATGATGATGTAAGTCTCCCAGCCTAAGCTACTTTACAGGACCCTGTCTTAAAAAAAAACCAAAAAAATGAAAAACAAACAAAAAAAAATCTTCTTTTGAGTCTGTCTTCTAATTTCTACAACCCCTTTTTAGGTGTTTTTCCCCCACATATACATTTCAAAAATGAGAAAAATTGGGACTGAGAAAGGAAATAAAGAATAAATCTTGGGAATCAGTACCATTCTTATTCTACATCAGATCTTTACTTTCTTCCTAAAAAATGAGAATCTGGAAGGGTTATTCATTTTCTTCATTTGAAAATGATAAAGTAGTCTACAACTAAAGAAAATAGGAATGGTACCATGGAGATACCTTCTCTCTATAGTTTTCTATTGGAATTTTCTAGCAGTCACACTAATAACAAGGATGGTTACTCTTTTTTTTTTTTAATGATCAGTGAAGCTTGTGGCTAAAACTATAAGTTGTAAATATTTGGCATCTGAAATTAAAACTAAAAAGAATGTTTTCTTGGCCTCTAAATTCATTCATTCTCTCTCTCTCTCTCTCTCTCTCTCTCTCTCTCTCTCTCTCTCTCTCTCTCTCTGTTGGGGGGGGGTGATGTATGTGGGTGGGTGGGTGGGTGGGTATGTACATGTTAGTTTGTGTACATTCTTGCTAGTACATTTGGAGGCCAAAGGAAGACATCAATCAGGTTTCCTGCAGCTGGAGTTAAAGTCAGTTGTAAGTCACCCAACATCGTTGCTGGAAACCAAACTCAGATCCTCTGCAAGAGAAAGAAGCACTCTTAAACCTGAGCCGCCTCTCTAGCCCCTATTTTTCTTTCTTTTTTTTTTTTTTAAAGAGGCAGTTATTTTCCCTGATTCAAGAACTAATTGAATTCCTAATAGAAAAATGTTGAGGTCAGATAGGATATCTTTTTTTCAAATGTATGTTTTTTGTTTCCATGGTATTATTCTGTAAGTTTTACTCTTTCACTTGTATAGACAGCCTGCAGTTTTAAGGCATAAGTCATTCTATGTTTCAAATTGTTTGAAATCTCTTTACAGTGTCTTTATTTTAACTCTTGCTTCATGAGTTTCATTCTCAAGGAGATAAAGTGTTGGGCTCAAATATGGAGCATTAAAATGAAAAGCTTCAGGATAGTTCTTAGGTCACCTGCAGGATAGTTTTGTTTTGTTTTGTGGCATTTTTTGATGGAGCATTTTAAGGGCTGAAGGTATGGTTTGGTTTGTCTAAAATATCTTTTGTCTTCTCAGGAACATCCAATATAATAGGTCTTTCACATTCTCTTCCATTTAAGAATGAGGAAAAAGCATGATGGTGCATACCTTTAATTCCAGCTCTGGGGAGACAGAGGCAAGCAAATCTCTGTGAGTTTGAAGCCACCCAGATCTAGACATTGAGTTTCAGACCAGCCAGAGATACATAGTGACTAAGAGAAGGGGGCTGTGGGAGAGCCATGGAGTGCTAGACAGACAGAATAACACATGTCTATAATATCAGAACCTGAGAGGAGAATCAGAAATTCAAAGTTAGCCTTGCTACGTTGTAGCAGTGAAAAGTTAATCAGCTCTGAGCTCCTGGTGGTGATCGAAGTTCTTGCTGCCAGCCAGAGTTCTCTAGATTCAGGAATGAAAAGACACACACATGTACATGCACACACACAGAACCTTTATTGTTTTAATACACCTTGACTAGCTCAATGGCTGGGTACTTCAAACCTCCCCCGCAGCTAACACACACTCCCCTCTGGTATTCCTGAGTTAACACTTTCTAAATCTATTATTTTATCTTTGCTGCCCTGTTTCCTTCTGGGCAGCCCTCCCATGGGGCTGCTTTCCCTTTACACATACATTGCTGGATGATTTCTCTCCTGAAGCTTTTAAATCTGATCTCTCTGCTTCCACGATTCCTTCCTTCTCTCCTCTGCATTTCTTTCCCCAGAATCATAAAAGTTTCACCTCTCACCCTGCCCAGCCATTGGCTGTTGGCTGTCTGATTAATCAAAAACCAATTGGGGACAAGGACCTTCAGCATCTGAACATGCAGATTCTTGTGTGATCTTGGGAGCCAAATTAAGACAAAGCATTAGGACCAATCCCCAATACTACATAGTCAGTTCAAGGCCAGCCTGTGCTACAGGAGAACCTAAAGAAGAGCTGGACTTTGTGGCATGTACCTTTAATCCTAGCCTTCAGAAGACAGAGCAGATGGATCTCTGTGAGTTCTAAGCTTAGCCTGGTCTACATAGCTATTTCTGGGACAGCCACATAATAGAGAGACCCTGTCTCTAATAAAACCAAAGGAGGAGAAGGAGAGAGATGAAAAAGAGGAAGAGGAGGAAAACTATAATGTTCGTACATTTTAAATTCTGGAAGTTTAAAACAATTTTATATGGACATTTTTTTTTTACCATAAAGAAGTAAATGAAGTCTGGAGAGATGGCTCAGTGGTTGAGAGCTCTTGATGGTCTTTCAAAGGACCTAAGTTCAGTTCCTAACTAAGGGAGCTCACAACCACCTATAACTCCATTCCAGGGAATCTGGTGCCCTTTTCTAGCTGGATGTGTACCCCCCCCCACACACACACATACATGCACATGAATGTATGCATGTATACATAAATAATTTAATAGAATAAATCTCAAAAAGGCAGGGGTGCTGGAGAGATGGCTCAACTGTTAGGAACATTTGCTGTTCTTCCAGAGGACCCAGGTTTGATTACCAGCACCCACATGGCAGCTCACAACCATCTATAATTCTATTTCCATGACTCCTGTGCCCTTCTCTGGTCTCCAAGGGCATCTGGAGTGCATGTTATCACATACATAACATATACCTATAATCCCAGCACTTGGGAAGCAGAGGCAGGAGGATTACCATCAGTTCAACACAAAGTTGGTTTAGATAGTGAATTCTAGGCCAGCCAGGGCTAGGTAGCAAAACAGTTTCAAAAAATAAATTACAGATGTTTAAGGACATGTTTAACCTGAATTAAATACAATGCAATGTGTACATGTATTGTATTCCAATAATATGTATGTTTTTAGATAGGCATTAAAGAAAAGTACATGAGGGCATGGTACTGACACCTGTACTCCCAGCATTGTAGAGGTTGAGGCTACAGAGTGAGAGAGAACCTGACTCAACATGAAAAGAAGAAGGAAATTACGAGATTTGCCTAAAGGCACCTAATGCATAGCTCATATTTCTCACATTGTCATAGCATCCTTAAGATGAGCCTGTTAGTCACACAAAGAAAAGGAATGACTTGGAAGCCTGTTGGAAACTTCCAGACTCTAAAATAGTAGGAAATAGACTGTCAGGCAATGTTAGAATCTAGAAAAGGAAAGTAAAACACTAGTGTTTGGAGAAGCTGCTCTCTCTAGAATGCAGCTGGCACTGTTGCCACAAATAAGCCCTACCTATCCCTCTGGGTTAGTGGGGGGACTCTGATGGGAGGAGCCTGTCAGAGCCTAGTGAATCTTAGTTCACTTGCAGCAAAGGACACAATCTTCCCAGTATGCTGAATAATAGAAAGGTTTGAGGATGTTGTACATCAGGGCAAAAAGGACTTTCTACTGCTTGAGGAAAGGATTCAAACTACCCCATCAGTGACAAGCTGTAATAAACTTCTTTTAATAATTGCTATAATATAGGTGACTAAGAAACAGGAAATTTAAGAATACCAGAATATCAAGCTAGCTGTCCTATTCTCTTGGCAATGTGACATTGCCAATGAAAGCTAATGTTAATCCTACTGGAAATGTTTTTAAGTTGAAAGAAGGCATAAATACATCTAACTTACTCTAAGATATAAGTTCAAAGTTCATCTCTGCTAGGCAGGCTTCAACTTCTTAGCTCTACAGAAGTTGATCTGTGATTAAAATTGAATTCAAAGTTTCCTCTTGTGCTGTAGTTTCACCCACAGGATCTTGGAAGGTAATGGTCTGACCTCCCTGACTAGCTGGCATCTTCTAGGATTACTTTCAAATGTTCTGTCAAAGAATTATCCAGGTTGTTAGAAATCAAAGATAGATGGGGCCAGTGAGATGGCTCAGCAGTGAAAGGCACTTGCTGCCAGGCCCAAAGAACTTGATTTCAATCCTGGTACTGGCTTGATGGAAAGTGAGAGCCAGCTCCCGAAAGTAATTGAGTAATTGTCCTCTAATTTCCATGTGAGCACCATAGTCAGTCTGTCTGTCTGTCTCTGTCTCTGTCTCTGTCTCTCTGTCTCTCTCTCTCTCTCTCTGTCTCTCTCTCTCTCTCTCTCTCTCTCTCTGTCTCTCTCTCTCTCTCTCTCTCTCTCTCTCTCTCTCTCTCACACACACACACACACACATACACACATACCCCTTTAAAAAAGTAAGTCAAGATAATGAAAAATTGTTTGCCTTTGCCTGTTTCTCAACACTAAAATTTTAGTGCTTATGTTTGTTTTGGGGTTTATTTTGTTCCAGGTTGAGCTTTTGGAGCTGAGGTGTGAGTCTGGGGCCTTGCACTTGCTAATTTACTGATTTGTTCAGCTTCAGGAAGGGTTAGCAAGGTGTTGTTTGTAGCAGGCTACTGAAATTCTCTGTAAAACAATTAGGTCAAGTCACTTAACTTTTTTTCTGAGTACTGGGATTAAAGGTCCACCACTCCTGGCTATTTAACTTTTAAATGGTGTCAGCATAGTACACATGAAGGACTAGTTCTAATTCAGAGCTATCACCTTGGAATTCAATATATTAGAGTTAGGGAATTTGTTAAAACTCTCTCCAGTACTCTTAATCACATAGAACAAACAGGCCATTAGATAACAGGGGTTTGACTTCTTCCATCTCCTCCTCCTCTTCTTCCATACTTGTAACTTTTTCTTTTCTTAAAAACTTCTTATGTGGGCTAGAGAGCTGGGTCAGTTGTTAGGAACACTTGCTACTCTTCCAGAGGCCCAGAGTTTGGTTCCTAGCATCCATGTTGGATGGCCTGTAACCAACTATAGCTACAGATGCAGGGATCTGAGGCCCCTTTCTGGCCCCTACAGGTACCCACACATTTATACACAAAAATAAAATAAATATTTTAAAAATACATAATTTCAGTATAATTTATTTACTTTGTTAGACAGGAGTAGTTTGCGTGCTCCTTGACATGCATGTGAAGGTTGGAGGACAGCTTGCTGGAGTCTGTTCTCTCTCACCATTTGGGTCCCAGAGATCAAACTCGGGTTGTCAAGCTTGGCAACTTTACGCACTGAGCCTTCTCCCTGTCCCTGTTTATTTATTTATCTGTGGACAAACACTGAAAAGATTTTGCTCACCCTTTTTTTTTATTAAGACAGGGTCTCAGGTACCTTGAACCCTCCTAGACCAGCCCCTGCCTCCTGAGGCTGGGATTAGCTATGCTTAGCTCCTGTTCAGCCTTGTATGCTAATAATTCTGGGTAGTAATTGAAAGGTATCAAGGAAAAAAAGGAAAGAAATTGAGAGCCTGTATAATATTCAAATTGCACTGTTATCAAAATAGTTTTGAGCTGAGTGTCCAGTCATACAATCTGAGGGTGTGGGCATCTTGAATCTACCACATTCAGAAAAGGCATTTGCCTGGCCACTGGGAAATGGCAAGGCTAGAGATCTTGGAAGTTTAAGTCCAAACTGAAATCTGCTTTTCTTAGGACCGGTCTACAAAGAAGCTGACTGACAGCAGCTTCACAGTGCTAATAAGAACTAAATGAACTCACAAGTGTGAAAATGCCTGCAACAAAGGAAGCACTTGGCAACTTGATATTGGCAAAGCTATTATCTGTTTACTTGGGACTAGCCTTCTGTGCCAAATTTTCTCTGTCTTCCAAGTACCATAGGCTTTCCCCTTATCCAAAAAAGCTTAGAATGCCACCTACTAGGTCTCCCCAGGTTAGAATGGGTAGTCCTAATCTTCTGGGCCTTGTCTCTCTCTAGGAAGGATACGGCATTGGGGATGATGAGTACTCCTGTGCCTATGATGGCTGCCGGCAGCTGATTTGGTACAATGCCAGAAGTAAGCCTCATGCGCACCGGTGCTGGAAGGAAGGTATTCATTCTTCTCTATTTGAATTTGTCGCCTGGGTTAGGACAGCTAATTACTAGCAGGTACTTATGTAAGGTAGGCTTCAAATACCTTAATAGGAGACTTAGTATCCATGTCACTGCCACGACTGTGAATGCTGTTCCCTGATAAACCCTTCTGAAGCAAAGTATTTCAGAATAGTAAGTCCTTGGGGGCTGGAGGGAAGGCTCAGTGATTAAGAACCTATGTGCAGCTTTTCCAGAAGCCCTGAGGTCCGCTTCCACCCCCCATGGGGGGTGGCTCACAATTGCCCATAGCTTAAGCTTCAGGGGAACCTATCACCTTCTAGTATCCATGGGCACCTACACTCATGTCACATAAAACACATACACTTCTGTTTTAGTCAGTGTTCTATTGCTGTGAAGAAACATCATGACCATGGCAACTCTTATAAAGGAAAGCATTTCATTGGGGCTGGCTTACAGGTTCAGAGGTTTAGTCCATTATTGTCATAATGGGAAGCATAGTGGCACACAGGCAAGCACAGTTCTGGAGGAATAGCTGAGAGTTGTAGATCTGGATCCACAGGCAGCAGAGAGAGTGACACTGGGCCTGGTTTGAGCTTCTGAAACCTCAAGGCCCACCCCCCAGTGACACATTTCCTATACCTGCTTCTGCTTCCCAAGTGCTAAGATTAAAGGTGTGTGCCACTATGCCTGGCTTCTTAAAAGCTGTCTTTTTTTTTTTGTAAATCAGAATTTAAGAAAATATATCTGGGGGCTGGAGAGATGGCTCAGCAGTTAAGAGCAATGACTGGCTCCCTGAGTTCAATTCCTAGCAACCACATGGTGGCTCACAACCATCTGTAATGGGATCTGATACCCTCTTCTGGTGTGTCTGAAGACAGTGGTAGTGTATCCATATATACAAAATAAATAAATAAATCTTTTTAAAAAAAAAAAAAAGAACATATATATGAATACATCTGTTTTAAAATTTGAAAAATAGAAAAGTGCAAAGCAATTTTAATCCTACACACACACACACACACACACACACACACACACACACACACACACACGAGAGAGAGAGAGAGAGAGAGAGAGAGAGAGAGATTGATTGATTGATTGATTGATTGAGATTGAGATTGAAGTTAGGGTTTTTCTATTGCTGTGATAGAATCCTATGACCAAAATCAGGTTAGGGAGGAAAAGGTTTATTTCATCTTCCACTTCCAACTAACAATCCATCACTGAGGAAACTAGAGGCAGGAACTAAAGCAGAAGCTGTGGAGGAACACTGTTTACTGGCTTGTTCAACTTGTTTTCTTATATTCCAGAAATGGGCTGAGCTTTCCCACATCAAAGAAAATGCCCTACACATTGGCCTGTAGGGGGCTGATGGGGCTGTTTTCCCTATTGAGGTTCTTCTTTCCAGATAATTTCCAGTTCATGTCAACTTGACAGAAAATAAACCAACTAGGACGTGCATACACATATGTGTGTTGGGTGTGTGTAAATAAATATATATAAACACATATAAATGTGTGTGGGTGTTTTGCATACAAGTATATCTGTGCACCTCACATATACCCGGTGCCCACAGAGGCCAGAACAGAAATGGAGTTAATAGATAGTTGTGAGCGGCCATATGGGTGCTGGGTTTCAAACTCAGGTCCTCTGGAAGAGCAATCAGAGCTCTCAGTGGCTGAGCCAGCTCTCCAGCCCTAGACACTTTTTAAGTACTTAAATCGGTATGTACATATTTCCCGTTGTTATGCATCATCTCCTGAGCAAGTTTCCAGGCCATGAAAAATGACAACGCTGGAGCTGGAGATGTAGCTCAGATGAAAGAGTGCTTGTCTGCGTGTGTGAGGGCCTAGACTCAGACTCTAGCACAGAGTAATCTGGATATAGTAACATAGCTGGTAACCGTTGCTCATGAAGTAAAGGTGGGAATATCAAAAGTTCAGCTACATACCAAGTTCAAGATCCACCTAAGCTAGAGACACTGTCTCAAAAAAAAAAAAAATTTAGAACAACAAAAAACCATGATTGGCTTGGTATGGTAGAATGTGTACCTATAATCCTATCATTCAGGAGGCCGAAACAAGAAGATTTCATGTTTGAGACCAGCATGGCCTCCATAGCCAGTTTGAGGCTAGCTAAGGCTACATAAAGACCTGTCTCAGAAAATTAAAAAACAGAATAAAATAACTTAATGCTTTTCAATATTTCATTATAAACAAGAACAAAAAAATGAAATCTCATTTTAGAAAACCAGTGAGAATGTGTGCTTTAAAACAAAAACAGGTATTATGGGGGAGGGGGGAGTTAAATCTTGCCGAGAAGTAAATCAGCACATAATTTTATCTTTCCCAGCGTGTTCATTTTTTTCACATCTTAGCATTTGAAACTAGAATACATCTACTACAATTGATGACTTGTCATGGTTTAAATGGAAGCTTTTTTCCCTTTAATGAAACGTGAAAATACTGCTATGGAAATGTCAGATAAGCTGCACAGGAAGTAAAGATAAGCGTGTTAAACATGTGGCTCAAAACACAAACTTAGTGCAGGGCATTGAGGCCCTTCTAGGATGGGGTAGCACAAACCTAACAGTGTTTGGTTTATCTTCTAGGCGACACAGTAGGGTTTCTGTTAGACTTGAATGAAAAGCAAATGATCTTCTTTTTAAATGGCAACCAGCTGCCTCCTGAGAAGCAAGTCTTTTCATCCACCGTGTAAGTAGCTCCTCTCAGTTGAAGATTCAGTAAATCCATGGAATGTACTTTTCTCAAGGATAAAAACCAAAAAGCTTTTTCTAAGCCATTATAAAAAATTGGTTCATTTCTATTAACTAGAGCTGCAGTTGATCTGACCTCAATGCCCAAGAGTTTGATATTACAAAAGAATTGATATTACATAGAAAGATAAAGGTGTGGGCTTCCCTGGCTCATAGACCTGTGTAGGTTAATAAACTGAATCTGTCTCCCTTCCTTTCTACCAGTGTGGCTGGCTCCACTTGGACTTTCTCAAAATGACTCTGTTATGTCACTTGGCTTTATAAGCTCTATTGACCTCTGCTCATTTTTATCTGTAGATCTGGATTTTTTGCTGCAGCTAGTTTCATGTCATATCAACAATGCGAGTTCAATTTTGGAGCAAGACCATTCAAATACCCACCATCTATGAAATTTAGCACTTTTAATGATTACGCCTTCCTAACCGCTGAAGAAAAGATCATTTTGCCAAGGTAAGAATCTACCTGGCTCTCTCCAGACTGTTATGTGCATCTCATGAAAAATCAAAACAACTTATGGGAGATTTTTTTTTCAGCATTGAACAATTTTAAACAAGTAATCTCACTGAAAATGTTGACTTTCTGGGAAATATAAATTAGTAAAACAGATCCCAGAAAGATAAATACAAACTAGTGATTATCATAAAATTATTTGAAAAAATATTAAAAGCAAAAAAGCATGTGGTTTCATGAGATCTCTATCAAATTGTGAGTGATAGCCTTATTATTAATCAGAGCAGTTGATCTCAATCTGGGGGGTCAAACGACTCTTTCACTAGGGTTACCTAAGTCCATCGGAAAACACAGATATTTACAATTCATAACAGTAGCAAAATTATAGTTATGAAGTAGCAATGAAGATAATTTTATGGTTAGAAGTCACCACACATGAGGAACTGTATTTAAAGGGTTACAACATTAGGACCACTAATTTAAAGTGCCATAGGCTTTATAGAGAAGAAGAAGGAGCATGTCCACATTCTTTTTTATGAGAAATATTGTTAATGTAAAACTCAGAAAAGGGATAGTATGGTGGTACCTTCTTATAATCCCAATACTGGGAATCAGAGGTAGGAGAATCACTATGAGTTTAAAGCCTGCCGTGTCTAAGAAAAGAAAGAACCTGTCTCAAAAATAAAATAAAAATCAGAAAAAAAATATAGCACATTCACACACACACACACACACACACACACACACAATGCAAACTAACTTTACTAGAATCTATACAAAAATCTTTGATATTAGAAAATCAGTAAATTGTTAACAAACTTGATTTCTTGAAAACAACTCCTTTTGGGTTTAAACTACATAGCAAACATGCCTATCACTGTTCTACAGCCATTAACACAAGGGGAGCATCTCAAGTAAAACTTCATTGCCCTTACTTGATAGAAACTGAGATTGGCATTGTCTCCCTGCTTGTTTCCTTATAAGATGAATGAAGTCTGTTCCTTCAGCAAGGGAAAGATCCAGCTGCTCCAGTGATTACTGCCTGTTGAAGCCTGTTACATATTGTTAGTCAAAGTTTATCAATTTTTGTTTGGTTTGGTTTGGCTTTTTTTTTTTTGTTTGTATTTTGAGACAGGGTTTCTCTGTGTAGCCCTGGCTCTTCTGGAACTTGCTCTGTAGATCAGGCTGGCCTCGAACTCAGAGATTCACCTGCTGGGTCTCCTGAGTGCTGGATTAAAAATGTGAGCCACCACTGCCCAGCTAAAGTTTGTCATCTTTTTAGCAGGGCAGCTTCCTGAGCCAATATGATGCACAGGATTTATATTACTAGTGTTACACCAATAAGATAGTCCCTCAACAGTTGAGGAGACCATACTGGCCAGGACACAGCTTGTGTTGAACCATATGTCATACCCATGAATGTAACTAATGCAGTGATAGCCTTGCTTCTGTTTTGAAGCAAAACACAGGACTACAAGTTACGCTCTTGCTTTACCTTACACCCTGTCTCGGTGAGGGGCGCCTTGAGATTAGCTAGAGCCCGTGACAGTAAGAGCAGCAGAGCCCTGGCCACAGTCTAAGAATATAAAGGCCATTTCCGTTGTGTTTGTTCCTCAGAGGTTCTGTGTTTTGTCTTGGTACTTGACAAAAGACTGTAAACTCTAGTTGCTCTTGGTGAAAGTCTAAGGTGACACCTCCCTTTCATCTGTCACATTTCGGTCCTTTGTTTATCCAGTCTGCTTTTCCTGGGATGAGGCTCATAAATCACCTGAAGGGCACAACTGATCTATGGATGAGTTCCCCTGCATCTTCAGAGCTAAGCATCCCAGAATGGGGGTAGGAAGTTAACTTTTATGACCAATTCGTGACAGGCTATTCACTTAACATTCAGAGTTTGTCCTGTCTTGAATAAGAAGAACAGATTACATGTTAGGTCAACTTCATTCTGAATCTAGACTTGTTGTCTCTGACAAATACACAAAGTTTTTGAGACACATACAGACCTATAATCTGAGCTACTGCAGAGGCTGAAGCAGGAGGGTTGCAACTACTACCTGGAATTGTGTTGTTTGTTATGTTTATTCTCTTTACTGCTTATTCTTAGCCTCTCTATTATACTAAACTCAAACACATACAAAAATGTAAGAGAATCATACAGTGAAGCACATAGATCCCTAGCTACAGTAGTCAGCCACAATGGGTATTGCCTCTCCTGTGGTCTTCCCTCATCCATCTATTAATAACCCCATTTCCATTCCAGTTTCTCTGTTGCTGCTGCCTAGAATTGTCTTTGCAGACAATAAGACTTATTTCCTCCCTCCCTCCCTCCCTCACATGCCTCCTAAAGTTTGCTTAGTAAGCTCTTCCTTGGCTGGCATCATTCTAACCTCTGAACCTAATACACACTTCTTTTCCTACTTCCCAGTTTATTTTTCACCATGGCATTCCTCAGCATTTATATTTTCATAATCATTTTTAATTATGTCTCTCCCACTGCCACACTAGAACAAAGGCTCTATAAAAGCAGACACTTTTCCTGGTTTATTTTGGTTTAGTTTGTTTCCCTTTGTGTTTGTGGATTGCCCTTTTTTTTCTCTCTGTCAACTCTAGAGCCCAAGCTGCCCAAGACTCATGAAGGTTCCCCTACCCTAGCTTCCCAAATGCTGATTCTAGCTGTGTGCTACCGCACCTAGCTAAGGGCACTTAACCTACTTGGTCTCCAGTTCACTGCTAAATTAATTACCAGGTCCTGGGGCAATGCCAGGCACACAGCAAGCCCGTAAGTGAACTTTAGGAGAACAGTTCTGCCTATCTGCTTTCCTGGCCATGCTGAATGGAAGAATAATGGAAGGGTTCAAACCTGAGGTGTCTAAACTTGCAGGGAGTATACATGTCACAAACCCCTTTACCTTATGTGAAAACTGTGTTTTCGCTGGGAAAGGCTTGTACTTATCACCAAATTCTCAGTATATGTGACTTAAATGGTTGCTGGTAAAGAACACTGGATTAGAACAAAAGGATTGAATTTGATTTCTGTTTATTAAGTTCTTATATAAGTCATTTCATTGAACTTTATTCTTGTTATTTATTTATTTATTTTGACTATAAAATGGCAGTCAAGCCTCCTTCACTCTGCTGAAGCTGAAATGTACGAAAAACTTTACTGAACAAAGATTGTGGAGTATATTTTCCCTGTTAGGGCTTTTTGAGAACTTTCATGTGCCCCACTGCTGACTCCTTATTGACAAAATGAATTTTGTATTGTTTTGCTCAGGCACAGGCGCCTCGCTCTGCTGAAGCAAGTCAGTATTCGAGAGAACTGCTGTTCGCTCTGTTGTGATGAGGTGGCAGACACACAGCTGAAGCCATGTGGACACAGGTTAGAGGCTCTGCTTGTTGGGTCATCTTCCACACATCATATTCAGCAACATTTCATGCTGCTCTTGAGTTGCTTCTGGGGAATTAGCAGATCTATAGCTATTCATTAGATTATTAGGACTGTAGTGGGCTGTATGAAGAATTAAGTTGTCAAGTAGTATCTATTGCTTTCCAGAAAATACTTGGAGTAGAACAAGCTGCTTGATATGGAAAGTCTAGGGGTTTTTTATTTACTTTTTGGGGTTTTTTTGTTTGTTTGTTTGTTTTTTGCTTTTTTGTTTACTCAGATAAATGTACATACACAAATAGATTAAGGGAACGGAGTTTGAGACAGGGTTTCTTTGTGTAGCTTTGGCTGTCCTAGAACTTGCTCTATACATAAGGCTGGCCTTAAACTCACAAAGATCTGCCTGCGTCTGCCTCCTGAGTGCTGAGATTAAAGACATGCACTACCACACCTGGTTTATATCTTTATATAAACTAGGCTTATAAATTGTGAAGAACTTAGTGCTATTTGTGAGCATCTTGGGAAGGAAGTCACTTTGAAGTTACCTTCCTCACTAGCTCCTTTACATTCCTAAACATTGAAAAGGTGGAACTTCCATACCATCTGACCAAATTTCAGCCCTGTGAAAAGAACATAGAGGATATCCTCGATCCTGTAGGATAATGTCTAAGCATCACCATAGCAGCAGATAAGCTGAGAAAGCCATCCCCGTTAACATTATACAGGAGAGTGAACAGTGTGGCAGCTTTGGCCTGATACATGCTGACAGTCTGATAGCAACACTAATGCTGACAGCACAAGCTTCATACAGCTTTCTGTCTTTCTTAATAGTAGGCTCTGATCTTCATCTTTGAGCCCTTTGGCCCTTCTGATGGCCTTAAACACATTTAAGGACTAATTGATGATGTGTAAAGACTTAGAAGTAATTATCCTATCTGGTCAAAGTTTCTGGAACATCCAAAACAATGTTGGAAAGAAAATCAAAGAACTACAAGGGTATTTAGCACAATTCAGTTAGATGGTAAAAAGGCTGTACCTTTTCAGTAATTAGAAGTGTAAAGAAGTCAGAGTTAGTTTTAAGGGTGGTGGTGAAGAAAGAAAATGAGGATAAAATGATGATAAGAGTGACCCCTAGAGAAGACTGAAATGACACCGTTCCTCTTGCCATAGCAAATGGTTACAAAACCTGCCTTTGCCTCCCTCCAGAAGGCACTAAGCCAAGATACTTTCACTGGTGAATCTTTAACATTTTTCAGGGGGAAAATAGTTCAAATTTATCTAAATGTCTCTAGATCTCAAGCAAAATAAACCCACAGCACTATTCTTATAAAATATGCATGGTAAACACACTAAAAGCTGAAAAGAAAACACCAAAATGCTAAAAATGGTGCTCTGTAGACCAGGCTGGTCTTATAATCACAGAGCACCATCTTGTGCCTCATAAGTCCTGGGATTAAAGACAGGAACTACTACACATGGCTATCAGACTGCTTTTTAAGTTTATGATTATAAATCTAAATAAAATATTAGTAGCTAAAAGCTAGAGAGAAAGCCTAGCACTTTCTGCTCCTGCAGAGGACTTGGGTTAGGTTCCAACCCCCACCTGATTGCTCAAATCCATCTGCAACTCTTATTCCAAGAGATCCCATGCTTTCTGATCACTAAGAGCACCAGGTATGCAAATGATGCACAGAAATATGGACATACAGGCAAAACACACACATAAGTAAATCTAATAAAGGTTTTAATAAATAAAATAAGCTGGGTGGTGGTGACAGCATACACCTTTAATCCCAGCACTTGGAAGGCAGAGGCAGGTGGATATCTTGAGTTCAAGGCCAGCCTTCTGGTCTACAAGGTGAAATAGTCCCAAAGAAATAAAGAATAGATAAAAAGATTCCTTAATAATATTTAAAAATATTATATTTGAGCTAAATGCTAGCATCTTTTTTATTATCTTTGGGCAGTGCAGGAATAGAACCCAGACCTTAACACATGCTAGGCAAGTGCTATACCACTGAAATATATCTAATGATTTTCTTTTGTCTCCTTTTACTTTTATAATTTTTGTTTGTTTTTGAGGAGGTGTTGCTATAGAGCCCAGGCTGCTCCGCCTTAGCTTCACAGTGCTAAAGCATTGTAGGTCTGACCATGCGCTCAGGGACTAGCATCTTTGTAATGGCGATATGCTGGAAACGTTGTAAGATGTCAGGGGCAAAACAAAGATGCTTGTTGCTGCCACTGCTTTGATTTACAACATGAACAAAAGTCAGCACCTCTTCTTGCTCTGTGCATAAATACCAATCTATTAGTAGATTTGTCTGTAAGTCCTTTTTATACTGGCTTAGAAAACAAGCAAAAATGTAAGAATGCATGCCAATGAGTATGTCATGCTTCTATTAAAATGCTAGGAGGGCTGGAGAAATGGCTTAGCAGTTAAGAGCACTGGCGACTCTTCCAGAGGTCCTGGTTCAATTTCCAGCAACCACATGGAAGCTCAAAACCATAGGTAATTGTTCCAGGGGATCCTTCTTCTGGCCACTGAAGGCACTGCACATGGTACACATAACATTTTAAAAAACTGAAAATCTAATACATAATAAAGGCCTTGTATCACATCTGTGGTATAAGTTGTATTTGGTAAATATCTCTAGGATAAATGTCAAGTTGATAGAGGAAAAAAATAGCATACATCACTGAACATACAAACATATATATATATACATTTATGTGTGTGTATAATATGTACATATAGATTTTAGTGAAATATAAACAACTTCTTTAGCCTACAGAGGGGGAGGATTGAAGATGAAATATAGGAAGAAAAATTTAATTTTTATTTAACTTTTTTAATGTTATTTTCCAAACCATGTATAATATTTACCCTTTCCCCAATAGACTTGTTAACATTTTGGATTCAGCTAGCAGGTAGAGTTTGACCTCTAAAGCATTAATTTAACTGGTATTTATATCTTTTTCCTCAGCGACCTGTGCATGGATTGTGCCTTGCAACTGGAGACCTGCCCATTGTGTCGTAAAGAAATAGTGTCTAGAATCAGACAGATTTCTCATATTTCATGACACATGTGAAGAGATATCATGGACCTATTTCTACTCAATTCCAGCCAATGTTGAAAAGAAAAGGAAAAAAAAACCACAAACATCTCTAACCAGTTGTATGCACATTGACACTTATAGCCATGGCCAGATTTTATGCTAAAATTGGTAGTTTATCAAAGACAAATTCTCTTAGTCTAATCCAACTTGCCATCCCTGAATTCCTTTTGAGGCCAAGGAAGGCTGAATGTCAGCAGCTGGGCCTGTGGTACTTCCATGAAAAATAACAGGTGGCAAGGGTCTCCTGAATACTGAAACCATGCCAGAATTCTTCATTTTGGGTTCATTCAATTGTTTAACACAAAGTGTTTTATGTCTTAGTCCACAGTTTTTATTTTGGGGTGAAATCATTTTGGAGAAGTAATTGACAGCTTGTCTGGGTTAAGTATCACTGGTCAGAGAACCCTGGTGTGTTAAGCATGGATATTGCACTGCAAGACTTGAATCTATAAATGTAGCGTCGTACAGGTCATTACTACAAACAGCACGAAGATCCTAAAAGAAGGTGCACAGACTGTAGGGAAAAGAACAACAACAAAACCCAATTTTTTTTATTTTTCAGTGATTCCAAAGAACATTCTAGTTTTTTTTAAGCTACAGAAAATTGGTGGTATTTTCACATTCATGGTGTTTCTATCCAGTTTCAGTACCCACATTTTGTGAGGAAAATGTTTTATCAATGCAGGAGGAACTCTTAAACCAATTGCTATGTTAGACTGGAGAAAATTGGTAGTTAGTGTATCTTTGAGGTACCATCAAATCAGGTTTTCTTGTTTTGTTTTTTAAAAAATTTTTAATCAGTATTGTTTTGGGAAGTAATATACTTTGAAACTCTTCAATTAATAATCTCTAGAAGACAGTCTGAGAACACATATCCTGTTGTTTTAAATAAATACATGTTTTTGAATAGCAAGTTCAATCATGAATTGTTGACTCTGTCTTCATCAAAAGTGTTTTATATCCCTCTCAGGGTCTCTGGTGAAGGCCTTCAAGAGTCCACTTTTTTCTCACAGAAAAAAAAAATGGAAGGTAGAATTGTAAATTTTTAAGACTTATTTCCTAATGGTGTACCTCAGCAACTGCCTTTCAATTTATGCCAAGTCCTTACTTACTGAGTTTATACTTGAACAGTAGATGTCTTCTGAGTTTTACAGTGTTTTAAACTCACTGCACATCCTTTTTCCTTCCTTTCCCTCTTTCTTGTTTGTGGTTCATTAAACTCGTCCTACTACGGAGGCAATCTCCTTCCTGGCTGTATGTGTTGGGGTGCTGGGGTTTCTTTGTGTCTTTCTGGTCTTCCATAAATCCAAATATAAATATATATATATATATAAGTATATATACAGATATAGTTATGTGTTCTTTCAGCTTGTGGCGAATGCAGTAATTTGCATTGAAGAATAAAATATCTGTTGCATTTTTTACTCTTAAGCTTTCACAGTTCTCATTGGTATCTTCTACTAAAGCTCCTACTCCTCAGGGTAGGAGAGAATCAAGTATAAGAAGTAAGGAAGAAAAGTTGGACCTGTGATACCAGCACTCAGAAGTCTGAGACTGGAAGATTTACAGGAATGAATTTTCAACCAGCTCCTACCTAGTGAATTCCAGAACAGTCAGGGCTCTGTATAGCACTGGATCTTTAGCTCAGCGTAGATTACTGTCCGGCATGCTCAAGGCCATGTGCTCCTTTCCTGGCACCTCAAAGAAAAAAGGAACTTAAGTTTAGCTAGGCATGGTGTGTAGTGGAAAATTAGCTACACCGCTTTGTGTTCCCAGCGGGTCACACGTGCATAACCGCCCAAGAGCTATCTTGATTCTCAAACAAAAGACGTACACACCTGTTTTTGACATGCCTTGACTAGCTCAAAGGCTGGGCAATTCTAATCCTCTACTGGTTCAACACCTTCTAAATCTATGTTTTATCTTTGCTGCCCTATTACCTTCTGGGCAGTCCTCCCCATAGTGCTCTTTCCCTTTACACCTACAATTTGGATGAATTTTCTTCAGCTCTAAATCTGATCTGTCTCCCTCTGAGACATGGTGATCTCTCTACTTCCTTTCTCCCAGTTCCTAGCCTGCACAAATCTAAAGGTTCTGCCTCAGTCTACCTGCCCAGCCATTGGCTCTTTATTGATCGATCAAAAACCAATTTGGTGGGGGAGGGCTGGAGAGATGGCTCAGAGGTTAAGAGCACTAACTGCTCTTCCAGAGATCCTGAGTTCAATTTCCAGCACCCAGATGGTGGCTCACAACCATCTGTAATAAGTTCTGATGCCCTCTTCTGGTGTGTCTGAAGAGAACTACAGTGTACTCAAATAAAATAAATAAATCTTTTAAAAAGACAACAACTGGGGATAAGGACCTTCAGCATTTGGACATGCAGATTGCCGATTTTGGGGGCCAAGTTAATTTAAAGTATTAGAACCAATCCCTAACATTGGTGCATGCCTTTAGTCCCAGCACCAGGAAGGCAGAAGCAGGCCAATCACAGAGCTCCAAGCCATCCAGAACTACCAAGAAATTTTAATTACATGTCCATCTAGCAGATCTTCACTGAGACGCTATAATAGGTACTGGCACTTGCCTGTGTGACAAGTCAGACAGTCAGACATCTGCTTATGGAGTAGCAGCAGGAAGAAGCAGTGTAATGTCTATGTACTGTGATAAATTTGCTAATGTCATGAAGGAAAAGAATATGCTGCCACGAACATAAGCACATAGTTACAGGAAGAATTAGGCAGAACTACTTTAGATATTTGGCTAATATATGGGGAGGGGAAGTTGTCAGAAGAAAACTAAAGGAGCCATTAGGTCATACCAGACAGAAGGGACTGAAGAGAGGTTACTAGTACTGGTATCTAGGTGGGACTAGCACTGTAGACCTCTCCTCACTAAAAAGAAAGCTGGTGTAGGGAAGACATGGTGAGAGGAGCTTGCTCTACTGCTGGTCGGGATGTTCACGAAGCCCAGGTAGGAATTTGTATTTCCTCCTAAATACAATAGAAAAAGGCAAGAGCATATTTATGAACCTCGGAAGTACCTGGATCGTGTTCTTAGAGGATGACTCTGGCCTCTATTTGGAGAATAAAAGAATAGCTCTGGAAGCAGAAAATCTAACAGCTAAAGGACTGAAGGAAGGAATGTGCCAGCTTTCTGGAAATCTCCCCTTCAACTTTGTTCCCAAGGTATCCTGCTTTTCCATTGGGGGGGGGGACTATCAAACAGCTTCAATAGTGAACTCATTAAAAACATTCAGGGTGGAAGCAAATCCATCTTGAAGCTGCTTTAAAAGGAAATATGCTGCATGTAGAAAGAGTGGCAAGTCGCTTGGAGACACAGCGTAGCCACTCTGCTGAATATAACTACTCTACGAGAAAACCTAGGTTTTTGGTTTTGGTTTTGCTATCAGAGGGAAAAAAATAAGTGATTTGTTGGGGAAATTTTAGAGTTTCAGCCAGAAAAATAGTAAATTGGGGTTTGGTTTTAGTTGGTTTGTTGGTTGGTTTTTTAGTGTTTTGAGACAGAGTTTCTCTCTGTGGCCCTGGCTGTCCTGGAACTCACTTGGTAGACCCGGCTGGCCTTGAACTCAGAGACCCACCTGTATATGCCTCCCAAGTGCTGGGATTAAAGGCATGAGCCACCAACCACCACTGCACAACTTAAAATATTTTTCTTTTTTAATTTATTTTTATGTGCATTGGTATTTTGCCTGCATATGTCTGTGTGAGGGTATCAGATGTCCTGGAACTAGAGTTAAAGACAGTTGTGAACTGCTTACGTGAGTACTGGGAATTGAATTCAGGTCCTCTGGAAGATCAGCCAATCTACTGAGCCGTCTCTCCTGCTATCTTTTTTTTCCTTTTTTTTTTTTTTGACATCTTTTGAATAATGTAAAGCAAGAAAAAAAAAATCATGGTGCTATTTGCAGTTCCAGGAAATAAGGATTGAGCCACAGAAACAGAAATAACTCCAGTAATAAGAAATTAGTTTTATGATTTTAACCATCTTGAATATGTATCCCTGAAAACCAGCTCTTTCCAAGGCTGTCCACTCTTTATCTTGTACAATTGCCTATTCACTTAGGAAATTATGTGTTTCTTTTGTTGTTTGTTTGTTTGTTTTTGAGGCAGGGTCTCACGGTGAAGCTCCTTTTGGCCTGTCCTGGAACTGGCTATGTAGACCAGGCTGGCATGGAATTCAAAGAGATCCCTCTTCTACCCAGTGCTAGAATTAAAGCTATGGAGCACCACACTAGACAGGAATAGTTTTTTGGGTTTTGTTTTGTTCATTTTTAGTCAGTCTCACTATGTAGCTCTAGCTTTCGTAAAACTCAATATGTAGACCAGACTGGTCTCAAACTCATGAGATCTGCCTGCCTCTGCCTCCCAAATGCTGAGATTAAAAGCATGTACCACTAAACACAGCAGAAATAGTTTTAATGTAGCTAGTTATGGTGATTTGTGCCTATAATTCCAGCATTCTGGGGGCAGGATATTTGTTATGAATTTGAGGATTGATGTATTACATTGTTTGTTCCAGGCTTGCCTGAGCTACAGAGTTTGAGATCCTGTCCCCCCAAAAAAATGAAAGACTGGGGCTGGAGAGATGAACCAGCAATAAAAAGCAATGGTTGTTCTCCCAGAGGACCCAGCTTTGATCCCCAGCACCCACATTGTGTCTCACAACCATCTGTAACTCCCGTTCCAGGTTATCCAACACCCTCTTCTGGTCTTCTCGGGCACCAGGCAGACATGTGATGCAGAGGCACATGTGCAAGCAAAACATCTATACTCATAGAATCATTTTTTTAAGTTTTTCTTTTTCCAATGAAAAAAGTGCTGGCAAGATACTCATTCAGCAGACAAAGGTTATTTGCCACCAAGCCTAATGACCTGAGTTTGATCCCTGGTATCCATATAGTAGAAAGAAACCCAACTCCTGCAAGTTGTCCTGATCCTCATGCACTGTGCACTGCCATGTGCATGTAAACTCACGTGAACTCATACAAGCAAAATGTAAACTTAAAGGGAAAAAAAGCAAGGATTTTTGTTTGCTGTTGGTTTGTCTTTAGATAAAGTCTCACTATTTAACCCCGACAGGCCTTGAACTAATAGACATCCTTCTGCATCTACCTCCCCAGTGATGAAATTAAAGGCATGTGCCACCCTATTCAGCTTTTTGTCTTTTTTAAAGAAGAGGGCATTGAATTCCAGGCTAAAGCTGCCTGGAATGGGTGCTGGGGACTGAACTTAAGAGGAACATGAAGTATTCAACCTGTAAGCTATTTCTCTAGCCTCTTTTTTTTTCAGATTTTATTTTATATGTAGAGTGTTTTACCTGAGGGTTCTACTTCCTGTCTCTTGGAATATTGTGGGGGTGGGTGCTGTTTTTTTGTTTTTTGTTTTTTTTTTTTTTTTTTTTTGGTTTTGACAGGGTCTCTCATAGTCCTGGCTGGTCTAGACCAGACTGACCTCAAACATACCTACCTGCCTCTGCCTTCCAAGGCTGGGATTAAAGGTGTACTTTATCATGCCTGACAGGAATATTTGCTGGAGTCCAGTTGCTGTTGTGTGAGAAAACCCAAACACCTCCAGAAAGCCTGTATGGAGAGGAACTGACACCTTTCCCCAAGCCACTCCACCACCACCTCCATATTCCTCACCAGCTCCCAGCCACCAGCCACCACGAAGTTGCCACCCACTTGACCTCTGTGAAAGACAGTTCAAGCTCCATTGCAACCAAATGGAAAAAAAAAAATGTTGTCCTTGCCAAGACCTTCCCAAAATGCAGATTAAATAAAATGTTTAGTTCACAAGGTTTCTCGGGAGAGGGGAGGCTGTAAATAGCAATAAGTGGAGACAAAATTCCTTTCCTTTTCTCCTTGGATCCATGATTTCAAATCAGCAGGCAGTCCATGTATGTATTCAGAATGAATGGGATCAGAATAGGGCCTAATAGGATCTTAGCTGTCTGCTCTGAGCTGTCTGGCCAGTGTTCAATGGAACAGAATTTTTAGATGCTTGTCCTAGTTTGCTTATCAGAGCTGTGACAGAACACTGATCAAAACCACTTTGGGAAAAGAAAGGGTTTATTTTGCTTCCACTTCCATGCAACAATCCTATCACTGAGGGAAGATGGGATAGGAACCTGGAGGCAGGAACTGAAGTAGATAAAGACTTGCTGTTTACTGACTTGTTTTCCATAGCTTGCTGAGCTTCCTTATATAGATCCTATACCTGCCCAGATGTGGCACCACCCACAGAGGACTGGGCCTTCCCACATCGATCATTAAGATAATCCACATTCAAAACCAGGAGGTGAAGGCACATGGCCTTTAATCCAAGCACTTGGAAGGCAGAGGCAGGTGAGTCTCTGAGTTCCAGGCCAGCTTGATCCACAGAGTGAGTTCCAGGATAGCCAGGGCAATGCTGAGAAACCCTGTCTTGAAAAAAGACAGACAGGCAGACAGACAGAGACACACACACACACACACACACACACACACACACAGAGTTCCCGTCTTTCGAGGCCACTCAGGTCAAGTTGACAAAAAAAACAACCAGCACACTTGTCTTCACTTAACACTGACCAGAATACTCTGATCTAGTGTCTTTGAAATCATCTTGGTTCCAGATGCTAAGATCCATGGACACACATTTTATGTTCATTCCAAAATGTCTGATTCAGATTGGCCACATAACCCTAATTCATACCATAAATTTTCTAGTTATGTACTACAATTTGGCTAAAAGATATCAGACCACCAAAGAGGCATGTTTTAATTAAAAAAAAAAAAGTGGGCAAATCAATCCCAGGAAACCTATCTTCACGGTGTGGTAATTTTAGAGGAGACTTTCCCCGAAGCAGTCGATTACATTGCTCTCAATGATTGTCAACTTTTTTGTGCTGCATACTTATCCAAGAAACCATTTACTACCTAATAATTGTTTACGGTTTTGGGGGGTTTATTGCCAGTAAGCTGGTAGCAAACTCACTATGTCTTGAATGCCTTGAACCTCCACCTTCCAAATGCTGGGACTACAGACTCATGCCACCACCCCTACTATTGCTCTTGATTTGAAGATTACAAATTAAGTTACAAGTCATTCACTTAATGCTGTGGAACCTTCCATATTTCCAAGAAGTAACTTCCCGATAAATCAGACGTTTGTATTATCTAGGACAAAATATGAGACTGGCTTTCGAGCAATTTGTCCTTCTCCAGCGCTCTTAAAACACGGTTTCAACTACCTAATCTTTACAATTCCTAAATTGCAAGTGAAGAAGCTGAGGCTCTTGGCTCCCATTCTTTCATCTAGAAAAAAAAAAGAGTAGACAGTCACCATTTTTTTTTTGCAGTCTTCTACGTTGAGACCGGGAAACCTGAGGCTATGATTGGCTGCTGGAGCCCGTGTAACCATGGTGACGGTAGGCGGGGCTGCGAGCACCGCCTGCCCCAACACACTGGCTGGGTGGTCCCGCGAGAGGCCGGCGGGCGCTGGGCCCAGCCAGAAGCCGCAGCCCCTGCCTCGCGCGATCGCCGGGCGGGGCGCGGGTGCGACCTTCTGCGGGCCCTTGATGCGGTTAAGGCCGCGCGGGCCAGAGAGGAGCCCGGCCCGGCGGCGGGCGCGGTAGGAGGCGGCGGGGCCGCGGGCCCGGGCTGGTTACTGCGGCGCCCCTACGATGGACGCCCTAGAAGAAGAGAGCTTCGCGCTGTCCTTGTAAGTGACGCGGCCAGGGTATGCTCGACCTCGGCCTGCGGGTATCCTCCCGGTCGGGGCTCCTCTCTAGTGGGGCGTTTTCTTCCCGCGGCCACTCCGGGCATATGTCACCGATTACCAGCGCTTCCATCACAATCCTGTGGCCGTCAGCAAATCCCAGAGGCCTTGAGCTGGCCAGGCTGGCGGCGGCCTCACCGCCTGTCTCAAGCCACTCCTGATCCAGTTACCCCCTAGGCCGGTGCTCCTCCCGCGTGTGGTCACACTCACCAGCAGATAGGTGTGGCGTTAAGAGCCAGGATGCGGTGAGTAAATCCCGCGGGTAAAAAACGAGGAAGTCTGAAGGTGTGCCATACCAGCCTCAGCTACCCAAATTGTTTGCTTCTTTTGTGATTCTCATACCGGTTTTCGTCGCGGGTGTTTCCTGTGTTTGTAATTTCTATTCCAGACAGTAATCCTTGATTGGTGAAACTGAGTGATGGGAGGTTCATCTTGCTATTATTATTTTTATGCACGTTGGGAATCTTACATTTAAAAAATGCTAGTGAGCCGGGCGGTGGTGGCACACGCCTTTAATCCCAGCACTTGGGAGGCAGAGGCAGGAGGATTTCTGAGTTCGAGGCCAGCCTGGTCTACAAAGTGAGTTCCAGGACAGCCAAGGCTACACAGAGAAACCCTGTCTCGAAAAACCAAAAAAAAAAAAAAAAAAAAAAGAAATACTTTAAAAAATGCTAGTGAACTTTGTTGTGATTGCCTGGTGTGTGCAAGGCCTTGGGTTCAGTCCCCTTACCCACAGAAAACACAAGTTCAGCTCGTGAAGTAATTATTTGGACCAGCACTTAATCCTGATGTGTTTTTCAGCTCCTCCGCCTCTGACGCAGAATTTGACGCTGTGGTTGGATGTTTAGAGGACATTATTATGGGTAAGTTTCGACACCACTAAGTGACCTGTGCCCCTTCTAGTTCCTAAATCAAGTAGACCCTTGCTTTAAAACAATTTTTTAATTTACACGTGTGATGGATCGTGGGTGGAGTTGTTGCCAAGACACTATGGATATGTGGAGGTCAGAGGACAACTTTGGTTCTCTCCTTCCACCTTTATGTGAGTCCTGAGGGTTGATCTCAGGCCACCTATCTTACACAGCAGTGCCTTTAACCCCTGAGCCATCTCAACATCCCAAACCTCCACTTATAAGAGCATGCAGAGAATTTGAAGATTTTTAAAACACAAAACACTGAAATTTTAACACATAGCCCAAAGTAATAGTAAGCAAGCCATACTGAGTTTTGTTGTCTTAAAAACAACCTATGGATCAGCAAGATGCCTCAGTGGGTAGAGGCATTCACCCATAGCCTGACAACCTTAATTTAATTCCCAAGATCCACAAGGTGGTACTGGCTCCCTAAAGTTGTCTTCAGACTTCCATACACAGGCTGTAGCAGGCATGTACCTACTCAAACACAAGGTAAGTAAAAATATAATTAAAAAAAGAAAAAACCCAAAACCTAGTGTGACCTCTATAGTCTCAGCAAAGGTGGATGGAGGCAAGAAGATGGAGAGTTCGGGTCTTGGCCCTATGAGCTCTAATGCCTTTTAAATAAGGGCCATCTATTGAAGGTTTCAGAAGAGACCAATTCAGGAAACCAGTCAACTGGCAGATAGGACGGAGCTCTTGGCCAGGCTTCAGGTGATATTGACCAATTTTTTTTTTAGATTTATTTATTTTTTTATTATATGTAAGTACACTGTAGCTGTCTTCAGACACCAGAAGAGGGCGTCAGATCTCTTTACGGATGGTTGTGAACCACCCTGTGGTTGCTGGGATTTGAACTCATGACCTTCGGAAGAGCAGTCAGTGCTCTTACCCACTGAACCAATATTGACCAATTTTATTTCACATATACAGTAAGAACAATAACCCTATACAGCACTTGTCCATGCAGGAAACAAGATGTCAGATCTCATTGGATCTCTTCATTTTCTTTTGTTGTTGTTTGTCTTAGGGTTTATATTCCTGCATAAAACATCATGACCAAGAAGCAAGTTGGGGAGGAAAGAGTTTATTCAGCTTACATTTCCATATTGTTGTTCATCACCAAAGGAAGCAAGCCTTGATCTTCCTGTCTTCTTGCCTCAGACTCCCGAGCACTAGGATTGGAGGCAGGAGCTACAATACTTTCCTGTTCCTTTGCATTCTTAGTTCTATTTCCAGATCCCTTTGGGGAATCTTTCCATTCTGCTAATTGGCCAGCAGGCAGTAATAAATCCAAAGTTGAAGACAAATAGATGGGAAGATAAAAAAACTAAATTTGACAGCTTTCAGCTTGACAGCTTATCAGCTTCCCTAGTAATTGGGGAAAGACCCTGTAGTTTGGTTTGGGGGATGTGTGGCTTAACCTAGGTTAGTCTGAAAAATCACCTTTACATGCAGTCCAGATCCAAGCCCCTAGATCCTAATGTCTTACCAGAAGTCCTCTCCTGAGGAGTTCTCAGTTGTTTGCCCACTGTGGATATCCCACCTATCATGGAGAAATGAGCTGAATTAACTCTGGGTCACTTTTGAAGAGCTGCTTTTAGTTGTAGAAATGCTAGTTAGCTCAGAATTGTCAGAATTCCCTACTTCTTGACCTTGAGTGTTTGCTGTGACTCTACCTGAACTCTCCTCTGAATTCACCTGACAAGCCCTTATGACAGACACAACGGTCATCTTTATGCTCCAGATGAGGAGATTGGGGTCTACAGAAATCAAGTCACTTATCCAGGATCATACAAAGTATATGGCTAAGGTAGGGTTTGAACCCAGGCAATCTGGCCTCTTATAGACCCCACCCTTTAACTCACTATGCAGTTTTCACTACTGCTGCCAAAATGATATTAAAATAGGAGAAAGGGGCACAGCAAGATGACTTATAAGCCTAATGGCTAAGTTTAATCTGTAAGACCTACATGGTAAAGGGAGAGAATTCACACCTATCCTTTGGATGGGTACCATGACACATGCATTAATTCCAACATGTAGGAGGATCTCTGTGAGTTCCCAGCTAGCCTGGAATTACATAGCAAGTTTCAGGCCAGTCAGCTACACAGTAAGAACCTATCTCAAAATAAATATGTAGTTTAAAAATAAGGATGGCCAATAAGATGGTTCAGTGGGTAAAGTACTTGCTGCCAAGCCTGATAACCAAGTCTGATAACCTAAATTCAATGCCCAAGACCCTCGTATGTGGACAGCAGGAGGAAAGTTCCTCCTACAGGGTTTCCTCTGACCTTCACCCTTATGCCATGGCAAGCGGGCGCACCTATTCACGTAAAGATGAGTAAATGAAAATGTAATTTAAAAAATGTGTTAAAGGGAGATACCAGAGATATCAGGGAATTCCCCTTCCCCCCCCCCCCCGCCCCTCTGGACTTTTGCTCTGTAGACCAGACTGGCTTCATACTCAGGTCTGCCTGCCTCTGCCTCCTGACTGAGTGCCGGGTTAAAACTGTGCACCACCACTACCTGGTGTGGTAGACAGCTGTGATCCCAGCACTCAGAGTCGGGAGATGGCTACAAGTTCAAGGCCAGCCTGGTCTACAATTCCAGATCAGCCAAGAATATGTATTTATGGAGATCCTATCCCAAAAGCTAAAAATAAAACAGTCGCAAAGACTTATAAGCCAGCAAACTGCTTATTTTAAAAGGCTAACGTTTTAAATTTTAGGTATATTTTACTAAATTGTAAATACATTTACTAAATTGTATCAGATGACGAGTTCCAGTTATTGCAGAGAAACTTCATGGACAAGTACTACCAGGAATTTGAAGACACAGAAGAGAATAAACTCACCTATACTCCCATTTTTAATGAATATGTAAGTAGACCTGTTTCTCCTACCAGAAAAATTAGGGTTTCTTTAAAATCTGAATTTAGATACATTATGTATAATTATTATATACTATTAAAATGTTTAAATTAGAATCAAGAAATGTTACAAAGTATGGTAGCACCTGTAGCCACCTGCTACTAACACTCAAGAGGCTGAGGCAGGAGGATGGCTGCAAGTTGAAAGCCTGCCTGAGCTACCTAGTAAATTTCAAGTTAGCTTAGGTTGTTTAGCAAGATTATTTCTTTAAAAAAAAAAAGTTGGAATTAGTTTACTTTTTATATATGCCTGCACTGCCCAGGGAATGCTGATTAGAATCTGGTTTAGATCATTTTCTCTTGCCAGATCTTGGAGCTATTCCTAAAGGGTTGTCATGAAGTAGTTGGTGAGCTTGCAACTTCTAGTTTAAAACAAGTATGCCTTTACCATAATCTTGTCCTCAGCTGTGATACCTTGCATTTGTCTCCTGTGAAAAACAGTGCCTGCGAGACGGCCAGTGGGTAAACCATAAAGATGGAGGGAGAGAGCTGGTTCCCTGGGAGTTGTCCTTTGATGTCCACATGCCCACTCACATACATCATGTACCCAATAATGATGAGTGAAATAAAAAAACACAGGGTTGGACAGATGACTCCCAGAGGCCTGCAGAGCGGTTCAGCACCTACATCTGGTGGCTCCAGCTCCAGAGGATCCAACACCCTCTTCTGGCCTCTGCCACCATTTGCACTCATGACATATGTGCAGGCCCGTGTGCACTCACGCATGCACACACACACACACACACACACACGATCTCAGGTATGACCAGAGGGTCCACACCTCCCTGTCTCCTTGTTGCAGATTTCCCTGGTAGAGAAGTACATTGAAGAGCAGTTGCTGGAGCGTATCCCAGGCTTCAGCATGGCGGCCTTCACAACCACACTGCAGTGAGTTGAGCTTGACTCTGGTTCTGTGCTTCTCATTTTCCAACCCCAAGATTGAAGAAACCCCACTCTCTCCTTGTCATCACTGAGAACACTGGGTGGTTGGGTCCTGAGTGGGAGTGGGAGGCCCTCTGCACCTTTGCAAGGCTTTATTTTTCTTTTTAAGAGATTTTCAAATTTATGTGTATATGTGTGAGCCTGCCTGAGTTTATGGGTACCATGTGCATGCAGGAGCCTCCAGAGGACAGAGAAGGGATTTAGATCCTCTAGAATGGAGTTAGAGGCAGATGTGTCTGCATGCATGCTAGAAACAACCCTGGGTCCCCCTGCAAGAGCAGCAAGTGCTCTTAACTACCGAACCCTCTCTCCAACCACTTTTTTGGGGGGTGAGGTTGGAGGGAGGACAGGGTCTCTTGTAGCCAAGGCTGGTCACGCACCTGATCCTTCTGCCTCTACCTCCCAGATGCTGATAGACATGCCCCACCATGCCTAGTTTGTGCATCTTGAAGGGAGTCTGTCTCCCGTTTAATCACAAAGCCAACACTCTGTCTTTTGCAGGCACCATAAAGATGAAGTGGCTGGTGACATCTTTGACATGCTGCTCACGTTCACGGATTTTCTGGCTTTCAAGGAGATGTTCCTGGACTACAGAGCAGTAAGTTATGACACAGAAGTTAGAGGACAGCGCTATGGAGACGAACCCTGTATCCTCTATCTTTTGTCTCCTGCTCCCCCTTAAAATGGTTAGTGTTAGTTTGGTGGCTTTTGAGGACTAAGTAGTTGCTGCTCAATTCTGGCCAGGACCTTTCTACCAACAGAGAAGTCTTATTATCACACTTTTCATGCAGACTCCCTTAAAAAAAAAGAGCCACCTTGTTTACTTACGCATGCATTTATCGAGACAGAGTATTACTATATAGACAAGAATTTGCTATGTAAACCAAGCTAGCCTCAAATTCAGACATCCTCCTGCCTCAACTGCCTGAGAACCTGGATTAAAAGCATGGCACCATGCCCATTCCAATTTAGTTTATTATTTTTTATGTGTATAAGTGCCTGCCTGCATATATGTCTGTGGACCACATACATGTATGTCTGGTGTCCATGAAGGCCAAAAGATCAGGTAGCGTTCCCTGGACCTGGGAGTAGAGACAGTTGGATGCTGGGATGGTGGGACTCAAATCCAGGTCCCCTGGAAGAGCAGTCAGTGCTTTTAACCACCAGCCATTTCTCGGGCCCCAAGAAAGTCTAGAGCCACAGTTGAGACAAAGGAAATAACTTGCTGTGCCCTTCTCCGTGTGCTCCTTGGGAGCTCACACACCTCCCTGCTACCCCCACCATTCCACAGTCCCAGAGGCTCCCGAGTCAGGAAAGCTTTCTCCATTCCTGGTGTCTTGAAGTTCTCTGCTTTCTCCTGTAGGAGAAGGAAGGCCGAGGACTGGACTTAAGCAGCGGCTTGGTCGTGACTTCTCTGTGTAAGGCATCTTCTATGCCAGCTTCCCAGAACAACCTGCGGCACTAGGTCCCACCTTCACACAACTGGTGTGATTGACATGAGATCACCAGCCCAGCAGGCTCAGAGAAACATGGGCTAATGATGAGGCTGCATCCTGCAAAGACCCACTGTGCCACAGCCCTTTGTTCATGTGAAGTATTGATGAGTCCTGGAAAACATGACTGACCCTCCCGGCCCTTGTCCAGAAACTCCTTCCTGTAGTCAGCAACCCTCATGCTCCCCGCTCCCATCCTCATACAGACGCCTCTCCCAGGTGCTTCTGAGTGGCTCCTGGAGCAGGCCCGGGTTGGCCACCTCGCCTGGGGGCTCTTCCCCAGCAACATGGTAGTGTAGTGTGTCAACCGTGTGGACACCACACCGTTGTGAGCCCTGCATCCCACTGGCTTTAGTGAGTCTTTGTTCTCCCACAGTTTTCACCTGGGTCCAGTTCAGGCCTCAGCCTCAATGGGGCTTTTGTTTGGGTGTGCTGATCTAGGGAGTGACAAACCAGCTCCTGTCCTGGTTTGAGTCTCCTGCGATTACAACTTGACCGGCTATAGGGATCCACTGAGAACTGTCCTCTACCCACAGGTGAAAATGAACTCCCGACCTTACATGAACAGTCCTTTCACAGCGAATCCTGCTGGTCTTGATGTAGCCCCACTGTTCTCTATGACTCTAAGCATTATTTTTAAGAAACTTATTTTTATAGATGAAAACTCAGGCTAACCTAGTGAGTGTGATCTTGGGACGCCCATGATCAGCCACTTAAAGATCCAAGTATTATATGATGTGTGCTTTTTAGCTGCGAGTGCTGCAAGTGCAGATCTGCTTTCTGATTGGTGCCCCGTGCTGGGCACCAGTACAAACAGGCTGCCATGATGGCACGCTAGGTGTGCTTGTGCCTGTGTGTCTGCTGTCCTGTCACAACAGCGTGCTGGCTGTGCTTGTGCATGCATGTGTGCAATCCTTCGTGTAGGCCAGTGAGCTGGGTTTTTTACTGGGGGGGTAGGGACTCTGCTGTTTGTTTTCGTACAATCTCTCCTGCTAAGTTGGTGCTCCCCTGATGTGGCTCAAGCTGGGGGGAGGGGAGGGGCAGGACACAGATTCCTGGTCATCTGTCATCTTTGGTGGACTGCCACCAACCAGGAAGCATGTGTGTCACGTCTCTAGAAAGAGGAAAACATTTCAAATCCTAATGTATGTTTTTAACTTTAACTTTTATAGTAAACATACATGAGACTCCACGCTGCCTGACTTTCCATGTTAAGAGATATAAGCTAAGCTCTATGTTTTTTCTGTAGCTGTGTGTCACTTAGTACTTTTGTAAAATGAGTAAAATTTGAAGTGTTTGGCAAGAATAATCACGTGATGTGTATTGTCCATTTTAATGTAACTACTGGCATCCGGTTATTGTTGCTTTGGTCTTTTGAGATCAAAGGCCCTGTTGGGCCTGCTCTGTAAATGTCACCTCTCAAGCGACCTTCCCCTTCCTGCCCCTCCTATAATCTGAACTGCAGGCAGATGCTGAGAGCACTCAGTAAGCTTTGCTGCTCAGCCTGCCTGGTTAAAAAAAAAAAGGAAGTGGACAAATACAGAGACGAAATACTGGGGACAGGGACGGAGAGGCTGGAGGATGGCTCAGTGGTTAAGAGGGCCCTGGGCCAGTTCACAGCACTCACATGACAGCTCACACTAATTCCAGTTTCAGGGCATCCAGTGCTCTCCCCTGGCCTCTGACACCCATATAGTGCAAATACACACACGTAGGAAAACACTGCCTATACATGAAATAAAATGAAAATAATAAATCTTTTTTTAAAAGACCCAGAAGGCAGGCAGACTGCGAGAATAGTTTAATATTCTGAGTAAGCTTGCTGATTTTGTGTGTTGGTCCACAAACTTGGACGGATGCTGTATTCTTCCTCTGATGATGGTACGTCTGGCCCAGGGCAAGACAGTTAACAGTCAGGCGCAGTCCAACCCATCATCAGGATGCTGCCTTCTATTCCTTACCTGAGCAGGCATTCTGAGATTGTACAAGGGAGGCATTGTGTCAGGCTGTGATTTTCCTGATGGTTCTGTGAGAGCTCTGGCTTGCCAGGGTTCCACTTTCCTCTATGCCTCAATGGGCTACTCCCCCCTTAACTCCAAGCTTTCATCCTGGGACAGGGAGACTTCATTACCTGACCTCCAAAGTGGATACTGTGAATATTTACAGTAACCAAGACAAGTGTAAACGGGGACCAAGAGCCAAACCATGATCTCCTCCCTCTAACAGTATCAAAACCCCAAGTATCTGATTCTAATTTCATCTCAATTGTTGCTATCTTCTTAAAGGACCAAAAAGTAAAACCTTAGCGAACATCTAAGACCACAAATGATAACACCTTTCCAAACAGACACTTCCATTTTTATTTAAATTGTAAAAATAATTCCAAACAAGAGTCACCATTAACCCCATGACAACTCACCAGGCAAGGCCCTGCTTCCTTTTGTCCCTCCTTGGAAGTCCCCTGTGCCTAGTCAGCAGCCAGGGGGAGGCACCCTGCATGGATGCTAGCTTTCCCAAAGGGAGAGTTCCACGTGAGAGAGGGGACATGGCGAGGCTTGCCGCCATCAGAAACTGTTGAAACCAACTGAAATAGTACAGTCCTCGGAATCCCAACTCTTCCTATAAAAGTCTCTGTACGGGTGACAGGTTGGCGTGGGGCGGGGGAGGGGAAGGTGGAACCAGAAGAGCTGGGGGCTTGCTTAGCTTCTGGAACAAAGATAATCTGTCTTGTTAGGTTTATACTATGGCAGGTCAGAGGCTGAAGGTCTGTTAGTGCATTTAGTGCTGTGAGCAGGGTGGTCCAGCCTGGGATACTGAAGTTCTCCGATGATAAGGCAGGGCCATAAGAGCCCCCGCCCCCATCACCTTGTGCTGAAGAAGGGAGGTGGGGAGGATGGCCCCACTCCCGGCTCTTGGCAGCCATCTGTGCCAGCTGGCGCCTGTTCCTCAGGAGTGCTGGAGTCCCGTTAGATTGGGGGTGACCCTGTGCTAAGCCCCAGCCATGGCTTAGGCCACAGCATAGCTGGCTTAGGAGTAGCCCCCAGCCATCTGACTCGTGGCCGCGTTGCTGCCCACTCCTCGCCAGGCCTGGAAGCTGAAGAAAGCACTCACTCCGTAGGCAATCATCACCAGACAAGCAAAGAACTGGCAGGGGAGAAAAGAGGCCGAGGTAGTCAGTCAGAGAGAGCCAGGGAACCACATGGGGACAGTGACACCAGACCAAGTGGGTCTCCTCAGATGGACTTGGGGATAAAAGCGTGAGCAGCAGCCCCTTGAAGTAATCAGAGCCACTTGTTCTGGCAGCCACACCCCTCATACCCACACACCACACACCACACACCCACCCACACCACACCCCTCATGCCCACACCACAAATACCACACACCCACCCACACCACACACCCACACACACACCACACATCCACCCACACCACACACCCACCCACACCACACCCCTCATGCCCACACCACATACACCACACACCCACCCATACACCACACACACACCACACATCCACCCACACCACACACCCACCCACACCCCTCATGCCCACACACCCACCCACACCACACACCCACCCACACCACACACCCACCCACACCACACACCCACCCACACCACACACCCACCCACACCACACACCCACCCACACCACACAGCTGGAATTATGTTCTAAGGGTCAGGGGCAACAGAACCACACAGGGCAGACGTCAGATGGTACCAGGGGCAGCCATGAGTCCACCTGCTCTCTGGAGTCACCATGGGGTAACTTTATACACCTAAGGGACCCAGTGTCCACAAGCAACATTCAGGGATAGGGATTCGGTTCAGGTAGAGTGGTTGCCTAGCCTCCCAAGGCCCTGTGGTTCCAGGCCCAGAATTGAAAACAAACAAAAACAACCAGTAATAATACTCAAAGCTCCCAGGAGTTTTCTGAACCAGTTTGTACTCTGCTTGTGTTATGTGCTTTCAGAGGCTTAGGTCTCAGCTCCTAAGAGGGAGTTCACTAATTTTAAGCCACATTCACCAAGAAGAGAAACGACACCATGCATGGGCTGCCCTGTCCTGGACATGACCACAACTCCAGTTTCCTGGTCTGAAAAAGAACCCATAGGCTCTGCCTCTAGGTGTGAACAGGGCCTTGTGGATGGAGTGTGAGCACCCAATTGAGACCCCCCCCCCAAGTTTGTGCTTTTTATAAGAGAAGTAAAAAAGGAAATGTAAATGGAATGTCTGGTGATTGACAGCCAGCCCGAGTGGACATGTGACATGAGTGTCCACAGTGGATCCCAAGCATCCGGGTTCCCTTGAGTCCTGCTGTTCACCAGGGAAGGAGGCCCACTGCGCATCCAGCCAGTGACCACTCACACAGGAGCCTGTGAGTTCACAGCAGCCTGGGGTGGACATACTTACAGAGGCAGCTGAGCGCTGGTTATATGGCCGGGAGCCCCTCAGGGATGTTAGGTCGACCGCTGCTGCGCAGGCGATAAAGGCCGTAATGTAGAGCACCGTGGCAGCGACAAAAAAGATCAGTAACTGCAGGGGGAAGAGAGAGAAGGAAGGCATCAAACATCCTTGGGGAACGTCACCACCTTGAAGCTGAGTCAGAAAGCCCTGGCGGGAAGGCCTGAAGTGTCGGGGCGGGACAGTGCCACCACCACAAGCCACTTACCTCTAGCCAGCTAGAGAAATGCAGGCCACCTCATGTGGCACCCATCATGCCCATGCCCTCCCTATGGTCACATCAGCACTCAGCCTTCGCCTGGCCCTCACATCCCTCTGCCCACCAGTGGGAGAAATCTATGACTCCATTACACTATCCTAAACTCCAGGGCAAATCCCAGGGCCAGAACCCTAGGGAATCTCTACAAGTCACCAAAAAGTCTGGATGTGAGCCTTCAGCTGGCAGCCGGGCCTGCTCCATACCTCCAGTGGATGCCTCTTGTCTTCAAACTAGTCTCCAACCATTTATTGTGCTATCATTTTTCTTTAACTGCCAACATTTAAGATTAGATTTCACATAAAAACTTGGAAATTTCATATTAAACATGTTCAAGGCTTCTGGGCATCCTGGCACACACCTGTAACCCTAGTATCTCAAGAGGCAGAGGCAGGAGGATCACAAATCTGAGGCCAACTTGGTGTACATAGTGAGATACTGTCTCAAAACATCAATTAAGGTGAGTAGTGGTGGCTCACACCTTTGATCACAGCACACAGGAGGCAGAGGCAGGCCCGTCTCTTGAGTTTGAGGCCAGCCTGGACTACTGAGTTCCAGGACAACCAGGGCTACAAAGAAAACCTAGCTCAAAACAAAACAAACACCCTCAACGCTGGGCAAAGTAGCCTTCAGGAGCCAACATGTCAGACACAAAGGCAGGAAGACCATGGATTCCAGCTCAGTCTAGCCTACACATCAAAACTGTATCCAAAAACAAACAAACCAAAAAACTAACCTCAGGGCTCGCATGTATCTCGGTGCTAACGCATTTGTTCTGCATTTATGAGGTCCTGGATTTGAGTCCTAGCACCATCAGTACAACAAACAAAATTCCTCAAGGCTTGGCACCCATGGGCCACATCCTCTCAAGGCTGAAGCTGGGCAAGAGGCATCACCTCAGGGCCAGGTACCTGTTAGGTTTCTGGAACCTTCCTGGCCCAGTTCACTAATCCATCTTGCCTGGCCCTTTCAAGGGCTGGCAGTCTCCAACTCAGTTGAGAAGGGTCATCACCCAGCTCCTCTCCCACATCAGCCCAGCAGCACCAGACACAGCCCCCAACTGGCCGCCTTCACTGAGCGCTGTGCTGAGATGCCAGTCTTGCCTCAGAGACAGTGATCTCCAGCCTTGCAGGATTCTTCTTTAGGGGCTCAGGGAAATTCAGAAGGGGACTAGACCCTCAGCCAGGAGTCCGGCCACCACCACCTCCATCCCAAATCTTGTCCCCAAGTACAGTAACCACTGCACACCCTGCCTGGCTCTGGCTAGTGATACAAGGATCTAACAAGCCCATTCTGTCTCGGCATGACTCACGTTTCCTCTCATTAAACAGGCATTGAATTGTGAACAATTACTGCCTAGTTCCAGCCGCGCTTGCCTTACAATCATGTGCCTCTGTGCTCACTAAAAGGCTCAGACCCAGCTGCATGGGTTTTCTGGGTTCCAGAAAACCCCGGCCAGAAGAGCCTAGCCTGAGACAAACCTGGGGCGCACACTCTCTCCAGAGCTGCAGGGCCTCCTGGAGGCAGCTGGTATTCCATGCTAAGGCCCCACCTTGCACTGACAAACCCAGACTTCCTAACTCAAAATTCTGATCCCCCTCAAGAAAGAACAATATCCCAAGATTCTCAAAGATATCTGCAGAGCCAGTCAACAGCCTCTCACTCCTGGTCTCTTCCCAGGACCAAGTCAAGCATCCCACCTCCATCATTAACATACCTTCCCATCCCAGCTCTTCAGATAGCTAAGAGGCAGGAGGATGACTACCCACCCACCCACACAACCTCCATTTCACATTTACGGAGGGACAAGAGGTCCTGTCTTAGCCCTTCACAGACAAGAAGGTTCAGCCTGGAGCCACACAGGGACCCTGCCCCAACTCACCACCAACGGCCAGGGCACCATGTACAACTTCATGTGCAGTTGAAACAGGTAGATGATGAAGAAGACGATTGTCACCAGCCAGAGGAAGACAGCGACAAACATGACCCAGCCATAGGCAGGATACAGATGGTATGGGGTGTCAGCAATCAGGGCCCACACCAGCAGCCCCAGCACCTGCAGAAAAATAGGGGGACTTTCTTAGAGCTGCACAGCTCCAGCCGGAGGCTCAGGCCTTGGCCTCCTTTCTTGTTAACTCAAAAAAAAATCTTAGGCTGGCAAGATGGCTAAGAGGGTAAAATGTCTGCCACAAACCTGACAACCCGAGTTCAATTCTGGAACTCAGGTATAAGGAGAAAGGTGGCTACCAGAAGGTGTCCTACCTTTATGTGCACACTGGCGGGGAGCGTGCCCACACGCACGCACAATTAAAAACAGCTTCTTCAAAGAAATCCTAACGTGGCTCCTGTTCACATCCATGCTGGGGGCTCTTGTCTGGTCCCTCTTTCCCCCCTTTTCAATTCCCACCACGCTGTGTGACAAAAGGCTCTTCCGCAGGTCCCCAGATACTACCACCCAAGGGAGGAACAGTGTCTCTCCCATAGAGTGGGTGCTCCGTAGGTCGGTACTGCCCACAGCAGTCCAGGGTCTTGACTTTGTCACAGGGGAAAAAACAGCAGCAGCAGCAGCAACGAAACAACTGCTGGAAGCCAGCCATGGAGGCTGACACCTGTAATCCCAACACTGAAGGAAAAAGAGACTTAGGAATGAGTTCAAGGCCAACTTCTACCCAGTGAGTCTCAGGCCAATCTTGGTCATGTGAACCCCTGTCCCAAAAACAACTCATGCCTCAAAATAAAAAGGGGGGTGTGGGTGGGGTGGAGAGATGGCTCAGTGGTTAAGAGCACTGACTGCTCTTCCAGAGGTCCTGAGTTCAATTCCCAGCAACCACATGGTGGCTTACAACCATCTGTAATGGGATCTGATGCCCTCTTTTGGTCTCTGAAGACAGCAACAGTGTACTCACATAAATAAATAAAACTCTTTAAAAAATAAAAAGAAATAAAAGGGGGAGCGCTTCGAGATGGCTCAGCAGGTAACAGGACCTCTTGCCTAGGCTGGAAAACCCGACAACCTGAGGCCACCCCTCCAGAACCCACAGAGGAAATGAAGAACTTGTAGAATGGTAAGCCATGCCAGGAAGCTTGGTGCGTAGAGTAACCGGACACCCCCAAATCCCCGACTGTGTATGTTGAGCTTAAAGGCATGGATTTTGTTTAAAACCTGTGCCTCTTCCACCTGCACAACTGGTCGGTGCTTTCTGACCTCATTTGTAACAGTGCAGGGACCACACCCACCTCAGGACCACACCCAACTCAGTCGGTCTGTGAGTAAGCTCAGTTTTACATTAGGGAGTAATGGTCAGCCTTGTGTAAATTTCTCCTCCCTGGAGTCCTGGCCCAAAGCACAAAACCCAGAGGATTCCACACACAGACTTCTTGTAGGGGCACAGTCCAAGGATCCTGGGAAGACCCAAGGATAGTACAACCCCCATGGCTGTCCTAGTCCTCCCGGCCTCATCTTTGCTAGCCAAGGATCTCTGTCTAGGTTGGGGGATACCCACTCCCCTCTTATCTGGAACCCTACCAGCCACCATGGGTGTAGAAGTCTGCTGTGGCTCTGGAGAAAGCCTCTGTTGCTAGACATAGAAGGATTGCTCCTCTCTCTGCCTGCACAGTGTGGAAGCCGGTGGCCCCAGGCCAAGGGTGAGACCACTTTCAGTCAGATCTTAGGAGCAGAACTGGCCTCAGGATGCTGATCTTTGGAAACATGTCCCCATACCCTGGCCTACCCACTCTGCTGACAGGTTACTTGATCTAAAAAGAAGTCCTCACCATCAGGCTCATGACCCAGAGCTATGACTCTGCCAGTCACCTTCTCTCTAACCTCCCTATCACAAGAGAGTTCCTTTGGTTTGGAATACACGCTTGCAGCGTAAGGCCAGGGACTCTGTAGCTGAGCAGGCCTAGGGGTCCATCAATCCCCCAGCCAAAGCAGGCTCTGTACCTGCACTCCTCAGCTAAGGTGAGCCCCCGACACCCCATGTCACATAGCACCCCTCCATCTGTTCTTGCCTCTGACCCTCACACACAGGTTTGGCCCCTGTGCACACTTTACAGTAAAGAGCATGGGACAGTGTAGCAGGGCCTTTCTACCCTGTGGTCACATGCCCAAGTGGGAACAAACTCTCATTTCATGACAACTCGGTGGCCAGGGAGATGGCTCAGCAGGTGAAGGTGCTTGCCACCAAGTCTGATGACCTGAGTTAGATCTCCAGAATCTACATGGCAGAAGGGGACTCCTGAAAGTTGTTCTCCGACCTCCACATGAGCACTTTGGCATGCCTCTGCCTACACATACACCACACACACACACACACACACACACACACAGATACACACACACACACTCAGCACAAGGGATTCTAGAGTAGACCGAACATTCACTTTCCCTACCCTCCCTCTCTCCTTCCCTCCTCACTCTTCCCCTCTCAAGTACTACACCACAGGCCCTCGCATACTCTTTACTCCCCACCCCCAAATCACTGTCCCTGAAATAGACACACTAGAAAAGCCACGAACCCCCAGAGCTAAGTGAGGTCGTTTCTGTAAGAGGAATGAAGACGCCCAGGAATCTCCAGCAGTTTCTCGGGTGAGATGTGGGAAGGTGGGTGGGGCCACCTAGGTACTGTCAGCTCCTATGGCAACGACTGGACTGGCTGTTTCCTACTATCTGAAAGGAAGTTAGAAAGAGCATCCAAATGACAACCCAGAAAAGGCCCATGCATGTTCACATTCATGCCCACCTGCAGTGCTGTCACTCACAGGCTTCAGCAGTGGGGTCACCAGGTACCCAGCGGAGGCTCCCTGGCCTAGATCAGTATCTCCCAATTACCCTCTCTCCAGACTGTTTTGCCAAGTTTCCACAAATGCTCAGCAGTCTGGAGGTAAACGGTGGATTAGCCAGCTGTGCCTGAGCTGGAGGAAAGGAGTTGCTGAAGGATGGTATAAAGCAAAATGTGTCAGTCCCCTCCCCCCCTCCCAAGGGCAGGGCTGTAGGAACACGCGCCCCCACCCTGTCCCACTCCACCCCTGACTTCCAGATCAGCAAACGCATAACAGAGATAAAGCACGAGATAGGTAGGGGTAGATCTGTGTTCCTTTGGGCTGTGCAGCTTGGCCCCTAGCCTAGGAAGCTGACTCGGTTTCTGTCCTAGAACAAGGAAGGTCCGGTCCTTTATTAGAACCCAACAAACAGGTTTCTCCGGGTCCCTAAGCCATCAGCCTCGGTATTTTGCTGACCCCCTTGAGTGACCTTTGTGGTCCTGTGAGGGAGGTGCCGCAAGCTTCAGGACCTCCTGGGACTCCCTGCACCGCACCTGTCATAGATTCCCATCTAGCTGAAGCGCCAGAAGCCTTGAGTCAGCTGGGGAGCACCACTTTTTAGGGGTAGCAAAAGGCAGCAGGTAGTGGAGAGCACAGAATGAGGCCAAAGTCCTTAATTCTACTCCCTGATCCTGTGACCAGAACTCCGCGTCCAGAATATGTCTCAGGTAGCTCACACAAGTCCAGCGTGACTTGTCCCTGGGTGGTGCCTCTCTTCACAGCCCTCTACTGCAGCACTTCTGTGTCAGGGCACCCCACCTTCAAGGTGCTCCCACGTTAGCCGGCTGGGCCAGATCAAAAGCATAAACTGGCCAAATACGCATGCGCACGGGGCGGGGGTGGGGGTTTGCTCTGTGGATAAATTCTGGTGGGGAGGGGGTCCAGAAGGAGGAAAGATTTGGGATATAGGGCAGAGGAAGATCTCACTGGTAAAGTCACATGTTATAAGGATTAGGGAACAGAAGGTGGGGGCAGAGAGAGTCATGTGGAACTCTAGGGAAGGATGCAACTCTACCTCTGGCATTCTGGGTAACCTCGGCCTCCGTGTCCATCTACCCCTGCTTTCTAGACATTGTCAGACCAAAGTCGACTCACTGTAGGGTCTTGGGAGACTCACCTAACTGTTCTGGTCTGTGTCCTCATTTGGGGCACAAAATGAGCCGGGCAGTGGTGGCGCACGCCTTTAATCGCACTTGGGAGGCAGAGGCAGGCGGATTTCTGAGTTCAAGGCCAGGCTGGTCTACAGAGCGAGTTCCAGGACAGCCAGGGCTACACAGAGAAACCCTGTCTCAAAAAACAAAACAAACAAACAAACAAAAAATGCTTAGCCTGGTTACCCTACAGGCTGGGGCCATAACAAGGAGGGTGTGGTTATGTGGTGTAGTTAAACCACAGGAAAGCAAGGAAGGAGTGAGGGAACTTCCAGGAAGGGGAAGCAACTCTGCCTAGTTGACACTAAGGTTCACCCAGTCCTGGGGCGCTAAGGGCTGTGGATAGAACTGTGTGTGCCTGGCAAGGGCTCTGTTCAGAGTCACCCCCATGAGTGCTGTGAAGTCCTGAAGGAATGTCAGAAATTGTTTGTTCCTTAATTTTTGTCACATTGTCAGTGTTTGAATGTTAGCAATTATGTTTTGTTTTGTTTTGGTTTTTTTTTGTTTTTGGAGACAGGGTTTTTCTGTATAGTCCTGGCTGTCCTGGAACTCACTCTGTAGACCAGGCTGGCCTCGAACTCAGAAATCCATCTGCCTCTGCCTCCCAAGTGCTGGAATTAGAGGCGTGCGCCACCACTGCCCGGCGCGAAATGTTTTAGAAAGAGTGAAGGTAGGCACAGACCTTGGAGTGATGCCAAGTCTTTCACAACCCTCAGTGACTGTTCCTCCACTATACTACCGGGAAACTGAGGCCCAGGGTGGCGACATGACCCTTCCTGGGGTTCCCCCTCACTCAGGGCACAGCTGAGGACACGCAGAACTTGGCCTAGCATAGCCTGACCTAGCCCAACCTCCACCCCCATCCTGGCCCTTCTCCCTACACTGAAAGGGACTTTATGGGGATAAGAAGTCACCCATTGTGTCACAGGAGACAAAGGGGCAAGAGACACAAGCTCCAGGCGCCTGGGCTGGCCATACCACCACCACACACCGTCCCTCTCTGTGCCAAAGGAGGGAAGGGAGCGGGCTGCTGGGCTGCTGGGCTTGGCTTGCAGGAGTCTACCTAGACCTTAACCAGTATCACAGCATTCCAAATGCAGTTTTTCCTATGCAACCTGCTATTTCCAAGTCCTAGGTCTCAGAAGAGATCATCTAAATCCCAGAGGTACAAGAATTTACACACACACACACACACACACACACACACACACACACATTGATGGCTGAGCCAATACAGACCTGAAATCTCTTCAGCCACATGGTCCCCAGGTGTCCCCAGTATTTTAGAAAAAAACTTCCCAGCCATGCTAATGGTACAGATCTGTAATCCCAGCACTTGGGAGGCAAAGGTTGGAGGGTTGCCACAAGTCTGAAGCCAGCCTGTTCTATACAAGACCTTGTCCTAGTTCAGCAATAACATCAATAATAAATAATTAAACATATTATTGTTATTATTATTTAGTAGGAAAATCTACCCAGAATGAACTCACACTACTTCCTACATAACCCCATGCTGCCCATGGAGCAGACGACGCAGGTCTCCTTCCGGTCATCACGTCTGGTGTGCGAGGCATGGGGGCTGTGACTCCTACCCCTCCCTCCATTTCTGTTGGCACCCCAACAAGTGGCAAAGTGCCTGAAAGGGTTCCAGAACCATACAACACCCTTCTCTGTCCCACCCTTGCTGTTCCCCAGGGGTCCCCATAGTGTCTGCTTGGGTCTCCCCAGTACAAGGATGCCTCCAGTCAGGAAGAAGAACATCTCAGGAAGTTTTTATTCTGCTTGAGAAGGCCCGGGTAGAGAGCTCTTGAACGTATAGCTTCAGCCATAGCCTGGCATTCAGCAGGCCAAGCCCCCCTTACTTCCTGGGCCTTTCTCTCTCTGGGCCTGACTTTTCTCAAGAGAAGCACTCAGCCTGATTCACAGAAGGAAAACGGAAGCTCTTTTAGATGAGGATCTGTCCTAAGGGCAGTCCTATGAGGAGTGTTGGACAGCCCAGGGGTAGGTAGACTTCCTTTCTCTTAGCACTGACTCCTGCAAGGTGGTGGTGGTGGTGGGGGGGCACCTGGAAATTAGCGCCTCAAGGAAATAGTACTGTCTGGACTGCCAGCGATGGGGACCTACCACAGCCTGTGAATCTTAGCCCCGTAAAACCTACAGATCTAGCTGCACACTCAGGGGAAAGGCCTTCCTCATTCCCAGAGTGTGGCCTGAACATATCTCTCCCATCTCCATTCTCAGGAGAGGTGGTGTCACACCCCCACCCCCACCCCCAAGGCCCAGGCTGGCAGAAGAAAAGAGCTCATCCGGTGTTAGAGATCATCCAGCCCCTAGTCAAGGCTGAGCTGCCGAACTGGCCCAAGCCTGGGACTCAGTAGCCCACTTGGCAGGTTCCTCCTGACCTTTGGCCTTGTCCTTACTTGGAGACCTCGGTGTGACGCCCCACCTCCCCTCCCTGAGCAAACAGGAGAAGCTCACCCTGCCCAGCAGCAAAAGCTAGAGTCCTGTTCTGTCAGTTTGAAGGTTGGTTCTCGCTGCCAAGGAAAACAGCTTCTGCCTTGGTTCACAGCAGCCCTGAAAAGAATAGTGGGCACAGTCCAGCCACCACGGCCGGAGAGACGGCAACTACCTGATAAGAGGAAGACTTTGCAAATGTGAATTGCCCCCTTCCTGAAGTAGAGGCCACCTTCTGCTGACAGATGACTAGGGAAATCTCCCAGGGTACCCAGCAAGCAGTCTCGAACTCAGAGCTATCACTCACTGCTGTGTGACCCGAGGAAAGTGCCTTCCCTCTCTGGGCCTGTTAGGCATCCAAATTCCTCACAGCTTTGGACAAAGCCACAAATGCTGTGTAATTCCCTACTTCCCAACATTTTTATTTATTTGGAAAGAATTCTTTTTGTTTGTTTGTTGTTTGTTTTTTCGAGACAGGGTTTCTCTGTGTAGCCTTGGCAGTCCTGGGACTCACTCTGTAGACCAGGCTGGCCTGGAACTCCAACAGAGATCTGCCTGCCTCTGCTTCCTGGGTGCTGGGATTAAAGGTGTGCACCACAGTTGCCCAGCTGGAAAAGAATTCTTAATGACTGTCTACTTGTTAATTTTGATTTTTAGACCCAGGAAGTAAGTAAGATTTTTACTTACTCAAGATGGCTGGTATGCCCTCAGTAGCCCAGGCTGACCTTGAACTCACGAGTCTCCAGTCTTAGCCTCCTGACAGCTGAGACCACAGGCGTATGCCAATATGCTCTACTCACTATATACTTGTGAAATAAGTACTATAGGGCTGGTGTGATGGCTCTGGGTAAAGATGCTGCCACCAACCCTGCTGACATGAGCTCCATACCTGAGAGTCACATGGTGGAAAGAGAACCTCCTCCCACAAGTGGGACCTCCACACATGCTGCAGTGTGTGCATACACATGTGTACGTACTCATAAAAAAATTCAACTAATAAAGGTGAGTAAATACAATGTAATGATAAAATGAAAAGAGTGCTATGCATGGCAAAGTTCTCAAGTGTGGCCCCCTGAGTAGCTATCAGATACCATCTCTAGACATACAATCCCAGTCTCAGACAGCTTGTGTCTGAAGATGAATGACCACGTTAGTTGTTCTCAATTCGATGGGTTGTGACCCCTTTGAGGGTCACATCCTGCATATCAGATATTTAACATTATCATTCATAACAGTAGCAGAATTACAGTTAAAATGTGGCAATGAAATAATTTTAAGGTTGGGGTTGTCACCACAGCATGATGAACTGTATTAAAGGGTCACAGCGTCAGGAGGGTTAAGGACCACTGCTACACTTGCTTCTGCACCAGGCTTTCTCATTGACCACACAGCCTGGGGCTTGGCCCTCAGCACACAGAGTTGCTACTTGGTCCCTTGTGAGAAGGAAGGCACCCTCACTCACTGTGACATATGTCCCGGCATCAATGCACACAGAATTCTTTCTATAGGCCCCACAATGAATCTGTATATTCAGCCTGACTAAGCTAACAATAAAGGAAACTTACATCACTAATTAAAGGTGAGGACGTGGGCTATCTACTGTAACAGAAGTCATAAAATTAACTGCAACTAGTATGTAGCAATGTTAAAATTCCACAGGTAGAGAGAAGAGATTCTGGGTCCTCTTCCATAGCAGTCCCTCCCTAAGTAAACACAGTTTTGTGTGGTTTCAGTTATTAATAGTCAGAACATATAACACCAAAAAAAAATCATGTGTTTGTTTGAAAACAGGAACTCATGCAGCAAAGGATAGCCTCAAACTCAACTATATAAAAGAGGATACCCTTAAATGTCTGCTATTCCTTCCTCCACCTGCCAAGGGCTAGAACTAGAAATGTGTGTCACTGTGCATCTGATTTTTAATTCACAGGTACACACACACACACAAATAAATAATATTTAATTTAAATAATAATTCATATTATTTAGATACTATTTTTGGTTTTTGAGACAGGGTCTCACTATGTAATCTCCTATGGCCTAGAGTTCACTATGTAGATCAAACTGGTTTCAAACTCACAGAGATCTGCCTGCCCCTCCCTCCTGAGTACTGGGATTAAAGTAGTGTGCCCCTACACCTGGCCCTGTTCATAAGTTTTAAAAATCTTTCATAAAAGTGCACTGCTACAATTATTACTGTTAATCTCTTACTGTGTTCATTTATAAATTAAATTTACCACAGCTACTTATGTTCAGAAGAACTATATCTAAGGCTCAGCCCAGTCTCAGAATATGTCCTTATGGAGAAAAGGTGATTACTGTAGGTTAATCCACTGGAAAAGCCATTGAGGCTGTCTCCTTGACTTGCCCTTTCTAGGTGTGGTTAATGCAGATGGCCTAGCTAAACACAGATCTCAACGACATTGAATTACGAAAAGGTCTCACCTTGATTCAATTTCCAGAAGCCAGGGGAAAAAAGGAGTGGGGACCCTCAATAACAACAAATTTTACACTCTGAAATAAACATCATGAGAAGGCCAGATGTGGTGGAACACCTGAAACTGTTTGGGAGATGAAAGCTGGAGAATCAGGATTCAAGGCCAGGCTCAGCTATACGGCCAAGCCTCAAAAAACTAAAATAAATAAATTATAAATAAATAAATCTAAACAAGAAAGAAAGGAAGAAGGAAGGAAGAAAGAAATAGAAATGAAGAAAGGAAGGAATTAAGAAAGAAAGAAAAGAAAGAAAGAAAGAAAGAAAGAAAGGAAGGAAGGAAGGAAGGAAGAAAGAAAGAAAGAAAGAAAGAAAGAAAGAAAGGAAGGAAAGCACTATCTGAAAATCTCCTGGCGCTTCTGCAGCAGGCTGGGGGCAAAGGCCAACAGTTTCATGGACAGAGGACGCACAAACGGACTCTGAGACATTTTCTCCTTAAAGTTCATGCTCATTCCTAGGAGAACAGAGACAGACTAACACCACACACCGACCGGCCATCTGTGCCTATCAGATTGGGGTGTGTCCAAAAGTATGTCATATCGCCAGCCAGGGTGGCTGTGGGAGGCACCTACAGGAAATAGGGCACGGGGGTGACCTCCATGGAGGTTGCTTGGCAATCTCCATCCTTATTCCGTTCAGCAGGGTGTGGTAGCACAGGCTTATCTCCTCAGAGAGGCACAGGCCTGTCTTCTTAGCTACTTGAGGCTGAGGCAAGAAGATTTTAAGTTCAGGTTTATCCTAAGCTACAAAGTGAGTTCAAGGCCAACCTGGACAACTTAAGGATACCCTGTCTCAAACTGAAGAACATAAAAAGGAAGGCTGGGAGCAAGTGTGTTAAAATTAAACACAACATGACAGCTATAACAGTTTGAGGACTGCAGGTGAACAGTCCAGTCTCTATCTACAGCAGCCTAAAGCCCGAGTGGGTTGTGGGGTAGGGTGTGGTAGGGTGCGAGCACACACTGCACATGCCCCCTGACCCTGGGAACCCACTCTCAGAAACATGTGACACAGACAGTTCATTGGCAATAGGCAGAATCACTCATGGCCGATGGGTATAAAATAGCAAAGGAATGGAAACTGAAGTGTGTCAACCAAGGGACTGGTGGCCCAGCTCGGGACCCAGCTGCACCTTGAATTGCTACAGAAGCCAAGAGAGTTCCCTGTGCTAAGATGAAGAGACCTGGAGCTACATCTCTTCACTGTGCTCTTACCCAGTTCCTGAGGTCCCCCTTTTCAAAGATGAAGACTCTAGACTGGAAAGATGGCTCGGTGGTTAAGAGCACTGACTGCTCTTCCCGAGGATGGAGACTTGGCGGCTCACTACTCTCTGTTCCAAGGGATCTGAAGATTTCTGGCCTCCCTGGGCACCAAGCACACAAGCAGGCAAAATATCTGTACACATTAAACAAACAAACAAACAAACAAACAAGTAAAATGTAAAAGTTAAAAATGAAGAATCAGTGACCTGGGGCTCAGGGGTAGAGCAGTCAGTTGCCAAGTATCTTTAGCCTCCAACACCATAAAAAATAAAAATAAAAAATATAAAAATGAGGGTTTGGAAAAACAGAAAATACACAGTTTTCCTGTTCCCTGACACATCTTTGTGGTTTCTCTGTGTAACCCTGGCTGCCCTGGAACTCATTCTGTAGATCAGGCTGACCTCCAGCTAAACAGAGACCTGCCTCTGCCTCCCAAATGCTGGGATTAAAGGCGTGTGCCACCACTGCCTGGCTTCATGGGAATTTTAAATGAGGCTAGAGTTCTGTGCAATCTCTCTCTCTCTCTCTCTCTCTCTCTCTCTCTCTCTCTCTCTCTCTCTCTCTCGCTCATACACACACACACACACACACACACACACACACACACACACCCCGATCAGCCCTAACACACATATACTGGTGAAGACAGATGGGGGTGTTGGCCAGAAATGAAAAAGATCACATTTTACCAATTTTTCTTTGTACCACTGGGATATTGACTGTTAAGTCTGATTTTGTTTCTTCATTTGTTTGCGTGCTTGTTTTCAAAGAACAAAATGCTTTTTAAATGCAATGGTTGGTCCATGGGAAACTTGAGACGTAGCCAAATGAGCAGAGGCTGCACAGACACAGCAACCACTCCACGGCAGCTAAAGAGGCAGAGGGCAGGGTGCACAAGGAACCCGCTCACAACAGACATACCATAAAACCATTGTGGGCTTTCTAAAATTACACTTCTATTCATTCTATTGTGGGTGTGCTTGGACATATGCATGGGCATTCACATGTCACAGTGCCCACATGGAGGTCAGAGTTGCCAGAGTCAGTTCTGGTCTCCTACCATGCTTGGTAGCAGAGGTTTTTGCCTGCTGAGCCATTTCATTACCACCCCCATGCCCACGCCCATGCTCCTCAACCCCTGCAGACCATCAACACTTTTTAAAGGCATAGAAAATGGACTGCAAATGCTCTAAAACAGTTGCCCTCGTAGGGAGAGGAGGAGCTGCATCCACTGTCTGCACATTTATGTGTTTATTTGGCTTTTGTGAGATAGGGTCTATGTAGCTCAGGCTAGCCTTGAGCTTGTCTTGGGTTTCCTCAGTCTTCTGAATGCTGGATTTTACTTACACACACACACACACACACACACACACACACATCTGGCTAGAATTTTGATTTGGTTGGTTTTCTTTTTCTAGACAGGGTTTTTCTGTGTAGCCCTGACTGTCCTGGAACCTGATTTGTAGGTCAGGCTCGCCTCAAACTCAAACTCAGAGCTCCATCTGCTCTCTTTTGTTGTTTAAAGGAGAATATACCCATATCCTCACTAAGTGATTACAAATGACTTCCCAAAGTTATCAGGCTCTTGCCCACCAGGGGTGGGAATTAACCATGCAGGGCACTTGTGGCTTTGGCTTGACTGAGGCCACCAAAGTACCACAGATCAGTGCCTGAGGAAAGCCCCAGCACTGTCCCCCCAGTTCCACCCGCCTGCTCCTCACATCTGCTCAGCAACACAGCAGGCTCTTCTTGGAAGCCAGGGCTCTTTGGGGCCTCGTCCTGTCCCTCCATGGGGAGAAGCCAGCCTGCCTGGTGGGACTGGCACAGGGTCAGAGACATTAGGACGAGCTTCCTCGGGTCCCCAAAGAGAAGGGTGACGAAGCTTTCAGAGATGAGCTTTGTCCCCAGAATCATTCAAGCTTGCCTAAGAGCTCCCAGGTCTGAAGGCTCAGCGAATCCTGCCTTCATGCCAACATGTGCCAGGCTAAGCCCTTGGCAGGCACCACTTCTCTACCATCACTGCTTTGCAGACAAGGGTACAAGGTTGAGTTAAGGGAGGGGGAGGATTGCGGGGGAGGGGAGTCGAGAACGTCCTTAGGATTCCAAGTTGAAAGAAGCAGAGTCTGGATTTGAACCCAAGCCTCTGCTTCCAGTCCTACAATCAGCCAGTGTTCTCAAATATACACTGAAACACTGGGGTAGCAGAGAAGGCCTCTAATCTGTTTGTTTACCTAAAACCAGAACTGTGTGGCTGCCCTAAGAGGAAGGCTAGGAAGGGCACAATGTGGACACCCCCATTCCTCAAAGCATCCGTAATAAATAGATAGCCCCCATGTCCTGGGTACCAAGGCTTAATCCATGGTCCCTCCTAAACAGGCTGGTCTCAAGTTCACAGTCCTCCGGTTTTAGCCTCCTACTCACAGGAGCACTGGGGTTACAGGCCTGTGTGCCACTGTGCCCTGCTAGAACCGTCTTCTAAAACCCCATTCATCTAGGCCGACTCTTAAGAGCTTACCTCTTCCAGGAAGCCCTCCCCAAAAGTCTTGGCTGAGTCTCCCTTCCTGAAGAGGCCATCCATCTAGGAACCTGGGACCCCATATAAAGGCACATAGTTGGAGCCAGGCTGCAAACAGCCAAATCTGAGTGATAAGCAGTATCTTTGCTTGTCTTCCGCCCGAGCCCCTGTGTCCCCCCCCCCCACCATGTGACTCTGCTAAAGTGCCTCTGTGCTTATCAGTAAGTCCCAGGTAAGATCATCTTTTGTCCCAAAGCTGGGGAGGGGATGTGTTAAAAAAGTAGCAAAAAATATGGGCACTCTAGCCCGGGCAGTGCTGGTGCACGCCTTCAATCCCAGCATTTGGAACACAGAGACAGGAGTATTTCTCTGACTTGGAGGCCAGCCTGGTCTGCAGAGCAAGCTTCAGGACAGCCAGGGCCATACAGAGAAATCCTATCTCAAAAACAAAAATAAAAAGGAAATGAAAGAAAAAGATGGGTACTTCACCCCCACATTCTTCAACGTTTTTCTAAAGTCATTAAGATGTACCACCACAGGTACCTGTCAGCCACACCGGCAGCACCTTCCGCTCCCTTGCCTCACAGAGAACTGTAAGATAAAGCACAGAATTGTCTCTATGTCAAACTTGTCTGCCTGTTTAGTCGATAGCTATGAAGATTCATGTTTCTCTTTTTGCTTACGTTACTAGGAAGCTCAGGCGTGAGCCAACATTTTAAACTCATAGGTTTCCTGCTAGGCGATGTCTCGTCATAGCTCTCTCAAGTCAGGCTTTAGAAATACACCAACTCTTCTGTAGTAACGATTAACAGCGCCATCTGATATCCTTTCTGGAGCTAGATGGGTATGGGCAAAGTTACGGAGTAGTAAAAATCATCAGATGACTGTAGATGTCAGGTTCTGCAGGCGAACCACCATGCTAAATGAAGAACAGTGTTTTGTCCCAGAAGCTTGGGTTTGCTACTCGTCCATTTTCCCATCACTGCTGGACCCTCTATACCCTAGGAGACAGAGCAACCTGGCCAGCAAAGAGCTCCATCTCCTCAGCTACTGCCTCTGCCAAGCAGCCTTCCCTGATCCCCAGGGGCAGGAGCCTCTCCCACTTCCTCTGAAGTGCCCCACCCCACACTGTAAGAGCAAACCAATATAAGGAGTAGGGGCCAGAGCCATCAGAAAACAGTTCCCCAGGAAGTGTGATTAGAAGGAAACTTCTGAGCCTGTTTTCTGCTAAGAGGAGAAACCTGGCTATGGTGGTGAGCGCCTTTGATCCCCAAACTGAGTTCAAGGCCAGTCAAAGCTATGCAGAGTGACTCTGTCTTTCAAACAAGCCTACAAAAAACCAAAACCAAACAAAAAAACCAAAACAAACAAACACCTAACTGGAAGGTCTAGAATAGCCAGCCTCCAGTGTGCTGTTGTGGCTTTCCAGCAGGTAGGGTGCCTATCTTTGCCCCACCCCCCTCTCGGCCCCAGTGGAGTAGTAGGTTGCCACAGAAACATCTTAGGAAGCAGCGGTTGGCATAATCTCCAAGTGAGTCTAGGGAACGAATATAGGGAAGGAGGTAGGGAGTAAAAAGGACCTATTACTTCACACCCTGATGTCTTCATGCTCCAAAACCTCCCAAGGTCACCAAACACAACCGGGACCCCAGTTCTGACCCTAGAAGCAAGATGGCCAGACGGGGAAACGAAGTTTCAACTCCTGCTCAGCCTGTGCAATGCTTTCCCCACGTCACTCACCTCAGCTGTCGGCTGCCCCCACGCCGTTCCCTTCACTACCCCAGCCTCGCATTCCAGTGAAGGCCCAGCTCAAAAGCTATCCTTCTACACCCACCCCTACTCCCCATCCCGCCACAGTGAAGCCCTCCTAGGCCTCTCTCCCCTCTGTCCCTTTCACAAACCATTTAGCTCCTCCCACAGCCCAAAGCTGACTCTTGGGGTGTGTAGTTCAAAGAGACCAGATAAATCCCTGGAGTGGTGATTTCGGAGAGTAATTACAACACTTGGGAAGATCTAGTCCAAGGCTAGCCTCAGCTACACAAGGAATTTGAAGCCAGCTATGGTTAAGAGAGAATTCAAGACCAATCTGGGCTATAAGCGACTGACTCTCTCTCTCTCTCTCTCTCTCTCTCTCTCTCTCTCTCTCTCTCTCTCTCTCTCTCTCAGAAACAAATTGAATAAACCAAAATAAATAAAACAAACAAGCCAATTACCAAGAGCCCAACACTCCAGGGTAGGCGGTGTCTACGCTGCAGAGTTAAATTGGTCCCAGAAGAGAGCATCGTGCTAACCCTCCCTGATCTCATCAAAACCGAACGGTATGCAAAACCACTCCAGAAGACATTAAAATGCAAATTTCTTGCTGCGCTTTTGGAGATTCAAAGAGCAGCTTCACATTTTTTCCGGGGGTGGGGCCCAAGAATCTGAATTTTAAACAAACCCAGGGAGGAGGCGGAGGGGGGGAAGGGGGGGGGGAAGGGCGCCGGCTCTCCAAGAAAGACCAGAAATCTCGAAACCAAGATAGCATGCCCCAGGAGGAGATGGTCACTCCCCTGGAGGACAGGAAAGACCTAGTCTCGGCAGAAGGCCTCCCGACTTCCCGTCTGGCTCGACGTGCCCACTGGAGGGATGATGAGAGAGACAGATGTATGCCCACCTCCGGTACTACCCTATTCCTCTACCAGAGGGCCTCGGTTAATGGAGACCACTCCCGAGGGGCAGCCATAGGACTCCAGACCCTCGCAGGAGGGTACTATAAAAAGACAGCTGACATCTCAGGATACACCCAGTAGGAAGGGGCAACCCTTGGATCTTCAGCTGGGACCTGCACAGAGTACTGGGGATGGCAGGCACGTGGTTTCTGGCCTCTACGAATCTCCACAGCCCAAGGAAGGAGATTCGACCCGCGGACCCTGGGCAGGTGCCCTGAAGGGAGCGCGCACGTCAGGGCCACCGATGCGGTGTCCTGCCCTGTCTAGGAGGGCTGCAGAGCGGCCGCACTTAGTGGCTAAAGCCGGGTGAAGAGGCGGGCAGTGGACTTTGCCCGGCGGAGAAAGCCAGGGCACGGTCCCAGAGGGAAGGGGGCAGGGCAGAAGAAAAGGGACAGACTGGCGGACAGTTGTGCGCCGCGATCTCAGCTGCGGTGTCGCCGCGGGACCCACCCGGGTAGGGTGTGTATGGTCCCCTCCACGAGAGTCATGGTGTGCTCGCAGGGATGTCACACGAGCGTCCCTAGGTGCAAGCTTCCAGACGACCTCGGGAGTGTGCATCCCGGGGGTCCCCGGAGAGTCCCCCATCCAGTCCCCGAGCTACCCCGCTCACCAGCTGCAGAAGCGCGAGCGCCCCAAGAGCGGAGCGCACGAAGCCCAGGTCCGGTCGCAGTGCAGACACAGAGGTTCCCACGCCCTGCGCGGGGCTGCTGGTCCTCGTGCTCACTTTCGACGGGAACTCCGCCATGGCGATCGCGAGCTTACGACGCTCCGGCCGCGCTCCCGGCGCTGCTCCGGGGCTGCGACTGCGGCTCCCGCTGCAGGCGCTGCTCGGGATCCCTGGACAGAACCGACAGGTGCGCGAAGCCCCGCCCCGCTCGGCCAAGACCCCGCCCCTCCCCGAGGCCCCGCCCCTTAACCCTCGGCTCGCTCGTTTGCTCTGGATAGAGATCTTTAAGGAGTCCACATAGGTCTACCCGTTGAGGCCTCGCTCTCTCCCACGTCCCTAGAGTGCTTGTCTTTGGTCAGGTCTCTATGAATAAGCGTCCTTGGGAGTTCTACCTAACTAGGGGTACGCAGTGGAGAACTGTCCTTTCTGGACTACAGATAACGCAAAACGGGCAAGTGGAGGAGAGGGTATGACTAAAAATTCAAGCCTAGCCTGCCTGTGTAATGAATTCCAGGATTATCTGGGCTACAGGCTAAGACATCTACAAGGTATCTCAAAACTAACTAACTGACTAACACTACCTAAGACGGACAGAGAGGTATATAACTGTATTCCCAGCACTGAGAAGTCAGGAGAATTGATTCAGATGATCTTGGGCTACATAGTGAATTCCAGGTTAGCTAGGGACACATAAGACCTTGTTCACACTAAAAACAAAAGCTAGTCTAGTGGTACACACTAATCCCATATATTAGGGAGCTAAAAATACAAAAGGATTGGGGTCCGGGGGTGGAGCTACATGGTAATGTGCTTTTGTGGTGTAGCCGTGCAAACACAAGTCCCTGGGGCAGAGCCCCAGCACAGCATATAGTAACTGACTATCTAGAACTTGGAGGTAGGGCTGGACACTGGCTCCTTCTCTGTCCTAGAGGGTGTACAGGTACTCATTCTGAGGAATTATTTGAGAACACTCAACGTCTTGTGCAAGGAGACTTGACCTGGAGATGGGAGTTGATGCTGGATTTCACTGCTGTGTGTGCCCTGAAAACCTTCTCACACACACAAATGCTCTACAGGCTTGCCTATACAGCGTGATCTTATGGAGGCATTTTCTCAATCCAGGTTCTCTCCTCTTAGACTGCTATAGCTTGGATCAAGTTGACATAAAATTAACAAGCACATTAGTCAAGGAAGGCCTGTCAGATGGGGTGACACTTGTGCAGAGGCCTGAATCTGTTAGTAGGAGGAAACCTTGGGAGGATTTAGGGGAGAAGCTTCGTCTGAGCAAAGGCCCGGTGGCAGGACCAACCTAGGCAACTGGGGAAATAGAAAGCAGGTCTCCGATGGGACTGGAGCTGGGCACATAAGGGTGACACTGGCCCCCAGTAGGTAGGGGAGAGGTCACAGAGACTGTGTAGATTACTGTACTATCCTGTGGCTTATCACATGCTCAAGGTGTTAAAGTAACAAGTTTCTTCTCAGTGATGGAGGCTAGATATGCAAAAGCATCATCACGGAGACACAGTCATGGTGTCCTGAGGCCTGGCAACCTCTGGGGTTCTTTTTTCCACTTTTTGTTTTGAGACAGGGGATTGCTCTGTTGTCTAGACTGACTTCATGCTTTTGATATTCTTCATACCTCAGGTCTTTACAGGCTGGGATTACAGCCCTACCTAGCTCTGCCTCTCTATGTATCATTAACTCTCTCTCTCTCTTTCTCTCTCTCATCTCTTTTGTAAGGATGTGGTCATGACTATATTGCCCATCAGATAATACAAATATCCTCAAATCAGGAATTTTAAATATTTATTCAGTCATCCAGTCACTAACAATCAGCAAAGATTCCTTCTTCCTTTCTTTTAAAAGACAAAGTCTCATGTAACCCAGGCTAACCCTGAACTTGATATGTGTCTGACGATGAATTATTAATACTTCAATGTGCTGAGGACTGAACCCAGGGCCTTGAACATGCTAACCAAATACACTAGCACGGAGCCTTATACCCAAGGCTCTACGCCCAATGACCCTTTCATTTCTTGAAAGTTTGTCTGGAGGTTCTAGTATCAGAGTACAGCTGCTCAGAAGCCCACAGGGGAAGGGTCTATCAGGGAGGGGTGGCTCTTTTCCACTTAAGGTGCAACTCAGGAGGGACATACATGGATCCCTGAGGGAAGAAGGGGACACCTGGCCACCCAGTCACATCAGCTGACTCTACCCTGGAGACCAATGGGATGGAAAATAACTCTTTTCTTTTAGCTTTTTTGAGACAAGAGCTTCTTTCAGTGTTGCCTAGGTTGGCCTCAAATCGGCTGCAGATTGGATCCTCTTTTCTCTGTCTCTCCAGTTCTGGGAGCTACCAAGCCTGGAGGGCTCTTCCTTCCTTCCTTCCTTCCTTCCTTCCTTCCTTCCTTCCTCCCTCCCTCCCTCCCTCCCTTCCTCCTTCCTTCTTCTCTTACTCCTTCCCTTCCTTCCTTCCTTCCTTCCTTCCTTTCTTTTAAGAAAGATCTAACACTGTAGCCCAGGCTAGCTTTGAACGCACTATATAGTTGAGAATGCCCTTGAACTCTTGATACTCCTGCTTCTAGTGTCCAAGTAGTGGAATTACAGGTGTGTGGCATCATGCCTAGGCCTCTCCTTTTTTTTTTAAACTATTATTATTTATTTTATTTTATTTTATTTTTTTGAGACAAGGTTTCTCAGTGTAGCCCTGACTGTCCTGGAACTTGCTCTGTAGACCAAACTGGCCTTCAATTCAAAGATCTGCCTGCCTCTCCATCTAGGGAGCTAGATTAAAGGTGTGCACCACTACTACCCAGCTATCCTTTTCCTTTATAAGGTAACTTCACATAATTTGAAGACAAGGACAAAGATATTTGAAGTATCACTGGATAGCCATTATTCAGTCCTCCGAAATGATGTTTGCAGGGTTTTTAACTGGTGTGTGCAAGCCTGTAATCTGAGGACCAGGAGATCACTCTCACTTACTTACCTGGGGTTCTCAAAAAACAGAGAACAAAACAGGAGGGTTTTAGGATCTTGGGACTTTGACAGAAGGATTTGTTGATGCTGGTTTAATCCAGGTACCTGGGACACCCCAACCTCTGTCTCTGTCTCTGTCTCTGTCTCTCTCTCTCCCTTTCTTGTGAGCCCCCCCACACACACCTAAAGCAGCTATTCTGAAAGTGAACCGTGCATTTTGGTAGCAGGAAAACTGTAACCCAGAGACCAGTCCAAGCTCAGAACAAAGCTGGGGTGGGCCTGTAACTTTATTATGACACAGAACAATCAGGGGATTGTTTTGGGGGCAGCTTCTGAAACAGTAGTGTGTTTTTGTTTTGCCGGTGGTTTGCATTCTGTCGTTTAGTTAATCCCACTTTCATTCCTTTCAAATGGCATGGCAGAGCGAACCCAGCACTGGGTCAACTGCCAGAAAACGTAGGAGGCCCTCAGAGCTGGGCTAGCACCAGTTGCCCACCCAGATCCACACAGATGCGACGAGAGCCCTGGATTGTCTGGATGTACAGCCCGGACAGGCAGGCCGCTGGGGGCGGGGAATCGATTCGATGCTCCTCCTAGGGATGGTCTCTGCTCACCCAGGACACCTGTGACCAGCCACGTGTTCCATGTTTAGTTCCGCACAGGGCTCTATTCTGGTGAAACCCTACTCTGAGCCTGTCAGGATGGGAGGGACACTAGGATTCTTCACAGAGCGGATGAACATCTTACAGGAGCCAGTCCTAGTTGTTTAAGGCCTGTATTTCCAACTACTTGAAAGACACAGGCAAGAGAATTAATCTAAGTTCCAGGCTAGTCTTGCCTATATAGAAAAACCTTGTCTTAAAAATGTCAACAGGGCCAGGAATAGTGACCCAAGCCTTTAATTCCAGCTCTCAGGAGGCAGAGGCAGGCAGATGAGGCCAGCCTAGTCTACATAGTGAGCTTGAGACCAGCCTAGTCTACATAGTGAGCTTGAGACCAGCCTAGTCTACATAGTGAGTTCCAGGACATCCAGGGCTACAAAGAAAAAGATTCAAAAAACAGACTCACAACAACAATGAATTTGTTTCACAAAAACCCTAATGAATTTGTAAATTAAAATAGATTATCCTTTTAAAAAAAATCAGCAAGGCCTGGGAATAAGGCACTGTCTATGCAAGCATGAGGACTTGGATTCGAATCCTTTGTGTCCAGCTCAAAAGCTGGGCATTACTATCAGTGACCATGACTTCAAAACTAGGGGATTGGAAACAGGCAGGTCCCTAGAGGCCATTGGCCTGGCCCAGAAATGAGTCTTGTTTGTTTGTTTAAGATTTATTTATTTCATGTATGTGAGTACCCTGTCACTGTCTTTGGACACACCAGAAGAGGGCATCAGATCCTATTACAGATGGTTGCGAGCCACCATGTGGTTGCTGGGAACTGAACTCAGGACCTCTGAAAGAGCAGGTGATGCTCTGAACCACTGAGCCATCTCTCCAGCCCCAGAAATGAGTTTTGGTTCATCGAGAGAGAGCCTATCTCAAAGCAACAAGGCAGAGATTAATAGAAGAGGAAACAGGTGTTCTGCTCTGGCCTGTCCCCATGGCCCTATGGGCAGGGTCACCTGCACACTCAAGTGTCTGCCCCATACACCACCCACACTCAACAAAACCAAGAAGACAAACTAAGAGTGTTGAGAGATGGGTAATAACACTGTTATAATTAATAGTTAAATTTCAGTTCAAGAAACTTACAGGACTCTTCCTACAGGCTTCTGTGTTTCCAGCTAGCACATATACTGACAGTCTCATACTTGTGCTGCTGGTGTGGGGTTCGTTCTTTCCAATTTAACTATTAATTATTAGTTCATTCATTCATATGGCTTGTTGCTGGTCACAGCCTCTTCTGCAGACCCATGTCTGCCCTTTAATAAGCTAAGACTTGTTAAAGATTTATTAAAGGCTGCTAAGACTTTGATGAATTTTCTCAGATCTTTTCCTCTTTTATTTTTTAAATTTTCACTGGTGTCTATGTAGAAATAAAGACACTTGCATGTGTTTTTTTTTTAAATAAACCTTTCATTTACTTTAACACAAATGAGATTAGTATACATACTGAATTTTTTAAAATTATGAGCCACATGCATGCAGTGCCTAAGGATCCTAGGAACTAGGCTACCGATGGTTGTGAGCTGGTGTGTGTGTGTGTGTGTGTGTGCGTGCGTGTGTGTGTGTGTGTGTGTGTGTGTGTGTGGTGTGGTGTGTGTGTGTGGTATGTGTGTGTGTGTGTGGTATGTGTGTGTGTGTGGTATGTGTGTGTGTGTGTGTGTGTGTGTGTGTAGGTGTGTGGTGTGAGTGGTCCTGGTGTGTGTGTGAGATGCACAGCTCCTCCATGTGGAGGTCAGAGGTCAGCCTCAGGTGTTTGTTCTAGCTTCCACGTTGTTTGAGGCTGCTGAGTTTTCTAGACTAACTAGCCCCAAAGCTTCGAGGGATTCTCCTGTCTCACCTCCCAGCTCACTGCAAGACAGGCTACTGTGTTCGGCTTTCGGTAAGTTCTTGGTATTAAAACTCAGGACCTCACGCTTGCACATCAAACTGTTTCCCACTGAGCCACCTCCCTGGACCCTCCATAGTGAAATTTGGAAACTTGGAGAGGAGCTTCGTTCTCTTTTTGACTTGCTGTGTGACAACCAACCCCTTGGGTGACTGACTAGTCCTTTGTCACTCTACCACAGGCTAACACCACTTCCACTCCAGCCAGGCTCCTGCCAGGGTGGCTTCTCTTCTCTTCTTTTCTCCTCTCCTCTCCTCTCCTCTCCTCTCTTCTTTTCTTTGTTTCTTCTTTTCTTTCATTTGTTTTTTTGAGATAGGGTCTCATATAGCCCAGGTTAATCTTTAACTCACTTTGTAACCAAGGATAATCTTGAACTCCTAGTTCTCCGTTCTTTATCTCTCAGTGGCTACATTGTATGTGTATCACATCTGTCTTAGTGCTCAAAGTTTTAAATAGAGAAACAGTTTACTTTGAGAAGTTACTTTTTGTTTGTTTTGGTATTTTTGCCCTGCCCCTGCCTCCTGCTCCCCGCTCCCCCCCCCCCCCCCGAGTTTCTCTGTGTGGTCTTGGCTGTCCAAGACCAGGCTGGCCTTGAACTCTGCCTCTGCTTTCCAAGTGCTGGGGTTAAAGGTGAGAGCTGGAGAAGTTACTTTTGGGGGAGACAAGGATTTCTCATGTAGCCCAGGACTTAAACATGCATTTAGAGAGAGAGAGAGAGAGAGAGAGAGAGAGAGAGAGAGAGAGAGAGAGAGAGAGAGAGAATAATGTGTCTATAGGAGAAGTATGTAGTTGGCTAGGTTGGTAGATTATTTGCTTGGCATCAGTTCAGCCCTGGCTGGATAACCCTCAGTAGATGGAGGAGGCAGGAGGATCAGGAGTTCAAGATCATCCTCGACTACTTAACGATTTTGAGATCATCCAGAGCTATGTGAGACCCTGTTCCAAAAACAAATAAAAAAAAAATCACACACACACACACCTCTCCAACACAACAGATTCAAAAAACAAACAACAAAGATCTACAAACACCATCACCAGAATATGTCTCACCACAAATTCAACTGGGAGGCAAAAGAAAACAAAGTAGAAACTCTTGTTCACTGATGGTGGAAAATAGCAGGAAGTGTGTGTATGGGGGAGTGGGGGCTTGAAAAAATTAGGACCAGGCTCGTGGTTTATATGCCTGTATATAGTCGTAGCATTCAGAAGGCTGAGGCAAGAGGATAGCGAGTTCCAGGATAATCTGAACTGCATAGCAAGAGTTTGGTCAAAAGCCAATTAACCAACCAACCACACAAACAAGCTTGGTAAATTATGACAGCAGCAGTAAAACACCTCTCTACTGGGCGACTGTCCAGCTTTGTCGTGAATGTCTCTGGTGACCTGGCTATCTACTGAGATGCCCTGTTACCTTATCCTCCAACGCCCTTACAAACCACCACCTGCCAGTCAGGGCTCAAGGCCCAGGACGATGAGCAAGAAGGACTGATGACACCTTCAGATCCAGTTCTTTGGTCTCAGAGCTTTGAAGGCAGATGACAGTTCTCTCCCTAAGATTCCCGTTTTCTCTGAAGCCGATGGCTGCGTCCTCCCCTGACGGCAGGCCACCTCCAGCCTGTCTGTCTTACTAAGAAGTCTCGGGCACCCCGTGGAGAGGAGCCAGGGGTCGTCTAGAATTCAGTGAACAGTAGCTCGTTCTTGTATTTACATCTATAGTTCTTTTCTATAGAATGTGAGAGAAGCAGGTTTTCTGCTACGTTTCCAGTGAAAACAGCTACAGGTCCGTTTGAAAAAAGGGGAGTCTTGTCAACACTGTATGTATTTCTTGTTTATTTAGTTTTTTGGGTTTTTTGTTTTTTGTTTTTTTAATCGAGCCTAACTCCTTTAGTCAAGGCTGGGCTGGAACTCGAGGTGATTCTTCTGCTTTAGATTACTGCGTGCTAGAATTACAGGTGAGGGTCGCCACGCCCAGCTACTAGCCGGTGTTTTTAAAACCCTGAGTAGACCGGACTTACAGTAGACATTGCATAGAGCAAGAGAGACGCTGGCTGTAGGGGCCAAGCAAGCATGCGCGTATGCGGATGGGGTGAGGGCATGGTGTGTGTGTGTGTGTGTGTGTGTGTGTGTGTGTGTGTGTGTGTAAGTAGTGATGATGGCAGGATAGGATGGTGGTGGTGGCGGCGGCGTGGCAGCGGTGGTGTCACAAAGTGCCAACAACTAAAATAAACATGAAAAAGACCGGTTCCCAAGTCAGGATGGCCGAGCGGTCTAAGGCGCTGCGTTCAGGTCGCAGTCTCCCCTGGAGGCGTGGGTTCGAATCCCACTTCTGACAAACTTATTGTTTTTTTTTCCAGTAATTCTCTCTGAAAATTGAAAGCAGATTTGAAAACGAGACTTGTGCTTGACAGACCAGAGTGAAAATAATCATTTTGCCCCCGTTCCCCGCTCCTTAATTCTTTTTACAGTTTCAAATCAAAGAGATAGGTAGTAAGAAGATAGCTTAAAACAATATACAATGGCGATTAAAACGACGAAGAGGAGAATATTATGAAAAGTCAACAGTAGTTACCTAATTCAATTGAATTATAGAATGTGAGATTTATACCTATATAAATTGTGAGTAAAAGAACGATTTGTCAGAAGTGGGATTCGAACCCACGCCTCCAGGGGAGACTGCGACCTGAACGCAGCGCCTTAGACCGCTCGGCCATCCTGACAACTGGTATCCGGGATTCTAGACAATCCTCTTTGTAAGCTTCTCATTGTACGCATGCGTACTGAAGTAGCAGTGTCTGGGTTTTGCACTGGGCGGAGCAAGTGTTCTGTGTAATGCTACTTAATGACCGGCAGGCGGCGCTCGCCACTCGCTAGAAAACCCGAAAGGCACCAGACCTGCAGTTGTTTCTTTTAAACGAATGTAGAAACTGTGCCCTTCAGCTTTGTTTCCTGCGGATCTACCAGCAACCTTGCATTTTTTGCATCCCCACCTTCGTGACTTTATGACATGTGGCAATCAGGTCCGTATATTCGCGGCATCTAGCGGTGCTTAGCCTTTGCTACCCTGACCCGGTGACGTCGTCGTAAAGTCCTGGTCCTCTTGCCTAAAGGTGGTCAAAACCGCAGCGACCCATTTGCAGGGTTACTGGTTCATTTCAGACTCTAGCTTAGATTAACCCCGCGGTGGCACGGTCGGATCCGGGTTCTGGCCGTGTCTCCAGTCCCCACACAGTGTCTGACACACAGTAGTACGCAGGTCAGACCCGCTACCCCCGCGCTGTCTCGCTTTCAGTCAAGTCGTGACTCATCGCTCCACTCCGCCCTTTGCCTTCTTCTGTTCCTTCTCCCCCCCCTTCTCCCCAAACCTCAGACTTGCTCACGGAAACAGAAAACCTCAGCCCAGAGAAGCCGTTCCTCATGTTATTTCCAAAGGTATAAGCAAGGATGGCATACCGTGCCCACAAGAATAATGATGAGAAATAAAAATTAACAGACAAAAATTAGCGAATAAGAGCCCTACCTGGGGGTATATGCTTTTAATCTCACCACTCAGGAGGCAGAGGCAGGTTGATTTCTATGTGAGTTCTAATCTACATAGTGAATTCCAGACTAAATCCCGGGTCAAACCAAAAAATGATTAAGAATGGTTAGAGAATAAATTAATGGGAGAAAAAAAAAACCAACAACAAACAATGGTTAGAGGCTTTACAGACATTGGGTAAAAAAAGGCCTGAGAAGGTTTCAGTGAGTTCGAAAGGATAGGTAAACAAAATCAGTGTGGAGGGGGGGTAGGGGGGAACATTTGACTCGAGGTTCTCAAGCAGAGAGAACTATGCTCTCTTGGCAGGAGAGGTGGCATGTCATAGTTAGCAAGACACTGAAATTAGGGTGGAGAAGGCTCAGGTTTGCATTATACCAGGCTGGGTGTTAGAAAAAGGACTTTAACTTTACGTTGTCTGTTGTGTATCACCAGAGTGTCTTAAGTAGGATCGTGGCAGGTCCTGGTAGCCCCTTAGAAGGAGCCCTTTAATTATACATGGAGAAATAGGTGGGAGTCAGAGAGGAACCAGGGAAACCTTGTCTGGAGGATGGTTGGCCTAGCAAGTGGGGACAGCACAGGCTGTGTTCTGGTGGTAGAGCAGACAGGCCCTAAGGCCTGGCCTGTAGAAGATGTCAATATAGAAAGAGGCTGCAAGATGTCACCAAGACTTCAGAGGGGCAAGAGTTCTTGTTTCCACTACGAGGCAGGGCTTCCAGGCAGATGTTGAAACTGTTCCTCCGGCCATATTGTTCAAGGTCTTCCTGGGTAAACTCCTCTTCAGTAACCCCGGCTTTCCTGGCCACAGATCAGAGAGGTATGTCTGGATCTCAGGTTGGCCTGCTGCAGCTGCCGGGACAGAGAGATCTCACTGGCCAGGGCCAGTCACTCTTCCTCTGCAGCCTCTGGTACCTTTGAGGTGACTGATTTCTGGCCCAGAGGAGGTTTTTCATGGCCTTATTCCAACCTGGAATGCCCAAAGCCAAAAAAAAAAAAATCTTCCTTCCTTTAATCAGCAGCCTGGATAACCACAACGGCCACAGAGAGGTCTTTACCTCTGCCTCCTGGCTTAGGCATTTGCCTAGCTTGGAGGAAAGTCCCACAGCTGACCCGGAAAGCCCACCAGAGCAGGGAAAGTCCTTGTATGACTCTTGATGTACTAAGCTCTGGTCAGTACCTGGTGATTATCCAGCCAAGGGCCCAGAGAGGTGGGACTCCTTGCATTTCCATGACACCAGCTCGTGCACTCTCTTCCAGAGGAAAGGGTGGCAGGAAACTGAGTTTTTAGCAAGTGCCACCGTGGACATCAGGATCCTAACGGGGTCACAATGCTATGTATATTTACACTTATTTGACAGATGCAAAGAATGGAGCTTAGAGAGGCAAGTTAACTCGTTGATAGTCAGACAGCTAATAAATGGGCCTGATTCATCTGAGTCAAAAGCTCCCTCCTGGGAGGTGGGGTTGGGGTTGGAGAGATGTCTCAGTGGTGAAGAGCGCTTTCTGTTGTTCTAGAGTAGCTGAGTTTGGTACCCAACACCCACATCTGCAGCTCCAGGAGATGCCACACCCTCTTCCAGCCTCCAAGGGCCCCTACATGTGCATATATACAATTTTAAAAAAAAGGCTTCCTCAGGAATGCTGTGTGCCTACTGCCAAGCTAGATGTTCTCTTAGGCAGTCTCTTCAAGGCCTTAACTGCCGAGCCATCTCTCCAGCCCCTCCAGTTCAAGAATTAACACGGAGATGGCAAAAAAAAAATTTTTTTTTTCTTTAGCTTAACAATACTGGCTTAAATTTTTTATTTTTACAGAGATCTCATTCTGTAAATTATACTGGTCCCCGAACCAAGGCAATTCTCCTGCCTCAACCTCCAGTGTGTTGGGATTACATGAAGGAACAACCAGGTCGGACTCCTAAGGGAGAGCCGTGGGTCTTCGCCCTCTAGCCCTACAGTGCCTCCTGACTCGCTTCATCCAGGGTCTCTTCCCATTACCCATTCCCACTGAAAAGAAAATCTGAGGCCATGAAAGCTTGCTGAGTCAGGAGCAGACTGGACCTGGCACAACTATTTTTAGAACTGTTTTCATTATTGGAGACAACTAAAAGAATGGGCAGGTTTTTCCCAGCACGGTTGTCCCAGGGTCGTGGCCAAGTTTTGTGCTCCAGGCTCTGCCTTCCTTGGCTGACAGGAGAGGTCAGAAGCCATCAGGCGCCAGGGCTAAACCTGTGCCAAGACCCTAATCTGTCATCTCAGTCACTGTGTGGAAGCAGGACATTCCAAGGGACAGGAGGTCTGACAATGATGTGGACTAGGCAGGCAGAGGTCTTTAAGACAGGAGGTGAGATCTATCGAAGACCTCCAAGGTCACCCTGCCCCTCCTCCCGACTCTGGCCCAGTTTACCACTTAGAACTGGGTCACATGGACAGAAGTGTTTCCGTGTGACCAGAATGGTTTCAAAGCCAGGAGTTCACTTTCAAGTACTGTGGAATGCTAAATGTGCCCTGAAACCCTTTGATCACCCCAGAAGAGAGATGCCCAGGAAGATATGCCCAGGAATGGTGAAGGTTCTTGTTTGCTACTCTGCAGAGCGGAGAAACGCGGGACAGATTTTAGCCAGAGGCATCAGACAGAACTAAGAGTGAGAACATGTGGGCTGGGGAACCCCGGGTTCACACCTACCTCTGCTGCTCGCCGTCTCTGTGACTTGGCCTCAGTTTGCCCACCTTCAAAAAATAGGTTCCATAATCGAATCTGTGGATAAGTTAGGGCAAACTGGGCACTGGACAGCCTGGTACATAGAGGATGCTGCCCGCAGGGGGAAGTTCGTCAAAGTGTGCAAGGCTGCATTTCTCCACCTGAATGCCACGGGGTGGGCCGTGACTGCAGACCTTGCAGAAAGGTTTTCTATAGTACCATCAGTCCCAACCCCAGGCTGTCCCTCCTGCCTGCCTGAGGCACCCCAAAACACGCCCAGCTTCCCTCCTATCTTCTCAACCCCAAACCCTTCTCCTTTCCTTCCTTCTCCGTTATCCATCTCCTTCTGTTCCCCATTTTCCTTCCTCAACCCTTTTCTCCTCCCCCTCCCTTCCTTCTTGGTGCTGAGGATGAAACCAGGGCCTCGTTCATGCCAGGTGAATGCTCTGCTACCAGACTGCATTCCTAGACCCCGCCACACCCTCACCTCTCTTTTGTTGTGGAGAAAGAATCTCACTATTTAGCCACAAATGCATGACCCTCTTGCTTCAGCCTCTCAAGTCTTAGGCATGTGTCACCCATACTCCCTCCTCTCTGATTTCTCATTCACAGAGTCTGTTTGCTCCTCAAGGTCTGTGGAGAGCCATCCTTCCCCAGACCACACAGGACAGGTTCTGAATCCCATCTTTCCCACGCTAGCCCAGATGTGCCATCATCGCGCCTTTCTAATGTGGTTCCACTCTCTTCGCAGTCACGCTCCAGTCTCCTTGACTCAGACTTAACTTAGTTGTTGATGTTTCTTTCCCACCAGGCTCAGCTATGGGAAGGCAGGGACCTCACCAAGGCCTCTCCATCAGGAAGTGCTGGTCTAGAAGTTTGGTAAGCAAGGACAAATAGGTTTGGGATGGACAAAAGGGTGGATGAAAGATGGATGGGTGGGTTGATGGGTGGACAAATGGGTAGGTGGATGATGGATGGGTGGATGGATGGATGGATGGATGGATGGATGGGTGGATGGGTGGATGGATGGATGGGTGGGTGGATGGATGGATGGATGGATGGATGGATGGATGGATGGGTGGATGATGGATGGGTGGATGGATGGATGGATGGATGGATGGATGGATGGATGGATGGGTGGATGGGTGGATGGATGGATGGGTGGGTGGATGGATGGATGGATGGATGGATGGATGGATGGATGGATGGGTGGGTGGATGAATACATGTATGGATAGACAAATGGATGGGTTGAGCTCAGGAAGCTGGGAGCCTCTCTGCTTAGGCATTCGGGTGCATTCCTTCCCTGAGAACCTTTATTCCGGAGCTATGTTGCCCAACCTTCCCCCTTGGCACACCATCCTTCTCTTGCACAAAGGCTGTGATTATTTATTTTTGTTAGCATGCACAGTGATAGTTGTCATAGTTAGGGGTTTTATTGCTGCAATGAAACAGCATGACCAAAAGCAAGTTAGGGAGGAAAGGGTTCATTGGGCTTACACTAACATATTGTTTTTCATCAAAGGCAGTCAGAACAGGAACTCAAACAGGGCAGGAACCTGGAGGCAGGAACTGATGCAGAGGCCATAGGAAGTTGTTGTTTACTGGCTGCTTCTCATGGCTTGTTCAGTCTGCTTCCTTATAGAACCCAGGGTCACCAGCGCAGGTCCTGACTACAGTCAGACCAAGCCTCTCTATAGCTGATTTTAAAAAAATCTAACAGGCATGGGCGGCAGAGATATGGTGGCAGGAATGGGAGGCTCTTTCCCATGTAGTATAATAGTATTTCCTCTGTTTGAATGGTTTTAGCCCAGGAAACAAATGCCAAGGTAAATACAAGGTGATCTAGTCTTAGACATGTCCACATGCCCCATGCTAGAGTACTTCACGCATTTCAATGTTTTCTGTGTTACTTCTGGGTGAGGGGAGTTGTTGCCTCTATGGCTAGAGGCCAAAGTGCCCACATTGCAGATGGCCAAAATGGTCACTGCACTGAAACCGGGTCCTTGTGTTCCTGCCCTGGGATTGCATCTCAGGACCAGAATCTCTGCAGATAATGCCTGGCTGTTGAGGAGTCGTCTCCTTTCCCTCCTTGCTCCCCACAGTTTGCTCATTCTGCTTTCTTATAGCATTAAAGGAGACTAATCCAGGGGTGGCCACACCCACAATGGGCTGGGACTTCTTCCATCAGTTACTAATAAATAAAATGCCCAACTGATAGATCTTATGGGGGGTACATTTTCTTAATTGAGTTTCCCTCCTTTCAAATAACTCTAGCTTGTGTCAAGTTGACCTACAACTAGCCAATATGCTAGTTGTATCTAGTTGAAAATGTCTGCAGAGTAGGGGCATGAACTTCCTCTGGAAACCTGGGGGTTCTGGGAATGTACAGAGACCTTAGTCCTTCTCACTTCCCATGTGTATCTTGAGGCCCTAGGCAGGCAGCTGCTTCCCTAACCCTTCAGGGTCATCCCTAGACCTAACAAGCTTGAATCCAGTATCACCGACTCTCTGAGACCCAAACTCATCTTAGCAAGATTTCTGAGGAGAGATGGGGGCTGGGGGGTGGCATGGCTCTGGGAGGGAAAAAGAACAGGAACTGATACCCAAGGCAGGAAAACAGGCACCCAGTTTCCAGCTGCAAACACATGTGGAAGAGTCTGAATTGGAGGTGTGTTAGTTTGCTCAGTACTGAACATTCTTGAGATGCCTACAAGGTCTCAGGGGAGTGAGGGAAGTCCCAGCCGGTTCTGCCATGTGGAGGGAGTCTGTGGTGGGGACATCTGTTGCCAACGCTTCACAGTAACAGCCACATGTGTAATAAACAGCCTGGTGCATTCAGGGCAAAGATCCCAGGCTAGGAGCCATGGCAGGCTTCTGCCTGAGAAGAGGAGGCTAATGAACCACTTTTAAGTTGGATATAGTGATTCACATCTGTGAGCCTCGCTACTCAGAGGGTGAGATGAAGGAACTGCTCTAGCCCAGGAGTTCAAAATGAGCCTAGGAAATCCGAAGGGAGTTTCATTAATATGTATATAATATACGTAATGCATATATTAGCCTGGTGACTCATGCCTGTAATCTCAGCATTGGGGACACTTGAGACAGGAAGACCACATGTTGGAGATTTTCCTGAGCAATATATTATACTATACTATACTATACTATACTATACTATGATATAGCAAGAACTTTCTTAAAGATACAAAACCAACAGCAAAAGAAGATGAGAAGCAGCATTTATATTTTGGAATTACCCACCACCTTTCTCAGAATGGCAGGGGGAATGTTTGAGGTCCTAGGAATAGAAAGCCAGAACCACTGTGGCTGCCGCCAAGGTATGAGGCTATCTGCTGGCAGGACTTCAGGCTGGGCAGGCTCTGGTGAGCTCGTTTAGGATATCCCTGCCTGGCATGGATAAGACAAGCGTGCTGCTTCCAGAAACCCCTCGGGCTTGGACACCAGCCTGGAGCCAGGAGCTCCAGCCAACCAGAGGAGAGCACTGGTACCTGCAGAAGTGGCTGAGAAAAGCTAGGGGAGATGGGAACTTGGCACATACAGCCTGTTTTCCTTTCCCTCTTTCCATTTAAAGGCATGTAATTCTTCCTCCCAGTGAACTGCCCAAAGCTTCTGTGTCATTTCCTTCCCTCCAGGAGGGAGGCCGAAGATTTTTGCTTTCCTTTTAGACCTTCACCACAATGAGGCTTGAATTTCCCTTCTCTCTCTCTCTCTCTCTCTCTCTCTCTCTCTCTCTCTCTCTCTCTCTCTCTTCTCTTCTCTCTTCTCTCTTCTCTCTGACTCTCCCTCTTTCTGATTTAAAGATATTTTAAATTATGTGCATGTGTGCATATGCACATGAGTGCAGGTTCCCCTGGAGGCCAGAGGCATGGGCTTTCCTTGCTGGAGTCACAGGCAAATGTGAGTCACCTGGTTATGGGGGCTTAGACTTGAACTAGGGTCCTCTGCAAAGGCAGTACCTGCTCTTGACTGCTGAGCCATCTCTCTGGCCCTCCCTACCGCCCTCTTTCCCTCCACTTTTGGATGTTCTTTGAGGTTGGGATTGGTAAGATCTCCCTGTGCAGCTTGGTATAGAACTTACTATGTAGACCAGGCTGGATTCATAGAGGTCCTATCTTTTTCTCTTTCTGGACACAGCATCTCACTTTGTAGCCCAGGCTAGCCTAGAACTCACAATCCTCCTGTCTTTAAGTTTTGTCTCAAAAACTGAAAGTATAGGTGTGTTCCACCATGCCTTGCAAAGCTTGAATTTTGTAAACCTCCATATCTCCTTTCCCTCTTTCTGTCTATCTTTTCCCCTTTATGGCTAGAGGAGGGCCAGAAGTAGGGGGGTGAACTTCAGTGTGTTAAAAGGAAACTCCAACTATCATTGAATGTATATCATTATTTAAATAGCAAATTACTTCTTTCAATGTGGTTGTACTTTTCATGTCATATATATTCATTTATATATGACATACATGTGTGTCTGCACATACACATGTATCTTGGCTACTATTCTATTGCTATGAAAAAACACCAAAGCCATTTCTTCTTTTTTTAAGTTTTATTTATTTTATTTACATGAGTACACTATATGCTCTCTTCAGACACACCAGAAGAGAGCACTGGTTCCCATTACAGATGGTTGTGAGCCACCATGTGGTTGCTAGGAATTGAACTCAGGACCTTTGGAAGAGCAGTCAGTGCTCTTAACCTCTGAGCCATCTTTCCAGACCAAGACATCTCTTATAAAAGAAAGTATTTAATCAGGGCTTTGTAGGATCATAGATGGAAGGAGACAGGTGTGGCACTGGAGTAGCAATTGTGAGATGTAAATCCTGTTCCATAAGCATCAGGAGGGAGAGAGAGAGAGAGAGAGAGAGAGAGAGAGAGAGAGAGAGAGAGAGAGAGCCTGGTGTGAGAGTTTAAAATCCCAAAGCCCATTCCCAGTGACACCCCTCTCCAACTAGGACACACCTGGCCACAGCTCCTAATCCTCCCTGAACAGCTCACCAACTGGGGACCAGGCATTCAAACATATGAGCCTATGGGGGCCATTTCCACCCAAACCACCACATATACTTAAACAATTCTGGCTTTTTCGAGACAGGGTTTCTCTCTGTAGACCAGGCTGGCCTCGAACTCAGAAATCCACCTGCCTCTGCCTCCCTAGTGCTGGGATTAAAGGCGTGCGCCACCACTGCCCGGCTTACTTAAACAATTCTAGCAATATATTTGCCATGTAAATCTCCCATCTGTCCAAGTGGCCAAAGTTGCAGTCTCTTGTCTCTGTTTAGATTGTTCATAGCATCCTGAAATGTGGACATGAAAGAAGTTTAAGGATGACGGAATATGTGGGATGCACAAGTCAAGGCCTATGTAAGATGGCAAATCTTTCTGTTTCAGACTGGTTCCCTTCTGTGCATTAGTCAGACCCTATAGCACACTATTATTACAGAGTTTTTTCCTTTATGAACATGATTTCTCACTGGAAGGTATATTAATTCTAGAACGCTTCCATCACATAGGTCTGGTAGATAAAACTTACCTTCTCAGGCTTGGTGTGGTACCCACTGGTTGTCTTCCTGGCCCTGGAAGCTTTATGCAATAGAAGACTTCTAAGGTCTGTGCTAAGCATTTCTTATATATTGCTGTCTCAAAGCAAGGCTGAGAGGCAGAGAGAATCTGGATCATTTTTTAAAATTTATTTTAGTTTTAATTTATTTATTTATTTGTATGTGCATGTGCACATTTGCATAGGTGCCAAGAAAAGAAGAAGAGTTTAGAGCCCCTGGAAATAGTCTCAGGTTCTTGAGAGCTATCCAAATTCCAGACCTCTGCAAGGAGGGGCAGCCATCTTAAACTGCTGAACTATCTCTCCAGTCCCAAATCTGGACCATTTTACAAACCAGGAAACTGAAGTTTGTAGATTTTTTTTTTAAGTTCCCTTAGATCACACAGTTAGATAGCACTGGAAGCAGCAATCACAGCGAGTTGGTCCCGATGGCTCAGACTACCATTCTCTTAGACCTTGATCTTAGGTCTGATCTCGGGCAGCTTCGCGTTTCTGTGTGAATCTTGAACAGAGAGGCTCAGCCTAGACACGTAGCTGCTGGGGCTGAGTGCAAAGTAGAAGATTCGTTAGGTTTTGGGGGATTCTTAACACATGCCAGTTGCCTAGGACAGAATGAACAACAAAGCAGCTGCAATGTGTCCCCGAAGATGCTCACGGCTTTTTATCCATGCAACGGACTTGAAGTCAAAGGAAACCTCGAGTGAACACCCAAATGATCTGGCTTCCCCGCCCTTAGTCACCCCCTTAGAGTTGAATTTAAAATGGCCAATCTCGGGGGATGGCAAATGTGTCTGATGCATGGGCAGAGCTCCGATGACCTCCCTCCAGGTTCCCATTACCCCGAGGCAATAGATATCCCAAATCCTATCTGCAGATTCGATAGCTGTCTTCATGCCTCCCTTCACAACTGACCGCCCCATAAATAAAACTTTCTAATTTGCAAAACCCCGCCAGTGATTGGTACACAATGCAGCAGAAGCAGTGCAGAACCAGCCATGCTGATGGTGCGAACCCCGATCACGGCCAGCGGTTGCCCTAGACCACGGGTTCCCCATGCACTGAGCAGCAGCTGCATGTCCTATGTGCTCTGCTTGCGTGTTTTCAAAGCGTCCTGCCAGGAGAAGTTCTTGTTCCATCTTACAAACGAGGAAACTGAGGCTGTGAGAAGTCGGGTGTGACAACATGGATCTGGAGCTTCGGGGCTCCAGCCTGTTGTCCTGTCTCCCTGTCTTAGGAATCACACACTGTGACTGACAGGGCAAGTAGACAAACACAGTATTGACTCTTCTCAACCGGGCACTTATTAGATCTCTCTGTTCTAAGCCTGGGCAGGAAAAGTGGTATCTGAACACTAGCCTTTTATTACCCACAACAGGGAAGTGACTCAAACATTCCTGTAGGACAGACTTGGGATCCTGGAAACTCCCAGAGGTCCAAAAAGCAGCTCTCAAGTCACTGGCACAGAGCCATCAGCTAGAGGATAGTCCCAGGTAATTTCCCTGTGGGCAAAAAAGGAGCTTCTAACCACAAGGATTGTGTTGACTGATATTGATGGTCAGTTTGAGAGAATTCAATCATCTTGGAAACAAATCTCTAGGTAAGTCTATAAGTCTATAGATTACATTAATTGAAGCAGTAAGACCCATGTCAAATGTAAGTGGCACTGCCACGTCTGAAGAAAAAAAAACAGCTTGGCACCAGGAGCCCTCCCTCTGCTGCCCGGCCTGGGAAACAGAAACAAAACCCATTCCTTTTCTATTAAATGGTTAAATAGAACAAAGGAAGTTTCATCTTTAATGGGTAAATAGGTTTCAGAGTCTGCCTTGGTCTCAGGTCCTGGGGTTACTCTTCCTGAGATCCACCTTCCCAGGAGGGGCCTGCCAATTCTAAATTGGATTCCAAGTTTAGAAGAAATCTTTTTTTTGTTTGTTTGTTTGTTAGTTTTTTGTTTTTTGAAGCAGGGTTTCTCTGTGTAGCCCTGGCTGTCCTGGAACTCACTCTGTAGACCAGGCTGGCCTCGAACTCAGAAATCCGCCTGCCTCTGCCTCCCAAGTGCTGGGATTAAAGGCGTGCACCACTACTGCCCGGGCTTCCAAGTTTAAAGGGCCAGGTCCTAACACGAACTGGCAAAAGACACCATCTGAGGGCGGAGGGGTCCCTTTTCCAGTTAGTATTTGTTCAAGATCAAAGCATTTGCTCAGGGTTGTATCCTGCTCTGAAAAAAATACACTTTGCTTATCAACTGTGCTACTTTTAAGTTAGCATACTGTGGCAAGAGTATGAAGCCAGCTCTGACCAGCTAGAGTGAGGAACAGGACCCACCAGGACTCCTAGTATGTGGGTTTGCTGCTTCCAATGCAGCCATGCACCCTTCTACAGAAGGACCACTGCTTTGCTGAGGTGCGTTGCATTAATGGTCACTTTCCTAAGATTATCCTCTCTCAGACCCATTTTAAATATTGACTATGATCCAATGTGACCAGCTACCTCATTCTTTCGAATCTGGGATGATGAATTGAACCCTCAAACAATGAGTCCAGATAAACCCTCCCCTCCTTAACTCTCTTTTATTAGGCATTTTGTTACACCAACAAGACAAGCAACAAGGATCAAGCTGAGGAAAACCTCACTTCTGGAGCCCTAGAGAAGGAGAAGCCAAGGCGAGAGGCCAGCATTTACCCAAAGTCCTGCCAACGGCCAGTCAGAGACAGCAAGCCCCAACCTGGCACCCTGAATTCACTTGGCACTTGGTTTAACATGCTGGAGACTAAGACTGCCAAGGTGGACGTGGCCCGTGGTCTGCCTGGAAATGCTCTTAGCCCCATGGGGAGTGAGGTCAAATTGGAGGAGTGCCAAGTACCCTGGCATTCTGCCTGGTGTGTGCGCTTTCTTTGGGGATATAGCAGGAAACGCTCTTGGATTGGGTCAAGAAAGAAGTGTTTTGCTTGGAAGAGAAGATAGGACAACATTGGGACAGAAAACAAGAGTAAGACGCGAGGCCCAGCGGCAGGGATTTTGCCCAGAGTCCTTGAGAGGCAGTAGAATGTCTGGTGGGAGAGCATTGTTGTTGTGAACACACAGGGTTTGAATCCTGGCTTCATGTCTGAGGACTGTGGACCTTTGCAAGCATGCCAACAGCCTGGCTTCTCCATTCCTTCTCGTAAAAATAGAGAGAAGATTGAGTCTCGCCACTACCGGCTTTCGGGTGAAATCAATGAATCCACATAACAGGAGTGGAGAGAGGTGGGCATGTGGCCACTGGCCTGCCATGGACACACAACACAACTGGGCTCAGGAGGACGGTCCTGTGGCCACAACTGAGTCTGGACTCTTGATTCGTGTTCTGCTGTGTTTGGCTCCAAACAACCCCTTCCCCAACCTCAGCCAGTGTGGAAGACCCCAAAGAGTGAGGAGAGGGAAGGTTCAAGGGGAGCTAATGGATCTTCTGGGGAATTCCAGAGACAAGGACAGAGTAGTTCTCCTAGGAGGGACAACATGGGGGGGGGCTGCTACACATGGAACAGAGTGGTTCCTCTTGCCCCACAGAAGCACCCATGCCCTACAGAGGCCCCCATGCTCTGTAGAGTTCCCCATGTCCTACAGAGCCCCCATCCCCTTACAGAGGCTCCCTCATGACATACAGAGCCCCCATCCCCTATAGAGGCCCTCCATCCCCTTACAGAGTCCCCACACCCTACAGAGGCTCCCCATACCCTATAGAGGCCCCCCATGCCCTACAGAGGCTCCCCATTCCCTACAAGGCTTCAAAAGGACAGGACAGTTGGAGAAGGAGGCACAGATTTATGACTCAGAAAGAATTCGGCTTGAACCTCTAAGGAAGGGACAGGAAATGCTCTGAAATGGCTGGGGTGGGATGGGAAATGGTTAGGGTGGCCAAGACTCATGGTGTGTGTGTGTGTGTGTGTGTGTGTGTGTGTGTGTGTGTGTGTGTGTGTGAGAGAGAGAGAGAGAGAGAGAGAGAGAGAGAGAGAGAGAGAGAGAGAGAGAGAGAGAGGCGGGGGGGAGTTTCTTCCTCTGGCTTGAGAATCCTCTGTCCCTTGGGATGGGACCTCAGCCCTCGGCCCTCTGAGGTGGTCTTCATCCTTCTATGGCAGATGCTGCCTTCACTCCCTAGTCTGCCTCGGCTCCCACTTGCCCACATCCTTTATTAATGATGGTGCTAAATGGGAACCTTGTGGGGGGGCTTCCTTTTGGTGTTCTTAGTCTCTTTAATTAAAAAAGATAAAAACAAACTTGGAAGAACACTTGAGGACAATTTTATTTGGTTTGAAAGAGAAACAACAAGGCAAGCTATAAATCTTAGTATCTGCTAGGAGCAGGGGGTGGAGAAGAGACAGAGATCATGCCTTTTGCACTGGAGGTCTGCAAGCGGCTGCAAGACAGAAGGGAAACCAGGCTTCTGGGAATCAGGGAGAAAGCCCCAAGGGTCCAGGAAAGCAGGCTTAGGCTTTGACCAGTATTCTTCTTCTTCTTCTTCTTCTTCTTCTCCTTCTTCTCCTTCTCCTTCTCCTTCTCCTTCTCCTTCTCCTTCTCCTTCTCCTTCTCCTTCTCCTTCTCCTTCTTCTTCTTCTTCTTCTTCTTCTATGAAAAGGAAAAAAAAAGAAAAGTTAAATCTCAGAGAAGTGGTGATGTTTCTCGGTGTGCCTGGTGGAGGCTCTGCAAGAGTCTGCTGAGTAGCCTGGAGACCAGGGAGGCTTTAGACAGCTCCACTCTTTTGCATTCCCCAGGTAACGGACAGGTAAACACCAATTCACTTGGTTTTGGTTTCCTTTTTGTTGCTGTGATAAAACACTCTAACCAAAAGCAGCCTAAGGGAGGAAAGGAATTTTATTTCTTCTTATACTTCCAGGTCATCACTGAAGGAAGTCAGGGCAGAAACTCAAGACTGGAACCCTGTTATAATAAGTCTGAGGTCTCAATGGAAGAGACCTCGATTCCAATTAAAGTGTCTGACAAGGCAAACTTGACCCTTGGTCAACAGGGTATGCTCCCAAGATGGAACACACAGACAGGAAGTACTTTTGTTTTTTTATCCTAATATTTGCAGTGACTGTATCTTTTTCCCATTGGCTGGGGTCCACATCATAATCTTAAGTAGCCAGTCTGAAAAGATTTGGTCCAAAGGAAATGAGAACAGGTAGAGGGGTCACTACACCAGGTCATCCAAGATTGGAACACAACAGTGGAGAAAAGGTTTATTTAGCCTTACAACTCTCTCTCCATCACTGGGGAGTTGAGGCAGGAACCTGAAGGCAGGACTAAAGTCATGGAGGGGTACTGCTCATTGGCTTGTTCCTCATGTCTTGCTCAGCCTGCTTTCTTATACAACCCAGGATGACAAGCCCAGAGGTGGTATAGCCTACAGTGGGCTGAGCTGTCCCATATCAATCAATTATCATGATAATACCTTGCTACTTACAGACCAATCCTATAGGGGCATTTTTCTCTTTCTACATGTGCCTAAGTTTGTGTCAAGTTGAAAAATATCAACTAGCACAGACTTATGACCCAGAAAGAATTCTGTGACTATAAGGAAGAGACAGAAATGCTCTGACATGACTGGGGTGGAATGGGGATTTCAGGGTGGCCATAAAGACACTCAAATAATAATGATAAAACTACTGGAAATACAATTTTAATTCTGAGAACTGAGGCTGAGGAAAAAAATCTGGAGAGAAAATCCTTACAAGGTATCATGTAAATAGTTTTTGGAGAGGAAAACTTCTAAAATATAAATTTATTTGAAATTATATTTATTGCAAATGTAAGATAAAAGTTCATTAAGCTACAAAGTCTTATGTTGGCTATTTACATTTTGATAATGATTTTCTTCTAAAACAGATTCTAGAAAGATATTAAATTTTATTCCTTAAAATTGTTTTTTATGCAAAGGAAAAAGACCAAATAACACATAAAGGCAGACCCATTAGAATTACAACTGACTTTTCAATGGAGACTCAAAAAGCAAGAAGGGCCTACATAGATGCTTTACTAGCTCTAAGAGAACACAGATTCCAAACCAGCCTACTATACCCAGAAAAATTATCAATCACAGTAGATGAAGAAAAAATCCCACGATAAGACCAAATTTAAGCAGCATCTATCTACAAATCCATCTCTACAAGAAGGTCCTACAAAGAAAATTTCAACCTGAAGAGGTTAACCATACCCAAGAAAACACCAGAAATAAATAATACCAGACCAGCAAATCTTACATGTAGATTAATGCAAACAGAACCATATTTATCACCCTGCACAAAACTCAACTCCAAATGGATCAAGGCCTTCCACATAAGGCCAGATACTCTGAATTTGACCAAAGGAAAAAAAAAGAGAGAAATAGTCTTGAGTTCAGTGGCACAGGAAGACCTTCTGAACAGTACACTGATTTCACAGGCACTGAGAACAACAATTAATAAATGGGAGCTCTTGTAACTGAGAAGCTTTTGTATGGAAAAAGTTACCATCATTTAGACAAAGAGGCAGACAGAAGAATGGGAAGAAATCTTTACCAATTACACATTTGTTAGAGAGCTCTAATAACTAAAGCATATAAAGAGCCCCCCCCCAAAACTAGGCATCAAGAAAACAACCCAATTAAAAAATGGAGTACAGATCTAAATAGAAAGTTCTCAAAAGATACGACTCAACTTGCTGAGAAACACTTGAAGAAATGTTCAATATCCTTAGCCACCAGGAAAATGCAAGTAAAAACCACTTTGAAATTTCATCTTATGCCAGTCACAATGACCTTCATCATTAAAACAAATGATAGCACATGATAGCAAGGTTGTGAGGTAGGGAGAAAACTCATCCATTACTTGTGGGAATGCAAGCTTACACAGTCACTGCAGAAGGCAGTGTGGCAGTTCCTCAGGAAGCTGGAAATAGATCTGCCTCAAGATCAGTTATATCATTCTTGACTACGTACCCAAAGGATTCTCATCCGTCTACAGCGACACTTACTTGCTTATCTATGTTTGTTGCTGCTCTATTCACAAAGCCAGAAATTGGAAAGAACTTAGCTGTCTGGCAACAGAAGAATGGGTAAAGAAAATGTGAGCTGGTCATGGTGACTCAAGTCTTTAATTCTGGCACTCAGGAGGCAGAAGCAGGCAGATCTCAGTGAATTCAAGGCCAGTCTGGTCTACTGAGCAAGTTTCAGTACAGGATAGCCAGGACTACAAAAAGAAACCCTGTCTTGAAAAAGCAAAACAAATAAACAAAAACAAAAAATAAAAAAAAAATAAGGGAAAAGAAAATGTACATTTACATGATGGAATATTACTCAGCTGTTAAAAAAATGAAGTCATGAAACTTGCAGGTAAATGGATGGAGTTACAAAAATCAGCCTGAGGTAACCAGAACCCAAAAGACAAATATGGTAGGTGTTCGTTTGTTTGTAGATGCTGGCTTTTAAGCCTTTATGAGGTATACCACAAACTGTGTAAACACAGGTATAGAATAATGGGCTAGGAGGGAGGGAAGGATTCCCTGAGGAAGGGAAATAAGATTTGTAGTTATGAAAAGACAGGGCAAGGACAGGCTGGAATGGGAGTATTAAATGGGGAGGGCAGTTAGGGAGAAAACACAGGCGGGGACAGTTAAAACTAAGGGCCATTTGAGGGGTCGTATGGGAAACTTATACAATAGAAACTTCTTATCTATACATATATGAGTCTAAGTGCAATTGCCAAGTAACTGGGAGATAACGCCCCAAGTAGACACCTCTTACCTCCAAATGAAATGTGTGGTGCCAGGAATGGGTTACATCTAATTGAGTTGTTGGCCAAAGGGGTATATACACACAAAACCTGGAGAAGAGTAGCATCAGAAACAATTCTAGTTCAGAGGACAGCTTGGCAAAGTGTCCTAAGCTTTACTCCTTAGAAACCTTATATAGCCCTAGAGGCATATTACATATATGCATGAGCTAGCAGCAATTAGAATTATTTCACAGAAGAATTGCATATATGCCCTCTATGTATTGTCTTACGTACTTTTCTATTGCTGAGATAAGACACCAAGACCAAGGCAACTTATAAAAGAAAGTATTTAACTTCAGCTAATGACCCCAGAGTCCATGATGGTGGAGCAAAGGCATGGTGGTAGAAACACCCAAGAGCTTAAATCTTGATCCATGAAAAAGAGGAGAATTTGTTTTGAATGAGAATGGCCCCTATAGGCTCACATATTTGAATATGTGTTCCCTAGTTGGCAGAACTGTTTGAGAAGGATTGGGGTAGCATTATTGGAGGAGGTGTGTCATTACAGGCCAGTGTCGAAGTTCAAAAAGCCCCCCCCGCCATTCCCAGTTAGTTCTCCCTGCCTTGTGCTTGCGGGTCAGGATGTAAGCTCTCAGCTACTGCTCTGATGCCTGCCTGCCTGCCTGCTGCCGCGTTCCCCACTATGATAATTATAGACCATCGTCCTCTAAAACTATAAGTCTCCAGTGAACTTTCTTCTGTAAGTTGTCTTGGTCATGATGTCTATCACAGACAAATGACTAAGGCAGGCAGAGAGAGAACACATGAGCTGGGAATAGCATAGGTGTTTGAAACCGGAAAGCACCTCTAGTGATATACCACCAACAAGGCCACACCCAATCCTTCCCAAACAATTCCATCAGCTGGGGATCAGGATTTCAAACATGAGCTTACAGGGGCCATTCTCCTTGAAGCCATTACACATATTAATTTAGGTTTTACTTTTTAAATAACTTTTAGCATTTAAATTGCAGTGACATCATTTTTTCCTTTCCTTCTTCTCTTCCATGCAATATAGCCCCCCTTGCTCTCTCTTTTTCTTCAATTGTTCATATATAAATAAGTATATATACAAACACATATTTATAAGTATATATATGAACACACATTTAAATATGTAAATATATTTATTATATATTGATATATATTTATCAATATACTATTATATAATTATTTATTATAATTATATATGACATATATAATTATTTCTGTGCATAGTATCATAATAATATATATCCTGCTCAGTGTTTAGAATGTTACTTGTATGTACATGGTCTCATGGCTGTCCACTTGTTATTGGAGAACCAGTTGCTGCGCTCTTTCCTGGGAAAGGTGTGGCCTTGTTGGAGTAGGTGTGTCACTGTGATCATGGGCTTTAATACCCTAGTCCTAGCTGCCTAGAAGCCAATCTTCTGGTAGCAGCCTTCAAATGAAGAAGTAGAACTCTCAGCAACTCCTGCACCATGCTTTCCTGGATGCTGCCATGTTCCTGCCTTGATTATAGTGGACTGAACCTCTGAACCTGTAAGCCAGCACCAATTAAATGTTGTCCTTACAAGAGTTGCTGTGGTCATGGTGTCTGTTCACAGGAGTAAAACCCTAACTTAGATACATTCCTAGTGCCTTCAGAGGCCAGAAGAGAATGCTGGAGTCCCTAGAGCTGGAATTATGGATGGTTGTGGACTGTCACATATGTAGGTGCTGAGAGCCAAACCTGGTTCTTCTACAAGAGCAAGGACTCTTAACAGCTGAGCCATCTCTCCAGCCCCAAGACTAACATATTTAAAGAAAATTTCTACCAATAGATTTGGTCTTAATTACCTGTGTCCTTTCCTTTTACTTAAAACTCTGCAGTTTAACTAAACTCATTATCTATTCTCTTAAGTAGAGCACCCAGCAGACCTAGAAACAGTTGTAGGTCCCTCCTCGCTTTGTGCCCTCTTTTTCTTTAAGACCTGTCTCCCAGTAACTAGACTGGACCAAGGGGTTCAATTGAAGTTTATTTGGATATGAAAAAAAAAACCCAAACCCACAATTATCATTATTATTAATTTCTTTTGTGTGCTGATGTGGCTTGAATAAGAATGACCCCCATAGGCTCATGTCTTTGGATGTTTGGTTCCCAGTTGAGAAGATTGTTTGGGAAGGATTAGGAGGTGTGGCCTTGTTGGAGAAGGTGTGTCACTGAAGATGGGCTTTGAGGTTTCAAGAGCCCACTATAAGCCCAGTCTCTCTCTCTCTCTCTCTCTCTCTGCTTCCAACTTGTAGATCAGATGTAAACTCTTAGCTTCCGCTCCAGCACCATGCCTGACTGCCTGCAGTCATGCTTCCTTCCACGATGCCTTCTGAAACTATAAGCAAGCTCCCAATTAAATGTTTTCATTTATAAGTTGCCTTAGTGGTGGTATCTCTTCATGACAATAGAATAGTAACTGAGACATGCGCCTAGGGGTGTGGATGCTTTCGTGTGTGTGTGTGTGTGTGTGTGTGTGTGTGTGTGTACAACTTTTGAGAGTTGGTTCTCTCCTTCTACCTTGTGGGCTCTGGGGATTAAACTCAGTTCATCAGGCTTGACTGAGACATCTTGCCAACCCAATATCCCCTGTCCCTTGTCCTTTTCCCAAGAAACTTAAAAATACTTGTGGGTCAAAAATTGGATGTAGAGGCTGGAGAGATGTCATATATTGTCCTTGCAGAGGACTGGAGTTTGGTTCCCATCATTCACATTGTGCAGCTCATAACCACCTGTAACTCCAGCTCTAGGGGGCCTAGCATCCTCTTCTGACTCTGAGGACACCCACAAGGGCACAAGCACACACACACACACACACACACACACACACACACACACACACACATGCAAACACAAATAATGAATGAATGAATGAATAAGTAAATAAATAAAATTTTAAAATTGGATGTACTTTGGTTTTTTAAAAATTCAAAATATAAGTGATGGATGCCAAGATCGTGTTTAAAATCTGATTTTTCTTTCTCCATGAGTAGGTACAGGTGGCTGTTTGGGGGGGGAGGTTTGTGTATTGGCAATATATAGTGATTGCTGTTCTGACATTTTGAAACTTAAATGTGTCTTCTACCTGATGCTCTTTGATCTTCCTGTACTTCTCTGGGAAAATCAGTTTCTTTACCATACATTTAGATCAGAGCTTAAAATAAAAGAAGAGGAAAATAGTACATCTCCCCCAACTATAAAAGCCTACAGTTTGAGAATTAATAAACCAAGATTCACTAATAAAAATGCTGGTGTTCCAATATAATGGAACTAACATAAAACTAAAACCTAATCCTGTGTCTAGCACAAGAAGGCATCCTTAAGGATATTGCTCTGCTCCTTTATCTGTCTTCTAAAATGTGTATTTGTGTGTGCCAGTGTGAGTTTATGTGCACCACAATATGCAAGTGCTCAGAGAGGCCAGAAGAGGACGTTGGATTCCCCTGGATCTGGAGTTTCAGGAGGTTGTGGCCTCAGCGGTTCCCTTAGTCCCCTTGTGGTGGTTCTAAGAGAACTGCCCTGCTGAGTCATCTGTGTAGATCCCTTTACTCTCAATAACATTTTATAATTGACTGAAAAGGCAAGATTTTAGGTTTTGTTTTTAAATTTTTCATGGATTTTGTTTGCTTGTTTTGCCATTTATGCTTTGGACTTTTGACTAAGAAACTTATTTTTAAAAAAGATTCTGATTTCTTTACTGTGTGTATGTATGTATCTTTGTGAGTTTTTGTGCACAGGTCACATGGAGATCAGAAGAAGGCATTGAGTGTCCTCTATTGCTCTCTTCCTTTTAATTTTTTTTATCTTTTATTTGTGTGCTTATTTATTCAGTTATTTAATGTGTGTGGTGGTTTGAATAAGAATGGCCCTTGTAGGCACATATATTTGAATGTTTCATCACCTGGAATGGCATTACTTGAGAAAGAGTAAGAGGTGTGGCCTTGGAAGAGTGGGTGTGGCCTCGCTGGAGGAAGTGTGTCACTGTGGGTGGGTTCTGAGGTTTTGAGACCCCAAGCTTGCCCTAGTGTCTCTCTCTATCTGTGGCCTGCAGATCTGGATGTAGAACTCTCAGCTACTTCAGGACCTTGTCTACCTGCATGCTGCCATGCTTTTTTTCTGCCCTGATGATAATGGCCTAGCCCTCTGAAAAGTTTGGCTTCAGACCCCAGGACAAGGGACTGAGGTGTGTGTTTTACATATCAAAGCAGACCTGGCTTCCAGGTTCTCCCAGCATCCCTCAGTCCCTACCTGCCCTTCTCTGCCCCCAACCCTGGACTTTCCAGCCCAGGGGCTGGGCTGCCCTCCCCCTGAGGCTCCTCCCTATATAATCCAGACACTTTGGTCTTTCCCTCTCCCTTCTCTCTCTGTGCATGTGCACCCCTTTCTCTCTTTCTCTCCTAAACTCCCTTTTCCTATGGACTTCCCTGGCCTTGGTCCTTGGGGCAAACGAACTCACCCAAGAACAGCCTCCCAATAAATCTGTGTTTAATGTAATCTAATCTGGCTTGAACTGGCTTATTTCACTGACAGAGAAATAACATATCAGCCTCAATTAAATGCTTTCTTTTATAAAAATTGCCTTGGGGCTGGTGAGATGGCTCAGTGGTTATGAGCACTGACTGCTCTTCCGAAGGTCCTGAGTTCAAATCCCGGCAACCACATGGTGACTCACAAACGTCTGTAGTGAGATCTGATGCCCTCTTTTGGTGTGTCTAAAGACAGCTACAGTGTACTTACATATAATAATAAATAAATCTTTTTAAAAAGATAAGAACTGCCTTAATCATGACATCTCTTTGCATGACCCTTACTAAGGCTGTGTGAGCATTCATGGAGAAATGTGAACTTTCTAGAGGCAGTTCTTTCCTACCTTGTGGTTCCTGGGAGTAAGACACAGGTGCCAGCTTTCCAGGGAGGTACCTCTCCTGTCAGAGCGATCTCACTGGTCATGCCTATTCCTTTTGAGGCAGGATCTCCTCCTGAACCTGGTACTCTAGTGTTTCAACTAGGTTGAGCAAGCCCCAGCAACCCTCCTGTTCTGTCCCAGTTGGGTCTGGAGTTATGGGTGTTTACAGAGATGCCTGGCTTGTCATGTGTGGACTGTGATTCCAAATTCCAGTCCTAATATCTGAAGCATAAGCAGTCTTAATCACTGAGCCACATCTCCAGATATAGGAAAAGTTCCATCAAGTGACTTGTTTATGTTAAAACACTCTGAATGGACCCTTTGCAAGCAGCTATTTTATGGTGGTTTTAGTACAGTTAATTCCCTAGGCATCTGCAACCGAAAAGGGAGTAGTATGTCTAAACTTTACGTATAATTCAAACATTTATAAAGTTAAACACGTGAAGATTTAGCACATACAGAGAGACCAGTGAGCACACAAGGCCCTCTTGGCAGTCAGATAACAAACAGAAGCTGTGGCCACAGTAGAAACCACTAAGCAATGGTCCATCAGCCTGAAGAGCAATCCCTTTCTTCCTCTGCCGACAGCCAGGTTGAACAGCATGAACTCACTGAGAGAGGAGAAATGCAGACGCAACCATAGCAGCACCCCAGGAAGATGGAGAGAGGGACAGAGAGACACCTCATCAGGCTGAGGATGTGGCCATCTAACAAGAAAACCCGCCGCCATTCACACGGCTGTGCCTGGCGGCTCTCTCGAGGCAATAGTTGATACAAGCAATAGAATCTTTGCAGGCTACGTTGGACCTTGATGGTTTTGTTTAGTGTCCCCTTAGCTGCTGCTCCCTGAGACCAACCGGTATGGCCCCTATTTTAGGAACCCTGCCTACCCCTGTAGAAAGATTTTGAAAAGCACCTGGAAAAATGATAAAAACAAAAGAAAGTAAAACTAATCAAAAACATATTGAAAGAGTTTTTTATTTTTTATTTTTTAAAGTGATCCTACATGGGAGAAAAAGAGGCTTACCAAAAGGCCTAGAGTTGCTAGATATGCCACTCAGGCAATCCCTCTATTGAAAGTCCCAGTCTGTACCTATTTGCCCTGACTCAGTATTTTGTTACTGTAAATATAAGATACATTTGTGCAAAAATCAATCACTCTGTTGGTAGTCATTATTATATCGCAGCTCTCTAAATTTGTACAAGGTCTAAAATTTTGATTTTTGTCAATGCAGTAGATTCATCCTACTCAACCAACAATTATAAATTTTGCTTCAAAGGTGAAAAAAGCTAACCGTTGCCATGGCTACCTAAAGGAGTCCTGAGCAACAATGGCACCAATAGAGATGCTGAAGTGGGAGGGGCATAACGCATGAGGTGTCACTCTAATCAAAGAGTGACAGCCAGTTGAGGAAGGCTAAGAGTGGGAAAAATAGTATTTCCCAGGAAAGAGCACAGTGATTGGTTCTCCAATACCAAGCAGACAGCTATGAGATCATGTACATACAAGTAACATTTCAAACACTGAGCAGGATATAGATAATTATAATACTATGCACAGAAATAATTATATATGTTATATATAATTGTAATATATAAATAATTACATAATAGTATAATGATATATAATATATCAATATATAATATATAATAAATATATTTATATATTTATATGTGTGTTCATATATATGCTTATAAATATGTGTTAGTATATATGCTTATTTGTATATGAACAATTGAAGAAAAAGAGGGAGAGAGAGCAAGGGGGGCTACATTGCATGGAAAAGAAGAAGGAAAGAAAAGGGAAAGATGATGTCATTGTAATTTAAATGCTAAAAGTTATTTAAAAAGTAAAACCTAAATTAATATGTGTAATGGCTTCAAGGAGAATGGCCCCTGTAAGCACATGTTTGAAATCCTGGTCCCCAGCTGATGGAACTGTTTGGGAAGGATTGGGTGTGGCCTTGTTGGTGGTATATCACTAGAGGTGCTTTCTGGTTTCAAACACCTATGTTATTCCCAGCTCATGTGTTCTCTCTCTGCCTGCCTTAGTCATTTGTCTGTGATAGACATCATGACCAAGACAACTTACAGAAGAAAGTTCACTGGAGACTTACAGTTTTAGAGGACGATGGTCTATAATTATCATAGTGGGGAACGTGGCAGCAGGCAGGCAGGCAGGCATCAGAGCAGTAGCTGAGAGCTTACATCCTGACCCGCAAGCACAAGGCAGGGAGAACTAACTGGGAAGCAGGGGGGGGGGCTTTTTGAACTTCAACGCTGACCTGTAATGACACACCTCCTCCAATAATGCTACCCCAATCCTTCTCAAACAGTTCTGCCAACTAGGGAACACATATTCAAATATGTGAGCCTATAGGGGCCATTCTCATTCAAAACAAACTCTCCTCTTTTTCATGGATCAAGATTTAAGCTCTTGGGTGTTTCTACCACCATGCCTTTGCTCCACCATCATGGACTCTGGGGTCATTAGTTGAAGTTAAATACTTTCTTTTATAAGTTGCCTTGGTCTTGGTGTCTTATCTCAGCAATAGAAAAGTACGTAAGACAATACATAGAGGGCATATATGCAATTCTTCTGTAAAATGATTCTAATTGCTGCTAGCTCATGCATATGTGTAATATGCCTCTAGGGCTATATAAGGTTTCTAAGGTGTAAAGCTTAGGACACTTTGCCAAGCTGTCCTCTGAACTAGAATTGTTTCTGATGCTACTCTTCTCCAGGTTTTGTGTGTATATTCCTAGTTGAATCATGGCTCTTTTCTTGAGGCAAGGGTAATTAGATGTGCCCTAACACTGTGTGCGCCAAGCTGTGCTGCCTCATAGTGAAAAGGGACTGCATGTTGGCCACCTCCTCCAACAAAGCCACTCCTTTGAATCCTTCCCAAACTGTTCCAGCAATGGGGATCTAAATATTCCAACATATGGGGCCATTCTCATTTGAACTGCTGCAACATTATTTATTGATTGATTGATTGATTGACAGAGATTTTCTTATTTTAATTAAGTATTTTTTAAATCTTATGTGTAGGGTATTGTGCCTCCTTATATGTCTGTGTGTGCCATGTGCACACAGAACACACAGAAATCCAAAGAGGGGAACAGCCCCTGGAATTACAGTCAGTTGTAAGCCATCATGGGATGCTGGAAATCGAATCCTAGTCTGCTAGAAGAAATACTCTTAATTGTTGAACCATTTCTCCAGCCTGATTCTTATTTGTGTGTGTGTGTGTGTGTGTGTGTATGCACACATGCATGTTCACACCACTGTCCGGCTGCTTCAACAGGTTCTCATCACATTCTTGCATGCTATGTATGAGATTAATTGGGGGGGAGGGTGCTGAGAAGACAGAATTTGTTTGTGCAATATCAGAGACCCACCATATACAAACTTGTCTCACATAAACATGTCTCACAGAGCGGAAGAACATAGCGTATTCTTGCACTTCCATCCTGCACCCTTACAAAGGGGGTGTTCAGTGGCATTGTGCTGCATGCTGTTTGGAGTAGGGGAGCTGGGGAAGTATGCCTACAAACACGGGACATGTCCACTCTGGGAGAAGACTAGACATATACAAAACTCTCATAGGAAGGAAGAAGAAGATGGCCCATTCTCTGGGCTCTATAAGCTTTCCTATTACAAAAGTTCTAGCAAGGAGACTCGGTGGCTTAACTGCAGTGGTATTTCACCTCCTTGGCTCTGTTCATTCCTAAGTGTTTTATCCATTTAGGCAACTACTGCCAGTGGCATTGTTTTTGGCCTGATTGCCTTCTCTGTAAGCTTGTTGGTTGGAAAGACACTTATCTTTGTGCCTCAACTTCCTAACCTGCGACGTGGATGGTAAGTGTCTATCAGCTCTAAGTACTTTGAGGCTGTCAGGGTATTTCCCTATAGTGTCCTGTGGGTTGCAAAAAGGGGTAAATTGACTTCTTCACTTCCTATCCATAATCCTTTTATTTCTTTCTGATTGATCCAACTAAGACTTGAAGTACTACATTCAATAGGGAAGGCAAGGGTGGACATCCCTGTCTGACTCTGATCTCCATGTCTCTGTAGTGTAGCTGGCTCAGTTGAGCTCATGCTTCTGTTATACTGAGCTGCGTTCCTTCTACTCCTGTTTTGTTCAGGGCTTTTACTGTGAAGAGGAGGTATGGGATTTTGTTGGCTTTTTGTGCACCTACAGAGATGATCTTGTCATTTCTGTCCCTAAATTTTATTTATGAGTTCTCTGACCAGGACAGTGTATGCTAGGAGAGGTTCTGGAAAGAACCGTGGGCCAAGGGTTGAGTGTCTGGGACTTTCTCCTTTCTTCTCCTCACACCATGATGGTTCTCCCTTTCTTTGCTTCCCTTTTCTGCTTCCCTTCCAGAAGGATATCATCTCCTGACCTAGTTTTAGGCACCTCTTGTCTGGGTACTGAGCCGGGTCTTTCCTGGGCCCAGCATCGTTGCCTCTCTCTCTGGTGTGGGTCTTTCCAAAGGTTATCGTATGCTTCCAGCACCAGTGGCTGTTGTGAATTGTGTGTTACAGAGAGTATAAAAGTCCTCAATCCTCAAAACAACCTGGTGGCAGCAAGGCTCACTAACCCACAAACCACACCCACTGCCAGATGGTGGTAGAGACAAGACAGCTGTACGTGGACTTAGGGCATCAGTACACTGGTCACACCCTGCAGGCTCCAACACATCTGCTATTTTTATGACACACTGAAAATCCAAATCAGCAATCCACACAACGCATCAAATTATAACAGAGGCAGATGGAGCATGGAGGACTGCTGGCCTTCTAAGGGACTCAGACAAAAAAAGCAGTCAAGATTTTGCAGTGGGTCTTGCTTTAGGGACCCAGGTTGGAGCATGGACTCCACCCAGGACAGGGTCTTGAATGAAATGTGTGTCATCATTCCCTGGCCACATCACTAATCACTGTGGAGACCGTGTGGCCCTCACCAAACCACTTGTCTCTTTGGGTCCTTTCCCAGCCTCTCCTGCACGGATGGAAAGCCACATGACTGAACGTGATCAGAGCAGATGCTCTCAGCTTCTGGGTCTGAAGACTCTGAAACACAACACAGTACACACACACACCCCCCCCCCACACACACCCAGAGACATGGGTTGGGGGGAAATGTGATAGGAATTGGGACAGCACAGAGGATGAAGGGAGACTGTGACCTTGACCAATAGTTGTCATGATCAGCTTTTTCCTAGCACTGCTCAGCTGCACCAGGGCAGGGGCAAAACTGGTGGAGATGGGGGGGCTCCCCTGGGGCCATGAATTCTCCAGGAGAAAGCAAGAAAACAGGACTAGCTAGCCATTATGAATGTACATTGAAGGTATACGTTATATGTAAATGGCAAATGTTGCTTATTGTGGGGAAGCTAAAGTAAGGACAGGGTAAGAAATGTGGCAGGGAGCCAGGGACAAGGGACCATTTCAGTCCCTTGGAGCTGGATGGCAGAAGTTGAATGTTCGAGGCATTGAGCTGGAAGGTAGAGATAGGGGTGACAGCGGGGTGTTTGAAATTGAGAGCATGTCCTAGCAGTCATCAGAGCTGGCAAGGTCAAGGGCATGGCCTTGGGCAGGAGAGGCTGAGAACGTGAGGCTCAAATCCTCTGGAAGAGACGAGGCTGTGAAACCAAGAGAGATGAGTGTGAAAAGTGCTACAAAGGAGAACCCTGGCGAGGAGAGTGACCATGAGCTGGCAGCTGTCGTTGCCACCAATGAAGGAAGTAGGTGGTAGAGGACAGAATGTCCGGAGTGCCCGGCAATGAAGCAAAGGCTTTTAGGGAAGGGAGAAGATGGCTCAGAAGAAGCTGCACGGAGTAAGGAGGATGCCTTTCCCAGCCCTGGCTCTGCATGGGACAGCTGTGTGGGGACAACGCCTCCCAGAAGGCTACAGGGGAAGTAGAGTCCTTAAAGAGAGCCAAGTTCAGAGCCAAAGGATGAGAAGCCAATCACAGTGAGCAGTGCCTATAACTCTGGCATTCTGGGAGACTGAATCAGGAGCACAGCAGGATTGAGGCCAACAAAAACATACATGAACCCAGAAAGAGACAAAAGAGGGAGTAAAGAGACAGAGGGAACAGGGACACACACAGGGACACCCCAGCATTATAGAAGAGCCATCAGTCCTGAAGCAACCTAGATCCTCAGTGCTGAGGGGATCCCTGGACAGTGGAGGAGACCACAGCAGGGCTCACACAGCAGAAGGGAAGGGGGAGAGCCCAAGGACCAGCAGGGCAGCAAGAGAGCCGGCGAGCAGCCACTCAAAAAGTTATGGAACGAAAAGTTATGGAACCCAGCACAGCAGCACAGAACCAGGCTGTATTCTATTTATAAAGCTACAAAATCATAAACATATACTTAGGGGAGGACCCCCAAGGATCTCAAGGTCCTGGTTTTGTGGTTATGCACAGAAAAAAGGAGGACTGAAAAGTGAGGAAGAACAGCTTGGGTTGTATCAAAAAAAATTAACTTCTTAATGACCAAAGGATAAAAAATAAAATAAAAATAAAAATAGATTCACAAAGGGATGAAACAAAATACAGTAAAATGTTGTCATGTTGTCTTCTGCATAACCTGGGCTGTGGGTCTTAAAATGCTAGCCTCTAAGGTTGAAAGATTTGTAAATTTAAAAGATAAGGCCTGACTGGGGGTCAACACTTAGGGTTCTAGCGCTTTAGAGACTAAAGCAGAAGGATTGTTAAATGCAAGGCTACATTTTTTCTCAGAACAGAAGAAGAAAGGAAAGGAAAGGAAGACAAGAAGGGAAGTGGGATTGGGGAAGAATACAAGGAAAGAAATTAAGAAGGAAAAAAAAAGCCAGATGAGGGAATTATAATACAGTACAATAATCAAGACATTGCAGTCAGACTGAGAATCTAAAAACAAGTCCATACATTTAAGGGCAACTGATCTTGACAAATGAGCCAACACAATTCAGTGGAGGGAGATAGTCTTTTCAGCAAATAGTTCCAGGGCTGGAGAGATGGCTCAGCTGTTAAGACTACTAGCTGTTCTCATAGAGGACCTGGGTTCAGTTCCTAGCACCCACTTGGCTCACAACTTGTTGTAACTCCAGTTACAGAGGACCTATCTCTTCCTGCCTCCATGAGTGCCTGGTCCTCATGTGGTATATACACACACATGCAGGCCAAACAGTCACACATAAAATAAAAAGAAATCTTTAGGGTTGGAGAGATGGTTTGGTGCTTAAAAACTCTTGCTGTTCTTGTAGAGGACCTGGGTTCAGTTCCCAGCATCTACCTGTGACTCACAACCACCTGTAACTCTGGTTCCATGGGATCCAATGCTTTCTTCTGACTTCCATGGGCTTCTGTACACATGTGATACACAAAATACACTCAGGCACACACATATACAATTCAAATAAATAATAAATATTTTTTTTTGAAAAAGTACTTCTGGATCTTGTTCTTGCCACATGCTGGTGTTGGAGGACCCTCCCCACTGCAGATTCACTAACAGCATGAATCAGGAAAAGTTAGCCAAACTTCAAGCTCAGGTCCAAATAGGGGGAAAGGGGACAGCTCTCAGGAAGAAGAAGGTGGTACATAGGACAGCTACTGCTGATGACAAAAAGCTTCAGAGTTCACTAAGGCTGTGAACAACATAGCTGGTATTGAAGAAGGGAACATGATTAAAGACAATGGAACAGTTATTCATTTCAACAATCCCAAAGTCCAAGCTTCCCTCTCTTCTAACACCCTTGCAATTACTGGTCGTGCAGAAGCCAAACCAATCACAGAAATGCTTCCTGGGATGTTAAGTCAGCTTGGTGCTGACAGCTTACCAAGCCTTAGGGAGTTAGCTGGACAGTTCCCACAACAAGTATTGGAGAGTAAAGCACCCAAACCAGAAGACACTGAGGAAAAGGATGATGATGTTCCAGCTCTTGTAGAAAATTTTGATGAAGCATCGAAAAATGAAGCTAACTAAAATCCTCTGGGTTTTGGGAGCTGTCATGGACTAGATTTAACAATCAGCTCTGTTGTTCCAAAGTTTACAGATATGGAGAACATCACCTGTTACTAGTTCAGTAACATAAATATTTTGTATATTAATGATGCTGTTGGCTCAGCATTTCTCGGTCATTTGATTTTGCATTTTGCACTTGTTCCAGGATCTATCTTCCCAGAATCTATCTTCCCAGGATCTATTCTTTTGGTCCAAATATGAACCAAATGGTACATATTTGGTACAGTTTGAGGGTGGTTTTTGCTTTTTGGGGGGGGATTTTGGTGTGTATGTATATGTATGTGTGTGAGTATGTGTGTACACTGTGGACAGCAGATTGGATAACAGTTATATCTATGTTATTCCTTTCCCCAATAGAAATAAAGCAAATCTTTAAAAAATAAAATAAAAAAAGTAGTTCTGGCAGCTGGGTTGCCGACAGGTACATATATTATAAGGCCCGATGCATTGAAGAGCTGAGCAGAGGAGCTAACTCTATAAAACTCCTAGCAGAAACATGGGAGACAATTCTATGTCTTGTATGTAGGAACCCTGCACAGCCACGGATGCGGCAATGGTTTGGTATGCCAGGAAAGCACAGGAAGAACATAAGCAGAAGACAAATTAGAGGCTATCACAGTGAGGGTCCCCAGTAAGCAAAGAGATAGCACAAAGAATGAAGGACCTATTTGCAAACCACCCAAGGGAGATCTAACACTCATATCAGAATATCATAATCTGTTCAAACAGAAAAGAGGGGTGAACGACTTGGAGGGTTTTCTTTTTCCAAAGAAGATGCACAAATGTCCAGTAAGCACATGATAAACTACTCAACACCAGAGGTCAAAACCACAGGCCACCCCTTCACACCCACTAAGCTGTCTGTAGTCAAGATAATCAAGAACAAGTAATACTAGCTGTTGAGAGGTTGTAAGAAGTACCACACATTACTGGAGGGTGTGGGAAATAGCAGGTCTCCCTGGAAACAGTACTGCAGGCCCTCAAGAAGTCAAATACAGTTAGCATCTAAGCTGGAAACCTCACTCCTCCCTATACCTATACCCTAAAGAACCAAAGATGTGCTCATGTGGAAACTTGTAAGCAGCAATCATTCAATATTCTTATGATAGTCCCCAAACGAAACAACTCCCATGTCTATCAGCTGATGAAAAGATGAAAAAAATGTGGCTTGTCCATAAAAATCGAACATTATTCACCAGTACAAACAAATGGGATGCTGATATAAGCTCTGACACAGGTGAGTTCTGAAAGCATTGCATTAAATGAAAGAAATCAGACACAGAAATCTCATATCCTATGATCCTATTTACAGGAAATGCTCACGAAACGACGTAAACTCACTGGACGTGATAGTGCACACCTTTAATCCCAGCACTCAGGAGGCAGAGGCACAAAGATCTCCATGAGTTCCAGGCCATCCTGGTCTACATATCAAATTCTATTCCAACCTGGGCTACATAGTGAGACTTTGTCTCAAAAGAAAGAAAGGTAAAGTTAAAAAAAAAAAAACAAAAAGAAGCAAACAAAAATAGAGGGAGAAAACAGATTACTTGTGGGGAGGGGGAGGCGATGAGAATAGAGACAATGTTTCTTTCTGAAGGTGAAGAATGTCTTGGAATTAGAGAGTGGTGGTCACATATCCATTGATGCATTAAAAACTGAGTTTTATGTTTTAAAAGGATGAACTTAGGAGTATATAACTTAAATCTCAAGGTTGGAGGGAGGGCTCAGTGGGTGAAGGTGTTGCCACCAAGCCCAAGGACCCGAGTTCAATCCCCAGGACCCTACGTTGTGGAAGGAGAGCCCTGACTCCAGGAGGTTGTCCTCTGAGCTACACATGTGTGTCATGGCACATACACACACACACACACACACTCACTCACATTAAACGTGCCAGATACCTATGGGTTGGAGAGATAGATCCAGAGTTAAGAGTGCATGCTACTCTTTCGGGAGACCTGAGTTCAGTTCCCAGGAGCCATGGCATCAGGTAGCTCACAACTGCCTGGAACTCCAGGTCCAGGACATCCCATGTTCTCTGACTTCTGTGGGTACCTGCACTAATGTGCACACACCTACACACAGACATGCATGCATCCACATTTTCTTAGTCTTAAAAATAAGAATAAATCTTAAAACTAATAAAAGAAAAATATCAATTAAAAAGCAAACCCCCAGAACCTGGGATCAAATCTAGGTTTTACTAGAGTGGCCTTGGCTGAAGGCTTTTTGCCTCTTCCCTGAACCTTATTTCTCCTCGGGGGGGTCAGGGTTGGGTATTCAGGTGGATCTCAGGCTAAGCTGAACTCCACACGTGGCTTATTGCTGTCACTGTCTCTGCTCTGATGTGTCTCCCTGCTACTCTCTGAGCCTCAGTCTCTTCATCTGAGCAATGGGACCAACACCAGCCCTTTCAACATGTTGCCTTGGGGGAAATATTGAGATAATGGATGTAAAGTACAGAACAAAGTTAATCTGGCACCAGTCTAACCAGCACCTGTTACTGTAACAGAAACCCAAGTAATCAATTTATAAAGAAAAAAGGTTTATTTTTTGGCTAGCCATTTTGGATGGTCCAGCTGTGTTTGGCCTGTTGTTTTGGGCACATACATCAAGCAGGTCTTACCTCTTAAGGGCAGGATACGCCATAAAGAAGTGCCACCAGCTGGGGGACCAAGCACATGAACACAGGGACATTTGGAGACTATTCTAGAACCAAACTATTTCACTGTTGGAATTGCTATTAAATATTGTTATAGTAGTACTGCCACCTTTGAGCCAATCAGCTTCAAAAGGTATTCACTTCTCTAGCTCTCTGTCCTAGCCTGCCTGCTTCAGTCTCCTGGTGTGGCCCATAGGTTGACTGCTGTTAGCTTTGAAGCTTTTCCTCACTGGTTTTTATCCAATTCTTTTGCTCACAAGGCCTTGGCTTTGCCAGAACCATGCTCCTGTCTCTTCCTGAAGTGTGCTTTCCTTGTCTGCTCTTGAGTCCAGCTGGGAAGCCCACCTTCTCACAACTAAGGAGAGGCATGTTGGGGAAGCTTCAGGGCCAAGCTCACAGACTGCATGCATGGGGACTCCTCACCTGGGGCACCCCCAGCTCAGCTGAAAAGAGGAAGCTCCATGTGGCTGTTTGGGTCAGGGACTTTCTTTCTGAGTTGCAGTCAAAGCAAAAGCCTTACTTCTAGGAATTATCTACCGCACGTCTTCCCCCTGGAAATTCGATCAAAGAACTTTGAGCATTTTTTTATGTAAAGGCAAAAGACTGGAAGACCCCCCAATTTAATTACCGCAGGATACTGACCATGAATCTGTGTATATCCACCCAGCAGAGAACCATAAAACTATGAGAGACAGTGGGGCCCAGGGCTGCAGCCAAGATTCATTGTGGGTGAAAAAAGGCTAGGTGCACATTGACTGAATGCTTCCTCCTTCCCTACACTCCTTCCCTCCTTCTCTCCTTCCTCCTTCTTTCCTTCCTTCCTTCCTTCCTTCCTTCCTTCCTTCCTTCCTTCCTTCCTTATTTCTTGTCTTCTTTGCTTTCTCTTTCCTTCCCTCCTTTCTTCCCTCTTATCCCACTTTCTTCTTCTCCTTTTATATTTTTGGTTGTGAGCCTAGCCTTTAACGGTTGAGGCATCATTCCAGTCCTTCTTCTTTTGGAGTGTGTATGTGTATGTGTGTGTGTGTGTGTGTGTGTACACGTGCATGTGGAGATTATGATCCATACCAGGTGACTTCCTCAATCACTCTTTATCTTATTTTTGAATGATGTGTATAGGTATGTCTCTGTGTGGGTGCAGTGCCCAAAAAAGCCAGAAGAGGGCACCCACTCTCCTGGGTGTGGAGTTACAGGTGGTTATGAGTCACCTGATGTGAACGTTAGGAACTGAACTCGGATCCTCTGCAAGAGAGTGTGTACTTTTAATGGCTGAGCCGGCACATCTCTAGCCCTCAACTTATTTCTTGAGACAAGGTCTGTCAATTTCTGGATTTCACTAGACTGCAAGTCCCCAGTGAGCCTCCTGTCCCACTTTCCCAGCCCTTGTAGCTGGCTTTTTATTGGGAACTTGAACTTGGGTCCTCACGTTTGTGCAGAAAGCACTTTACTACCGTGTTATCTCCCCAGCATCCTCTCTGTAGTCTTGCTATGATGCCTGGACAGATTCTTAACTCTCAGGCTTCAAGAAATCCTCCTGCCTCAGCCTCCTAAGGACCTGGGATGACAAGTACGTGCCTCCAGGTTCTGCTTTATGATTCTGATGTTGCTGTGATTGTTTGTTTTAGACAGGATAGCTCTTGCTGTCCTGGAACTCACTGTGTAGACCAGGCTGGCCTCTAACTCACAGAGATCCACCTGTTTCTATCTCTGCGATGCTGGGATTAAAGGCATGCACCAACACACCCCACTCCTGCTTGATGTTTTTTTTAAAAAAAGATTTTATTTATTTTATGTATGTGAGTACACCATTGCTCTCCTCAGACACACCAGAAGAGGACATCAGACCTCATTACAGTTAGTCGTGAGCCACCATGTGGTTCCTTGGAATTGAACTCAGGACCTCTGGAAGAGCAGTCAGTGCTCTTAACCATCTTAACCGCTGAGCCATCTCTCCAGTCCTGTTTTATGTTTTTATTAAATAAAACTTAATTTGGAGCTGGGAATGGCACACAGCTTGAGCATCAATGCCAGTTTCAGGTCAGTCTAGTCTATATAGTGACTTCTAGGCCATCTGGGGCTACAGAGTGAGACTCTTTCTCCAAAACAAACATTAATTTAGAAAAGGGAGGTTGGGACAAGAGGATTGTCAAGGCACAGAGTGAGACAGTATGGCCACCAAGGGGAGATAAGAGCATCCCCTTCATCATTAGCCTACCCCTCCTCCACTACCACTCTTCAGTATCCTGGGATTTTACCCAAGAATACCTGCAGCTCCAAGAATTCCCCTCCCTTCCCTTGAAAGCTTATCTCCATGTTCTGTACCCTGACTGGGCATCAGGGATGCTTTACCTCATGTCTGCCTCTCTTCCTGTCAGGGCGGTCAAGAGCCCTGATAGCAAAGGCTGACAGACTGCAGGTGTGCCCAGGGCAGGGAAGATGGGGCTAGGCTCACAGGCTGGGCCAGGATGAGAACCCTGGGGCCTGCCAAGTCCCTGGGGACCCAGGTGTTCTCCAGGGGAGACCCCCAGGCCCATCCATGGAAGGCGCTGGGCCCTCAGGGGCCCTGTAAGAAAGCCCCAAGCGTTACTTGCTTACAATGCTCTAATGATAGGGTTTTCACAGGCAAACATAATTTTTGGGTCAGTGATATGGCTCAGAGGGTAAAGGTGCTTAGAGCCAAGGTTGATGACCAGAGACTAATTCCCAAGATCTACATGATTTCACTTTCTAAATAAATAAATAAATAAATGCAAAATTATTTTAAAGAAATATTTCTTGGCTAAGGCAGGAAGATCACTTTGGGTTCAGAAATTTAAGATTAGCCTGGACAATATAATTTGACTCTATCACACTCACACTCACACACACACACACACACGTACACACACACCATTTTTAGGGAGGAGGTACGGGCCATGTTGATAGACATCTGTAATCCCAGCACTCATGAGGCAGGAGAATGGCTATAAGCTAGAGGTTAACCTAGCTTTACAGCAAGACCCTGTCTCAAAACCAAGACATAAAACAACTCTTTGTTTTTGTTTTATTGCTTGTTTTCCAGACAGGATCTCCCTATGTAGCCCAGGCTATCCTCAAACTCTTGATCCTCCTGACTCGGCATCGTTAGCACTGGGACTATCGGGGTGGACCACCAAGCCCAATGAGATACACATTCAGTGGTCAAGTGTGTTATTAGAATTGTGCAGCAGATGTTCATGACCAAGTCCCACCCTTGGTTGAACTTCAACTTACCATTTTGGCTTTGTTTCCTCTCTGAGCACATATTTGCACATTTATATATACATCTCACACACATACACACACATATCTTAAACATGCATCTATGTTTATAAATATGCATCCACTGTACTCTCTATATTACTCTGTGTATACAGGTATGCAATTGACGCTATAGCCACAGGTGTCACATACCTACATTATATCTAACACCATATATTTTCTCCCCAACTCTAAAATCGTGATTCTCACTCCTAAATACCTCAGTGTGCTTTTTTTTTTTTTTGGAACAAGAACATCTCTAACACACACTGAAGTCTTCAATGCACATAACAAATCTACTCTAACACACAGCAGCATCTAATACTAGTCTGTATTCAAATTTCTCTGATTATTTCTAGAAGGTCTTTGCTTTTGTTTGGTTCTGTTTTATTTTTTGAGGCAAGATATAAATCTAGCCCATGCTGACCTAATCTAGCCCAGGCTGGCCTCAAACTCATGATGATTCTTCTAGCCCACACTCCCGGATGTTGAGATCACAAGTGAGTCACTGCTTGGCTTTGGAAGGTCGTTGATAGGAGTCAGTATTAGGCTCGGTATTTGGCTTCTACCTTGAGACAGGGTTTCTTGTTCATCACACCGTGAGCCAGACTAAGAGCTTCCAGGGACTTCTGTTCCCACTCCTCATCTCTTCGTGGAGGCTGACATTATAGTCACATGTCTGACATTGTGGGTCTGAAAGACCAAGACTCCGGTCTTCACACATGAGCACTTTGTCCACTGAACCAGCTCCATAACCTTAGCTTTGTGTTTTTGAGATACGGTCATGAGCTTCTCTCAAACTCACAGGGATCCTCCTGCCTCAGCCTTCTGAGTGCTAGAATTACAGGTACATGGCACCATGAGCAGCCTCCTAACTTTCAAAATATATATTTATATGTATACACATGCGCTTGTGCATGCACACACATGCATGCATGCATACAAGCACTCACACCTGCATATCTGGGACAGCTGATTTGAAGGTCAGAAGGTCCCACCTACCTTCGGTGACTGACAAATTGCTTTTGTGGGGTAACTTGTTTTCTTCCAGTTTTTGCTGTTATTTTGTTAAAGACTAGATCTTACTATAATGCCCAGAGGGTTTTGAGCTCATGGGTCTAAGCAACCCTCTTCTCCACCTTCCGAAGTAGCTGGGAATACAGATGTGAACCACCAAATGCCACACCTGTATCTTTTCTAACTAGAAATTAGTACCGGAAGCTTGGTTTGAGTTGGAGATGGCCGCATGTTTGGTATGTAATACACAACACATATTTAGTATTTCTTTTCTTTTTTAAAATATTATTTACTTATTATTATTTATACGAGTACACTGTAGCTGTCTATAGACACACACCAGAAGAGGGCATCAGATCCCATTATGGATGGTTGTGAGCCACCATGTGGTTGCTGGGATTTGAACTCAGGACCTTTCCGAAGAGCAGTCAGTGTTCTTCACCGCTGAGCCATCTCTCCAGCCCATATTTAGTATTCCAAACCATTTTTAGTGTGCAGTGTGCTCAGCGGCATTAGGCCTGTTCAAATGCTTGTGCGACTGTGGCTGTCATCCATTTCCTGAATGTTCTATTTTGCCTAATGCCGTGTGTCAAGACTTTTCCTGAGGAATCACAACACACACATCTACTCTCCCCACATAGAGAGGCCATAGATGGACCAAAATATGGATACCACTAAGGTCCAACTTGGAGGACCATGTGTTTTATTGGGGTTACTTATAGGAATATGGGTGAAAGGACACTTATAGGGGAACAATAACTCAAGGACAGCTGCATCACCAAAGCCCACCCCAGCACGGGTGACAGCTCAGAAAGCTGGGAACCTGGAGTCCACAGCCAGCCAGCAGGCAGGCAGCTCAACAGAGTGAATACTGAGAAAGATAAGGGATCAGCTCCCCTGTGCTTATGAGAAGAGCTTAGGAGAAAGTCTCTTCCTGGGCCACGTTCCAGGTTACTTGGAGAGTGTAAATTCCTGAGTAGGTGGGCTTACCAAAGAAGTGACCTTTCAAACAGTCTTAATGTATGAGTAGGAGTTTCTGCAGTAGAAAATCAGAAAGTGGAAATATAGTCAGTGTCAGGCCAAAGATCTCTTTGAGGAACCGTAAAGTAGTGTGGCGTGCTTCCTCTGACTGTGGTAAATAGTTTTGGAAAAGAGGCCCTGAAGGTCCTAGTCAAGAGTATGGGTTCCATCTTCAGGTTAATGGGGAGCCCCAGCATGGCTTTAAAGTAGGAGAGGGCCACGTGGAGTTTCCAGAGTGCACACTCACTCCGGCTTGCAGCAGGTGGAGGTGAATCTGCTGGTGTCCTCGAAGGAGGTGGAACTGGACTGGACTGTGAATGGGGTTGTATCAGTGGGTAGAGTCAGTGGGACCGCAAGAGGGAGAAATGAAGAGGGTAAGGACAGACTGAGACCATGCAGGCTCTGAGCCAGGTGAGGCTGTCCACTGAAAGACCCAACAAGAGTCAGGTTATGGGAAAAAGATCCTGACCTGAAGGGCTGTGGGCCTCCACCCTTGAAATGAGACTCTGATGCCCAGCCTTGAGGTATTAAGAAAGTCCCAAATCTGGATACAGTTTGTTCTTGTCTGTTATCCATGTGCCAGTGGCCACTGAGGTGGGCAGTGGAGCTTTGCCCAGCTTCTCCATCCCTACCAAAGTCCTCTCCATGACCCCTAGCGACATGGCTGAGGTCATAGAACAGACATCCTCTCCAGAGCACTGCTAAGGGGACTTTACAAGTCTCTGGAGACCCACAATTTGGAGGAGTGGCAGTCCCCTCTGAGTAGTTCCCCGCCTTTGGATCCTCCCGTGGGGGAAGTAGGACTTCTTCTTTCAGGACATGAATGTCAGGCTTGGTAATGACTAAGAGATGCCTGAGCTAGTGGGTGGAGAGAACCTTTAAGTATCAGAGCTTCCTGTCCTCTGGCCATTAGACACCTGACTAGGATACATACATCATGGCCACCCTGCGAGTCTCAGTCCTGGTGGCTCTCGTCCTTCTTGCTGTGGCGATTCAGACCTCTGATGCAGGTGAGGCTGGGGAGTAGGAGGGTGGACACCAGACAATCTGGAGAGAGTCCCAGAGTCAGTCTGCCATTGGCCCTTCTGGCATTGGGCTAGCTCTGGAACGTCCCTGGGCTGGCTCTATTACTTCTCAGAGCCCAGGTATACACGTTTATAAACGGGGTTGCTAGGAAGGCTTGGCTTTTAGGGTCTGCCAGTTGGTGTGGGGGTTGTGGTATACAAGGCCTGGGGAATCTTGCTGCCCAGACAGCTCAAAAATAGGGTCCCTGGGAGTGGATGCAGAGTCTGCAAGGTACCAGGCTTGAGTCAGGAAAGGAAGAGCCTCTTTCAAAAGCTGGCTCCGCCCCCGCAACACCCAAGGTTTGCTCTGGAGCCTATGGTGGGTACAGGGTCCAGACCCCTCTTTCCTGTCGCTTTGGACCGAGCAGCAGAGGGGTCCCAGTGGGGGGGGTTGGGCAACTACAAGCAATCAGTTGTTGCTCACAGTATCTGCAGAGCCTCCATGTAGCAAAGCCCTATGAAATGGTATTCTTCCATGGGCCTTGGAGATGACAGATGACTAGGGTCAGTCAGAGACACAGTGGGACTTGAACCAGGTCTATGACATGACTGTCACCTGTCTGAGCCTTGGTTCTGAGCCTACGGTCTCACCATGACCTCAAATGCTTGCCTTCTGCTCTCTCTAATGTAGCTTCACCAAGGCACTGAGAAGAGGAAGATGCACCTCTAATTCTGTGTTGCATACATGGGGGTAGGTGGGTCTTCCGCAGGGCTGAGCATTCCTCAAGCTCCTGGGAAGCTGGTGCTATTGTCCACAAACTGACCCGAGGTGAGCACGAGGCTCTTTCCGGCTTAGAGGTGCCGGACCCATTTAGAAGCCTGTTGCCGTTTAGTCTTTCTGAATCCACTTCTTGGAGCTGACTGTCCCAGAGCATAGACACTAGACCCTTAGTGGCATCTCAGAGACTCCCCAGGCTGGGGTGCATAAGGCCTCGAAGATATCCATCAGTGTGGAAGAGAATCTTTTCTATAGGTCAGCTTGTGATCGGGGCTAAGGCTGAAGCTGGCCTCTCTGTGCTCCAGCTAATGTGCTCCCCTGGTTACCCCTCCTCTAGGTCCCTATGGGGCCAATGTGGAAGACAGTATCTGCTGCCAGGACTACATCCGTCACCCTCTGCCACCACGTTTAGTGAAGGAGTTCTTCTGGACCTCAAAATCCTGCCGCAAGCCTGGTGTTGTGTGAGTAGGGATCTGGGGTTTCAGAACCTTGGAGGATGAGCCTGACAAGTATACCTTGTTGCCAAGGGTAGGCAGGATGTATCAAACTCCAACTCAAGAAGGCTTGACTGGATGGAATGGCTCAGCCAAGATTGGGTTTTCTGAATTCCAGAATGATGGTATTATTCCATAGATATTATTGAACATCTGTGTCATGACAGAGCTGAGGATGACAGCTGAATAAATGGGTACCACCCCAGCCTGGCATGGACATGTGGGCAGTACATAGCCACAGGCTATTGGTGATGAGAAGCAGTATAGTTGTAGGGGTACAAACAACATGCCTAGAGCCACTCCCTGCCAAGACATTCTGGGTCCTCCCAGTGCCCTGAAATTCTTCAAGGTAGCCATTTTAATCAGAGACATACTATTAAGACATACTATTACCCATAGATGGCTGTCCAGGTGCCCAAGCTATTCTGAATACTACCCATGTGACTCATTCAGTCTTTAAAGCAGTTCTACAAGGAGGTTACCTTACCCCCATTTCATAGGTGAGCCCCAGGCTGAGCAAATGGAAGAGGACCCAGGCTTAGCAAAAGGAAGGGTATCCAGGCTCAGCAAAGAAAAAGGGACCCAGGTTCAGGAGAGGGAAAAGGACTCAGGCTTAGCAAAAGGATCACAGCCTAGGCTTAGCAAAGGGCAAGGAAAGCAGGCTCAGTAAAGAAAAGCATGGGACACGGTTTCCCAGACTGCAGCAGGAACACCTGGATGCCTGGGCGGAGTCTTCGCTTGTGATTCTTCTGTCTTTGCCCAGCTTCTTCCACCCTGTGGAAGACTCCTCTTTCTGTGGTAGTCCTCTGGCTACCCTAACCCCTTAGAGCCTGCTGCTAGCCATATCACCTATTTGATGGTTCTTGGATTTGGGGTCTTGACACCACTTCTTGAGCTCTCTCTCTCTCTCTCTCTCTCTCTCTCTCTCTCTCTCTCTCTCTCTCTCTTCCCATGACTTCGTTGTCTGCAAAGGGCAGAGTAGGAGTCTTCCCAAGGTTCTGGCCCTTCAGCTCTGAGACTCTTTCCCATCACTTCAGTAGATCCACTACTCTTTGTTTCTCAGATACGGAAACATCACATACTGAGCAGAGAGCACATAACCCTTTAAGTAGACACAGCCCTGTGCAGCAATTGTAGTCTGGTTTCCTTGCACACCAAGGAGGTGGCATGAGCTTAGGGGTCTCTTTAGCATCACAGGGCAGCTACAACAAGTGGAAGTCACAGAACTCATGGCTTTATACCATCCAGGATCTACTGCTCAGGGAACAGGAGATGCTCAGTGAAGTTCAGACTCTGGTGACCCATTGACTCTAGAAAGAATATGGCTTGACAGATGGAAAGACAGATGCACAGGGAGGGACCAGCCTTGTGAAAACTGCCCTAAGAAGCTAATCTCAGACTGGCCATGGTGGCTTACACCTTTAATCCCAGCACTCAGGAGGCAGAGGAAGGTGGCTCTCCATGAGTTCAAGGTCAACACTGGTCGACATAGTGAGTTTCAGGATAGCCAGGACTGCAAGGTGAGACCTTGTCTCAAACAAAACAAAAAACAAAGCAAAACAAAAACAAAACAAAACAAAACCAAAAGACGGGCTCAGTGTTGCTATTGTCCTCAGGCTCTGCTCACTAGTGGTCAGCGATGCAAGGACAGGTCAGAGATGTGGGGGATCCAGCAATTCTCAGCTGTATGGCTGGACTCTTACGACGCAGTGATGGAATGGGAGGCCCCACCACCAGTCAGCCAGGACCCACCTTGCTAACTACGGCTTCAGTGCCCAGGGCTGGCCTGGTACTTGCTTCAGGTGTCCCTTGGGGCACACTTGTTGGGTGTCTTAGTTTCTTTTCTAATTGCTGTGATAAATGACTGAATTTTAGCAAGAATGACTTAGGGAAGAAAGGTTGTGTTTGAGGGCACAGTTCAAGGTGCAGGGCATCACGGCAGGGAAGTTGAGGCACCAGGAACTTAGAGCTGCTCGTCACCTGTCATCCATGCTCAGGAAACAGAGGGATGAGAGGAAATACTCAGCTTGCCCTCTCCACTTTATACCATCCAGGATCTACTGCTCAGGGAACAGGCCTGCCACAACTCAGATGAGTCTTCTCACAACTCTTAAAATAAGATAATCCTCACAGGCATGCTCAGAGCTCTCCCTAAGGGATCTTAGATACTGTCAGTTAACACTACCATCACGGGCAAACCTACTTCTCCACCGGATGCTCTAGGACTCTCAAAGAGGCCTGGAAGGGTTGATCTTCAAAGTCACAGTCCAGCCCCCACTCCAAACATAGTTTACTCCTTCTATTCAGCAAATTTCTTTACATCTGTGGGTAGAATGGATGTACAGGAACAGGGAGCACAGGGGCAGGAGGCAGGGAGCACAGGAGCAGGAGGCAGGGAGCACAGGGGCAGGAGGCAGGGAGCACAGGGGCATGAGGCAGGGAGCACAGGGGCAGGAGGCAGGGAGCACAGGGGCAGGAGGCAGGGAGCACAGGAGCATAAAGCAGGGAGCACAGGGGCAGGAGGCAGGGAGCACGGGAGCATAAAGCAGGGAGCACAGGGGCAGGAGGCAGGGAGCACAGGGGCAGGAGGCAGGGAGCACAGGAGCATAAAGCAGGGAGCACATGGGCAGGAGGCAGGGAGCACAGGAGCATAAAGCAGGGAGCACAGGGCATGAGTCAGGGAGCACAGGAGCATGAGGCAGGGAGCACAGGGGCAGGAGGCAGGGAGCACAGGGGCAGGAGGCAGGGAGCACAGGGGCAGGAGGCAGGGAGCACAGGGGCAGGAGGCAGGAGCACAGGGGCAGGAGGCAGGGAGCACAGGAGCAGGAGGCAGGGAGCACAGGGGCAGGAGGCAGGGAGCACAGGAGCAGGAGGCAGGGAGCACAGGAGCAGGAGGCAGGGAGCACAGGAGCAGGAGGCAGGGAGCACAGGGGCAGGAGGCAGGGAGCACAGGAGCATGGGACACATAGAGTTGTTGCAAGAATTAGAGAAGCCATTATAAAGGGGGATGGGAAACTGCTCAGTGAGTAGAATGTTTGCTGAGCAGGCATGAGAACCCAAGTTTGGATCCTTAGCTCTCATGCAAAAAAACAAAAAACAAAAACAAAAACAAAAACACAGATGTGGCATCATGTGCCTATACTCCCCAGGGAAGCAAAGATAGGAAGATCTCTCAGCCTCACTGGTCAGCCTGTCTGGCTGAACTGGGGAGCTTCAAGTTCAGGGAACTGTATTTAAAAATAAGATGGAGAGCAAATGAGGGAGACACTCTATGTTGACCTCTGGTCTCTACATGCATGTGCACATACATTTCTCTCTCTCTCTCTCTCTCTCTCTCTCTCTCTCTCTCTCTCTCACACACACACACACACACACACACACACACACACACACACACGAGAAGAAAAAAACCAATGTAAAAAGTTGGGGCCATCTTCTGGCACAATTATATATAGCACCTACTATGTGCTGTAGCCCTTAGTAGTGTCTTCTTTCTTGAGCAGGTCAGTATGTATCCAGACGGCTTCATCAAAATATCTTGCAGCTGGGCAGGGCCTTCAACCCCATTTTACAGATGTAGAAACCAGGGCCTCGAGGAGTTAGACGACTTGCTAACAAGGAGCAAAACTAGAATGCAATCCAGATGGGCGGGCAGCAAGGAGCCTGCTAATGCCACACCTTTCTCCTTTACATCTCTTCCAGTTTGATAACCATCAAGAACCGAGATATCTGTGCCGACCCCAGGCATCTCTGGGTGAAGAAGCTACTCCGTAAGCTGGCCTAGTGAGGAGGACCTGATGCGGTCCAGGAAGGCTCAGCAAGCCCTATCGATACTTCTGCCCTTCCAGCAAGAGCCTTGCCGACGACCTATGCTCACCTCCATCCCCTGGGCTGTCACTCTGAGAGGCTCCCCTCTCTCCCCTCCAGCTCACCCTCTTCCAACATGGCAACTGGGAAGCACATTCTGGCCAGCCTTACCCAATACCTGCTCCCCACTGCTTTAGATGAGACCAGGGTCCTTGTTTTGGTGCCCTGATCCTATGATGCCTTCCCCATCACCAGCCTTGACCCCATTCTCTTCTTACATGTCAGGAAGACCCACATGTTTCAAATACGTGCTACCCAGCTCCCTGTCTGGGAGGTTACTGATACCCGGCATGTTTTTCCTGCTGTGGGCACCCATCCAATGTCACATGCCTCCCAGGCCTCCATCACTCCCATTGGGTACCCACCAAGGCCCATACTTCAGATTTCCTTGGCCTCCACCTACTCTCAGTAGAATTCTGAGAGTTTCAGACAGGTCCTCTAGACCCCAAGGTCCCCAGCAGAGCTCCTCCTGTTTCTTGGTCTCCAGCATGGGGCAGATTAGCACAGGAGCAGGCTCAGAATCAGATTTCTGAAAGGAGCTGCATACTCCATCAGTAAAAGGAATCTTTCCCCATCCCTGAATATAAGACAATTTCCTGTCAACACAGAGACTCGGATTGTTATGAAGGGACTAGGTAGATCAACTATGAAATCCTAAATTTACCAAGAATCAACTTCCATCCCTCTTTAACCACATGCTAGGCCTTTTACTTTCCCTGCCTCACTCGACCTCCTCCTTGCCTGTGTAGCTGATAGTCAAAGTCATGCCAATGACTGCCACTGCTTGGTATTATAAGCTATAGTTATATTTATATAGGAAAGAGGATAAATATATGTAAGGCAGAGTTTTAGGACCTGGGGGCAGGGAGGACCATACAAAATGATACCTCAGAAAGCAGCTGGTTGTGGGAGCTTCAGCCAGCGGCAGAGCTCAGTTAAAGAACTTAGTTGAAGTCATTCTTGAGTGGCTGAGGCCAAGACAAGAATTTAGAACTCATTCTTGCTTCTCTGGAGACAACAGTATCCCAGGGGAAGGAATAAACCCGCTTCACCCTCTGGAGGGAATGTGGCCTGACTTAGCCGAGAGACTGGATTGTGTGACCCCCGAGGGCGTTGCTCTTCCCTTCTGAGCCTCAGCTGACCGAATGCGTGACCACAAAGGGCTTAATCCAAACCACAGGGACTGACAGTGCCAGCTACAGTTGTGTCCAGGGCTCATGTCCTTCCAGAAGAAGCCTCTGGACGACCAGGGCCACCATTAGTGCTACTCTGCCCACTGCCCATGCCTGCCCTGAGGGTCCCCTCCTCTCCAGCTTCTGGGAAAATAAATGCTCACCAATAGTGCCTGACTTGGTTCCTTGTCATCTGTGTCACTGTGAAATAGAACGGGGCACCACGGACTGTGCCATTTACTGAGAAAGGCTTGGCAGTTAAATATAAAGTGACTTGTATAGGGTCACCTCATGAGTGGGTAACAAGGATGAGGAGGCAGCTATACGAATACCAACAGAAAAGCCAGGCATTTGTCCCCGAGCTCCCACCCGCCCGACTTGGCCATGTGTAAGCTCACCCCCAGGTCCAGAGCTGAACATAGAATGTTCATTCAATGGAAGAGTTCTTTTCTGATATAAGCACATCCAACATCCCTATTCCGTGGACAGCCTCCGAGGTGGATATCCAGAGCCCTATGGCCTTCCTTCTCCCAGACCTGCCGTCCTCCAGGGTCTGAACCCCTTCATGGAAGAGAAGAGAGGTTTGTGGGATGGTGGGAAGCGGGGTGCACCTGTTGTGCCATGTGTCGTTGGTGGCTTTCCTTAGTGGCTGAGGGAGATTTTATAATCCCTTTCTTGTATCCTTGACTCTAAAGCCAGAATCGTGGGGCTAAAGCTGCCAAGTTCTGCTGCTTGCTGGGACTGGAACTTGGCCCCCTCGTTCAAATATATTTTTTACCAACTTTCTCTGTTTTTGAATGTTTCCTTCACTGCCTAAGCTTGATTGTCCTGGAACTCACTCTGTAGACCAGGCTGGCCTCAAACTCCAGAAATCCACCTGCCTCTGCCTCCAGGAGTGCACCACCACACCTGGCTCTAAACTTTTCTTTAACTTCTTTTCATTGGCTGGGATCTTGTCCTGAGGTCACCACTCCCTTTATTCCATTTAGCATTAAGGGTTTTTTTTTATAAATTTATTTTATGTATATGAGTACATGGTATGTGAGCCATCATGTGGTTACTGGGAATTTGAATTCAGAATCTCTGCTCGCTCCGGCTTAAAGATTTATTTATTGTTATAAATAAATAGCTATCTTCAGACAGCACCAGAAGAGGGCGTCAGATTTCATTACGGATGGTTGTGAGCCATCATGTGGTTGCTGGGATTTGAACTTAGGACCTTAGGAAATGCAGTTAGTGCTCTTAGCTGCTGAGTCATCTCTCCTGCCCCACTTTTTTTTTTTTAATCTGTTTATCTCCTTGAACACAGGACTGAGCTCCGTTTCACTTCCTGGTGCCCCCTTTTTCTCCTCCAACTGTACATTTTGTATTTTTCCTTGCTCAGTGTGCTCCTCCTCTTTGTAGATCTGCGTAAGAGTGGTCACTCTTACTAAGCACATGGTAGAGTTCACACCAGGCTGTTTTGAGATTTCCTCTGCTAGTGCAATTCATCCAAAAACTCTTCAATTTAGCCTCAGTCAGATGGCAAAAGGCAGTCATATTCTTACTCAAAATATCACAAGAACAATCTCTAGGCCACATACAGATATCCTTCTCCTCTGAACTCCTCTGAGCCCCCACAGTTCATATCACCCTCAACACCAATGTCTTCTATATTCCTACTAGGATGGTCCATGAAGCCCCACTTAAAGCATTCAACTGCTTTCCTAATCCAAAGTCTCAAAGACTACATTCCTCCTCACAAAAGCATGGTCAGGCCTATCACAGCAATATTCCAGACCCCGGTATCAACTTCTGTCCTAGTTAGCATTTCTATTGCTGTGAAGAGATTCCATGACCATAACTACTCTTTTAAATGAAATTAGCGCTGAGTTACAGTTGGAAGGTTCAGTCCGTTATTGTCATAGTGGGAAGCATGGCAGCACGCAGGCAGACATGGTGTTGGAGAGGTACCTGAGAGTTCTACATCTGGATCCACAGGCAGCAGAGAGAGTGACACTGGGCCTGGCTTGAGCACTTGAAACCTCAAAGCCCACCTCCAGTGACACACTTCCTCCAACAAGGCCACACCACCAATAAAGTAATGCCACTCCCTATGACTCTGTGGGGGCCATTTTCATTCAAACTAGCACACACACACACACACACACACACACACACACACACACACACACACACACTTCATACTGACCAGGAAACAAAGAAAGACCCTTCGAGCTCAATGTCTTTGGGTTTCCTTGAGTGTAAGCTCCAAACACAGGCATCCTGAAGGGCTCTGGTAGGCATGGTAAACTCTGGAAGATCTTACCCTTCCTCATTCCCTCTGCCTCGTTAAAACCCATTAGATTACGTTCCTAAAACTACCTACCAAGGTCTATTCCCCTATTATTTAACCAATCCCTTCTCCTGAGGCTGACCACCAGGGTCCAGCTCTCAAAGTCTTGAAGTCTAGCAATCAAAAGCCCCCTTTGGCTGCCCTAATTGACACACCCAATTAAAATTAAACACCTCATCCTAACTCGGGGGTTTCCCCTTTCTTTTTATAAACTTCCGTTTGCCACAGGCATGTCTGTTTCTTCTCCATCCAGAGGCAGTCCTTTGTCCCTCCCTGGCAAACATCCCTTTCCCCTCTCCCTTGCTCTTCTCTTCTCCCTCATCCTCAATCTCTTGTGTCTTTGTCTCATTTCCTCTGTTCTTGTCTCCCTGGAGCAAATAAATCTCCTTTGTGCTGAAAACTTGGTCTTGGAGTGTCCTGTGTAGAATCGGTCTGCCTCTTAAGATTCCCTCCCTACAGATAACAAATAATGGTAATACTAACATATCTAAAACGTTTATCTCCTTTTACGAACTTGAAAATTCTTATAGGCATCAAAAATCAACTTGAATCCACCTCTCACAGATCAAAAGGACTCCTGACAACCAAAAGCCTGTTCCCCCAACAGGCTGGGCGGAGTCTCTCCCCCTTTCCCTGGTCTCAAGACTCCACTTCCCCCAGGATTAGGACCATAAACCTAAAAGTTTCAGATGTATACCCATGACAAAAATTTTCCCTTAAGCTTCTTAAAGACAGAGACTTTACTTCTGTCTTTAGTCTATTGGTCACAGCAGATTTCAAATCAACTACAAACTGCTTCAGCACCTCGCCAGCCCCAGTCCTTTCCTCAGAATCTGCATCATGGTCTAGCCTCACAGACTACCTCCAATGGTACAACAGAACCTGGATAACAAGTAAAGGAGCCTGCTCTTCCTGACCTTGACCAACATTCCAGCTTCCTTGGGTTCCTAATAACAACACCCCAATGTCTGCAGGAAGCAGCCAGAGAAAACAGTACCCACTTACCCCACACCTAATGACCCAATAGTAAAACAAAAAGGTGGGACTGAAGGGCTCTAGTGGACCAGCGCATGGCAAACAAAGCTCTGGGAAGTCTTATCCCGTCCCATTCGCTCCTTCTTGCCCCTCCCCATTCCCTACTTCTTGCTAGACTAATTACATTCCTAAAGCTACACACCAAGGTCTATTTCCTTATCTGGCTGATCCCTCCTCCTGAGGCTGACCACCAAGGTTCAGCTATCAAAGTATTGAAGTCCAGCAGTCAAAATCTCCCTTTCGGCCACCTTAATTAACATGCCCAATCAGAACAAACCAGCTCATCCTAACCGGGATTTTCCCCCTTTCCCATGATAAACTGCCATTTGTACACAGACCATGTCTGCCTCTTCTCTACCCAGAGGCAGTCCTTTGTCCCTCCCAGGAAAATATCCCTCCCCGTCCCCCCTTTCCTTCATCCTCAGTCTCCTGTCTTTGTCTCTCATTCCCTGCCCTTTGTCCCCCCGTGGGGCAGCTAAATCTCCTTTGTGCTGGGAACTTGGTTTTGATGTGTCCAGTGTGGACTGAGGCCCTTTCACATCCTGTCAGTCCTTGTTCTCTTCATGTCCACTTCGCTGGACTCTCTAGGTAGTAGCCGCAGATGCAGAGCCCTTGCCAGGAGGAAGCATCTGTAGGAGGGCACATCCAGGACGCTGGTACACATAAGGCTTCTGCAGGGGTCCCAAGGTGCTCTGTCCCCTGAGCCTCAGTTCTTTCTGTGATCAAGGAGGAAATAGTACACGTCAGTGAGATATGGCAAGTCAAGAAGATCCAGGCCACCGACCCAGCGACAAAGTAGACAGGGTGTCAGCAGTGACAGGAGCAGAGACACAGCAGCCTGAAGAGTTCTTTTTAGAGACTTCTACTTGGGTGAAACCAGATCCTTGCCTCTGTCACAGAAAAGAATTTCAGGACAAGCCAGTGTGAAGCAGACTTGGAGTTTACTCAAAGGCATTTAATAGATTTAGAAGCAGGGGTTAATAATAGAGGAGCTTCATGAGATCGATGAAGCCAAGAACATGGGTCGGGGGGTTCTCAAAGACAGCTCCCCCTCCCCGCCACATTGTCTTTACAGTATCTACCAGCCTGATGAGTTTTGAGGCTTGCTTTTCAAAAGGTTGCTAAGGAACCCAGATGGGATCCCGGGATGGTTCCCGAAGAGTTGGACCACTGTTATTAAGTCTCCATCATTCTGAACAAAGTTTGAGGTTTCCAAAGACCGTCTGGGAGTGGAATAGACCTTTCCCCAGGTCATAGACACTCAAGGACTCCTGCTTGTTCACTCTGTTAACACACAATGTCAGGAAGAAACAGTGTTTCTATGTTGACTCCACACACCAATGTTAAAGGGCCTGCAAGAGACTTCAACTACACTCTGGGCTGAGGCTCCTTTCCCTTCCTGTTTCCCTCCCTAATCTTCCCTGTCTTGTCTTAAGGACTTGAAGAGACCTTTCTCCACAGAAGATACTCAGGTGGCCTAGAAAATGAAGAAAAATATGCTTAACACCACCAGTCATCGGGGAAATGCAAATAAAAACTATAGAAAATACAACAGGAAACCTGAAAGGTAATAAGTGTTGGCAGGAATGTAGAGACATGTGAGCTCCTGGTGTTTGGAGTACAGACTGCTGCAGTTGCTGTTTAAAACATTGGCTGTTCTTCCAGAATCAAATGATGGAGTCATGAGACCCCAGGTTTAGCCTATGGGTAATATGTATACATGCCAAGGAGATGGCTATACATTCATGGTCATTGTAACCTTCTGCAGTGGTCAAAAGACGGACACAACCTCAGCACCCACCAGCAAGGGTGTAGGAGGCAGAGGCGGCATAGCCGCGGCGGAATATTATCCAGTGTTTATAATTTACATATTTTTATTTTATGAGCATTGGTGTTTTACCTGTGTGTACATCTGTGTGAAGGTGTCAGGAGTTGTGAGTTACCATGTGGGTGCTGGGGAAATTGAACCCAGGTTCTCCGGAAGCACAGTCAGTGCTCATAACCACTGAGTTATCTCTCCAGTTCTCTTTTGTGTGTTTGTTTGTTTGGGGGTTTTTTTGTTTTGTTTTTTTCAAGACATGGTTTCCTTACATTTCCCTGACTGCTCTGGAACTCTTTCTGTAGACCAGGCTGGCCTCACGCTCAGAGATCTACCTGAATTGCCTCCTGAGTGCGGATTAAAGGCATGTGCCACCACTGCCCAGCTATTATTGAACACTTAAAGACGGGAATCCTGACTCATGATATTACGTACAAGAACTTTCAGGACGGGCGGTGGTGGCGCACACCTTTAATCCCAGCACTTGGGAGGCAGAGGCAGGAGGATTTCTGAGTTCTAGGCCAGCCTGGTCTACAAAGTGAGTTCCAGGACAGCCAGGGCTACACAGAGAAACCCTGTCTCGAAAAACCGAGAAAAAAAAAACATAAGGATGTGTTTTAAGATTTATATGCATTGAAACTAGAAGGTCTTTCTAGATGGATGACTCTACCAATGATACCAAAGATCTATAACAAGCAACAAGATTGCAGTGATAATTTTTAAAAATCTCCCAAATGAAAAAAAGTCAGGGCCATATGAATTCAGTAAAATATTTTACCAGGTCTTCAAAAAGAAGAACAAATAACAATACCAAGTTTTTCCATAAAACTGAAAAAGAAGAGAGTCAGTAAAATAACTCACGATATAAAGACCCTTGTTGTGCCAGCCGGCAACCAGACTTTGATTCCTAGAATCTACATAAAGGTGGAAAGAGAGGTCTAAAAAGCTGTCCTCTGGCTTTTTATGCACCCACACCCCACACTAACAAATAAATAAAATTTAAATTTTGGAAAATAGGAAAGGAACACTCCAAACTCTTTTTAGGAGTTTTACTTAGATACCAAAACCAGATAAATACACAACAAACAAAATTATAGGCAAAGTGGATATGGATGCAAAAAAATAAAAAAACTCAATAAAATGCAAACCAGATTCAACATCACATCAAAAAAGACTATTTACTTCAATTAAAGTGGCTTCATTCCAGATATGCAAGGATGGTTCAACACAGATAAATCAATAAACATAATTCATCACATAAATGGACTCAAAAGTAGGCATT